>JAMWYP010000267.1:0-656989 GCA_025563575.1 Acacia pycnantha | reverse complement strand
TTACGGACCTAGTTTAGGCCCATTATCTCATCGGCTAGTACAGGGGCAACCCACTATCCGTGGGACCCGCCCATGACCTTGACATGCACCCACGATCCTCGGACATGCACCCACGATCCTGGACATGCGCACACGATCCCGGACACGCACACGACACGTACTGTGTGGCACCCAAGGGACTAACTAACCGGGTATACTCTATATATACAGAGGAAGGAGACGGCGCCTGTGTACATTCATTCTAAGCCTTGACTTATCTACATTCAAATCACACGGCACACACAGGCACCCCCAGGCGAAACGCCCGCTTGTGTACCGTGATCATACCCTCTCCCGAACGCTTGACCCATAAGCATACAGAAGGGCACACGATCCTATATCAAACCACCGGACCTTCAATAGGCCGGACATCGAGTTCTACACTGAACAGGTGGCGCCGACCGTGGGGATCAATAAACTTCTATTCCCGTGACCATGAGGATAAGCACTCGTGCTTCGTGCCAAAGACAATCGGAGGCGGATCAAGCGGGGACAACCGTCAACCACCGCGTCAACCACCCCGTAATGAGCAGGGTGATTAACTGCACGATGGAGACCATCGAAGGAGAAGATCGGCTTTCTCCGTAAGAACCATTGATTCCCAACAATGAACGACATCAAAGGACAACCCGTCCGACACGGAGTCCTCGGCTCCACGAAACCAAGACCGTGGACCACGGAATTCCAGTGAGGAGGCCGGACATCCCACATGCCGAGCCGTACTTTCGATCTCTTCAAGCCGGATGCTTGCGATAATGAGACGGGTGGACAACATAGACAAGCGCCATACCCTTCACTATCGCGAGCGGAAGAGCGGGAGAAAAGGCGGACCCACACCCTTTCCAGCAATGAGGACTCGGGAAGATAAAACTTGGAGAGAGGACGACGATGACGAGAGCTCGGCTCATCGCACCGACAAAGCGGAAGGCGGAAACCGTCGACGTGCTAGGAGGGCCAATAGGAGGAACCGTAACCGGATGAAGAGGGTCGACTCAAAGCGAGGAACCATCGAGGTGACAGGACGGTTCCTCCAAGTGGTTTCCAGCCGACGGAGATATGTCACCAAATGCACAATAGCTTTTTCTCCAAGGAGATCCGTAACGCCCGATTCCCTGAGAAGCTGAATTTGGGCGAGTTGACAAAGTATGATGGCACACAAGACCCGACGACTCATTTAGAAGACTTTGACGTTCACATGTCTGTTAGAGGTCTCAAGGAACCAATTGTGGCCCGGATCTTCGCCGCGACGTTAAAGGGCCGGCGTTGAAATGGCTTCACACTCTTCCCTTTGGGTCGATCCACAACTTTGAAGACCTGGCCGAGGCCTTTGAGTTGCACTTCGCGACTAGCAAACGGCAACCAAAATCCCAAGATTCTCTCTCCAAAATTAGACCGGGAGACCGCTCCAATCATGCGCAATCATGCGTGACTGCAGTGCGCGGACTTAACGAAGACGTACACGTTCACTTATTGGTGGACGGCCTCGATAAAGAGTCCCGCCTCGGCGTAATCCTTTTTAAAGGAGCGGGCAAAGAATCTCAACGACTTCATATCTCGTTCAAAGAAGTACTTGGACGTCGAGCGATGCGAATGGCAAACAATCCCACCCGAGGCGGGACCAAGATAGAACCTCCCCTCCCGGGGGTCGAGACTTCTCTCGACAACAGAATAGGGATTCCCTGAGAAGGGGGAATGAAAACAAGAGCCGAGGTGGCAAATTTGATCACGGAGCAAGTACGAGAAATATTCGGCCCCGACGGTGCCTCGATCTCAAGTTTGGAAGGAGGTATCAACGACCGAGATGAAGAAGGTCGATCGGCCTCGTCCGTCCTACCGAAGATCCGGATAGACCAGCCTAAATATTGCTCGTTCCATGATGGTCGAGGTCATACAACCGATGAATGTTACGAGCTCCGGATGCAATCGAACGATTTGTTCGGGAAGGCAAACTTCAACAAAGATGTCATAGAGCATCAAGGAAAAGGTGGGAAACGAAAGACCAAGAACCGCAGTAGGACCCCCCCTCGAAAGTTCAAAAGCAGAAGATAAACGAAAGGCTCCTCGAGCCGATGACGAATTTCCGTAAGCGGAATTCGACCGTAATGTAATCGGCGGAGCAATGGGCGGTGGCGGTGATACTATAAGCCGAAGGAAATACCTTCGAGAAGTCCTGTCCGTCAGGGACCGACCTAAATTCAAGGAACATCACACTGAGGTAGCACGACCGCCTTTGTTTTTCACAAGAGACGACCTCAAGGACGTTGTCCCCGGCCATCAAGATGGGCTCACCGTCAACTGCCGAGTCAAGCGGATATTTGTGGATGCCGGTAGCTCGGCCGACATACTAAGTCGGGAAGCGTTCAAAAGAATGAGCTCAGGACCGGACGACTTAAAGCCTTGCAAGACAACCTCATCGGGTTTAATGGAGAACAATCTCGTCAGAAGGGGTTTATCGACCTCACAAAGCATCAAAAGCTCAAGGTGATAGGCAACCAAGGAACCGTGGTCACGGTAACTGGGGATCAAAGAGAATCTCGACAATGCTATTTTGAAACCGTGAGAATTGGGGAGGGCGGATCTTCATCGCAGCCCCAAAGAATCGCCTATCTCGGACCATTCGGACCGGGATTCTCCCGACGAAGTTAATCGTGGAATTAGACATCCGAGACGATGAGGCTCGCCGCAACCGGCAGAGACCTGGAAGATCCGTGATCGGAGACCCTCTCCGCACCACTAAGATTGGCAAACACCTATCTTCCGAACTTAGAAGTCGTTTGGAGGAATTCCCGAAGGAAAACAAGGGATGTCTTCGCTCGGGATTCATCTCGTTACTGGAATAGACCCAAAATTTTGTTGTCACAAGCTAGAAGTCTATCCGGCTCAATCCAGGTGTCGCAGAGAAAGAGGAACCACGGACTTTAAAAAGGAAAGCGTTGGAAATTCACATCCAAGAATTGCTTGAAGCCGGATTTATTCGGGAAATACAGTATACAACCTGGTTATCAAATGTGGTGATGGTAAAAAAGCCAAATGGGAAGTGGAGAGTGTGTACAGATTACAAGAACTTGAACAAGGTATGCCCGAAGGACTCCTACCCAATGCCAAACATCGACCAACTGGTCGACAACGCCTCGGGATTCCAGCTCCTATCCTTTATGGACGCGTACTCCGGATATAATCAGATAGCGATGTACCCAGAGGATCGTGAAAAAACAGCCTTCATTACCGAAAGAGCTAACTATTGCTATAATGTCATGCCTTTCGGATTGAAGAATGCGGGAGCTACATATCAAAGGATGATGAATAAGGTCTTTGCGCACTCAGATCGGCCGCAATGTGGAAGTGTATATAGATGACATGATCGTCAAAACCTTGGACCAGCAACGTCATATACAAGACTGGAGCAGACATTCGCCAAACTCGTAACCTACTAGAATCCGATCGAACCCGCCAAATGTGCTTTTGGCGTCCCCACTGGAAGTTCCCGGGTTTCATGCCGACTAACCGGGCATTGAGGCCAACCCTGACAAATGTAGGGCGGTGATGGAGATGAAGGCTCCGAGTAATAAAAAGAAGTCCAACAGCTTAACCGGAAGATTGGCCGCCCTAACTAGGTTTTTGCCAAAATCAGCGGAGAAGGCTTTACCCATGTTCGAGCTCTTAAAGAAGGAGGCATCGGTGGAATGGAATTCAAAGTGCGATGACGCATTTGAAGACATAAAGCAATGTCTCGGCCAATCCTCCGCCCTCTCAAAACCTCAACCGGCGAGAGTCTTTTCCTTTACTTGTCGATCGGCGAGGAAGCCGGCGCGCGCCTTAGTAAGAGAGGCGGAACACTGACAAATTCCTCGTGTATTTTGTCGGCGTAACCCCGCGAGAATGCCGAGATCCGATACCAAAGCTAGAAAAGTGGCATTCGCTCGCTTATTGCGGCCCGTCGGTTAAGACCTTATTTCCGTGGTCACCATATCGTTGTTAGAACAAGCCGACCAATTCGACAAGTCTTACATAAGCCGGACCTAGCGGGAGGATGACTAATTGGGCGATAGAACTCTCCGAGTTCGACATCACCTACGAAGCTCGCCATGCAATCAAGTCACGTGCGTTGGCCGACTTCATCGTGAGAGCTCACCCCGCTTCTAAGTCCGACGAGACACTCGGCGTGCGAATGGAAGGTGTATGTCGACGGATCGTCGAACACGAAAGGAAGTGGAGCCGGAGTCATTATTGAGAGTCCGTAGAGGGGTTACAATTGAGCATTCGTTGCATCTCAACTTCCCAACTTCGAACAATCAAGCGAGATACGAGGCCTTGATAGCCTGGCTTCTTCAAGCCAAGGAAAATGAGGCCACAAGAGTTAAGGTTTTCACCGACTCCCAGCCTTGTGGCGGCTCGATCGAGGGTACGTATCGTGCTAAAGGCCCGCTAATGGCCAAGTATCTCCTAAAGGCAAAGGACTTGATGTCGGGTTTCGATGAAGCAACCGTTACTCACATTCCCGAGGAGAAAACGCAAGAGCCGACATTTTATCAAAATTGGCAAGCACTAAGCAGCCGGTTGTCATCGCACGGTTGTCCAAGAAAATCTCGAAGATCCGGTATGCATGATGGCTATTTCGGCCGAATCCGACCGAAAAAGCCGATAGAAGACTACCTTGAACGTGGACTCATCCTGCACGATGCAATGGAAGCAAAAATGTTGATTCGTGACGCGGCCAAGTACACAATGGTGGAGGATCAACTTTACCGAAAAGGATTACATTCTCCCATGCTTGAGGTGTTTGAACCCAAATGAAGCGGGGTATGTCCCGGCCGAGATTCATGGAGGGGCCAATGGTCAACATATGGGGGCTAAGGCGCTCGCCCGAAAAACCCTTCGAGCAAAGCACATGCGGCCGACGTTGGAGGCGGATTCAAAGACCCTTGTAAGACAATGTGATAGTTGTCGAAACATGCCGTAGTTATTTGGCGCCCCACTGAGCTTCATTCCATCACGGCCCCCGGCCATTTTACAAATGGGGCATGGACATTCTGGGGCCATTCAAGACAAAGACTCCGGCAATCGCGGTGGCTAATCGTGGCAGACTATTTCACCAAGTGGATTGAGGCCGAACCTCTCACAACGATCTCCTCGGCTCGTGTGCAGCGATTTGTTGAAGTTAATATAATTACGCGCTTCGGAGCACCAGCCGAGATAGTAATGTACAACGGAACTCGCTCACCGGAGTCGGATTTCGTGACTTGATTTATGAATACGGAATACGGCATCACTTTGCTTCCGTGGAACACCCGCATCAACTCCAACGGCAAGCCGAGGCCGCCAATAAGGTCATCCTTGATGGTTTGAAGAAACGTATGTTGGAGGCCGACACCTCTTGGGCCGATCAACTACCTTTTGTCCTTTGGGAAATCGAACAACCGCGGGTCGTACATCCACCCAAGAAACTCCTTATAGAATCGGCCTACTGTGCTGAATCTATGATTCCCGTGGAAATAGGGATGATGTCTTGGCGCAGAAGAGCATTTTATCACAAGGTGAAATTGCCAATAGTGAGGCGTTAGCGCTTTTGAGTTGGATCCGCCGATGAGGCTGGGTCACCTCCCATTGTCGGGATATTGCAATGAAGCGATTCTAAAGAGTGATCGCGCGTTTGGCTCGTTATAACAAGAAGGTTAGACCAAGAAGATTCCACGGATCCCACGGTTGCTTGGTACTTAGAAGGGCCGACATCGGGAACAAGAACTCCAAAGACGGCAAGCTTGCGGCTAATCGGGACGGACCTTATCGCGTCGGGAAACTCTTGAGAGAGGAGCTTACATTCCGAAAATTTGGATGGAACCCCTATCAAGCGAACATGGAATGCGACAAATTAAAGGCATATTTCAGTTAGGCTTATCTTTGTTTTTCTTAAAGCATCGTTTTCCATTATGTTCTTTGTTCAACGTTGGTCTCGTCGGCTTTTCCCTTCGCAACAATTGCTTGTGCCAAATATGAATGAAACTCGTTCGAGGGTATCTATTGAATTCCAAACATTGTCTTTTTCAAGATTCAATTGTTATTAGCTTTTCACTTGAAGAAAACACGTCCGATAGCTATCGCAGCCTCTACACGCTAATTTACTCCGGGTATCAATAGAAAATGTCATGCCGACCCCGATCAGTCAAAATGCTCTGACGCTATCTGGACAAAACCGAACCCGGCAGGTGGCAATTTTCATTTACCTTTGATGACCTGTATACTATACCAGAATTTTATAAAACAAAGGCAAACACTAGCACTTTAAAACATTATGGTCTTATGACCAAAAAGCGCGTTCGCAGATTCTGCTTACCTTCATATGACCTTGGCCAGTCGACCGCGATAACTCGGTAAAGTTATATTCTTATACGATGCATTATGGTTGCTAAGTTACCATCTATTGTTAATCGTAGCCAAAAGTGGCCACATTGGCCAATCTGCTCAAAAAGTCATTGTCTCTGAAAACAACCTGGATAGATTATACAAGTTAAAAGAAAAAAGAAATCAATCCGTGTGCTTGGGGGCGGTCGAGACTTCCTCACCCCGCTCGGCCTCCAAGACGGCCGCATCGCCATCTATCCGGTCTCTGAACCAGCAGGAGGTTCCACATAGGGGACAACCGCCCGTCGCCACATAAGACCGAAATGATGCCCCGTAGTGTTGAGCTCGATCCCCGGTTCAAAGCCCGGATCCGGGCAAGAGAATTCTCAAACGCTCCACCACCGAACCCAGAGCAACTCCCGCAGCCGGGTTATCTCCGCGGACGATGTGTTGAGGACGCCTCCCCTCGGCTTTGATCCCGTCCACTTCGGCTCGAACCCGTCCCTTCTCATTGCCATGGCTTTTAACTCGCTCTTCGCTTCTAGCTTGAGCCGCCTTAAAGCCTTCAATTATTACATTGAGTCCGCCAAGAGCCCCTCGGCCTCTTTTAGTCGAAACTCCACTTTCTCCACTGACCTCACGAGCCTCGGAACTCGCTCGAAGCGACTTGCCATTGTTTCGCAGCTTCATCGCGGTCCTGCTCGGCACGCTTCACTCCGTGGCAGCCTCCGCATATTTGTGGTGCAGGTGAGAAATGATTGGGTCAAACCAAGACCTTTCAGAAAGCATTTCCCAATGCCCGGACTTCTCGTACGTCTACTTCCCGCAAGGCCACGGCTCTTGATAACGGGCAGGAGGCAGGAGTGCAACGCCGAGTTCTTCTGTAATACCCTTACTCCACAAATGTGAACGGGAATGACGGTGGAAGGACGAGGGGAACCGGGTATCGTGCATGGAGAGGGGCTCGACGTCGGCCGACTTAGGAAGCGGCGATTTCGGGACAGGGAGGCTCGGATAGGAGAGACAGGCTGACTTCGGCCTCGGGCTTGGACGACTCCCGACCTTAGGCTTCTTTGGCTCGGCCCGCTCGAAGACTCTCCGACCTTCGACTTGCCCGCCTCCTTGGCCGACCTCTTTCTCCCCTTGGCGCGTGGCTCGGGGATCCCGCAAAGATATTGCGGCTCTTTCATCTTAAGACCTCGTACGAAACACATACACCATGTTAGCTACTAGGAAAGCAAAGACGATCAATACAATACTAAGACGCGGAACAACGCCGATGTTAAATAACGAAATGCCATACTCGGCCCGACGCCATCTCATCTTGACGCCGTGCCTCGGCCCGATATTGGGCTACTAAGGAGCCGGCCCCTACAGCACCGTTCGCTCGAACGTGGTCTATTATGGCATCAATGGCCTTCCTTTCAAAGCTTCAGCAGATTGGACCGCTCCACCTTATAGGCGCTAGGGGACACATTGTGGTGATCTTGACACCAATACAAGTTAAACTCCCAATCGACTTTTGCGAGTCCGGCCCTTTGAGGAACCAAGGAGTTGTACCGCTTTAGCGACGACTTTGAAAAAGTTGCCCTTGAAGCGTTTGAAAGAGTCTGAGACTGGGGTAAACAAGCGCCGATTGGCTATTCCCCGAATGGAGGTCCAGCCCTTGAGCTCCGGCGGTTCCTTCCCATAGCGAGAGGTGCGGGGGTGAAGTAGAAGAACATAGAAGTGGTGCAAGGCGGTCCAAGGCTCAGCAAAACCACTCAAAGGCAATCAGTAACCCCATCCATCGGGGTGTAATTGCGAGGAGCTATACTAAGAAATTGAAGGGTGGCCATTTGAAATTCGGAAAAGGGGAATCGAATCCCAAGCCTGGTGATATAGTCAGCATAGAAAAAGAAAAAGGAGTTGTGGCTCCCTCCCTCACCGAGCACACAGCTCTTCCTCTTCTTCAGGGAGACAAAGCGAGTAGGTGTTAGTATCTCGAACCGGAAGACCTTCCAAGTCTTCCATGGTCGCCTTCGACCGATAGGATAACACTTCTGTAACCCAAGGGAATTGGTCAATTAAGTCTTGTGGGGGCTAGCGCGGTTGGCATTTCGAGCTCGGCTCGGCGCGACGCCATTATACCTAACACAAATAAAAATATAAGCATCTTCCGGATAACTGACCTGGTCAATTAAGTCTGTGGGGGCTAGCGCGGTTGGCATTTCAGACTCGACTCGAGCGTGGGAAGAAGAAGACGACGCCATTATACCTAACACAAATAAAAATATAAGCAAGATCGAATCTTCCTAGCATACCGATGTCAATAATTGAAGGCGGGACTCTACGCCTGTGGTAAGATTAAAATCCAAGTCAACAGACTCTAGCGATATAGCTTGAGGAGCCGGACCAAATTGTGTCTGCGGAGCCCAAAATTAAGTCTACCGTGGAGGAATCCCCACAAGAAATAAGTCGGGAGCACTCATACAAGCAAATGTAGCAAGGCCCGATGTAGGAATCAACCTCGGCCCTAGGACCCGAGCCGGCCACTTTGTTAGACCGGCTATTCGGAAGGCCCGAGAAGTGGACACGCCGAAACTCGGGTTAAACTCCCTTGGATTAGGAAGAAGCGGAAGGAAACATTCGGACTTCCCTAACCGACGATGCATCGTCTCGGATTTTCGTCGGCCCACCACCGAAGTTTTTCCCTTGCCTCCACGGTGATCGGTTAAAGCAACGGTTTGCGACGTTGGACGGAAGATTCATCGCCCCAAAGCCACCAACGGCTTTTTCCTTGACGGTGTGGCGTAGTTCCGCCGCCTTCTGGGGTCATATTCTTTATGTCCTTTGACATTGGGAGCCACTCTACTAAAGGTATTAACGAAAAGGAAACGGCTCACTCGAAAAACAAAGGGGGAGTTTTGCACAAATGAAGGAACCGAAAACAGACTACGCGAAAACCCACTCAACAAGGGAATTTACCTTTAATTTCAACTAAATACTGACGCAATCTTATTAAGGGAAACGGCAGATCGAGCATAACAAAAGAAAGAGGCAAGGAAACAAGAATACCTACCTAAAATATGGAGATGATCAATGGAAGTTGTGGAACGAAGATGGTTCACGAAAAAGTTATCCTCCGGAAAGCGAGAATCGCTCGGGAGAGAAGTTCTTCAAAACAACTTTGATAAAATGACAAGGAAGGAGACTTGGCGGGTATAAACCTTTCGAAACCCAATCGACGGGGGCAAAAGCGCCTTTTCCATCCGTCAGAAAGGATGACGTGACCTTTTCATTTAATGCGCGTCTGTCATGCATTAATTACGCCAAAGCCCGTATAGGCCAAGACCTCAATTCGGCTTCACGACAGCCGAGGGACGCCACCGGCATAGGCAAATGATAGCGTAGAAGAGGAATCGACAGCCAAGATCCGGGCACAAGGAGCAGGAGTCACAGTCAATTATCCCGCTACTCGTTAGGCTAATCACCTCCGAGAAAGGACCCGCATTTGGAGTCTTCGACCGTGCAAGAAGCGAGCCCTGATGGTCGAAGAACAACAAAATTTAAACAAGCATAACCCGACCACATGTCCGGGGGCAATTCAACCGTAAGACTTGTAGTTCCGAGGTTGCTTGAAACTCTGATAGACACCTTATCAAAGTAAGACGGGGGGCAGCTCCGATACAACTAGAGGATCCAAGAACATGTCCACCCCTGCTGACCGAGACTGGACAACCCTACTGGGGGCAAGGACATCATGTTACTTCGCGATCAACAAAGACTCGACTTCAACAAAGACTCGAACTTTCGTTCTTCAAGCGAACATCTAAACTCCTACCGCACGAGACCCGAGCAACCGAGCTTGGGGGCAACTGTTACGGACCTAGTCTAGGCCCATTATCTCACTGGCTAGTACAGGGGCAACCCACCATCTGTGGGACCCAGCCATGACCTTGGACATGCACCAACGATCCCGGACATGCACCCACGATCCCGGACATGCGCACACGATCCTGACACGCACATGACACGTACGGTGTGGTACCAAGGGACTAACTAACCTGTATACTCTATATATACGAGGAAGGAGACGGGCGCCGTGTACATTCATTCTAAGCCTTGACTTATCTACATACAATCACACGGCACACACAAGACCCCTTAGGCGAAACGCCCGCTTGTGTACCGTGATCATACCCTCTCCTGAACGCTTGACCCATAAGCATACAGGAAGGGCACACAGATCCTATATCAAACCACCGGACCTTCAATAGGCCGGACATCTGAGTTCTACACCAGAACAATACCTAAACTCAACTATTTTTCTCCAAAATTCCCATTTAATTAGTAAACATGTTTTTACTAATTTTAAAACAAAAACCACTAATTTTAGGGTTTCATATAATTACTTGTGAATTTCCTTTACTTATACTTAAGTAATTAGCCCAATATTACTTAATTACTTCATTTATCACTTTGTTGATAATTTTCTTAATTATATGCCTCATTACCTTCATACTCTTGTATTAACATTAGTATTTTCATGCCTCTTGCATTTTTAGAAATTACAAGGGTATTATGGTCTTTTTATTACTTTTTGAACATTCTTATACAATTTCTCCAAGTTCATAATTTATAAAATTACAATAATTAGAGATAGCATACTCTCTTAATTCAATTGATCATTTTACTGCCCTTTAGTGTTTTTCATAATTTTTCTATGTTATTCATGTCCCTTAGGGGCATTTTGGTCATTTTTGCACTTTGGCCCTTAAATTCCCTGATTTCCTACAAAATTTAACTTAGACTAATAGGCTAAATTCACACAAGTCTGGAGACACTAATTTCACTTATCAGAAATATCCATTTTATTCATAATATTCCAGATAATAAAAATCCGGGTATTACACACGTGGATTGCCCCTTGTTGGGCCATATATTGAATATGAGCCTTATATAAATCCGTAACAAGACTATAGTTGATTAAATATTATGTTTGACTATTAAGATGATGTTTTTGTTATGGGGTTTAAACTTCTCATATTGTATGAGGAGAAGAAGATTCCTACACACACATGAAATGATGGGACCCACATATTGTAATACCCGGATAAATAAATGGGTTATTTCTGATAAGTGAAATTATGGTCTTAAGACTTATGAAAATATAGTCTATTTTTCTAAGTTGAATTCTGTAGGAAATTAGGGAATTTAAGGGCCAAAGTGACAAAATGACCAAAATGCCCCTAGTATGCCTAAATAACTTAGAAAAATTGTGAAAAATCCCAAAAGACAAAGTAAAATGACCAAGTGAATTATGAGAATATATTATTCTAATTATGGTAATTTAATAAATTACGAACTTGGAGAAAATAAGAAAGAATGCTCAAAAAGTAATGAAATGACGGTAATACCCTTGTAAATGATAGAAAAATGCGTAAAATGCAAAGGCATGAAAAATCTCATGTTAAAGCAAAAGATGTGAGGTAATGTGGTACTCTAATTAAGAAAATTACTAAGCAGTGATAACTGAGTAATTAAGTATTTATGGGCTAATTACTTAAGCATAGACAAGGGAAATTCGTGAATAATTATGTAAAACCCTAAAATTAGTGGTTTTCGGTTTAAAATTAGTAAGAATGTATTTACTAATTAATTGGAAAGTTTTGGGAAAAATAGATGAGTTTAGGTATTTTAAGCCTAAATGCAAGAATTGACCAATAGGAAAATGTTGTGAGAAATTATGTAAAAATAATTATTTAATTAATTAAATAATTAATTAAAAAAAAGGCAGAAAAAAAAAAGAAAAGAAAAAAAAAACGAAATAAAAAAATAATAATAAAAAAAGAATAAGAAATAAGAAACTTAGTTGTTAAGTTAAGTTTAATATTTTAATAATATAATTAATTAAAGTGAAAAAGGGTGAATAGTAATTTAATAATTAGGAAACGGATCCTATCTAGAGATCTAGGAATGGGATTTCCAAAGTCGTGGAAAAATAATGATCGGTGGAATTTTATCTTCCGTTAAACTCTCCCTAAGTTAATTCTCAAGTCAATAGGACTTTTTCCTAATAAGACGAAATAGGGAAATTCGAGAAAAGGCAGTATAGCCGTGTTGGAAGTAAAGACTTCAAAATTAGAGTTGTGACAACTGAGAAAGAATTGGGAATTTTTATGGACATATTTGAAATCAGTGCATCTATGTCTATAAGTTTGGAACTTCCGGATTTTCGTTTCGAAACCGACACGTTCGGACACGTTTTCGAGAAAACTTCCGTCAATCCGAAATGGCCTAGGCAGAGTCAGAAAAATAGTTGGAATAGACATTTCTAGTATGGAAGAGAAGGTCTTCAAAGCTAGTTAACCGTAATTTTGAGATTTCCCGAGATTACGCGTTTTGGACACCGATCGGAGACTTTATCGGTATAAAACTTCTTGAAGAAGTAAGTGACATCATCAAAGTACATGGATGACATCATGGGGATGATGTCATATGGAGGAAAGAGAAAGGGTTGGATGGCCAAGATTGTGCCACCTAATCGTAATGCGATCCGACACGGGAATTCATCTTGTAAAGTGTGAATAGTAGCACAAAATCCTCTATAAATAGGACCTTGCTCCTTTGGAAATTTCACACCACTTCCTTTGAGCAAAAACCGAAAATAGAGAGAGAAAGAAGAGAGAGGAGCTCGGGGAAATCGTAGCAAAGCTCACCGGGTAAGTTTTTGATACCGAGCTTTAAGCTTTCGTAGTTCTTTCAAGAGTTAGTAAAGCTAGAGTAGTCTTTATTTTTATGATTAGATATCATATGATAGGACTATTTTAGTCAATATTTTCGAAAATCATGATGGCGTCGAAGTTCTGGCAAAATTTTGGGAAGAAAATAGCCTATGTAGCGGAAGCACCGGCAAAATTCCGCCAAGTAGGGGTATAGGGGCAAAATGGTAATTTTTACCGAAAATGCCAGTTATTGTGTCAAATCACTAATGGAAGTGATATTACTCTTATAGGACGTCAGAAAACCTAATCTGCTGCCGTTACGCTGCCCAACGAGCCGTTGTTGGAGATTTCACGATTTTCCGTAAAACAAGACATGCTACCATGGGTATTTTAATATATATATCAGTTACTCAATCGCTCCGGTGCACTACTCTGATCATTTTGAAATGATGTTTTAAAAAAAAAAAAAATTTATACTGCTTGTGAAAAGTCGGGATGTTACATTTGGTACCAGAGCAGTAGTCCTGGCATGAATTTAACTTTGTCCTTACGGACAGTTTGGTGCCGAAGGCAAGGCTAGTCTACGTGGGTGTGCCATAAGTCGCCGTATAAGTCGGTGAGGCCCCCATGGTAGACACTTACCTGGCCATTCTGTTCGGATAATGGAGTTATGTTCAAAAGCCTTTAAACTTGGAGCACATTTTGAAAATGAGTACTGATATAGCCCTGAGTCAGTGTACCACCCTATTGGGTATACCGGCCTTGAGCCTGTACCATCCTGTACCTGGTAGTACCACTTGTCAGGTGCATCACCTAATCCGTGAGCTTATATGAGAAGTTTGGGTCACGTCGATGAAATTCTTCGAGACCAACAAAGATAAGTACATGCGAGATTTGACTCATGTAGAGGAACTCCCGATGCGTATTTTCGTACCGTTCTCGAGGAGAACGAACCAAAGAGGTTATGAACAAGAGAGATATCATGTGTCTGTTTGTTTTTGATGCATGCGAATGTTTGTTCATTAGCAAGTGTAGATACTCGTGCGATAAAATCCGTGATATACTAATTAAACATTTTCCCTAATAAAGGAAAGAAACAAGACATGGTGAATGTAAGAGGAGCCGGAGCTCCTAGAGGCCAAGGCAGAGGCCGGGGCAGGGGCCGTGATGGAGGACGAGGTAGACAACCTCGGGTAAATCCGGTACCAAACCAACCGGAGCAGACTGAGGTACAGGAGATGAGAAGAACCCTACAAGAACAGGGGGCTCTCATAGCTGTACTCTGGAAAGAAAGGCAGAGAGACAGAGACGGTTGCATGATCGGCAAGCTGAGGAAGAACAACATTCAGAAGAAGAAGAAGATGAGCAAGGAGATGAGCACGATGAGGAACCTGAGGAGTCCGACAGATCCCGATCACCTCCACGACGAGGGAGAGCTGTGCAGACCACACAATACTGGGTCGCACAGTTTTGTAAGCCAAGCCACCGCATTCCGTGGTAAGAATGAGTTAGCTTCGAAGATTGGATGATGAGCCTAGAAAAGATCTTTGAAGTTATGGAATGCCCGGAGACCGGAAAGCCCAACTTGCCATCTATAAGCTCGACGGTGATGCGCATCGATGGTGGAAGAGCGTTGCTACAACCTTGCGCACCAGCTTTGCCCATGTCACTGGGAGAAGTTCATAGAAAAATTCAATGAACAATATTTTCCTCCCTCAACACAAGTGATTAAGGAGGAGGAGTTTCTTCATATCCAACAAGGCTATGATGAATCATTTGATGACTACTTTGCTCGGTTCACCAACCTATCACGATATTCTTCATACCTGAAGAGTAATAACAATGAAAGTTGGAAGGCGAATAGGTTGACATGCGGGCTAAAGTATGAAGTTAGGGAGAAGCTCGTTTCGATGTTTCCTAATATGGCTCAAGCCGTGGAGTCATGCCGATTGATTGAGCGAAATCTCAAGGAACCGCGTAAGTTCCGAAAGTCCAACAATTAGCAACACGGGTTATAGCGAGGGCAAACTGTGAAAATTTCTCACGGAAGAGAGAAGCACCGTGGAGTGACTCTCCAAGAGACAACAAAAGCCATTCCGGACTAGGCGCAGAACAACCCAAAAATACCGGAGACCCGACCGTGTCCAAAATGTGGGAGGTATCATCTCCAAAGTACTCGATCACAAGTGAAGCTGATATGCTTCAAATGTCAAAAGCTTTGGACACATCGGTGTACACTCGTCCGGAGAAAGTTGCGGCATTAAAGCCACAAAACCAGCCGAGTGTACACACTAACATGTACAGAGGACGAAGGACTCCGGAGATGATTCAAGGTACTATTCCACTTAGGAGGGAATCATCTAGTAATACATGCTTATAGATAGCTATCTTACGTAACGTATTCAATGTTTCTTCGTAATTAAAAATTCGACCAGTGATCATGTCATTGAGTAGGAGGTATCTTATGTTGCCATGGTGTATGGGAACCATGGAGACATTTTGGTAATCTTGTGTTAACATGGTGTATGGGAACCATGGAGACATTTTGGTATCTGTGGTGTTAACCGCGGTGTATAGGAACCACGGGGAAACATCATATATCAAGGTACAATATGACAAGATCTTTAGTGGTCAAACCAAAACGAATTCGCGATCATCATGAGGAGCAGCTGACAGATAAAGTGAAGATTCGACGCGTATAGTCCAAAGTCCGAGTAGGACGGAGTTTAGTTAGTACACAGTTTAGTTGGTTGAGTGCAAATTTCGAGGACGAAATTTTGTTTAACCGGTAATACCCTTGTAAATGATAGAAAATGCGAAGGCATGAAAATCTCATGTTAAAGCAAAAGATGTGAGGTAATGTGGTACTCTAATTAAGAAAATTACTAAGCAGTGATAACTGAGTAATTAAGTATTTATGGGCTAATTACTTAAGCATAGACAAGGGAAATTCGTGAATAATTATGTAAAACCCTAAAATTAGTGGTTTTCGGTTTAAAATTAGTAAGAATGTATTTACTAATTAATTGGAAAGTTTTGGGAAAATAGATGAGTTTAGGTATTTTTAAGCCTAAATGCAAGAATTGACCAATAGGAAAATGTTGTGAGAAATTATGTAAAAATAATTATTTAATTAATTAAATAATTAATTAAAAAAAAAAGGCACAAAAAAAAGAAAATAAAAAAAACGAAATAAAAAAAATAATAATAAAAATAGAATAAGAAATAAGAAACTTAGTTGTTAAGTTAAGTTTAATATTTTAATAATATAATTAATTAAAGTGAAAAAGGGTGAATAGTAATTTAATAATTAGGAAACGGATCCTATCTAGAGATCTAGGAATGGGATTTCCAAAGTCGGGAAAAATAATGATCGGTGGAATTTTGTCTTCCGTTAAACTCTCCCTAAGTTAATTCAAGTCAATAGGACTTTTTCCTAATAAGACGAAATAGGGAAATTCGAGAAAAGGGCGGAATAGCCGTGTTGGAAGTAAAGACTTCAAAATTAGAGTTGTGACAACTGAGAAAGAATTGGGAATTTTTATGGACATATTTGAAATCGGTGCATCTATGTCTATAAGTGGAACTTCCGGATTTTCGTTTGAAACCGGACACGTTCGACACGTTTTCGAGAAAACTTCCGTCAATCCGGAAATGGCCTAGGCAGAGTCAGAAAATAGTTGGAATAGACATTTCTAGTATGGAAGAGAAGGTCTTCAAAGCTAGTTAACCGAATTTTGAGATTTCCCGAGATTACGCGTTTGACACCGATCGGAGACTTTATCGGTATAAAACTTCTTGAAGAAGTAAGTGACATCATCAAAGTACATGGATGACATCATGGGGATGATGTCATATGGAGGAAAGAGAAAGGGTTGGATGGCCAAGATTGTGCCACCTAATCTGTGTGCGATCCGATGGCCGGGAATTCATCTGGTAAAGTGTGAATAGTAGCACAAAATCCTCTATAAATAGGACCTTGCTCCTTTGGAAATTTCACACCACTTCCTTTGAGCAAAAACCGAAAATAGAGAGAGAAAGAAGAGAGGAGCTCTGGGAAATCAGTAGCGAAGCTCTGGGTAAGTTTTCTGGTACCGAGCTTTAAGCTTTCGTAGTTAGTAAAGCTAGAGTAGTCTTTATTTTTATGATTAGATATCATATGATAGGACTATTTTAGTCAATATTTTCAAAAATCATGATGGCGCGAAGTTCGCAAAATTTTGGGAAGAAAATAGCCTATGTAGCGGGCACTGGCGAAATTCCGCCAAGTAGGGGTATAGGGGCAAAATGGTAATTTTTACCTAAAATGCCAGTTGTTGTATCAAATCACTAATGGAAGTGATATTACTCTTATAGGACGTCAGAAATCCTAATTTGTGCCGCATACGCTGCCCGACGAGCCGTTGTTGGAGATTTCACGATTTTCCGTAAAACGTGCTAGAAATATCGTAATCCGTCAACGAAGGTACGTTCGCGTGCATCGTAACACTAACTCGATGGTTATTGTATGAATATGTGTGTTTCCTCCGTCATGTGTGTACTGATTGTACTTTTGTCTGTACTTTATTGTACCGTTGTTCTGTATTTCGATCATCTTGTTATCATTATACATCCGATCGTATTATTCTCTGTCATGTCATACATTCGATCGTATCACTATCCATTATGCCTTAACCTTACATCCGATTGTATTGTTCGGCCGTGCATATCTGATTATGTACATTCCTCATTGTGCTTTAACCCTACATCCGATCAGTATTGTTATTGCCATACATATCGATTATGTATTCCCTATGTCCGATCATAGTAAATGTTGCCAAGATATTTGAATGTCTCTGTCGTACATATATGTTGTATATAAACATGAGGTTAACTGTTACTCCGAGATCAAATGTGGTAAATTGGATCTCGCTCTAACATAGCGTGGAGTTCTGGAGGACCGAGGATCGAGGAGAAGGACAAGCGGCACGCTTAGGAGTAGCGACCGAGGACCTCTTTCTCGTTATACTTTTGAAACACTCTGTACCGTTGTTTAAACAAAGCAAGACATGCTACCATGGGTATTTTAATATATATATCAGTTACTCAATCGCTCCGGTGCACTACTCTGATCATTTTGAAATGATGTTTTAAAAAAAAAATTTTATACTGCTTGTGAAAAGTCGGGATGTTACACATATATTATATATATGTGTGTGTGTGTGTGGGTCCCATCATTTCATGTGTGTGTGACATGAGAATACACTTCTCCTACAACATGAGAAGTATTTTTCCCTTTTGTTATAATTGGTTTTTATTGTATCTAAAACAGAATGAAATTATAAGAGAAAGAAATTTAAGGCCCTATAGATCGATTACCATTCAAATTAATTAAAATTCAATATGGTATGACATATCGGAAGGTTTCTTATTAAAAACAAAGCGATTATATGACTTTTCTATTTCTTATCTAATTTAGTTCAATTATTATAGTTTAAAATTGTCCATTTGAATCTGTTTAATTTTTTTATTCCGGCAAAAAAAGAATCTTTATAATATTTTAACATCTAAATTATCACGCCGGCATTAGATTGGATGATGTTTTTAGTCAATGTTATTAAATGATTGCGTTTTATCAATTTTGTGATGGCGTCAATTACGGTTGCAAGGTGCTTTTCTATAGAGTTGGTACTTGCTAGCAAAGTTGTTAAACTCACGAGTCTAAGCAAACTCGTGACAGTGACATAAACTCGTATCGTAAACTCGAATCGGTAACTCGTAAGAGTTTACTTTTATCATTAAATATATATTAACAGTGTATAATTAAATAATTTAAATATAAAAATGACAATAATTTGATTTAAATATATTTTAAATCTAAATAATTGAAATTAAATATATTAACATTCATAATTTATTATATTTAATAAAGAAATTATAAAGCCGTTGAGGATGACAAAACTGAAAAAAAATTAACACAATTTTGTAAGCTACAAACGTAAAAACGGTAAATTCGGTGTATAAACTCGTGAGTTTATCTAAGTTTACAGCTAACATGATTTTACTAGAGACTTAACTCGATTTAGTAAGGTAGTAACGTAAAAACGGTAAACTCGGAGAGTCAACTCGCGAGTTTGACAACAATGCTTGGTAGTGTCAATTTTAATATATATCTTCATTATGAAAAGCAGCCTGGATTTTGACTATTTTATTTTTGGGATAATATCAGTATTGCTTCTTATTTGATAAAATTTTAGTTTTGGTTGCATGATTTTTTTCATTCTTATAGTTTCTATTCAAAGTTTGACATAGAAAATTATAGGGACAAAAATCAAAATCCGTTAAAAGTGAATGGACCAAAAGTCATTGTCCACGTCAGCTCTGTTAGTCAACACTCTGCTAGTCAACACTTCCACTTTAATAGTCATCTAACATCTGATGTGACTTTTGCTTCCAAAATATAACCACATGTGTATTTTTGCCCTAAAAAAAAACATATGGTGTTGGGCGCTCCCGGGAGTAAAGTACATGTGTATTTTTGCTCCTTTACCCAAATTATAAATAAAAAAATACCCACTTTTCTCCATTTGATATATTTTTTTTAAAGAAGGACTTGGTGCAATCATTCTCAGCAAAACACTTTTTTTTTGCATGGCATATCCTCAACTATATGTAAAAGTCGGCTTTTTGACCAATTTGCCCCTTATTAAATAACTATTTACCAAAATGCCCATCTGGAAATTATTTCCCAATGTGCCATTGTTTAGTCGACTAAGCCATGGTTTAGTCAACTAAAACACGGGGCCAATTTTTTTTTGAAGACCCCCGACATTTAGTCGACTAAACCATAAGTGTTAGTCGACTAAACCAGTGGGGGGGGGGCTTTTTAAAAAGCCCAAACCCGCGGTTTAGTCGACTAAACCCGAGCCTAGCAAAAAGTCGCCCTACCCAGCCCAAAAAAGAAAAAAAAAAAAAAAGAAGTCCGAAAAAAATTGGACACAATCGGGTTAGGCATCCGGTAGGATATGCCGCCTTGCCCAGTAAATATATATTATTATATTTGATATAACTTTATATGTTTATATTATATTAAATATTATTATATTTTGATATTTTGTATTTGATTTCAATACATGTTAATATTTACATTTTATTTCATGGATGCTTCCCAAAGTTGCTCGCGCATATATTTAAGTGAATGATTCTTTTTTATAAGTTTTGCAAGAACTTTCAAATGACATAAAATGACAATATTTTATCCATGAAAGCATTAAACTTTGATAAATGAGGATAGCAGACACTTTACTCTACTAGAAGGGACATGCATCAAATTATTGTTAAAATTTCTTATTGTTAAAACACAATTTACTCACCAGTAATGTACAGTAGTGCTTTCAAGTGTTCTCATCAAAACCGAAATTGAAATAATTTGTTATATCAACTGCAAGGTCCTCCATGGCTTCTCCTCTAATATATCAATGTTTACATCAAATATACCCAAAGGGATGGAGGAAGTCAAGATATTTGAGTGACAAATAAAATAAGGCATAATAAATTTTATTATTGTAAAACTTAGAATCATGTTTTATAACCATATACTACATATATAGGTAATTCCATATGCTTCATCCGTTTGACAATTTGTGGCAAAGTATCACCATTTGGACAGGGAAGCCTACACTATCCGTCCAAAAATATTAGGGTTTCTATTGGGCAGGGCCGGCATCAGACTGCATTTTATTGCCCAATAATATTTTAGACAGGGCATCGGATAAGGGGCTCGCCCTGCCCAACCCATGAACACCCATACTTTTGGCTGAACAAGATAACCTTGTTTTAGGTAAAAAAAAAAAAAAATTATGGATTACATATTATGTTTAACAATAATTGAAAAACATGTAGGTTTAAAAAAAAAAAGAAGGCTTTTGTTTCAAGTTATTGAAAATGTCAATACTTGAAAAACAAATTCTTCTAGATCCTTAAAGAATATTTTTCATTTCCAAATGGTCTCTGCATTTTATCTCTTAATAATTTTAGTTTATTTATTAATGGTCCAAATTGTTAATTGAGTCTTTAGAATGGTATTTTAACATATGTTTATAAATTTACTCACGGAATTAGATACGTTGACATTTATGTGGAGTTTTAATGAAATAATTAGTCATTTTTGGCTGCGAGCTGCTTTCCTCGAGGGTTGGCAGTGTTACTGTTTCCAGATCTTACAATTACAATTCTTACATACTCCCTCACTTTCAGGCATTGTTTGGTTCGAGTTTTTTTGGAGGAGAGGGTGTGATGGGGATTAGCTTGTTTGGTTGGAAAAATGGGGGAGGAATGGGGGAAATTTTATCTTTTAGTGCTCCCTCCCTCCTCCTTCGATGCCCCTCCAAATTTGGGATTTTTTGGAGAGATGAGAAATATTATTATGTCCTATCTTTGACTAAAATATCTATGCTAATTTTTCGTTATCTGAAGTTTACCCGTATGATTATAGAACTCATCTGATTGTTACTAGGATCAGTCAAATTAATCAGAAATATCTATCTAATTGAATCCTATCTTACTAAAATTAATACTAAAAATTAAATCTCTCTAATCAAATTTTATCGGATTTTTTATCTCAAAATATTTGCTTTCCTTATTAGTTCTAACGTCTAGTAGTCTCTCAATCCTCCTTCCAAGAATTTGAAATCTACTAAGTATATTTTATTGTTTTTATCTCTCTTGTCATATTTAAATTCCGTTTAAACTAGTATGTTGTTTTCTGGCTGTTGCCACCTCTTTTCTCCATAGATCCTTGTGCTCCTCTTTCTTCATCGTTTTCGCTTTTCGTCCTCTTGCTCATCATTTTTGTTTGTTGTTTGTCTATTGTTATCTTAGGATTAGAATTTGATCTATTAAGGTTTAAATTTAAAAAACATATTAAATTTGATGAGTTAACATATTAAAATTAATAAAATCATTACACCTACACACACATACATACCTACGTACGTAAGTACGTACGTACGTACGTATGTATGTGTTACAGACCTGTATTAAGCCCAATGGCGACAAGGCCCAACAACGCACAGGCGTGGTATACCCGGTCTCACCTACTACCCAGAAGAATCTCAACTGCCCCGGTAATGTAAGAGCACTACCGCACATGGCAAGGCAGTTTGGATCATGGGCCGGAAATCTAGCCAGGCCGCTCCAGGTATGTTCTATAAATACTGAAGCAGCGACCTAAGGTACACACGTTCTAACCCTGAGCTATTTACCTACAGTCACACTGTGCACACACCCCACTCCCTTGGCGAAGAGCCTGGTTGTGTACAGTGATCCCACCTCCGACTGCGTGCTTCCCTCATAAGCACCCAGGAAGAGACCTTTGATCCAACATCAAAGCACCAGCCCATTCATTCGGCTGGACATCTGAGTTCTACACCAGAATAGTGGCGCCGACCGTGGGGATTGGTAAATTTCGATTCCCGTGACCAATGAGGATTAACACCCGTGCTACAAGCCAGAAGCAATTGGAGATTTGGTCACCACACCAACGCCAACCACCTCGCAACCACAAAGACACCGAGCAGCCGAGCAACCCTCCCAGTGACAATGGGCAGGACGAAGAAGACCGGCTATCACAGCCGGAGCAACAACTAGAAGAACATGTCATCCCTAATAATGATGGACGTTTGGAAGACAACCCGTCCGACATGGAGTCCTCGGCTCCGCGTAATCATAGCCATGCATCAACCTCAGAACTCGAACCCGGTCGTTAACGCAGAGATCCCGGTCCCAATCCTGATATTCTCCTCCTCCAAAATTCGTTGGCCGCGATGATGAGGCGTATGGAGAACATGGACAAGCGGCACACCCTCCACTTCCAGCGATTGGAAGAGCGTTTCAAGACAAGGGATTCTGCTTCCTCCATTGAAGACAAGGATGATAAGACCTGGGAAAAGGATCAAGAAGGCGACAGCTCGCGTAATCATAAAAGTACGTAGGAAACGGAAACCGACCAAAGCAAGAAGCCGACCTCCTCAAGCAAGGACTAAAAAAGGGGGAAGTAAACCCGGGGTGATAGGCCACCCCGGCCTCCTCCAATCGGGTATCAGCGGAGAAGGTATGTTAGGCTGGTCGACAACAACCCCCTCTCAGACGAAATCCTCAACGCTCGTTTCCTGAAGAAGCTAAATCTCACCGAGTTAACAAAATATGACGGCTCTCAAGACCCGACAACTCACTTGGAAGACTTTAAGGCGGTCATGTTCGTAAGAGGCCTAGGGGAACCGATCATGACTCGGATCTTCGCCGCAACCCTTAAGGGACCGGCGTTAAAATGGCTGCACACTCTGCCCGTGGGGTCGGTCCATAAATTTGATGATTTAGCCGAGGCCTTCAAGCTGCACTTTTCGACTAGCAAACGGCAACCGAAGTCCCAGTACACCTTGTCCAAGATTAAGCAGCGACCCGGTGAAACGCTCTAAAGTTACTTGGATCGCTTTAAACATGCGGCCCTGCAGGTGCGTGGGTTAAAGGAGGACGTACACGTTCACATTTTAGCCGACGGCCTAGACAGAGACTCACGCCTGGTCGAATCCTTCTTTAAGGAACCGGCTAAAAACCTTAATGATTTATGAAATCGGTCAAAGAAATACCTCGAGGTGGAGCAAATGCGACAAGCAAATGCTCCTCGAAGAGACCCGGACAGGAGTACCCCGCCAAGGGATAGAAGCCAGACTGAGGGTCGCAAGCAAGACCGCCGTGTTAGGGATCCAGACAATAAGCCACGAAGTGCAAAGCTAGAGTTGAAAGGAAAGTATGACAAATACACCCTCTAAACATCTCCCACTCCCGCTATGGAGAGAAGTGGCATCGACCGAGATGCAAAAGATCGAGAGACCTCGGCCCCTCAAAAAACGCTCCAGTACGGACCAGACCCGCTTCTGCTCCTTTCACGATAGTCCGGGACATACCACGGACCAGTGCTATGAGCTCCGGGACGCCATCGAAAAATTGGTCAGGGAAGGAAAATTGCGCCAATACGTGATTAAAATGCAAGGGCGGAAAAGAGAGAAGCGAAAACAGGGCGATCGACAAGACAGCCCGACCCCTGAGAGGAAAAAAGATTATAAGCGGCAGAGGCCGGGGTCCGAGGAAGATGAATTCCCCGAGGCCGAGTTTGATTGCAATGTGATCAGTGGAGCCTTTGGTGGAGGCGGAGACACGGCGAGTCAGCGAAGGAAATACTTAAAGGAGGTCCTCTCAGTCAGGGACCGTCCTAAATTCAAAGAAGATCCTGATACAACAGATAAGGTAAAACGACCTCAGCTCCTTTTCAAAAAGGAAGATATGACCGACGTAGTACCCGGAAACCAAGACGGCCTAGTAATCACGGGAACTTTGGTTAATTGTCGGGTCAAAAGAATATTCATAGACACCGGGAGCTTGGCGGACATCATCATCTGAGACGCCTTTAAGAGGATGAATCTCGATAAAGAAGATCTGAAGCCCTGCAAGACAACCCTCGTTGGTTTCTATGGAGAGCTCTCCCCTCCGAAGGGGTACGTTGACCTCCGGCTCACTCTGGGAACGAAGGAAGGCTTTAAGACAGACCGAGTAAGGTTTATTGTGGCTGAGTTCCTCTCCCCTACAATATAATTTTGGGATGACCGACCATTCATAAATGGTATATGCTGGTGTCCACCAAGCATCAGAAGATAAAAATGGTGAGTAATACCAACCGAGTCATCACCATCAAGGGGGGCCAAAAGGAATCCAGGCAATGCTACTTTGAGACGATCAAAGAGGGTGAAAAGGCAGTAACGCCTCTATCCCGGCCTCGGGATACCCAACCCGGTCCAACCGACCGAGGGGGCCGAAAGCACTCCCACCCAGTTAATATGGTGGAATTGGACTTACGGGACGAACCCGAGATCCCCCGACCAGAGCCAGAAGGAGAGTTGGAAGACGAAATTGTCGGAAACGGTCCAGACCAAATTACAAAGATAGGCAGGGCGTTGAGCCCGAACTTGAGATTAAGGCTGGAGGAATTCCTAGCAATGAACTGAGATGTTTTCGCCTGGAGCGCGGCCGAAGTGCCCGGAATTGATCCCGAGTTCTGTTGTCACAAATTGGCCATCCGGCCGGAGTCAAAACCAGTGGCCCAGAAGAAAAGAAAGAGGGCACCAGATAGGCAAGTGGCACTTAACCAACGTGGACGAATTGTTGGAGGCCGGTTTCATCAGAGAAATACGATACACCACATGGCTTTCCAATGTGGTAATGGTTTTGAAACCAAATGGCAAGTGGAGGGTATGCACAGATTACACAAATCTGAATAAGGCATGCCCAAAAGACGCCTATCCTATGCCAAACATCGACCAACTTGTAGATTACTCATCCGGATTTCAACTGCTGTCTTTCATGGATGCCTACTTGGGGTACATCCAGATCGCCATGCACTGGAAAGAGATTTGTCGTGTCTCCCAAAATAAACCAAGTTCAAAAACGATTTGCAGAATTAGGGAACCTGGGTCGTTTCCCAACGAATTTGCAGCGGGCTCGATTAATAGCAATAGTGAAACAGAATGGTAAATTGGGGTTTTAGGATTTTATGATTCAGCAGATTAAAACGAAATAAATCGAAATAAACAGAACTATGTAGAAACAGATAGAAAAACGTTGATAGACTTAAACAGATTAAAAACGACCAACCCAACGATCGATCCTTAATCATGCATCATTGAACGAAATATAACTAATCACGTTTGGTTCGGATGAATCGAGATCTCTCGCATTCATCCGGATAATCCTCGCCTAGACGATCGCCTAGAATCTGTCGGACAATGGCGTCTCACTGTGCAATCGCACAGCAACACTAAAACCTAGTCTGAATTTAGTCCTTGGGATGAACCAAACCGAATATTAAATCTAATATTCGAACTATTTTCAGAATCGAATCCGATAAGATGAAAACAGAATTGATTAAGTTACCGATTAGGCACAAGTTCTCTGGACGAATCATGGAATCCTCATCGTTGGGTCAATCATAGGGGATTTAGCCGAGCATGGCTGGAAAAACTGAAGAAAAGATGAAGAACGCGAAAAACCCTAAGAACATGCGAAAATCGGTAGAGAGAATTTGCATAAAATCGCGAAACCCTAATGTCAAAATCCTGAATTCGTGAATGCCTAATGTTTTTTGGCGGCTGCCTTACTTGAAAATAACCTAAAACGAAAAATGGGCTCTAATGGTTTTAGCCCGAAACAGAAATAAAATAAAGCTGGGCTTAAATTACAAAATTCGGGTCCAAATAAAATCCAGAATTGTGCATCCGACTTCGGCTCCAAAATAGACCGCCCTCTTGACCGAATTGGCTCTTGATGTCTTCATAACAATTGTAGCTCTCTGAATCATCTGAAATATGAGACAAAATTGAGGCAAATCCGATATCTGGTTCAAGAGTTATGGTAGAAATAGTGAAGTAAGACAAAACTGGAATTTTATTATTAAAAATGGCTAAAATGCAATAAAAGGCCGAAGGCCCAAATAAACATAAAAGCCATTATTTATTAGATAAAGGGTCCTAAGTTATTTCTCAAGAGACAAAAATAAGTGTATAAAATATTCAATTATCAAATTCCCCCACACTAATCTTTTTGCACTCCTGAGCAAAATCTAAAGGAAAAAAAAAAACTAAAAGGAAAAACTCTTATTCACTAATAATTGCTACAATGCAAAAATTGAATCAAGGGACAAAAAGTTGCAAAAGACCAATCAATCAAGACCTAAATCCCTTCATCTCAAATTACAATTCATGGCGGTCTCAATCAATGATGCCGATCACAAAAGATGGTCTCACAAATGATGCGCTCAATCAATCGGTCTCTCAAGTGTTTAAGGTAAATAAGTGTATCGCTCAAATTCTACTCAAGAAAATTGTTCTACCATAAGCTTGCTCAACTTCTACGTCTCAACTACTCACAACACATACATGCACAAATCAAGAGAGCTTGTAATTAAAGGTTGTAATGGGGCTAGGGTGAAGGTAGGTAATAGTATGGAATGAGAGGCTAGGCACCAAAGAAATCAAAAGGAAGAGCACTGATTAACACAATCATTCTCTATGTATGAAACTTTTATTCTACTAATGTATCCATTTCTTTCTATGTATTTTCTTTTCTTTTCTTTTCTCTCTCTTTTTTTTCTTCTTTTTTTTTTTTTTACTTTTTTTTTTACTTTCCTTTCTTTCTTTCCTTTCATTGTATACGTAATGACAATGTCAAAATCAAATATCTCCCCCCCACTTAAACTGTTGCACTCCTGTAATGTGGCTTAGAAAAGAATGGGTCAAAAGGCACAAAGGGGCTAGCAAGGGAATCATAATGCAAGGGAAAGCTATTTGGCCAAAGTGAGGAAAATAAAAGAAAGAAAACAAGCTTCCATCATACTTATGCACGTAAGTGAAAAATGTAGTTTCAAAAAGAAAAGGAGCAAGTTCTAGAGAACAAAAATCATGAGAGATGCACACATGAAAGAAAGAATGGCAAATGATGAATTCCATTCATGCAGGCCCAAAACCTCACAAGGTCAACACCAACTTAGGCAATCAACAACATCAAATCAACTACCAAGACTTGTAATCGAAGAGTCAAGAATTGTAGACCAAACAGAATGATCCATTAAAGCCAAAATGTCCACGTTCATAATATGTAGCAATCATAGAAATAGATTCTTTTTTTTTTCAAAAAGCAAAGCAAGGTAAAAAAATGAACAAACAAAAGAGAAAGAGGGAGAAGAAAGAAGAATACTCCCAAGGGTTTATGGAGAGTAGGTGGCATCAATGAGGTTTATGGAGGATAGGTGGCATCAATGAGGAGAGTCTCGCTTCCTCAGCCGCCGTGGGGATCCCTCATGAAATGGCTTGAGGCGATGCCCATTGACCTTAAAGGTTCTTCCTGTGGGTGAATCACATAGCTCAACAGCACCAAAAGGAAATATGTTAGTGATCACAAAAGGGCCATCCCACTTAGATCGAAGCTTACCAGGCATAAACTTCAGACGGGAATTAAATAGAAGAACTTTCTGGCCCACAGAGAACTCCTTCCTCAGGATATGCTTATCATGGAATGCCTTAGTCTTCTCCTTGTACAACCGTGAACTCTCATAAGCATCCAATCTAAGCTCATCTAACTCTTGCAACTGCAGCTTCCTCTCCATCCTGCATCGAGCCAAATCCATGTTACACTCGCTTAATGGCCCAATAGGCTCGATGCTCCAACTCAACCGAAGATGACATGCCTTACCAAAGACGAGCCGATAAGGAGACATCCCAATCGGAGTCTTGTAGGCGGTGCGATATGACCACAAAGCATCATCTAGTCGCTTACTCCAATCTTTCCGGTAGAGTTAATGCTTTCTCTCAAGGATTTGCTTAATCTCTCGATTTGAGACTTCACTTGACCATTGGTCTCGAGGATGGTAGGTCGTGGAAACCTTGTGTAGCACTCCATACTTGCGTAGCAAGGCACCCATGCTTCGATTGCAAAAATGGGAACCCTGGTCACTGATAATGGCTCTAGGAATGCCAAACCTGCAGAAAATGTTAGACCTAACAAAGTCCACTACCACAGAAGAATCATTAGTCCGGGTGGCTTTCGCCTCAACCCATTTCAAACATAATCAATGTACCAACAATATGTAAGTGTAACCATATGAAGCAGAAACGGACCCATAAAATCAATACCCCACACATCAAAGATCTCACAAAACAATATAGGGTTTTGGGGCATCTCATGCCTACGGGAAATACTCCCCTCCTCGACAGCTATCACATGATTTGCAAAACAAATGGGAATCATGAAACAAGGAATGCCAAAATAATCCACCTGTCTAACACTTTCCTAGCAGTTCTTTGGGGTCCAAAGTGACCACCACAGTGCATAAGCATGAGCAAAATGCAATATAGATTGAAACTCACAATCGTGCACACATCTCCTAACTACTTGGTCACTACAAAATTTCCACGATAAGGGTCATCCCAAACATAATATTTAGACTCACTTTTCAATTTTAGAGTTTAGGCCCTAGTGGAATCTACAGGGAAAACACCAGCTACCAAGTAGTTAACTAAATCAAAGATACCATGGGGTCTTAACTTGCACTGTAGAAGCCGCTCATCGTGGAAATCATCCCGAATAGAAGAGGGGTGGGAGGGAGAATGAGTGATACGACTCAAGTGGTCGCTACCCGCTTTGTGCTCCACTTCTATCTCGAATCTCCATATCAAACTCTTGAGCAACAACATCCACCGGATGAGTCGTGGCTTAGCATCCGCCTTTTCAAAAGAAACTTTAAAGCCGCATGGTCGAGAAAACAATGACTCTACTAGCTAGCGAGATATGACCTAAACTTATCAAAGGCAAATACAATAGCCAACAACTCCTTCTCAGTAGTGGTGTAGTTAGACTAAGCAGAATCCAAAGTCTTGGAGGCATATGCAATGACATGAGATGCTCTATCAACCCGCTGTGCTAAGATAGCACCAACCGCATAGTTGGAAGCATCGCGCATCAACTCAAAAGGGAGGAGCCAATCAGGGGGCTGAATCACTGGGCCGTGGTCGTGCAACGCTTCAAGTGATCGAAGGCCGCCTTGCACGCATCATCAAAGACAAAGTCGGTGTCCTTATGCGTAAGGTTGGACAAGGGTCGAGCAGCCTTGCTGAAATCTTGAATGAAACGTCGATAGAAACCTCGCATGGCCAAGAAAAGAGCGAACTTCCCGCACGTAAGCGGGGTAAGGCAAAGCAAGAATAACATCTATCTTAGCGGGGTCTACCTCAATCCCTTTCCTAGACACTATGTGTCCCAAGACTATACCCGACTCAACCATGAAGTGACACTTCTCATAATTCAAAGACAAGATTAGACTCAATGCACCTATGCAAAACTCTAGATAGATTAGCTAAGCATGCATCAAAATCAGACCCATATACAAGTGAAATCATCCATAAACACCTCCATACAATCCTCTAGGAACTCGAGAAAATACTCACCATACAACGCCGAAAAGTGCCAGTGCATTGCAAAGGCCAAAAGGCATCCTCCAGTAAGCATATGTCCCAAAGGGGCATGTGAAGGTCATCTTCTCCTGATCCTCAGGAGCAATATGGATCTGGAAGTATCCAGAGTAGCCATCCAGGAGCGGTAATGAGACTTACAAGCCAATCGCTCTAACATCCGATCAATGAAAGGTAGAGGTAATGATCTTTGCGAGTGGCTTGGTTGAGTCTTCTATAGTCAATGCAAACTCTCCAACTATTCTCGAACTCGAGTAGGAATGAGCTCATTCTTTTGATTGGCTACCACAAAGGACCCGGATTTCTTAGGAACAACTCGGACTGGACTAACCCACGGCTATCAGAAATGGGATAGATGATGCCAGCTTGCAGGAGCTTAGTGACCTCCTTCTTCACCACATCAAGGATGAGAGGATTGAGGCGTCTCTGGGGTTGCCTCACTGGCTTAGAGTCCTCTTCCAATAGAATCCGATGCATGTACATAGAAGGACTAATGCCAACTATGTCAGCCAATGTCCACCCAATGGCTTTCTTGTTCGCCCTCAATAAGCTTAGCAGCTTCTCTTCTTGATCTGGCATAAGATTATTTGCCACAAGGACGGCAATCGCTCATTCACCTCCGAAATGCATACTTGATGGTCTGGAAGGGATTTCAACTCTAGTTTGGGCGGTTGCTCGCTGGAGGGGAGAAGCTTGGGTGGTTGTTGCAACAACTCGTGTCATCACACTGGGAATACCGAAACCATATTCAAAGAAGCACAAGCGTAAGGACTGTGTCTACAATACTCAAGGTTAACATCGAATTCGCTCATCAAAATCGAATTAAGCTCATCAAAATCGAATCGGGATGCACGTTAGGATCGGGATGAAGCTCAAACTCGGAATCAATATCGAGTCTACAAGTAATGTAGAATCATCAAGCAAATCAATCACCAAACAATGCGCTTAACCAAATTAGTACAAACAGAGCACCATTCATTATCATCGCATGCACAAATGAGGGTATCACTCTCGATGAAAATAATAAGGATAATCAAAGACACCAACCATTGAGAACATCATCCACAAAGATCATCAATCACATCAATACGTAAAAATGTAATGCTCTTCCCTAGGATATTTCATGGCATCAAAGATATTGAAATTCACGATATATCACCAAACTCCATGGAAAGAGTACTGAATGCACATCTATCTTAGTCCTAGTCTGTTTTCATGAAAGGTCTCCTAGAATGATTGGTGACCTACTACTAGAGACTTACCCTCCATATCCAAGATGTAAAAATCAGCAGGGAATATCAATTCATTTACTTTGACTAATACATCTTCAACTAAACCGAAGGATGGGCATTACTCCTATTAGCTAACCGAACAATGACACCGCTTGGACGCAAGGGACCAAGACCAAGAGATCTATAAACAGATGCATGCATGACATTAATAGAAGCACCTAAATCTAGCATGCAATCATCAAATCTATAGTTACCAATAAGGCAAGGGATAGAAAATGTCCCTGGATCTTTGCATTTACGAGGCATGGTAGGCGGATGAGTGCCGACACATTCTCGATTCAAACTCACTCGCTCATTCCCCTTCGCCGCCTCTTGTTGGTGCACAACTCCTTCAAAACTTGGCATATTTAGGAATTTGTTTAATCGCATCTAAGAGAGGAATGTTAATCTCTACTCGTCTGAATGTCTCAAGTATATCATTCTCTTGTGCCTTTTCTACCAACTTCTTGGATTGAACTGCTCTCTGAGGGAAAGGAAGAGGGATAGGAATGTCTTCCTCTTCACCTTGCTGCACAACCTTTTTCTTTTCAGAGTCAATCTTCACATTTCCTGACTCGTTTTCTCCTGCACTCGCGACATCGGTTACTCGGTTCGATTTTGATTCCAGCAAAGTTGGGGTTATTTCTCCAACCAGATTGTATGTATTAGAGAAAGCATTATTCTCGTTGGTATTGTGGCCTTCTGGAAAAACATCCACTGCAGACTACGATTGGTATTGATAGGCGAGGATCATGCAAAGTAGGGCAAGAGTCGGTAGAGTGATAAGGGTCGAACAAAACCCACAAGAGTACCCATGCCGAGAAGGGCGGCATCGCACTGTCTCGTGCACGCCAATTGCCTCACAAGGGAGGTCAAATCATCAAGTCTGGTCTCTAATCTCGAGAATCATACCGGATCGGGGCTTGAATATGGTAAACAGAGTACTATTGGCCCTAGTGCCAAACCGCCGAGAGTTATCTCGCCATAATGGATATCAATTCTCGGGCTTCTTCGGGTGTCTTGTTACTCATAGCTCCACCACTAGAGGCATCAACCAACCCTTTGTCTACCGGTGATAGACCACGAAGGTACAGCAACCAATCCTTGGCTCCACCTTCCAATGAGAAAGGAAAAGCTCTCAACTTGATATGATTTTCATGAATGGCATGTGGCTTCATTGTGCTGCACACTACATGGAATTCCTTCAAATGCTTAATGGGGCACTCACCTGCAAGACCATGAAACTTAGGCAACAAGTGTATTAGACCAGATTTAAGCTCAAAGTTAGCATGCCACCAAGAGTGGTAAAAAGTGGAAGAACACTAAAACAAGAAAGCAAAAACACAAAAACCTATGCTAGAAATTGACCTAAACAAGTCCAGAAATACTATCAAATGATTTTTAAAATTTTTGAGACTTGGACAGTACAACTCCTAGACTATTATGGGACAAATAAAAAAAATTAAAAAATGAAATAAAAAAAAATTTAAAAATTAAAAAATAAATAATAAATAAATAAAATATAAAATAAAATAAAAGATAAAATAAAATAATAATAATAATAATAATAATAAACTACTTCACTGTCAGTAATCAGACCGATGCAAATTCCCCGGCAACGGCGCCAAATTTGGAAAGAGATTTGCCGTGTCTCCCAAAATAAACCAAGTTCGAAAACGATTTGCAGAATTAGGGAACTCGGGTCGTTTCCCAACGAATTTGCAAATGGGCTCGATTAATAGCAATAGTGAAACATAATGGTAAATGGGGGTTTTAGGGTTTTATGATTCAGCAGATTAAAACGAAATAAATCGAAATAAAAATGTAACTATGTAGAAACAGATAGAAAAACGTTGATAGACTTAAATGCATTAAAAACGATCAACCCAACGATCGATCCGTAATCATGCATCATTGAACGAAATATAACTAATCACGTTTGGTTCCTGGATGAATCGAGATCTCTCGCATTCATCCGGATAATCCTCGCCTAGACGATCGCCTAGAATCTGTCTCGACAATGGCGTCTCACCGTGCAATCGCACGACAACACTAAAACCTAGTCGAATTTAGTCCTTGGGATGAACCAAACCGAATATTAAATCTAATATTCGAACTATTTTCAGAATCGAATCCGATAAGATGAAAACAGAATTGATTAAGTTACCGATTAGGCACAAGTTCTCTGGACGAATCATGGAATCCTCATCGTTGGGTCAATCATAGGGGGTTTAGCCGAGCATGGCTGGAAAAACTGAAGAAAATATGAAGAACGCGAAAAACCCTAAGAACATGCGAAAATCGGTAGAGAGAATTTGCATAAAATCGCGAAACCCTAATGTCAAAATCCTGAATTCGTGAATGCCTAATGTTTTTTGGCGGCTGCCTTACTTGAATATAACCTAAAACGAAAAATGGGCTCTAATGGTTTTAGCCCGAAACAGAAATAAAATAAAGCTGGGCTTAAATTACAAAATTCGGGTCCAAATAAAATCCATAAATGTGCATCCGACTTCGGCTCCAAAATAGACCGCCCTCTTGACCGAATTGGCTCTTGATGTCTTCATAACAATTGTAGCTCTCTGAATCATCTGAAATATGAGACAAAAATGAGGCAAATCCAATGTCTGGTTCAAGAGTTATGGTAGAAATAGTGAAGTAATACAAAACTGGAATTTTATTATTAAAAATGGCTAAAATGCAATAAAAGGCCGAAGGCCCAAATAAACATAAAAGCCATTATTTATTAGATAAAGGGTCCTAAGTTATTACTCAAGAGACAAAAATAAGTGTATAAAATATTCAATTATCATGCACCCCGACGACCAAGAGGCCACGGCCTTTATCACCGAGAAAGGGAACTACTGCTATAATGTATGCCCTTCAGTCTCAAGAATGCCGGGGCAACATATCAAAGGATGATGAACAAGGTTTTCGAGGACCAGATCGGCCTGAATATCAAGGTCTACATCGATGATATGATCATCAAATCATGTGACCCTGATACCCACATCCAAGACCTAGAGCAAACCTTCAACAAATTGAGGAAGCACCGAATTCGGCTCAACCCAGCAAAATGTGCTTTTGGGGTCCCGGCTGGAAAGTTCCTCGGATTCCTGCTCACTAGTCGGGGAATCGAGGCCAACCCGGATAAATGTAAAGCCGTGTTAGAAATGCAGGCGCCCCGAAACAAGAAGGAAGTCCAACAGTTAACAGGTCGACTGGTTGCGTTAACCAGGTTCTTGCCCAGGTCGGCAGAGAACGCCTTACCTTTCTTCAAGTTGTTAAGAAAGGAGACAGCAGGGGACTGGAACTCGGAGTGTGATGCTGCATTCGAAAAAATCAAACAATGCTTGGCAACTTTGGCGGTTCTATCAAAACCTCAGCTCGGAGAGACTTTGTTCCTCTACCTCACGGTTGGGGAAGAAGCAGTAAGCTCGGTCTTAGTTTGAGAAGCTGAGAACGGTCAAGAACCCATTTACTTTGTGAGCAAAGCCCTGCAGAGTTCTGAGCTGAGATACCAGAAGCTGGAAAAATTGGCTTTTGCCATGCCGACAACGGCGAAGGCTTCGCCCGTATTTCCAAGCTCACAAAATCGTGGTTCGAACCGGTCGGCCCGATTCGGCGAGTGCTACATAAACCCGACACAGGCGTGGGATGATCAATTGGGCCATAGAACTATCTGAGTTCAACATCACTTACGAAGCCCGACATGCCATTAAGTCACAAGCCTTGGCCGACTTCCTCCGAGAGCTGACCCCGACCAATAAGGATGCCGGTAACTTAGACCGCTGGAAAATATATGTCGACGGATCCTCGAACTCCAATGGAAGTGGGGCCGGAATAATCATAGAAAGCCCAGAAGGAATTGCAATTGAACATTACCTACAGCTAAACTTTCCGACATCAGATAATCAGGCCGAGTACGAGGCACTACTGGCCGGGCTCCAACAGGCCAAGGATCACGGGGCCCAAAGAATTTTGGTTTTCACCGACTCCCAGCTCGTCGCCGCCCAGGTAGACGAGTCATACTAGGCTAAGGGCCCTCTCATAGCGAAGTACTAGAACAAAGTCAAGGAAGTGCAATCCGACTTTAAGGAGGCAATGGTCACGCACATCCCGAGAGGAGAAAACATCAAGGCCGACATCCTCTCCAAGCTCGCCAGCACCAAAGGCACGGCCAACCACAGGACCGTAGTTCAACAAAAGTTGGAAGAACCGACCTGCGTCATGGCCATATCTACCTCCACAGACTGGAGGAAGCCACTTGAAGATTACCTCGAGCGTGGAATTCTCCCACTCGAGAAGACCGTGCGAAAACTCATTCGGGAGGCCGCGGTATACATAATGGTGGATGATCAACTCACCGAGAAGGCTGCATACCCCGATGCTAAGGTGTTTGGGCACGAATGAAAGCAGATATGTTCTTGCCGAAATCCATGTGGGAATCAATGGACAACATATGGGCGCGAAAGCATTGGCAAGAAAGGCGTTGCGGGCCGGTTACTACTGGCCAACTATGGAGGCGGACTCCAAGGAGTTCGTCAAAGCATGTGACAGCTGCCAAAAGCACGCCAAAATCATCTAGTCCCCTCCATCGGACATGGAATACATCTCTTCCTCCAAGGCAGCCCGTGTCCCTTCTAACTCGGAGAACAACTCACCCAGATTCTTTGCGTTAGAGTCCTCATGCCTCCATGCTCGTGGAGTGGGACGACTGCACCTCGACCAAATCAGCATGAGCCCGCATCAGGGCAGTATGGGTGAGCAGCAAATCCTCGTCCGCCTTGTCAGTGGCGGCCTGGGAGTTCTTGAGTGCCTCCTCGGCCCGACCCCTCGCCGCCTCAGCTGCTTACTTCTCTTCCTCAAGCGTCTTGGCCTTTTCTTCGGCCATCTCCAGTTCCAGCTTCAATCGCCGGGCATCCCCCAAAGCCTGGACGTAGTAGCCGTGGAGGTGGAGATAGGCATCGGATAGTCCGAGGGCCCTGCAGAGAGCGTCGTGCACGCTGTGAACCTGGCGTTCGTCGTCGGTAGAAAGTGGCTGGGGGCTCAAGAACTGACGCGGCGGAAAGAAGGTCATTCCAAGCTCTTCAGTAATCACGCCCTCCCAAGCCTGACTACGTTTCAGGCCGACAGTACCAGGAGCGGGAGGCGGAGATGGGGGACGCGGCGAGTCTGAGGTAAGCACCTCTTTCCCTCTCTCGGCCTTGGAAGGACTGGCCGCAGTTGGACCAGTTAGAACAGGCAAGGGAACGGACGAAGGAGCCACTGGCTTCCCCCCAACCTTCGCCCTCTTCGATGTAGTTGTAGCCTCGGTAGTAGCCTTTTTCTTCTGAGGCTCCGGTGCACTCCGCTTTCGGGGTGCCTTCTTCGCTTGCGCCCCTCCAGCCGGCGCCTCGCCTGCCGGCCTCACGTAGGCAAGATAGTCCAGGTTCTCATCCATTCGTCGATCTGCAAAACGACAAAAATATCAGAATGCATATTAGTAAGTAAAGAAAATGGCAGATAAGAAAAAGCCAAGATAAACGAAAAGGGTTGTACTGGATCCCGAGCCCGACCCGGCACCAGTGGCGGCCTGCCTAATGTAAAAGGCAGCGCTCTGCACCCCGTTGGTGGCGATGAAGGAGGCTATCTTAGCTGCCGCGACCTCCTCCTCCAGCATAAGTTCTTTTGCATTTACTTGGTAGGATGAGGGGTCGACCTTCTGATGATCAGCGGACCAGTATAACGGAAACTGCCACTCCACATTCGGACCTTCAAGACCATTTCAGGAACCAAGGTTTCTCACCGAACTTGGCGGTCACCTTGAAGAAGGAAGTCTTGAAGTGTTTAAAACTATCGGAAAAAGGGTTAAGAATTTTCTTGTCGGGGTCACTCTTGAGAGAAGTCAACCCCTTCAAGGTAGGCGGCTCCCTACCCAAGTGAGGGAGAAGGGGCCAAAGAAGTAGAAAAAAGGTTTGTTGTGCAGGAAACCACGGGGTCAAACGAACCGCAAAGAAGCTCGAAGGCCACAAGGTACCCCCAAGCATTAGGGTGGAGCTGCGAAGGGGCCAAGTTAAGGTGGTGAAGGGCGGATATCTGAAACTCGGTAAACGGGAAGCAAACACCTATCCGAGAAAGATATTCCCTGTAGAAGAAAAAGTAGTTGGTATGCCCGGTTCCCGGGTAGAGCAGATAGGCTCATCCTCATCAGGAGGAGCCAGCTCACATCGAGGCAAACGCGACACACTTAGCCGGCCTATATCCGCCTCAGTCATCAAGGACCGTGTGGAAAGCACTTCGTGCGTCACCCACGGATACTTGGCCCTAAGCGCTGGAGAAGGACTGATGGATTCAGCTTTCGCGTCGAACGTAGAAGCACGCGGGGGGGACGAGGATGCTATTCACCTATAGCAAACAACAAAGAAAAAAAAGCCATAATCAGAGCTAGAAATAATACCTGATTGTGACAAACTAATATGCGAGGAAGGAAGACGAATGGCCTCAGGAAGACGCGGACCCCCGGGAGCCGACACAGGCTTGGATGACGACCTGTGTCGGCACGAGCCTAGGACACTGTCGACTATTTGGTCCTGCCCACTCGCAATGAATGAAGAGCTCTCGGCAATACATTCCCAGCAGGGACTGAGATACCCTTCCGGGAGCGACTCCGACCCAGTTGAACGGCGCGCCTCAGAGAAGTTTATAGGGTCGGCCAAAACGGCCTCGGCCTCTGGTGGACTCTCAGAATCCAGCCTAATAGGGCTGGACTCCGGCCGGATCGATCTAGTTTCAACATTATTAAATATAGCTATTAATTCTCCTAATTTATCTTTTGTTTCTATGTTTTTTAATATATAATTATTTTTATATTCCACTTTATATTCATTATGTTCTTTTTCTTTTTCTTTATTTTTATAAAACTGTTCTAATTTTCTTAATCCATCTTTAACATCTATTGTATTTTTATCCATTTTTTCATAAATTGTCCATAAATTATTATTAATTACATTTTGGTCTTTTTTAATTTCTTCTGCAATTATTCTAGTTTGTTCTACGTTTTGATTTACATTTTGGTTTTTATATTAAGCCTTTGTAACATCTGAATTTTCCCAATCATATAAAGATCTCATCATATTTATTTGAGGATTATTACTTATTGGTTCTAATTTCTCATATATTCCTAAAGCCTTTTTTATTCCTTTAATATCATTTTTTACTTCTTTTAAATCTTTTGTATTTTGTTTTATTTCTGATTTTATTTCATAAATCTTTTGTTCTAAAGGTTTTGCTAATTCTCTTAATCTATCTTTCTGATTTTTAATATCTACTTTTTCTAAAATTTCTCTAGTTTCTTCCGGTAATTGTTCCATTATTTCATCCTGTAACATCCCAACTATTCAAAAGCAGTATATTTTTTTTTTCGTCAAAACATCATTTTAAATAATCAGAGTAGAGCATCGGAGCAATTGAGTAACTGATATGTATAAATAAAATGCCGTAAGTCTGGCTGGATACAACAACGGTATAAAAAAAAACCGTGTGATTCAAAAGTTTAATACAACAGAAGGAAATCTTCAACCGGATCTTCTACGTGGCCAGCTTGCTTCTTCCCTCGGCCCTTGGTCCTCCGGACCCTGAAGCTATAGCTGAGATCCAATTCAGCGCATTGGATCTCAGGTAACGGTTAACCTCATGCTCAAATACAACAGTATACGGATGACGATATATTCATGACATAACAAAGCAGATGCATGATCAATAATGATCGAACATAAACATAGAGCAAGAGGTATAATCGGTGACCACAGCAGTCTCTATCTCGTGAATGTATCTCGGTGACCCCTAACGAGAATCTCTATCCGTGATTGTAAAATCGGTGACCCTAAAAAAGTCTCTATCCGTAAATGTATAATCGGTAACCCTTAACAGAGTCTCTATCCATGAATGTATCTCGGTGACCCCTAACGAAATCTCTATCCGGGTTGTATCTATCACATATGGTACACCTAAGTACAATTCCATAGGCACGGTGCATATAGCACTCGAATAGAATGGCTGTGCAAGTGTCTATCATGGGGCCTCACCGACTTATACTGCGACTGAATGGCATACCCACATAGACTAGCCTTGCCTTCGGCACCAAACTATTCACACAACATATCATTACGTATATGCATATCATAAACATCAGCGTTAGTGTTACAAGACGCGAACGTACCTCCGGTGACGATATACGGAAATTCGGTGTGTTTTGACGGAATCGCACGTTGACGGAAAACAATGGTCCGACAATGACACGTCGACAGCGTAACGACAACAGATCAAGGTTTCTGATATCCTATAATGATAATATCACCATTATCAATATTTGACATTATAACGGGCATTTTAGGTAAAAATTACCATTTTGCCCCTATACCCCTATTTGGCGGAATTTCGCCAGAACTTCGTTACTTTGGCTCCGACTTTCCAAAATTTTGCCAGAACTCCGACCCCACCATGATTTTTGAATTTAATACTTAAAATAAAGCTAAAGATCTATCTAGCATTACTACTAAAACTAATAAAGCATTAAAGACTAAAGACCTAAAATTACCCAGAGCTTCACGCAAAATTCCCGGGCTCCTTCCTCCTCCGAGCACCTCTCTCTAACTTCTCTCTAGGAAAGCTCAACTAGAGAAATGATTTTGGTGTGAAGAATGCAAAGGGAGGAGCTTGCTATTTATAGAGTTTTTGTGAGGCATTTTGGTCTTTTTCCAATCTTCCAACTTTGAATTTTGGCCACATAACACATCTTTTTGCTCAAACCACTTCTCCACCACAAAAACTCCTCCAAAAACGTGCTCCCCTCCCCAAGGTCATTATTGCATTGCCACCAACTTTTGCTTTATGGTCTTGCACCGATAAAGTTCCCGATCGGTGTCCGAATTGCGTAATCTCGGAAAAGTATCAAAATCCGGAATCACCATTTTGAAGCCCCTTTCCTTCTCATTAGAAATGTCTAATCTAAACTAATTTTTGATTCCATCCAGGGCTCCAAAAGTCAGTCCGAAGTTTACGGGAAAGCGTGCCAGTTCCGGAAGTGTAACATCCCAACTTTTCACAAGCAGTATAATTTTTTTTTTTTTCAAAACATCATTTCAAATCATCAGAGTAGAGCAACAGAGCGATTGAGTAACTGATATGTATATATAAAACACCGTAAGTCTGGCGGAATACAACAGCGGTATGGTAACCGAGTATTTCAAAAGTGATACACAACAGCAAAAGGAAAGCTTTCACCGGAACAACAAAATAGAGTCTTCACTGGGTCTTCTACTCGGGCTGCTTGCCTCTCTCCTCGCCTCCTTGGTCCTCCCGATCCGGATGCTATGTTAAGAGCCGAGGTCCATTGCAATCGGACCTCGTAACGGTTAACCTCATATTTACATATACAAAGATATGGACTACGCACAATCATAATCAATAGTATAAAAGCACATAGTACAAGCATCTCCCAAACAGCGTATCCTAGCAAAGACATAGGCCCCTGCGGTGTAACCCTAGCAGCACCTAGGCCTCTTGATCCCTAGCAAAGACATAGGCCCCCAACAACCGTATCCCGGCGGCACCTAGGCCTCTAACATGCGTATCCCATTACCCAAAGAATCATAACAACAAGACATAACATATAATTCACATAGCACATACACGCATACCATAAATATCGAGTTAAGGTTACCAAGACGCGAACGTACCTTCGTTGACGGACACGGTATTTCTAGCACGTTTACGGAAAAGCGTACTTTTACGGCAAATCGTAAAAAATGCAGCACGTCGGCGCAGTAACGGCAAAGCAGATCAGAGTTTCCGATATCCTATAAGGGTAATATCACTTTCATTAGTGATTTGACACAATAACTGGCATTTTAGGTAAAAATTACCATTTTGCCCTTCTACCCCTAATTGGCGGAATTTCGCCAGCACTTCGTTACTCTGACTAATTTTCTTCCCAAAATTTCGCGTAACTTCGACGCCATTTTGATTTTCGAAAATAAAGACTAAAATAGCCCTCCCATATGATACCCAATCATACTTGAAAGATTAAATACTAATCTAACATTACTACTCTAACTATCGAAAGAACTACTAAGCTTAAAGCTCTGCACCGAAAAACTTACCCAGAGCTTCACTGCGAATTTCCCAGACTCCTCCCCCGCAGCTTCTCTCTCTAACCTCTCTCTAGGATCTCAACTTTTGGTGTGAAGATTTCAAGAGGGCATGCTACCTATTTATAGAAATTTCAAAGGACATGGATGGCATTTTCCAAGTTGTTTCAACCTTGGAAATTCAATGCAAAATTGGTGTTTAATCCTTGTCCATGGGAGCAGCTGGTCGACATGCATGGGCTGAGGTGGCAGCAAATGATTTGTCCAAAGTGATGAATCAAAGTTGCTTTATGCCCGCACCGATAGAATTTCCCCGATCGGTACCCGATTCGCGTGATTTCGGAGAAATCTCAAACTTCTGGATTTACAACTTTGAAGACCTTCTCTTCCTCATCAATAATATCTATTTAAACTTGAATTTTGACTTTAGACAGGGTTCCAACTGTCCGGCTGAAGTTTCTCGAAAAACGTGTCCGAACGCGTCCGGTTTCAGAACGTATTTGTGGAAACATAATCTTCTTCAGAAAAATTCACTGATTCCAAATATGTCAAAATAAATTCAAACTCATGCCTAGATGTTGAGTTAGAATTTATTTTCTCTATATCCAAAAATATACCTATATGCATTTTTCCCTATTTTGTTTTATTAGGAAATGCACAAACGGCTTCAGAATTTTCTTCCTAAGAGTTTAACGAAGATAAAATTCCACCGATCATTATTTTTCCCTGACTTTGGAAATCCCCTTCCTAGATCTCTAGATAAGATCCGTTTCCTAATTTCTAAATTACTATTCACACTTTTACTTTAATTAATTATAATATATAATATTCAAAAATATCATGATATTATTCTTTCAATCCCATCTTCATTTTTCTTGCTCCAATTCGGTCAAACATATCTGGTCCTTTTTAATTAATTTTCGTTTTATATTTTATTTAATATAAAATAATTATTTAATAATTATTTTATATAATTTCTTACATAATTTTCCTATTGGTCCAAACTTGTATTTAGGCTTAAAAATACCTAAACTCAACTATTTTTCTCCAAAATTTCCAATTAATTAGTAAACACGTTTTTACTAATTTTAAGCCAATAACCACTAATTTTAGGGTTTTACATAATTATTTCATAATTTCCTTTGCTTAAGCTTAAGTAATTAGCCAATAAATACCTAATTACTTTCTTATCACTAGTTGATAATTTTCTTAATTATAACACCTCATTACCTCATAACTTTTACACTGACACATTTGTTTCCATGTGTTCTGTATTATCTTAGCATTTACGGGGGTATTACGGTCATTTCAATACTTTTTGGGTATTCTTCTACAATTTCTCCAAGTTTGTAACTTAATAAATTACCTAAATTAGGGACAATATCCTTCCCTATTTTAAATAGATTTTTACTTGCCTCTTTTATAGCTTTCACAGGGTATTTATAACCCACAATGTGTTTAGGGACCTATTTGCAAATATTCAAACGTCTTAGGGACCTAATTGCAAATTATCTTTTTTCAAGGGAAATTACCCTAAGTCAGATTTGAGGGTATTACAGGAAGAACTTTCTGGAATCATCAATCTCTGGACAAAAATTCACTGATTCCAAATATGTCCAGATAATTTCAAACTCATTTCCAAATGTTGAGTTAGAATTTATTTTCTTCAGATCTTTAAAATGTGACTATCAGCATTTCTCCCTATTCCGTCTTATTAGGAAAATGCTCTACCGGCTTCGGAATCAACTTCCGGAAAAAGCTAACTGAAGATAAAAATTCACTGATCATTATTTTACTCTGACATTGGAAAACCTATTCCTGGTACTCTAGATAGGATCCGTTTCCTATAGATCTGATCACTATTCACTGTACTTGTTTATACAATTTTACACTTCAACTTGCAAGGTAAGGCACCATGATTTTTTACCAACTCTTGTCCTTATTTCTTTCCTCATTTTCGGCTGGCCCTCTATTAATATTACTCAATATTTATTTTTTTATTTAATTAATTATTTGATTATTTACTTATTTAATTTTTCCCAAAAATTCCACAAAAATCCCTAATTGGTCCATTCTTGTATTTAGGCTCAAAAATACCTAAACTCAACTATTTTTCTCCAAAATTTCCAATTAATTAACAAATATGTTTTTACTAATTTTAGGCCAAAAACCACTAATTTTAGGGTTTTACATAATTATTTATGAATTTCCTTTGCCTATGCTTAAGTAATTAGCCAGAAATTACCTAATTACTTTCTTTTTACCAGTTGATAATTTTCTTAATTAGAATACATCATTACCTCATAAATTTTATACTGACATTTCTGTTTTCATGTCCTCTGCATTATTTTAGGATTTTTCATAATTTTTCTAAGTTATTTATGTCCCATAGGGGCATTTTCGTCATTTTGGCACTTTGGCCCTTAAATTCTCTAATCTCCAAGAAATTCTCCTTTAGAAAAGAAGATAATATAACATATTCTTCGAGACCACATATTCATCTTTTAAAAGTAGCTATTTAATTTATCAGGGTATTACACATCCAAATTAAATATTTGTAATAAATTTTCTATATTTAAATTTATATAACTTCCTAATTGTTTCATCAAATACATATTATTCCAATTCATTTGATTACATGTATATTCTCCTTGTCCTCCTAAAATAAAAGGGGTAAAATTACAAATTTCTTTTTCTTTTTCTTGCAATAAATAAGAACTATTAGGTAACTTTTCATATTCTATTTCATACATTCTAGGCTCTAACTTTTTAATTATGTTCATTTTGCAACTACGTATTACAACTATATTACAACTATAGCTTGTACAAATAAAACACACAATAAGATTTCTCTTCTCGTGAAGCGGATCGCTTAATACTACAACTTCGTGAGGATACTTGAGAAAATCTTCAAACAACAATATATAAAACTCAACAAATTAAAGCAAGGTAGAGTAAAGTTTAACAATAACAAGAGTAAAGGGATCAAACTTCGGTTTCATATTATCATTAATCCACTGCTCTGATACCATATAAGCGAATATGAAACTGAAGAATCAGAAGAAGAATTAGAAGAAGAATCAGAAAGTTCAGAAGATGAAGAAGATATAGAAAAAGAATATTTAGATCAAAATAAAAATTATATAAATATGATGAATGCACAAGAAATAGAAAATAATGAAATTACAAATAATGAAGAATTTGAAGAATATGAGGAATATGTAAATACTGAAGAAAGTTCAATAGAAAGAAGAATAACATTTAATAAAGAACAATATGATAAAATAAAAGAAAAAGATTTAGACATGACAATTAATAACATAAAAATGAAAAATTTCTAGAGAAAGTAAGCAAAATGTTGAAAAATAAGAAAAAAGAAAAATCACACTGTGTAATATTAGAAAAGAAATTTCCGATAGAATCAACTTTAACAGAAGGAGTTTTGAGAGTACCTCTAATAAGCAAAGCTTTAATAGAACATGAAATATCAAAAATACCTTTTAAAGATGAAATATCAGAAATATACATAGCAGTAAAAGCTTATTTTCAGAGTGGAATAGATTCACCATTAGAATTATTAATAACAGATGGAAGAATAATTAGTAATGTGGAAGATAGTATTTTAGGAATGATAGCAGAAATTTAATATATCAAAAATTAAAATTTACTTTAAATACCAATTTTGCAATTAGTAGAGCGTAAGAAAACATGGATAAATCAATCTTAGTATATCATAATTTACATAATGTAAGATTGCAACCAGGATCTAGAAGCATAAGTATAACAGCAATGATAGGATTAGTATTTTCAAATAAACATAAAATATATAATAAAAATAAAGACAAGATAACAATAGATAAATATTTTATGCCTGTAATAAGAGAAATTAAAACTGACCCAAAAAGAATTACTATCCCATAAATGTTGAAATTAGAACTAACTAGAGAATATTATGTACAAACTCCCAGAAGAATTATTACAAATGATACATTAGGACAAAGATCTTTAAGAATAAATACATTAGAAAATCCAACATTAAATATATATAATAGACCGTCACATAGCACCATATAGAATCCAAGATACAAGAATAATGATAAACTTAAATCATCAAACAATTATAATACCAAAGTTATCATGATTTACGAAGACATAAGTATTGAATGGGATGAAAATAGAAATAAAATGATATTTTTATATAAAAGATTTAATCAAACACTAGAAGTAGATGAAATTACAATAGTACAAGATGCAGATGTAACTTTGATCAGAATATTAATAAATAAATTAAAAGAAAAAATCGAAAAATATAGAAGAGTACTAACACCTAGAAATCTTATTCATCACCCAGTTTATGTTGATCATATTAGAACAAGAATAAATGAATTTAAAACTGTTAAATCTCACTTGAAACAAAAATTAGAATTATTATCTAGAGTATGAATCAAAGACCTAGGATAACATATTTTGGAAGAAATGTACAAACAAAGATATCACCTGTAGATAAAAGTTTATTTAGATTAGCTCTTAAATTAATAAGGGATGTAGATAGAATAGAATATGGAAGAGTATTAGAAGCATATAATAGGCTTTTGGAAGCACAAGAACCTTATAATCCATTAATAGCAAGCCAAGCTATACAACAAATAGAAGAAGCTTATGAATTCTTAGGACAAAGAAATTGTGTAAAAATGTCATTAAAAATCATTTGGAAGTATTATCAAGAATATGAGTGAAAGACCATTATATTACATACTAATAAAATTTAACTATGAAAAATATAGAGCTAGAAAATATCATGCTTTAGTAGATACTGGAGCAAATCTAACAGTAGCAAAATATAATGTTTTACCACCTGAAATGTGGAAAAAGAAAAATAGAATTATTAGAATGGAATCAAGGGAAGAGAAATACATATGATAGAATTAGAAGCAAGAAATGTAATGATACAAATAGGAAATTATGAATTAAAAATTCAAGAATTAAATCAATATAATGAACCTCAATGTGATATAATTTTAGGATTAGATTTTTTAGAAAAATATTAGCCTTTTACTTTTATAGAAAAAGCTTTAGTATTAACGACACCTTGTAAACATCAAGCTATAGGAGTAAGAATAACAAGCCCTTATAAAAGAAAAGATGAAAAATTTCAAAAGAAGAAACATAAAGAAGAAGTGCAATTCTGACAAAATAATGAACCAGTAAGAATAGAACACATGTTAGCAACATTGACAATAAGAGAAGAAAAATCTATAGAACAAAGAATATTAGAGAATTTTAGTGAAAATCCTTTAATACATTGGGAAAAATCTAAACCGATGGCAAAAATAGAATTGAAGGATTATAGTAAAGAAATAAATTGTAAACCTTATCCTTGGACAGCTGAAGATAAAGAAGAATTTGTAATGCACATAAATGAAATGAAAAAATATAATTTGATAAGAGAAAGTAGATCGAATATTCATCACCAAAGAATGATTGTTAGAAAACTTAGTGAAGAAAGAAGAGGAAAAAGTAGAATGGTTATAAATTATAAGAAATTGAATAGCATAGCTATTAGAAATAGATATCCAATACCTAAAATGGAATTATTATTTAATCTTATAAGAGGAAAGAAAATATTTAGCAAATTTGATTGTAAATCAGGATTTTTCAAGTCAAATTAGAAGAAGATAGTAAGAAATACACAACTTTCAAGATTTGAAGGTTTGTATGAATGGAATGTTTTACCTATGGGATATCATAATAGTCCCAAGATATTTCAAGAATTTGTATCCAAATTGTTATTACCTTTAAGAGATTTTGCTGTAATATATATTGATGATATATTAATATTTTCAAATAATGCAGAAGAACATGAAAAACATCTAAATCAGTTTGTAGATTTAAGAGAAGAAAAAGGTTTGAATATATCACCTAAAAAATCAATATTAAGAAAACAAGAAATACCTTTCTTAGGACAGATAATAACCACAAATGGAATAGAATTACAAGATCGTATAAGTAAAAAAGTTTTAGAATTTGGTAAGATAACAAATAAGAAAGATTTACAAGCATTTTTAGGATTAATTAATCAAGTTAGAAATTATGTTCCAAATTTATCAAAATTAACTTCAAAAATTTCTAAGTTAGCAGGAGAAAAAACAGAATGGAAATGGGATAATGAAACAATTAAAATAATTGATCAATTAAAGAAAATTTGTCAAAAATTACCTAAATTAACAATACCCTTACAAAAAGATGTAAAATGGATAATCTATACTAATGCATCTGATCAATATTGGGGTGCAGCTTTATATCATGAAAATGAAAAAGGAGAAGAAATCATAACTAGATATGCAAGTGGAAAATTTTTGGAAGCTCAATGGAAATATCATTCAAATTGGAAAGAATTACTAGCAATAGTTAAAGCGTGAGAAAAATTTGAATTGTTTATAGTTAATTCACAATTTATCATTAGGACCGATAATACACAAGTAAAATCTTGGCTTGATAAAGGAATAAAAACAGAAAAATTAGCAAATAAAATGTTATTTAAATGGCAAGGAGATTTGGCTTATTATGATTATGTTATTGAATATGTGCCAGGAAAGAATAATCTTATTGAAGATTTTATGAGCAGATGGAATCTAATGCAGGATCCAGTTCAGAAATGAATTCTAATCGACTTGTAATGCATGCCGATAAAGATTAGCGATTTAAACATTCTAAAAATGAATGTTTGTCTCATTAAACAGATCAAGGCAGTTCATCTATACAAAGTCTTTTAAGCAAGATTGCTCATTTAAACCAACAAGTTGAAACTCGTTCGAAGAATAGAGAAGTTGGAAGGTAATGGGAAAAGAAATGTAAGTACTGCTGACTCAGCAATACAAATTGACTTGGAATTAAGTTCTTTAAATGAGTCATACACTCAAATTGGGTCATCTACCCAAACCCAAAATAGGAATGGGTCATCTACCCAAGAAAATGTTAGTGGGCCTACTGCCCAAACACTTCAAACTATAACCCCTTTCAATGAAATCATAAAAACCCAAATGCAAGAAGAAGCCCATAGAAAAGAAAAAGGAAAAATAATTGAAGCCTCAACTTCGATCCCTAGAATCACAAGAACTGAAATTTTTGACACTCATTCTAAATACCTTTTCTTCAAAACCATTGTTAGTAAGACTGGAAACATGGAGATTTCTGATCCACATGTTAAATATGCCTCCCATTTTGCCTTAAACAAAGTTGTAGCCTACCCAGGAACTTCACCAAGTTTAATCAGAACCTTATACCAATATGGAATGTTACATGCCATTTATATACCCAATAATCCTGAACCCAAAGAAATCAAAGAATTGCCAAGACCTTGCAAGAAGCAGTCAAAATATATGTTGGAGTTGTAACGCAACACAGCGTATATATTAGATTTTATTCAACAGTTGCAGAAATCACACCAGAAAAGTTTTATCCTCCAATCAGTTTAATTCGACTTGGAACAACAAAGAAGCCTATAGAGACGGAAGCAGAGATCAAAGAAGATATTGAAGACGACCAGGAATTTCAGAACAAAATGTCTAATATTAGAGCTCAAAATTATCATATTATATTTCAAGAAATGACTAGAGCTATAAAAAGTGAAAAGCAATGGGTTTATTATTGTGGAATGACTTCAATCATCGCAGCATTTGGAAAGACTTCACATGATCAACCACCGTTTGTGCAATGGTATGACAGATTGAGAAATAACGGGATGGAAAACTCGGAAAGGACAAAGAAGAAGATATGTAATCTTTTGGCGAGTACTCTAATCACAGTGTAAGAATTGTGAAGAAAGAGAAAAAGCTATGCAAGATATTGAAGATCCGGAGACGATCTCGGTGTCCTTTGAAGATTCAAGTAAAGTGGAAGAAGACAAGGAAAGCTTGCCGACACCGACAAAGTGCTGACAGGTTAAAAATTTGGAGCAGAAGAGTGTAAATGAAAGTGCAACGTGTATGGTGGAAGTTTTGCCGACACTGGCAAAAGTTGACAAAAGTATAAAAAAATAAAAAAAAAAATTGAAAAAAAACGAAAATTAAAAAAGAAAAAGTAAAGTTGTTTGTCTTATATGCCTTTATGCAGCAGCTACCTTTACGTAGATGTGCAAATAGTTTGGTAATAGTACAATATTAGGCTTTTTGACTATTAGGTTATTAGCCTTTTTGACTTTGTAATATTAGAAGTTATGTTACGTAAGTGTAGTATGTCAGAATTGTAAATGCGTATGTCAGAGTTAGGAAGCAGTTGGAATGCTGACTGCCTATATAAAGCCATGTAATCTCACATTGCACGACACACCGAGTTTGAGATATCACTCAATTCACTACCTCTCTTGTACAATTGCTTTGTGTTCGAGAAATAAAATTCCAAAGTTTTATCATTTCTTTCTTTGAAGCATACTTCAAATATCGTGGAACAAATCTAAGGTATGAGTTTCTAATTTTCTAAGGGGTCAAATTAGGGAGTAATATTATCGGCGATTAAATCTGTCATGATCCCGTAAGACACACATGGTTATATGTTCAAATAGGGTTCAGGTTTGGTTATGATCATATAAAAACCATAAAATCAAGTTTTGGCTACGCCTCCGGTAGGAAACGAAGGAAGGTTGTCTTGAATGTGATCGAAGGGGAAGGTCTCGAGAGGTTTCACTCTCTATAAAAGTATTCCTGTATGAAAGAGGACAGGTATCCTTCCATGACCCGGATCATATTTGGTCAAACCCTGAGGCTTGATGGTTGGTTCTAGTATCGTCATACCCATATCTTCTCTATATTTGAGCATATAACCTGGCTGTTCACACACACATATACATCCATATATGTATATACATATACATACAGACAAATGTGTGTGTGTGTAACAAGTAATGTTTGCGTTGGGATGATCAATTAAGAATACAATAGTTTGACTATTGTCAGGTGGTATTTGGACCATGAATCATGAGGAGTTTAACACCTTATATTGTATCATGTATATCAATATCAGGGTAACAAGTATAGATCCAAGTTTCATATTAAACCCATTGAGTTTAATATTGAGCTTAAGAGAGTCTAGGACATATTTATCGTTCAAATCTATCATCCGATCTGGATAACAGTTGAAGTAAACAGGTCCATTATGGAGTACTACTTTTGCGGATGCTAGGATAGAATTGGCAAAGTCATAATGCCTATTGTCTCTAAGACAAACCAAGCAGGACACATTTAGTCCTCGGTTTTTTTTTTTTTGGGTCAAAACATTTAGTCCTCGGTTGACAAATGAAAAACCTAAGGATTTTGCGATTCTCTCTTCAAATGGGCTTTAAAGCAAAAAATCCTTGCAAATAAATATGGAATAAAAATATCAAAAATCTATTCAATATCCATATAATATTTGCAAAATAAAAATTGACTAATTTAGTAAAATCACACCGGCCAAAATCATATTAATTTAAGTAAATAAAATATACATTTTCTTGAAATTATATCAATCTTTTCGGTAGTAGAAATTGTATCAATTTATTCATAAGATAAAACAATACAGGACTAGCTTGGACCATATTACATAATGTATAATATAATATGAAGCACCAGCCCACACCAGGGAACGAAAACCCAACTATCAACAGTCCTCATAACAAACCCAGGCCCAAGTTGTATAAAACATTAATTAAGATTGAACGAAAGAGAAAGACCCATTTAAAGCCACTTAAAACAGGGACATCCCAAAGTTTTAAAACCCCATAGAGTTGCCCCTATTTAGTACCCGATAGTGTTTTGAGTATGAAAATACATATGCTTATAAAAAAAAGGGAAATCGCAGATGAGATTGTCATTGTCAAATTCAACAAATTTTTAATAGGTCCGTTGAACCCATTTATGATTTGTGAATTTTAGATATTTTATCATATTGCCGATCACTTTTCCCCCCAAAGCCATCTCTGTTGGCGACTGATCGATCGCTGACAATAAAGTTGCAACTTACATGTCTCAATTAGCTATTAACAACAAAAGTTTTACTCATCCCAGTCTTTCAGTGGCCTATTGTTTCTCACTCATTCATCTTCTATCACTCATCATTTTTATAAATAAGCATCTGTTTAAAGAAAAATTATATCTCTTACACATTCTTTACTTTTAACTATTTTTAACTGTCAGTTCGTTTTGTTTAATTTGGATAATTGTTGCGTATAAAAAGAATCAGTGAAAGTACATACTAGGTAAGACTTTCAATATAATGCTTATAAATATTTTAACAGATTACTTATAAACAACTATATGTTAAAAATGAGGGTTCTTCCACATCACACCATCAAGTGATAAAATGTTCACTCAAAGTATGTACCCAAAAAAAAATTCATTCAAAGTATCAAAACGTGACACAAACCAATTACATAAAGCAAGTTCAAGGTGAAGTACATTATACTACCTCTGGCCCTAAACTTAGAATTAAGTTTGTAATATAAACTAACAAGATTCTATATTTATGACTGAAGGAGTATTTATTATATTGAAATTAAAGCAAGTCCAGAAATATTATTCTATGCCTTAACAACCACAACATAAGGTTTGTAAGCTGAGCCAATCCATAATTTCCCATAATGTTCTTCCACTTCGCTGACAGACTCAAGCAGTGGACCTCCTCTTCCATCCAAAACCACCAAAGTCTTTCCCTTCTCATCAAACTTCACTCCCACGGGGTCATGTCCTAAACTTCCTTTATTATTAGCATTTCCAGATGATGTTCTATTACTGTTCAGACCCACCCAGAAATCTCCATTTTTGTCTCTCTTTATGTTATCTGGTAGCTTTTCAACAGTTGCAAACAGTTCTGAAGTGTAAATCTTTGAGCCTTTGAGCCAAAACTTGTTTATTTTTCTTGAACTAAATTCTGCTACCAGAAGGAATGAGCCATCTTTGTTCAAAGCCACACCATTTGCAAATGATAAGCCTTGCAACAAGATCTCAACTTTCTTAGTATTGGGATCATATTTCAGCAATCTACCTGTTTTATCTCCTTTTTGGGATATCATTTGAACTTGCCTATAAAAAAGAGGAAACTAATTAATTGAAATAATTATGTTAAGTTTCTCTGAAGTTTTCAATATATTGATAAAAAATATAGAAGAAAATTGTGTAATTAAATCATGAAATACGTTATGATTGTAATATATGCCATAATGCTTAAATAAGACACTTGGGTCAAGACAAATTAACATTGATTGTCAACATTTTTAATGGTTAGGGCAATTTTGTTCTTGTTTTAAAAAAAAACATATATAAGGTGAAATTAATCTAAAAGCTTTTGAATACTGCACTCGATCCTATCTGAAAACTTTCAAGACAAAATTAGACAATAACACTATTTAATAGCATATATGTATCTTTACTTTATTATTTGCGAATAGTGCTCATAATTATGATTTTGCAATGTTCAAGTAGACTTTCATTTATATAGTGAGCTTTAATTAATTTTAGACCATATTTTATCATATCGTTGTAAAAGACTTGTTAATTTTTCAAGCACCTTTGGCATAAATGGTCTTTTCAAAACTCATAAAGGTCATCTAAAATAAGGTCTATCATAATAGAATCATATATATATAGTTCTTTCAATTTGAATTTATAAACCCTATATTTCTTGTGAGGCATCCAAATGTAAGAGTCATATATATACAGCTGTAAAGGTTCAAGACATGAATAAGAAAAAGAATACCTTAATGGGTATACAGTGCTGCTGTCTGAGAAATAAATCACACCAGTTTGGTCATCAATGTCTAAACCATTTACGAATTTGAAGGGAGCACCACCATGATAAGCAGAAATAGCTAGTTGTTTGGCCACACCACCTCTAGGTCCAACCACTAAGAGGCCAAAGTACGCATCTGCTATATACAAATTACAATTTTTCATGTCAAATTTGAGCCCCAATGGTCTCCCACAAATAGGCTCCTTGCTTAGATCTGTTGATCCATCACATAGTTTCCTATCCCTGTAATCAAACATTTGAAAGTACTTAGGTAGAAAAAACTGAGATTTCAGACTATGAAACACATGCTTCTACACGAACGAGCCAAACCCAATATAGTTATGAGTTTTCTACGTGCAAATGTATGTAGATGATCAATATTATTGATTAGTTTTGACTCAATTTTATAAAGATTTATATTCAAAAGTTAATATCTTGCCTGTTTGGTGAGTTGACAGCAAACTCAACCCATCCTTTATGAGTTCCTTGCCATTTGAGAATTCTACCATCTGATATACCAGTATATGGCCCTTCACCATTACAGTCAAAGGCTAAGCTTTCAGGGCCTGAAGCGCTGGGGAGTTTGAGTACAGCGGAGTTTTTCAAGCCATCCTTGAAGATCACTTCAACAGAAGCAAAGGCGAAGGTTGCTGCAAATGAGAGTAACAGGAGGAAAAACGAAATTGGGGAAGAAGAAGGCTTCATGGGTATTAGTGATGGAGGGATGGTCCAGAAATGAAGCATATATAAACTACTGCGTTGTGGTTGTATTTATAAGGTAGAGAGAATGAGGTCAAATAGGTAATTTCATAATTTGAATTTATACCACTAAGGTCTGGAGAATTCTTAGATAGTGAATCATATGCTGGGGTTTTCTTGATATTTTTCTTTTCTTTGGCACCATACTACAATTTTCCCATTTTCTATCTAGTAAGATCATCATCATATGAATGTAGAATTTTACCCATTATTTTTTATTGTATGTACTTTGTTCTGGTAGGGTAAAAATATATATTAAATATGGGTAAACTTAGAAAGTTGTTGAATTTTAAGGTAAGTTTATTGATATTTAAGTTTTTTTTTTTCTTGGTTCCACTAAAGTACATTGGAAGTAATTTATAAATAAGATTAGATTGGAGTGTGTGTGTATATTATTCGTTCACAAAGTCTGCCGTAAATAAAGGATTGAAGCTGAAGTTGTGTTAATGGAATTAACTACTAGCTCAGAAAGTTTATTGGCGAATGATTGAAGTCAAATTATCATTTGCTAATTTTCAAGTCAAATGATCCTGGGCTGCTTTCGCATGTAATCTATTTATGTGTAGTTGATTAAATATTATGTTTGACTTGAGAAAGATGAGGTTTTTGTTATAATTGGTTTTTATTGTATCTAAAATAGAATGAAAGTTTAAGAGAAAGAAATTTAAGGCCCTATAGATTTTTTTTTTGGGTCAAAAGCTATTTATATTATTACTGCAAACCGATGTAATACATGAAAACAAACTGAAGATGAAATACAAATAAAGCCGAATCAAATACAACAAAATAAGCCAAATACAAAAACAACCAATCACCATACATTAAAGATTTAAGAGTAGAAGTTGAAGCATAGACAAAATCGGCCTTCTCGATATCCAAGGTTAGAAGTGACATGAAAGAAGTATTGTTTGTAAAACCCACCCTAAAGGGCACACCTCCTTATAAGCATTAGCTGCAATTAGAGTAGTTTGCACGGATACCCCGACTTGGGGTAAAGATCAAGAAAAACCCATGATATCTTGAAGAACATTTTTGCTCCTCCGTTCAAGCAAATATGGTGACCTCGACTACATATCGAACACCACCTCTTGAAATCTTCCCCCAAGAATGCAGATCCAAGTCACCAGGTGATAGTCGAATCTAATAACGTTCAGACAACCATCCAACCAAGAGGATATATACTCAGATCTCACAGATCTGTTTATTTCCTGAGAAAACAAAAACATCATCACAAAACCTAGCACGACAACAAAAAAAAAAAAAAAACAAAACAAAAGACAGATAGCTATCACCACTATAGAACAGATCTAAAGAAGAAGAGGAAAAAACTCACCACAAGGACGAAAAAGTCCACAACCCCCAGAAATCAGAGGAAGAATGCCACAGATCAAAGATTTGGGAACTGATCTACCACTCTGACGCAGTTGTGGCATAGAATGATACTCACCGGCGGCTTGTGATGGTGCCACAAGCCTCCGGCGAGAAAGAGATAAAGGAGGGTCGTAAGGCAAAGAAGAGAGAATTCAAATTTTAGGATTACTTTAGGCCCTATAGATCGATTACAATTCAAATTAATTAAAATTCAATATGCTATGACATAGTGGAAGGTTTCTTAAAAAAAAAGAAAAAGAAAAAAAAGAAATGATTATATGACTTTTCTATTTCTTATCTATTTTAGTTCAATTATTATAGTTTAAAATTGTCCATTTGAATCTGTTTAATTTTTTTATTCGGGCAAAAAAGAATCTTTATAATATTTTAACAACTAAATTTTCACGCCGGCATTAGATTGGAAGATGTTTTTAGTCAATGTTATTAAATGATTGCGTTTTGTCAATTTGTGATGGCATTGGCGTCAATTACGGTTGCAAGGTAGGCATTATGAAAAGCCTGAAGTTTGACTATTTTATTTTTGGGATAATATCATTATTGCTTCTTATTTTATGAAATTTTAGTTTTGGTTACGTGATTTTTTCATTCTTATAGTTTCTATTCAAAGTTTGATATAGAAAATTATAGGGACAAAAATAAAAACTTGTTAAAAGTGTATAGACCAAAGCTAAAACTTATTAAGAGTATAAATAAAAAATACCCAATTTTCTCCATTTGACAATTTTTTTTCAGAAGGACTTGCTGCAATCGTTCTTAGCAAAACTCTTTTTTTTTTTTTTTTTTGCATGGCATATCCTCAACTATATGTAAAAGTCTTTAATAAGGTAGTCGTTTTTACATAGTTTGAAGATATATATATTGCACATAGCTAAAAAGAGCAGCACCCTTGAAAATAATCACACCCTCAAAAGTAAGAAAATTGAGAATGAATTCAAACGTTGGACAACAGATTTTATTGTTAAAATTGATATTTACATTCAAAATCAATTTTGTCATTCAAAATTGATTTCTTTGTCTTATCACACATTTAAGTTGCCTTTTCTCTTTATACTTTTAATAAGTTTTGGTTCTAATGATTTTTTTTTATTTTGTTTGGTCTCTATAATTATAAAGAGTTTTAGTTTTGATCCCTATAATTATAAAAAGTTTTGGCTTCGGTCACTTTGCCATTAAACTCATGGGTTAAATATCAATTTTGCCACGGAAATATTGGCTAGGGAGCATTTAGCATCCAAAAGTTTTTTTGGTATCATTTTTGCCCCGGAAGTTTACAAACATAGTAATCTTAAACCATCGGTTGATCTTGACCGTTGAATTGTTACTCTTTTTTGTAAACTTCCAAGACAAATTTACTCCCAAAAAAAATTCCAAGGAAAATTTGCTCTTAAAAAAAACTTTTAGGGGCATATTTGCTCCTTTTATAAACTTCCGGATACTTGTAATACCCGGATAAATAAAATAACTAATTCTGATAGGTGAATATGTGGTTTCAAAGAATATGTTAGATTTATCTAATTTTCTAAAGGAAAATCTCTTGAAAATTAGGAAAAGTATAATAATGTGCCAAAATGACCAGAATGCCCTTGTGAAGCATATAGTGACTTAAGGAAATTATAAAAAATCCTTAGAGGCAATAAAATAATTATTAAAAATTAGAGAGTATGTTGTCTCTAATTTAGACAATTTTTTGGATTTATTTCCTTGGAAAATAGTAAGAGAAAAATTTAAAAGTATTCCGGGATCATTATTGACCCCGTGATTTTTTAATATTTTATGTAAGGTATAAAATACCAATGTAAGTCCAATAGTTGTGAGATAATGGTCAATTCTAAATAAGAAAATTATCAAAAATTAGTGGGGGATTAATTAAATAATTATTGGCAAATTGTTTAAACATAAACAAAGGAAAATCCAAAGATAATTATGTAAAATTCTATAATTAGTGGTTTATGGCTAAAAATTAGCATAAATACATTTGCTAATTAATTGGAAAAGATTGAGAAAAATAAATGAGATTAAGTAATTTTGAGCCTAAATCTAAGAATGGACCAATGGGAAAATTTTGTAAAATAATTATATAAAATAAATTATAATAAATTATTTATTAATTAAATAATTAAATAAAATCAGAAAATATAAAAATATGTGTGTGAGTGCCGACACAATGGAGTAAAAAAATTGTGGTTGAAAAAGGTTGGATAGAAATTTAAAACTCTTAGTTAAAAAATATTTAAGTTGTAAAAGCAAATAGGATAAATGACCACCGATAGAAATTAAATCCTATCTAGAAAACCAAGAACAAAGTTTCTAAAGTCAGGGAAGACTATTAATGAGTGAATTTTTATTTCGGACTGGACTGTTTCAGAAGTCATTTCCGTGATCGGTGGAATACTTAGGGAATAAGACGAAATATGGTAATCTGTGAAAAAGGCAGATAGTCACAAATGAGAATTTGTAGAAAATAAATTATAACTCAACATCTGGGGATGAGTTTATAAATATCTAGACATATTTGGAATCAATAAATTTTTGTCCGTGAGATTGACGTTTCCGTAAGTGATTTCACACCGACGGTGTTTTACTGAAAATCTTCGGCTGAGCATGAAATGTCCTGAATGAGATCAAAAATTTGGTTAACCCAAGTATTTTGAAAGAGGAAGAAATGATCTTCGTGGCTATACTCCGGAATTTTGAGATTTTGTGAGATTACGCGATTCGAACACCGAACCGGACTTTATCGGTATAAAGCCTTCTAGAACAAGGCAAGGTGGCACCAAAATGATCACATTTTTTACCTTTGGGGAGGGGGGCAGGTCGGCACAAGGGAGGTTTGGAGGAGAAATTTCCAACTCCTAAACCCTAAATTCCATGGTCTAGAATTGAAGAAGATTTTGGAGAAAATTACCTAAGTTGGCCCATTTTTTTTCCTATAAATAGCCATGAGTTCTCTTCAATTCTTCACACCATTTCCAAGAGCAATTTGAAAGTAGAGAGAATTTAGAGAGAAGGAGGAGCTGGAGGAAAAAGCAGCGAAGCTCTGGGTAAGTTTTTTGGTACCGAGTCTTAAGTTCTAGTTTTGTTCGGTAGTTCTTAGCTTAGATGTTGTTTTGATCTTTAATCTTCCAAGTTAGTTTAGATATCATGGTTTAGGATTAAATATGATATTTATTTTAGAAAATATGTTGGAGAAGGAGTTATGGCAAAATTTTGGAAGATTAGAGTCAAAGTAACGAAGTGCTGGCGAAATTCCGCCGATTAAGAGGTCAGGGGTAAAATGGTCATTATGACTAAAAATGTCCGTCGTAATGATATATCCTTAACAAATACGTTGTTATCTTGATAGGATATCCCTGATTACGTTCTGACCTACTGTCGTACCGTATTCGACTAAGTACCGTCTACCGTCAACGAAGGTACGTTTGCGTACTGTAACACTAACTCTGATGTTTGTGGTATGCATATATGTGGTATGTATGTTGTATGTGTAGAGTTGTTATACTGTTTGAGTGCATATTGATATTAGAGGATATGTCTGGATGCTGGGAGCGATATGTCAGTATGCTGGGAGCGATATGTCTGTATGCTGGGAGCAACGTTAGTGGTTGTATGTGTTGTTGATATTGTGAATGTCTGTTGTCTGTATGTACATAAACATGAGGTTAACCATTACCTGAGGTCTGGTGCGCTGAATCTCAGCTCTTAACATAGCGTCAAGTTCGGGGGGATCGAGAACCGAGAATAGAGACAAGCAGAAAAAGTATACTGCTTTTGAAAATGAGATGTTACAATACTAAATGCCCCCTGGCCAATACTTCCGTGGCTAAAATAGTATTTAACACTAAACTCATATCCAACTCTTTATAAAAACTATAAGAACTAACCTTTTGGATAGAAGAAACTATAGGAACGAAAAAACACGATTTTTTTTTTTAAAAATTTTTTAGGATGAGTTTTATATGATTTTATATATATATATATATATGAATCTAAGAACTTTTGCTTGCATTGTATCATTTGATCTACGTACCGGAACTGATAACATTTGAGATTATGCAAGATTATACACGAAAGATCCTTTTTTGGCTCTCTCTTTAGCCCTATGTCTCTTATCCTTAGGAGGTCTTCCTCCACTAGCAGGTGTTTTTAAAACTTCATTTATTCTGGTGTGGATGGCAGGCAAGCCTATATTTCTTGGTTTCAATAGGACTCCTTACGAGCGTTGTTTCTATCCACTATGATCTAAAAATAATCAAGTTATTAATGACGGGACGAAACCAAGAAATAACTCCTCACGTGCGAAATTATAGAGGGTCCCCTTTAAGATCAAACAATTCCATCGAATTTCTATATATATATATATATATATATTTGTTTTAATAGTCTTTTTCATGCGGAAATCCTACCTCCCATAAAGAAAAAAACGAAAAATTAAGGTCCTTTACTTCCTAACCTAGTCAAGTAGTTCGGTCACTCCGGTGGACTAAATCTAGTCCAACCAGACTTCGAGTTGGAACTAGATTAAACTGGTTCATGAGCTGTCTTGTTCAGCTCAAGGTCTTCTCTACACTTGTAACACCTCGGTTTTCACAACTGTTTTCATAGCGTTTTGATCAGAGTTTTGAGCGACGAAATTTTTTTCATAATAAAGAGTAACTGAATTACATTGATAACAGTGTATCTGACTGTTCATAAGGCCGTACATTCCTCCGAGTGTTTACATCTAATGTAAATACAACAAAACTAAAGCGTCTCCGTAGGTTTCTTTAAAATTACAGCATTGATCAAACCAGTACGTCGTATGATCATTTAATAACAACTACAATAACATGTAACGTTAAGTCCATCTGCACCATTCACCCGTGCCACGATGTATGGTCGTGTCCTCAGCGCTAGGAAAACAATACGGCATTACTATGACTATAACCCGTAAAAACTGTAATAGTGATCTAAGTATGATTCCTTAATTACAGTGCATCTAAGTACGGTTCCATAGACACGGTGCATCTATGTACGTTTCCATAGACACGGTGCATCTATGTACGATTCCATAGACACGGTGCATATAGCACTAATGTAATGGCTGTGTAAGTGTCTATCATGGGGCCTCACCGACTTTACGGCGACTAACTAGCATACCCACATAGACTAGCCTTGCCTTCGGCACCAAACTATTCACACAACATATCATCACATATATGCATTCAATAATCATCAGAGCTAGTGTTACAGTACGCGAACGTACCTCCGTTGACAAACGTAGGTGTTTCACGAACCGCACGTTTTGACGAAAACGGCAGGTTGACAGCGGAATGTCGGCGGCACAACGACAGTACTTGATCTTGGATATCCTATAGGGATAATATCATGTTTATCAATATTTGACATTATGACAGGCATTTTAGGTAAAAATTACCATTTTGCCCTTATCCCCCTAATTGGCGGAATTTCGCCAACACTTCGTTAATTTGACTAATTTCTTCTAGAATTTTGCCAGAACTTTGACCCAATCATGATTTTCAAAATTCTTGACTAAAATACCCCTAACATATGATATCTAATCATACTTGGAAGATTAAAAACTATTCTAACATTTCTACTCTAACTACCGAAAAAACTACGGAAGCTTAAGACTAAGGACCGAAGAACTTACTCGAGCTTCACGCAAATTCCCCGGCTCCTCCTTCTCTCTAACCTCTCACTAAAACCGAATTGCTCTTGAAGAAATGGTGTGAGAATTGTGAATGGAGGCCTTGGGTATTTATAGGGAAAATCAGGTTACTATTCACACTTTGTCAGACGGATTCTGGACCGTAGGATCGCACTTCTTTGAGTTGGCAAAATCCTGGCCTTACACCTCACCATGCTGACCTCAATCCCTTAGGTGGCACAAAAAATGATGTCATGGTGGTGATGTCACTCCCTTGCTCTAGAAGTCTTATACCGATAAAGTTCCCGATCGGTGCTCGAATAACGTAATCTCGGAAAATCTCAAAATTCTGGAATCACAACTTTGAAGATCTTCTCTTTCTCATTATAAGTGTCTAAGTTAACTCAATTTTTGATCCTATACAGGGTTTCAACGGTTCAGCCGAAGATTCTCGAAAAACGTGCTCGGTTACGAAAATCTTTTCCGGAATCATCAACTTCTGGACTAAAATTCACTGATTCCAAATATGTCCAGATAATTATAAACTCATCCCCAGATGTTGAGTTACACTTCATTTTGTTCAAATTCTAAATCGTGATTATCCGACTTTTTCACAGATTACCCTATTTCGTCTTATTACTAAAATCTTCTACCGATCTCGAAATGGCTTCAAAACAGCCCACCCGAGATAAAAATCCACTCATTCATATTATATTCTGACTTTAGAAATCTTGCTCACGGTTTTCTAGATAGGATCCGATTCCTATCGGTGTTTATTTACTTTTTACTTTTACTTTAATTAATTAAGTCTTTTTATTTTACACTCTTCCTTTATTCATTTTTATTTTTCTTTCTTTTTCCTCCCCCTCATGTCGGCACACACACACAATTAATATATATATTTTTATTTTATTTTTTAATTAATTAATATATAATTTAATAATTATTTTTCCATAATTTCTTACAATTTTTTCCTATTGGTCCATACTTGTATTTAGGCTCAAAATTACTTAATCACATTTATTTTTCTCAATATTTTCCAATTAATTAGCAAACATATTTTTGCTAATTTTTAGCCATAACCCACTAATTTTAGGGTTTTACATAATTATCTTTGAATTTTCCTTTGCTTAAGCTTAAGTAATTAGCCAATAATTACTTAATTAATTTCTTATCAATAGTTGATAATTTTCTTAATTAGAATAACTCATTACCTCATTACTCTTGCACTGACATTAGCATTTCATGTCTTATGCATTATATTAGAATTTACGGGGGCATTTCGGTCATTTCAATACTTTTTGATTTCCCCTTTCTAATTTTCCCAAGTTTATAATTTAATAAATTACCACAATTAGAGGCAATATACTCTCTCAATTTTAATAATTATTTTACTGCCTTTTTGGATTTATCATAATTTTCTTAAATCATTTATGCACCACAGGGGCATTTTGGTAATTTTCAGCACATTATCATTTTTTCCTAATTTCCATAATATTTTCCTTAGAAAATAAGCTACTTATCATAAAGAAATTGAGACCACATATTCACTTAACGAAATAGTCATCTCATAAATCCGGGTATTACAACACTAGATCTCATGCTGAAAACTAGCCTGGTCCTATCCAAGCATACGCTACTATGGGAGTTAATAGAGAAGGGACTAGAGCACCTGAAGGATTTACAGGGCCATGGTGCCGAAGGGAATCGGTGATGGGCACCATAAGCCCATCAGATTTGGACCATCCAATTCCAAATCTGATATGAGCAGTCTATATTTGAGATTTGGCAATTGCTGATTTTTAAAATAAAAAATTAATTTTTTGAGAAAATGATAGTTAAGAGATTATCTTATTTTTAGATTTTATATCTATTAAAATATGTTTTTCTTTAAAAAAAAAATGGATTGTCCATGTCTAAAAGGCTTATGGTGCCCTTAATTGGTTCGGTGCTCGGTGCCAAAGCCACTGGATGCCCTGTCATCATGGGAGGGGGTTGGTTCTTCCTCTTCAAGATCCCTCTGTATTTAGAAACACAGTTCTTATTTTCTGCAATTACTGTGATCGTAATCTGCTACTGGATTTCAGTCACGAACTTAACAAGTTCATCATTTTCCATTAAACTCATCTACTTCTCTTTTCGCATACTGAATGCATAACATTACCCACTGAATCGAATATTCCTCTGTTCTGTTACAAAAATAGGTCATACACGGATATTAAGTAAACAAATTAAACGACATGAGTGACCCTCAAGCATACGATGAAGTTGAAATATTTTAAATTGGAATACTCATTCCCTTTATTGTATGTCTAAAAATCAAAAAGAACTTAACACAAAGCGTATTTCATTTTATTCATATTTATCAAAGCATATCATACGGATTTTGAAAAAGGAAAAGGATGTAAAACCTCCCGTTTCAGCTGTGGCTCTTGTGGTGGCCCTTGCCCATTGCCGCCACCCACTTTAAGGACTAAAATATTAAGGGTTTATTTGATTATGTTTTTAAAAACAAACAAAAACTGGAAAGCTTGTCTGAAAAGCTGTTTTCAACGAGTTCTTTTCTTTTATAAAAAAAAAAAAATGTTTTTTAAAACTCAAGCAAAAACAGTTTTTAGTTTTTTTTTTCCTTTATATTTTTTATTTTTTAAAGCCGCCACCTATCCATTATCCACACCATACTCTTGGCGACAACCACTACTACGTCAATTCAAAAACATATTTTTTTAAAACAAAGATCCAAACAATTTTTTGTTTGTTTTCAAAACTCATTTTTAAAATCAATTTTGTAAAACTGTTTTTGGAAAAAAAAAAACAGAAAACAAAATCAAACACGCCCTAAGTTTCTTATAAATCATTATTATAGATTCCATTCATTCCTTAATATAAGTCTTGTTTTAATGAATAAATTGAACTACAAAATAACATTATATTAAGGACTAGTGGTGAGTAGTCAGAGGCATAACTAATACTTTTCATAGGTCACAACTCTTAGTAACTAACTCTCCTCACTAAAAAACGAAATTATGGAAACGGACATAACAAAGCTCTTGTATACAAAAATGCTCCAATATATAGAGGGAAAACATACATAAATAATACCTGTCTCGCCCTTTTGGCTAAGATCAAGACAATACAGATGAGCTTCTGCACTTAAACGCTCATGTACTACTACATATTTGGACATTCATAGCACTCAATACATAACAATTACAATTAATAAACGTCATGTATATCGAGACGCAAGATGAGCAAGGAGATGTAACCCTTAGAAGTAATGGTTAATAATGTGCACCATCACGTATTACGAAGTAGAAGTCGTGCAACCACAAAAATAACAATTGTAGTTGATAACGTTATTTATTTAGTGACAAAAGTGAATGTTCTTTCCAAACAACCGCTATTAACATTTGCAAATGATTCGACTTCCAACCTCTTATATCAATGAAGACCAAACATAACAGTTTTCAGAAGCAACTATCATGTAACACTTTTCCATTAGACCTATATGTAAACTCTCATATTACTTGTGATTCTTAATACTATTATTTATTAACCTCCTCCTTCTCTCCATATAATGTTAACATCCTAGGGAGCTCCTTCGCCACCTCTGTAACACCCCTAATTCCTACATCCATTATGATGTCCAATTATGTTCCTATATCTCTTATTAATCTGATTAGCGTGTAATTATCAGAGTGACAACGTTTAAAAATCAAAGTAATTTGCAACAGAGATCATGCATTAGTGTTCGGACTATGAGCAACTAACAACATATGCTCAGACACATGCTGATTAATTTAAATTCTTGGAGGCATATTTGCGTGATACAATTAAAAATGCGGAAATAGTTAGGGTTAATCCCTTTAGAGGATGTTAGTTATACAATTATCTTAAATTTAAAGTTAGTCAAATAGTTAGTAATATACAATCCAAAATACCAGAATATAAAATTCACTTAAATAAATCCCCCTTCGTGGTCTTCTTCTACTACCCTAGCTACACCGCGTTACTTCTCGATCTAGAACATCTTCTTGAATCTTTAGGTATGTTTGAGATTCAATGATCAACTGAATCCCAGGGTAATGGTTAATCTCATTTTCAAAGTGCAAATCATACATGACAAATATTTCATATATTGCAAAATAAAAGAAAGCATTCGGCAAATACACTGCAACCAGACTACATAGCACACAACACATGTATCGTTAACGGCGAAAGCACAATCAAGTGCTTCGTGTCCTAGACACGAATCCTCAACGCTAGGAAAACAAGCATACATCATTATCATATAAAACAATAATCCACACCTAGCGCAGCTGAATAAAACATATGACTCGGGCATACAAACCCAACCAAGAATCCACAAGACATGAACATACAAGGCATATATAAAAACACAAGGAATCGAACATTAAGTACCATCTCAATTTGGCATAATTAATAAAATTCCCGGTGTTTAGAAATTTGGACTTCCTTCAATATCCTAAAGTAAGATCATTTAAATATTAGTTTTCTATTTATTTTGGTAAGGTATTATATTAAATACCATTTTAAAATATTATAAGGGTTTTCCTTGTCCCTTAAGTCTCCCTTTAATCCATATAGGATAAGTCTTACATCTTTAACTTTAGGGTTAAGGACCAAAAATACCAACGAACTCTTAGGCCAGGACCACCCAGCACAGCAAACTATTTTTTGGACCAAAAATACCAACAAACATTTTAAAGAGGAGCGCTCAGCACAACGGAGTTAACCTCCGTTATCTAAGGTGCATATTGGCCAACGAACTCTTATTTCAGGAGCGCCCAGCACAAAATTCTAAATTTTACTAAATTAAATAATTTTTCTCAATTGTCATTATTCAAAACTACTTGTATAGATATCTATGGACAAAAATTATTCATTATTTAATTTTGTCAAAATTATAATTTGCTAAAATAAACAAAATTTTTAATTAAAATATAATTATATGATTTAAATAAAACTCAAGGTGTTTTATAATTTATTATATATGTTAAACAAAAATTATATGATTCATTTTTATAATAAAACTCACATAAATTTCTTCTAAAATAAAATAATAATTTTTATGAGAAAAGAATGTATGATAAATAATATGAGAGAATTAGAGTAAAATATGTAAAAGTGCACTTATTAATCAAATAAATTAGAGTAAATTTATGTATGTATTTTTTTACTCTATCATGATTTTTATTTTTATTTTATTTCTAAATATAAGTCTTATTAATCTAAATTTATAAGTATAATTTGTTTCCCTCTTTAAATTATAGCAAGAAATTTAGGTTAGTAGTTCTTAAAGCTCAATTGTGTCAATTGCCGTATAATTTATTCCCAACGATACATTATCTATCTTGAATATAATGATATTAAGTTAACGGAAAAATCGAAAGAAAAGAATATAAAACACCTTGAGTTTTATTTAAATCATATAATTATATTTTTAATTAAAACTTTTGTTTATTTTAGCAAATTATAATTTTGAAAAATTAAATAATGAATAATTTTTGTCCATAGATATCTATACAAGTAGTTTTGAATAATGACAATTGAGAAAAATTATTTAATGTAGTAAAATTTAGAATTTTGTGCTGGGCGCTCCCGAATAAGAGTTCGTTGGCCAATTTGCACCTTAGATAACGGAGGTTAACTTTTTGTTAATCTGTTAACTCCGTTGTGCTGAGCGCTCCTCTTTAAAATGTTTGTTGGTATTTTTGGTCCAAAAAATAGTTTGCTGTGCTGGGTGGTCCTGACCCAATAGTTCGTTGGTATTTTTGGTCCTTAACCCTTAACTTTATTATACTTGATTTTTCAGACTATTCATTTTTTTTGTCCAAAATTTTCACTGAACTTTGAAAATCATAATTAAATGCACATAAATTTAATTGATGTTCTTCCAAAAGTTGTAGGTCCCTGAACATGTCTATTTTTATGGAAAAATACTTCCAATTGTCAAAAACTTTCTAATCATTCACATAATAATAAAGTTTCCTAATGTTCGATCATACTTCCGTAAACATGAGTCACTTTGAAAATCCATAACTCGTGGAAAACTCTAAAATTTCTTATAACCTATCAAAAGAAAGCTCTTTCTATCTAATTTATTTCTAAAATTTTCATGATTTTTAGACATCATTTGATCAGTCCAAAATCAGCACAATTACTACATTTCAAATTGTTCTTCCAGAAACATAAGTCCTTTTAAAAAATCTGTAACTCCTTGTACAGAGCTCCAAAAATTACATGTTGCCTATCAAAATAAATCTCCTATAATATCTATTTCCTTTCAAGAAAGTTTCATGATTTTTGGACATCATTAATTTAGTAAAAAAGCACACACAATCATTACTGTTTAGATTGTACTTCCAGAAACATAAGTCTATTTCAAAAATCTGTAACTCCTTGTACAGAGTTCTAAAATTACATGTTACCTATCAAAATAAAGATCCACTAGTGGAAAAAAGGCTTTTAAGACCGGACAAAAAAGGTACATTAGGACCGGACCCGCGAGCAGTCTTGTTCCAGGCGGTATTAAAAGTCGACCTTTAAGACCGGACTTTTACACGGTCTTAAAGATTTTCTTTAAGACCGACATTTTAAACCTTCGGTCTTAAAAGTCGTACTAAATAAATCTGAAATATTTTTGGTTCGGTCCTAAAACTCAAACTTTAAGACCGGACAAAAGTCGACCGCTCTTAAAAGATCCAAATATTAAGACCGGACAAATATCAATCCGGTCCTAAAGATAGCGGACTCTAAGACCGGAGGAATAATTACCCTGGCCTTAAAAGACCGACTTTCAAGACCGGATTGTTTCAATGGACCGGTCTTAAAAGACCAACTTTTAAGACCGGCTTAACACCTTTAAGAGCGGTGTTATATATACATCCGGTCTTAATATTTGAACATTTAAGACCGTATTTTTATTTGCGGTCTAAATTTTCCCGTATTTTTCCCTGTTTTGTTCTTCCTAATCAATATATATACACAAATCCACCATACAAAACAAAGACATAAAAGTCGATATACTTTAAGCTACAAGCTATGAACATGAATAAATTGAATTGGGAAAAAGAATACAAATATTATCCACCATGAGTTATGTGGCCTCTTAATTAAGTCTAAAACAACTAAAGTAATTTATAAAATAAGCTAACATATAACTAATTACAAAGGCAATGAGTTACAATACATGCAAAGACGTAATTCAACATACAAATGTAGTCCAATATATTATTCACCATGCCTTCATTTGATTCCCACCCAACAACGTAACATGCATCCTCTTTTATAACATGCCCCTTTGAAACGGATCCTCGCCACAAAACAAAACAAGAACAAATTCATATTCAATGATGACATTGTTTAATTAAGAACATAGACAAAGATATAATAATTGTTAAAACCTTAAAGTTTTCTAAGAATACTGCATATGAATATTAATTACCTTATGAATTGACACTTTTATAAAGTGATATCCTCCCATATCCCTTCTTGATGATCATTTCTTATGCCGGGTTCATTATCCGCTTCATCTTCTTCGCTCATGTCCTAGACCCCTTGTAAAAGGAGTACTCTCGGGAAGATCACCATAATTTGAATGACTTTCCTCATCAATATCAATGACCCTCTTTCCTTGGAGAGCTACTGCACCACATTTTATTTTCTTGATCGGTGATATAGAACACTTGTTTTGCATGATCTCGCCATAATAAAAGGTTCATCTCCAAAACTTCTACTATTGACATCGACTAAAGTGAATCCTAGTCGATCGATCCAACACCATTATTGACATTAACCCACTTGCATTTGAAGATGGGAAATCTAACTTTGACATAGTCCACCTCCCAAATCTCTTCAATAACCCCATAATATGGCATGACCGCCAATTTAGGCCTCTTGTCTTTCGAATCGGAGAAGTGCATAGATTCACCTCTAACATAACACCACCGTTCGATCTGTGCTCCTATCATCTAGGGACTTCGTGTAAAATGTATAACCATTGATCACATACGAATTCCAACTTATGACATCAAACTCGGACCACGTGCTAACCATTTCATTGTCTCGAAACACATTCGATCCCTCGACCTTTTGTTTGAACCAGTTTGCAAAAGTTCTCATTATGCTCCCTAATCAACCTTTGTTCGGTCATTCGATGGTTCTCTTTCCTTACACCTCTTTATGTGCGTATATGCTGGCTTGAACTTCATCAACATTATTCAAGATGTATAAGTGGACTTGTGACAATTCATCACGATCCACACTCTTTACCGAAGCCCCACGTCTACCCCCTTCAGCATGCTGACGTTTTGGAAGCCCAATATGTCTTACTTTGGACAAATAATTTTGACAAAATTCCATGGCCTCTTCAGAAACATATTTCGAACAATTGATGCTTCGGCCGTACGCGTTCTTCACATACCCTTTTAGGAATTTCATAGATCTTTCAATAGGGTACATCCACCGTAAATGGATAGGGCCGCACAACTTTATCTCCTCACTAGATGAACAATGAGATGAACCATGATGTCAAAAATGAAGGAACAAAAAGCTTTTCAAGGTGGCACAAGATAAGATATCCTTCATTCTCCAATTCATCCAACTTTTCAATCTTGAAAACTTTACTACAAACCGCATTGAAGAAGAAACAAAGTCTAGTCAAAACGACCAAGATCATATTCGGCGATCCTCGAATAGCTACGGGGAGTAGTCTGTTGCATCAAGACATGACAGTCATGAGACTTTTGGCCTACTAATTTCAAGTCCTTCATCGAGACAAGCCTCTTAAAATTTGAAGAATACCCGAGGGAACTTTTGTGCCATGTAAACACTCACAAAGCTTCGTTTCTCATCCTTAGACAAAGTATGAGAAGCCTGGGACAATAAGTTCTCTTCCCATATGGCCTTGGATGCAAGTCTTCGCGTATTCCCATTGCTTGCAAATCCAATCTTGCCTTCACACCATCCTTCGAACTACCTTGTATGTTGAGAAGCGTGCCCACAATACTATCACATACATTCTTCTCCACATGCATGACATCAATACAGTGTCTCACATCAAGATTGCGCCAATAGGGGAGATCAAAGAATACAGATCTCTTCTTCCATATATTTGTTTCTTTTCTACTCTTTCCATGCTTACCGAAGATGACACTGATATTTTTAACCTTTTCATACACTTGCTCCCTACCAATGCCACCGAGCTTCTTCATACTCTTGGCCACCAAAAAGGCCTTCTTTAATCGACGATATGGGTGGCCCCGTCTAAGAAATCTCCTATGTCCAAGATACACCGTCTTTCTTCCATGTTGAAGTTGATGGTAGCATGTGCCTTCTTCACAAACCGGACATGCTTTATGGCCTTTTACACTATACTCGACAAGTTCCCATATGTCGGGAAGTCGTTTATAGTACAAAATATCATGGCTCTCATTCTAAAGACCTCCTTCTTGAAAGAGTCAAAAACATCGACACCTTCTTCCCACAACTCCTTCAAGTCTTCGATCAAGGGCTCTAGGTAAACATCTATGTCATTTCCGGGTTGTTTTGGTCCCGAAATCAACATAGACAAGCATGATGTACTTTCGTTTCATGCATAACATAGGAGATAAGTTGTAAACAATCGGGACTACGGGCCATGAGCTATGTATGCCGCTAAGGCTTCCATAGGGATTCATTCCATCCGTGCTAAGGGCAAGCCCGAGGTTCCTAGGTTCTTCGCCGAAGTTCGGAAATAATTGATCGATCTTCTTCCATTGAGAAGAATCGGCCGGATGACGAAGCCGTCCATCCGAAATCCTCTCATCTCGCATGCCACCTCGCATTTTTGCATCATTTTCATTCGCAAACAACCGCTTGAACCTTGGTATGATTGGAAGATACCACAACACTTTTGCAGGCCCCTTATCCGACTTGTACCGGGGTTTCACACATCGGACAACTCGCTTCTCTTCAAACTCTTTTCTATATAATACACAATCATTCGAGCATGCATGGATCTTTTTGTACTCCATCCCCAGTGGACAAAGTATCTTCTTAGCATCATAGTAGCGATGCGGCAACACGTTATCATCCGGAAGCATGTCCTTCAAAGCCTCAAGCAATTCTGAAAAACTCTTGTCGCTCCATCCATGACGTGCCTTCAAGCTTACCAATTTCAATACAACGTTCAACAATTGGTATTTTTTACACCCACGGTATAGCGGTGTCTCTGCATCACTGCACATATTACCATATGCATGTGATCGCTCAAAAGCCTCTTCTCCTACATCACGGATAATGTCCTCTATGCGATCATCCATATCCGTGTCATTATCATCAAAGGCCACTTCCCCATGTTGTTTCCCACTTGATGGCACTTGTTCACCATGCCATACCCATACCGTATAAGTCTTACAAAATCCGTGACAAATTAAATGTGTGCGTATAACTTCGTGACATAGTCGACACTCATTCAAACATTTTACACAAGGGCAATAATACTTCCCCCCATCATCATGGGCATTTTTTTAGCAAATTCTATAAATTCCCTAACCCCATTCTGATATTCAATACTCGTTCGTAAAGCATCTATCCAACTGTGATCCATAGTAGAATTCCTATATATTATTTAGACGAATTAAGAATTACTTTTGGTCATAAATGCATCACGGTGAATCGAAGAACCAAAATAAATGCAAGACGAGGAAATTAAATGCGGGGATGAAGGTCTTGTGGACTAACTTTTGTAGCATATGCGTTTGCTTGAGTCGTCTTACTTCTCCGCTCACGAACGTTGATGTTGCGATAAGACAACAAGAGTAACCTAAAAACACTTGTTGGTCAGTTGGGTAGGTCTAAAGTGCAAATATAATCTTCAAAAAACAATATTCGTTAACAACAGAGAATACCCATAACAACATTACACCGATTTCGTTAAACCCATGAAAAACCAAGAACGATAAGCTGGAAAGTAATAAAGTTTTAACCGAAACATCTCTTACGGCTTCGTCTATAGACGTTTAGCTAAGGAACCAGAGAGTGATTGTCGAGAAAGGTACGCGAAGCGCCGACGAAGCCGAGAGGGAAATTTCGAGTCGGAACACGAGTATTCACTTTCGGCGCGACAAGAGTTCGAGAGAGGAAATTTAATTTTTCCGCGCGACAAAGATACCTTATTTAGCTTTTTGGATTTTATTAATACCGGTTATTAATTAAATGTCCGGTCCTAAAGATACAACTAACATTTTAAGACCGGAGTTTTAAAATTATCCGGTCCTAAAATTTTATTAGATTTTTAAGTTTTAAGACCGGAGGTTTATAAAACATCCGGTCCTAAAATTCAAATTATCTTTAGATCCGTTACTTATAAAATAAAATGTCCTGGTCTTAATGGCCTTCGTGATTGGTATATTAAATCAATAAAATAAATGATATTTTTGGACAAAAAATAAAGCAAAATTGGAGAATAAGTTTCTTTAATGAATTACTTGGAGAAGAGCCAAAAATTCATACAGTGTTCTTAATGTTTCTTACATTACTTGAATATATACACAACAACAAAAACACAAATGAAAAACAAGCTGAATATTATCATCCACAAGAATCTGACTGAACAACCTCGGCGATTTCGGCGTGAAGAGCATTAATTTCCCGAAAGGATCGGCGAAAGGATCGAGGGGGTGCGGCATGAGCAATCTCTTCATCATCCGAAGAAATAACAATGGGTCCAACGACCGAGAGTCTTCGGAAACAATACGGCCTTACCGTCATTTGGAGGAGCGCACCATATAATGATCTAGCCATGGCACGAGAGTGAGGCGTGTATGCACCCCTACGAGCAGTTTGCTTGTATCTAACCATGGTTTGAGGATTTTGAGAAGTTGGGGCGAGAGCTAGGAAGTGAGGAGTTAACAAGGACAAAGAGGAGGTAGTGTGTGGAGTATATAAAGACAGGATGGCGGGAGAGATAAACGTCGATGATGAATTCGTCAATTTACTTTTATACAAACTTTTAAGACCGGACTTTTATCTTATATCCGGTCCTAATTTTAATTCAATTACTTTTAAGACCGTCCTTTTATCAAATATCCGGTCCTAAAACTCATTTAAGACCGATATATTACTTGGTATCCGGTCCTAAAACTAATTTTTAATTCAATTACTTTTAAGACCGTCCTTTTATCAAATATCCGGTCCTAAAACTCATTGTTGAAATGAAAGTTCATTCTTTTCAAGAGTCCCTTCCCCATTGTTGAAATGAATTCGAGTCTCTTCGGCTTCCACATAAACTTCCCAACTAGGCGTCTCCTCGTATTACGAGCAAATATGCGTCTCCTCGTTAATGTTTCCGCGTTTCACATTCTTCGGGATGGGTTCTCTATTTAAACCCGTTGTTACTTTCTTAACATTCATCTCCATCTCCTCCTAGAACCTCCACCGTAATGGCTTCTCCACCACGACGAGGTCCTCCTTCCAGGCGAAATCACGAGGCACCTCCATATCCTCCTCCGTTGCCTCCGAAACCGAACTTCTGGCGCGGAATCTTTGGAGCACTGATAGCCGCGTCGATCATATAGACCGAAGCTTGGGCAAGCTGTTTGGGTCTATCACGCCGTCAACAACAAGGCGAAGCGGTACTCGACGCCAATGACGTTGAGTACCATACCTCTGATGACGACGTCTCAGGCCATTCCCTCCCCTCCGACAACGATGGGGAGGATTAGAATTTTAAGTTTTTTTTTCTTTCTTTGCCTTTGAGGCGCGAAAAAAAAATTATTAAATAAAATTTTTATTTCCCAATCGCCTTCCTTGTTTGTCTTTAACTTTATGTTCTTTTTCTCCGACAACAAGAACAAACAAAACATTGTCCTATTCGTGGTGATCAATCTTAAAAATTTGCGAGAATAAAGTTAACAGATTGCGACCATACAAAACAAAACAAAAAAACATTATTTACCTTTTTCGAATAAAAACAAACGAGTGACGACTATTCTCAAGTTTGGACCATCGTTGTCTTCCCCTCAACTTTTCGGATGTGATGAAAATTTTCAGTGTCGTTTTCGTTATCTTCTTTCTTTTTCCAACTAAAAGAAAAGGGACACCGATGACGTTCTTCACATCTAGAAAAGTTGAAACGAGAACAACGAAGCACAAAACTTGAGAAGAACGCCGAAAACATGGTTGCCTTGAACCCTAACGATATGTCTAAAAATCGAGTCACCAACTCTATTAAAATGAAGAATATTAGGACCGGACGTTTAATAAATCCTCGGTCCTAAAAATTAAGCCTTATTTTAAAATTTAAAGTTAGGAGCGGACAACTAACAAATATACGGTCCTAAAGGTTTCGGCAATCTATTAAATAAAATGAAGACTTTTAAGACCTGACTACTAACAAATAAACGGTCCTAATAATTTAGCCGTATATTTTCTATACTTTTAGGACCGTACTTTTAAAAAATATACGGTCCTAAAAGTCTCTACCCAAATTTTTTAGAATTAGACGAAGACTTTTAGGACCGGATATTTGTTAAATATACGGTCTTAAAATGGACGAAGACCTTTAGGACCGTACTTTTAACAAATATACGGTCCTAAAAGTCTCTACCCAAATTTTTTAGAATTAGACGAAGACTTTTAGGACCGGATATTTGTTAAATATACGGTCTTAAAATGGACGAAGACCTTTAGGACCGCACTTTTAAAAATATACGGTCCTAAAAGTCGCGAATACTTTTGAGCCTCATCGGCTCATTTTCAACATCCGCTTTGTACCTCAAATTTCAAGCACTAAATAGCTTTATCCACCATCCCATTCATTCGAAACCCAAAATGGACACACACAAATTGTTCGAAAAAATAAACAAATTTATTATTGAATTACATTGCTATATTTACAAATGAATTAATTAGCTAGTCGAAAAAATAAACAAATGTACAGAAGGCTATTGTTGCTACAACATCATATATTATTTACAAATGAATTAATTTAGGACATTAATTATTGTCCTGACTTGGATTTTCTAAGACTAGTTTATACGAGATATTCACAAAAAACCTCGCGTATGTGCTCGATTTCATCATCATCAAATGGCTCTTCACAGGCAAACCTCGTAACATCAAAGACGAAAAGCGAAATTAACATATTATGTGCATATTTCATATGTAACATTAAGCCATCGATGGTCGAATTCAGCCATAACATCTTACCCTTAAAGTGACTTTAGTGTTTCCCTCCGTCACAATATCATATAAGTGTTTCATGACGTACGGGCCACATAAGTTCGATCGTTCGGTTGCCGACGGGTCTAAAAATAACAATAAATATATATAAGAGCATATATAGCTTCTTGACCAACTTCAGAAGGCAATTATGTCATGTCCAATTATGTACTAACCTTAATTTTGTGCCATTTAGGATCCGTGAGTGAGCACCACGCTTTTTTACATCAACACGGAAGGTCTTCATGGCACTATCATCAAAATCGAAATTTATCGGTAATGTTCACCGAAAATTCTACAACAGATTTCGAGACAAGACGATCAAAATGACATTCTTACTTGGTGATCATCGGCTTCAACGTAGTCGATGGATCGCCGTGAGTGGAGCATAAGAAGATAACATAATGCAACTCCATGTTCATGACGACCAACCGCCGGTGGTTGCTGAAAATTCACAATGATAAAGTACTCGGTGATATATATATATGTAGCATAATTATATTAAGTGAATTGCAGACAAGTATATATGTATACCCGAGCCAATGTGGAAACAAGTACACCTTTCTTTGCACTTTACACAACCTATTTGATATGTACTCTGTCTCAATTCCAGAGGTAGTGTTGTGCTTGCATACACCGGGCACAAGAATCCAAAATCCGAAATTACGCCTCTTGAACCAGTTTCTCGTGCATGCACTTACAAGAATGACATCGATGAGGGAATTAGTATATATGTATATATGTGTGTCTAAACGGTGCATTTCAATTATGTAATCAAGGAAGAAGATACTTACTTCATAAATAGTTGAACACATGCACTAGTAACCTCAGCTCGGGGATGCGGCATGGACTCTACATCTTCATTATCAACTAAAAGCGGTTGAGGATGAGGAGGCCTACTACTTCATTGACAGACCACGATTTATCTTTAAACCATTTTTGGCTACCAAATCTTTTATTTTTCCTTGGCCGTCAAGTTAGCGGTAGGGGATGGAACTTGAGGAGGGTGGAGCTTGAGGAGGGTGGAGCTTGAGGAGGGGGTGGAGCTTGATGAGGGTGAAGCTTGATGAGGAGTAGAGACATCTACAAGCTTCAGCGGCCAAGAGATGAAGGTTCCCTTGACATCACTCACAACCTTGACTCATCGGTTGGGAGAGGGACAGTGCATCAAAGATCACCTCTTCAACCGACACTCGACTTCATCATCGACCATTTGTTCGTGGTGTACGGTTGATCCCAAGTTGTGGACAGTCCCTTTAGCAACCAATTGTCTATGACCATCACGATCCTCCACATACGAGATGACAAGGTTGCTCGACTCATTGTCCAACAATGCGGCTCCCTCTAGTGCTCTGCTGCTGCATAGGTTCGGTGAAGGTGTCAAGGGATCCACACTGGTCTCGGCGAGAGCTCGGGAGGAACTTCATTTTCTCCATCTCCTCCTTCATCTTGCTCATCTCGAGATTGAAACATCCTCAATGTAGCATCTTTCGCCGCCGATTCCTCACTTAATTTGGCCGTCGATCCATCTCCTCCCGGGTAACCATACTTTGTACGTGGCGTTTGGATTTACCAAAGTATTGCTTTAGGCCTACCCGTCCTCCAATCCCCTTACACGCCCGCGTGATACAGTTTTTCCGGTCGCGGCGGTCGAACATCATTCCTCCCGTCAGACGCAAAAGATCCCTCTGCCTCTTTCTTTTTAAGATCTTCTGTAAGATACGAGATAACGAGAAGCTTAGTGATGAAACATGTTTAGTAAGTAAAAAATAACAATATCGATACTTACAATTCGTTCGGCAACTACACGAGTTTTTCACTCGTGTAGGCGCCGCTTGGCTTTTGCCGAATATACAACCGAGCTCCTCGCGACGTATTGGAGATGGCGGTGGTCAACTACTGTAGAAGGATTGGATTCACTTCATCTTCTAATCTCTTAGTTTGGTTGCCATCAAATCTTTTCGGCCTTTTCATATCCGCGCGAAGCCTGTGTGGGCAATCATTCTTTCTCCCAATCTCTGATATTTTTCCCTTATTTTACGTGAATCGGGATTGAAAACAACTATATATCAATTATGAATTCCGGCCATGTCACTAACGAAATTAGAGAACTTCGCTTGATATGAGCGTCAAACATTAGTCAAATTCACTTCATCAAGTTTCAACATTTTACTTAAGGAAGATGTAGCATTGTAGAAGAAATTGGGAAAACCAAAGGAAAGGGAGTTGCGAAATGCTGCCAACTCGGTCAATTCATTCATTCATCATAAATGGTTCCTACACATATTAGAATAACTAACTAACTAACGACAACGTCTAACCATGGCCATTACACGTTTACATATCAAACTTGCATGGAACTAGGACATGCTCTCTCATGCGGGACAAAGGCAGCAAATGTATACTTCTATTCACACACCAAACCATTTAACTAACGGGATTAGATGTACACAATAACATTCACATATCCTCACGAGGTTAATAAGCAAACAAAAGTGCAAACAAAACTAAATATAACTCACGAGCTTCGAGGAGTGGTCCGCTTCGAACAAATTGTTGCCAAGTTTGTTCATCAATAAATTTGTACTTGTCCCGGGGTTGATGGTCGGGCTTCTCCTCGGCAAAAATATAAGTGTTAGCCGAGAAAGGTCTTAAACTTCTGAACCGCTCAAAGACAATAAGACAATGTTGAGTCTTTGAACTTCTCGGACTCGGGGACGGTGAATGTAAGCGGATAGTGTCCCACATAGGATCCTTTATTGTTTTTGGTCCACATTTTCCACTCATCGGTCAAAATGCTAACCTTGCTGCGTACTAGGCGCAAACAAAACTAGTATATGTGCTTTTATTAGGACCGAAAGGTTGCAAATTTTCATCAAAATGAATCTCGAGCTTCGTCCCAGTATTCCGACTAAGGGATACTTCCATCATTCGTGTGCCGCTTCTACCACGGCGTGCACGGCGAGAGGCTCAATGTGAGATGAAGAGGGTTCGTTTGTCCGACCCTCCCAGTCAAACCGATATCTGGAGTTTCAAGAACACGAGTGGAATCGTTTTCACCGTTCATTTTCAAGACAGTAAGAGAGGAATGCACGAGAAAATGAGGGAGTAACAGAGGCTAACTTGTGCGCGGGCGAGGAAGAGAGGTAATGGAGCAGGAAGGGTTTCGCAACGTGAGCGGGGTTCTTCGGTGAGAGTGTGAGAGTGACAAAAGCGTCGCGCGAAGTTAACGTTTGGCGCTTCATTTTAAGGCCAGGACAAATACACATATACGGTCTTAAAAGATAACCTTTAAGACCGATCTCTATATATGTCAGGTCTTAAAATTAATTAATTTTTATTCAAACTTTAGTACGGCCAAATTTTTGTCGGTCTTAAAAGTCTTACTTTTAAGGCCGGTCATTCTGTAACAATGGTCTTAACATTTATTACTTTTTATTTAAACTTTAGTCTAGGACAAATTTTAAGTTCGGTCTTAAAAATCAAAGTTTTAAGACCGGCTTTTATATATGTTCGGTCTTAAAACTTTAATACATTTATATTTATATTTTTCCGTATTATTTTGGAGTGTAGAAAATATAAGTACGCCTTGATGAGATTTCTACATAAAAGTATTTGATATTTCAATTTTTTATTAACATTTTTAAGGCCGGTTGTTATTTTAACAGTGCGGATAAGATCTATGAAAAATTGATCGAAATAAGAAGTTCTTTATATTTACAAATATGCCACGGTCACATATTTAGGGCCGGTCGATAACTAGTCCGGTCTTAATGAGGCGTCCTTCATTGTGTAAGAAGTTCTTTTTATTTACAAAGCGCCACCGGTCGCACCATTAAGGCCGGTGCTTGATTATCCGCTCTAAATGAGGCGGTCTTATAGCCCTTCATTGTTTAAGAAGTTCTTTTTATTTACAAAACTGCCACCGGTCACACCTTTAAGACCGGTGCGTCGATTATCCGCTCCAAATGAGGCAGTCTTAAAGCCCTTTTTTGCACTAGTGATCTTTATGTCTACTTCATTTCTGGAAAGGTTCATGATTTTGAGATATTATTTGATTAGTGAAACATCACGCACAATCACTACTGTTTAGATTGTACTTCCAGAAATATAAGGTTTTTTTCAAAAATCTATAACTCCTTGTACAGAGCTCCAAAAATTACATGTTACCTACCTATCAAAATAAATCTCTATGTATACTTCATTTCAGAAAAGGTTCATGATTTTTAGACATCATTTGATTAGTCAAACATCACTACTATTCTGATTGTACTTCTAGAAACATAAGTATTTTTAAAAAATTTGTAACTCCTTATATAGAGCTCCAAAAATTATATATTACCTATTAAAATAAAGCTCTTCTTGTCTACCTCATTTTTGAAAATTTTCATGATTTTTGGACTTCATTTGATTAGTCACAAATCATGTACAAGTCGACTGCCTCCAAAAAAAACCAAAACTAGCAGATTTTGCAACTTGTAGAACTTTCATTTTTTCCTTCCAAAAATCACTTTCCGCCGTATTCCCACACCATTTTTCGTTTTAAACCCATTGGTGACCTCAAAATCATGAAAATCATTTTTCTCCCTTGATTTTTGTTCAAGCTGAAAATGACCCCAAAAACAAGAAAAACATATTTTCATAAGGTCATGATTTTTAGCTTTGGTTTGTCTTGGCTTTTTGGTCTTTGATCATGTTGGATCTTATTTTGTGCAGCATGACCCCTTAGGGTTCCATGTCTCCATGTCCCAAGAACAACATAACAAACCATTTTTAAACCGAAGAAAACTAAGATTTTGGAAACCACATGAAATAATACAAAGAAAGTTTGGATCCTTACCAACTTGCTTGATCTTCATGTTTGTGACAAGCTTTTTTTCCTTCTTTCCCTTTCGGCCTTCCTCATCACCAAACACCAAAGAAGAGTAGTTTGTTAAGTTTACGACTTTACACAAGAAGATAAGAAGAAGAGTTACAAAAACTCATGAACCCACCTTGTCTTGCTTGTATTTCCTCTTCCTTCTCTCTTCCTCCTAGCTTGAGTTCACTCTTTCTCTTTCTCCTTGCCTTGAACCGTCCAAGAGCATGAAAAAAGGAATCTTGAAGTGTCTTACGAGAGGATTGTTTAGGTGTATAAGAATTGATGAGTCAACCACTAAGTGTGTCCTTCTTGCCCAAAAGACTCAACCATTCTCACCAACTCTCTTTGCTTGGCTTTTTAAATAAGTTGTCATCATTTCTCCCTCTCTCCATGCCTTGGCCAAAATTCATGGTTCCCTGGGCAAGAAATGTTGTCATCTGGATGACATAATCACATGCTTAGATGTCCCCCTTCTAGAACATCTTGATCATCTTGTTTCCTAGCTTGACATGTGGCACTTTGACTCTTTGACTTTTGTTCCAATATGTGATACATGTTCAAGTCTTCATCTTTCCTCCCTTGCTCTTTTCTGACTGAAATATATGTCCCCTTATAGGGTTCACATGTGTTAAATTTTATTACCTGTAGGTGCAAAGTCATATGTCATAGTTTTATTGTCTTTATGCCCTAATTTATCTAGGTGACAAACATTCATTTTTCTTATCAAAATTGGCTTATGAATAATCAATAGATTCTCAATGTCACAATAGATATTCAATCTTGGCATTTCATTAATTATTCAATTTCAACATTTTATTGAATATTCGTAATATACAGGGATTTCAGTAAAGCATAAATTGGGATGTTACATTTCTCCTCCCGTTAATTTAAATTTCGTCCCAAAATTTGTTATACATTTTGTACACTCTGAGCCATAAATTTCGGATACTTCTTCTTCATGTCTTCCTCTGTTTCCCAGGTTGCTTCCTGAGGAGTTAGTCCCTTCCATATCACTTTTATGAACGAAATACTTTTGTGTCTAAGCCACTTGTCTTGGTGATCAATGATTCGCTCGGGCTTGATAACATAAGTCTAATCATCTCGAACGTCCGTATCTTCATACTCAATAATATGCTTAGGGTTTGGTTGGTACCTCTTTAACTAAGAAACATGGAATATATTGTGTAGTCTGCTTAGGCTTGGGGGTAAAGCCATTCCATAGGCTACTGGTCCACATTTCGCCAAGATCTCGAACGGACCAATGTAACGACGACGCAATTTTTGCCTTTTGAGTGCTCTACCAATACTTGTTACTAGAGATATCTTCAAAAAGATGTGATCTCCAACATCAAATTCTAGAGGTCTCCTCCATTTAACAATGAAATATTAATCCCATATAATATTTCCAAAATTTAATATCACACTTCTTGAGACGGGTAAGGATGTTAGTGCATAACAACATTTAGGTGACGAAGGTGGAGGATGTGGGTGTCTGAAGAAAGAAGGAAGAAGTAAAGGTGACCCAAGGGAATGTAACATACGTGACATATGTAAGATAACTGAAAGTGTGCTAGTGTGAAGTAGCAAAAGTAAAGACTTCCCAAATGTCCTTAAGAAGATGTAATATAATAAATAAAACAAGGGGATGCAATATGAGATATGTTTGCAATACATGTGTGTTTTGCATGACTATTTTACCCTTGATGTTGACAGTTATTCTCTTAATATGTTGTAAGCAGTATCTAAAAATGGAAAGAATCAGAAGAAGAGGTAGAGGTAGACCTCGTAGACAACGACCAGAACAAGTACTCGAACCCAATCAACCGGAGAAGATTCCATTACAACAGATATTAGGAATGCTAAACGAGCATAGAGGTATTATAAACTAGCTCCGAGTAGAGATGCAGAAGATGTGGACACAAAGTAATGAAGAAAGGATGAGATTGTTATAGAGGAACAGGAGGAGGAATTTATTCAGCCACAAGCACAGCCACAGAATAATAGAGTGGCAAAGACATCTCAATACTAGTTCACTCAATTTTACAAACACGATCACCCGCTTTCCATGCATATTCGACCCTCAAGCTGCACATGATACTCTACTTATTTGAAACGCCATATGACAAGAGATAGAGCGCTAACAGTCTAGTGCAAAGGTTAAAGTACGAAATGAGAGAGAAGCTGGTGACATAACAGTTCCATGAGTTCAATCAGGCTAGCGAAGAATGTAGGATCATTGAAAGCAACTTGAATGAACTTCATGTATCTTAGAGTAATATAGCCCATAGCGGTTCTAGTCGTGGAAACTTTTCCTATAAGTGGAGGGACAATGGTCCAAAAATTGTGGTGGCAACAAGAGACCCTTTCATTTAGGGCAATGCAGCTATCAGAGACCTCAAGAATCCCAAAAATGTGGGAAGTATCACCTGGGAACCAACTGTGATGGTAAACTTCTTTGTTTTACATGCCACAAGCCGGGTCAATTCAACAGTAATTTCTTATAGCGTGCCGTGAAGAAAAGACCACAAAATATAGTAAGAGTTTTTGCACTAACACAAGATGAGGCTAGAATATCTCCAAACATGATCCAAGGTACAATCTCTCTCAATGGAAATTTATTACAATCTTTGTTTGACTCGGGTACTAGCTATTCCTTTGCTGCATATGATTGTGCTAAATGGCTAGGATTGCATGCCCATAGATTGCCATATGATTTGAGCATGACTACTCTGCTTGGCATTGAATCAGTAGCTTCCTATGTGTGTTTGAATTGCATCGTGATAGTTGATGGGCGTGAATTAATAGTAGATTTAATATATTTTCCGCTACATGATATTGATGTTTTCTTGGATCTAAACTGGCTGATGGCCGATAATGCATTATTAGATTGCAGTAACAGAAAGATCTTGTTTTCCCATCTACCAAGAAAAGTTGAGGTAGACGTTAGTTTTAATTTTCTCACAGCCATAGAAGATGAAAAGTATCTGAAGCAATCTTTATTAGATGACATCTAGTAGTGAACGAATTCCCTAAAGTGTTTCCATATGACATTAGTGGATTACCTCTGGAAAGGGAAGTTGAATTTACCATTGAACTTATGCCTGGTACTGGACCAATATCCAAAGCACTGTATCTTCAAATGGCACTAAACAAGATGGAGAAGCTAAAAAGAAAATTGAAGAATTACTAGAGAAAAGCTTCATTAGACCTAGTATATCACCTTGGGAAGCTCCAGTGTTGTTTGTGAAGAAGAAAGATGGGAGTTTACCACTCTGCATTGACTACAGGGAGTTGAAACAAATAACTATTAGGAACAAATATCCACTCCCTAGATTCGATTATCTACTTGATCAACTATCTGGTTCCTATGTATTCTTGAAGATTAATTTACATTCGGGATACCACTAGTTGCATGTAAGGGCTAAGGATATTCCGAAAACAACCTTCAAGACTAGATATGGGCATCACGAGTTTATGGCGATGCTGTTTGGTTTGACAAATGCACCTGCAGTATTCATGGACTATATGAACCTTTGTAAATATCTAGATTGATTCGTAGTAGTTTTCATTGATGATATTCTAATCTACTGAATAAGTAGGGAAAAAGACGAGGATCATATGCGATTGGCGCTGAACGTGTTGAAAGAGAAGCAACTCATGCCAAATTGAGAAAATGTGAGTTTTGGCTTCTAGAAGTGAAGTTTTTAGGCCATGTGATCTCACAAGATGATCCTAGCAAAGTGTAAGCAGTTCTGGACTGGAAGAGACCAGAGACAGTAGCTGAGATATGTAGTTTTTTGGGTCTGGCAGGATATTACCACAGATTCATATAGAATTTCTATTGACTTTCCTTGCCATTGTCAAAGCTTACTAGAAGCTGCTTGAAGATTTTAAGGATCTTAATTTGTCAAACCAAATCTATGTGAGTCTTAATACGCCTAATGAAGCATATCTTGCAAGTCTTCTTGTTAGTCAAGGAGAGCATGATCTGAGAGCTGAAATTGAAGAAGCTCAGAAGCAAGATTAACGAGTGAGATCAATGCGAGAGATTATTTCTCAGGGAAAGGCTCAGGATTATGACCCTTCACCCAGTAGGTTGGTCAGGTACAAGAAACAAATATATGTGCTGGCAAGAACTGAGTTAAGTCGGAAGATTATGGATAAGGCTCATAAAAGCAAATATAATATGTAACCAAGAGTGATCAAAATGTATCAAAATTTTAAGTTTGATTTTTGGTGGCTAGGGATAAAGAAAGATGTTACCCAATATATGGCCAGATATCTGACTTACCAGAATGTGAAGATTGAACATCAACGACTTGTTGGATTTCAGCAGGGGCTAAAGATTCCAGTGTGGAAATGAGAAAACTATGGATCTAGTGGTAGGATTGCCCAAGATTAGGAACTATGATGTGATTTAGGTGGTGGTCGACCGTCTTACTAAGTCAGCACATTTTATCCCCATCATTGCTAGTTATGCTCCTGAGAGATTAGCTGAGATCTATATGAGGGAGATTGTAAGACTCCATGGTATACTAAAGAGTATTATCTCTGACAGGGATCTCTAGTTTACATCTTGATTCTGGCAAGCATTACACGAAGCTTTGGGACAAAATTATGATTCAATACTAAAAGGTGGAGCTGAATCACCAAGAGGGGGTGAATTGGGGATTCTAAAAACTTTTCAGATTACTCTGTTTTCGTGTAGTAAAACAAAGGTAAACAAAGTATAGAGAATAGAAGAAAGACACAAAGAATTTATACTGGTTCGGTCCAAACTCTTGACCTATGTCCAGTCCCCAGACTCTCTGGGATTTCTCACTATCACAATTGATTACACACTCTGCACTCAAGAGTAATTCTCTCACTAGAACTTACTCCCCCTTACAAGTTGTAATCAATAACCCAATCTCCAAGTCCCCTTGACTTGAGATACTTTACAATAAATGATTTACAATCAATAAACTCTCTCTAAGAGTAGATAAGATAATCACAGAAGTACAAATGTATCAAAAGATACTTTTCTCAAGAAAACTCAAAGAGTAGTTGAAACTTTAATGATTTTTCGTTTTCTCACAGATTGGTTGTTGAGAAGAATTGAATGCATCTCTATTTATAGCTAGAGATCACTAAATGACCGTTGTAAATCCTAATGTGACCGTTGCCAACATTGGAGGATGATTAGTGAACGTTTTGGTCTTCTTCTCTCTCTACTCTTTGGTTAATCTAGCTGTGCAGAAGTTCAGGCTTGACTTCTTACTTTTAATCCGTTGGAAGAGCGGCTACTGGATGTGAAAAGAAAACATTAATTCCTTCAAAACGTGTGGAGAATGATTGTCCAAAATGATGCAAGTTTTCTGGACTTTGCATTTAATATTCTGACATCACTTTATGCTTTATGCTAAACCTTCATTTAATCCTTTCTAAATCATTTGAAACTCACTAACAAACTGATTAAACATAATTAGGAATAGTAATGAGTAATGATATAAAGTATTGGGATCAAACGCAAAGGTTTTGCTAATTCGTTCAACTTGAAATTCAAATCCAGCGATGCAAACTCGAGTTTGTTTATCCAAACTGGAGTTTGTCACTGTGCTCAAAGTGGAAACTTGAGTTTCCATTAGCAAACTCGAGTTTTCTTCTTTCAGAGAAGAAAGTCTGATTTTGAGTTTAAAATCATACTTTGAGCATTGAGGCAAAACTCGAGTTGATTAATGACAAACTCGAGTTTTGGACTATTTGGTGAAAAACATGTTTAAGTCCAAAATCTCAAAACTGGAGTTTCAAATAGAAAACTAGAGTTTTCAAAACATTGAAATAATGCTAATCTTTTTTCTTGGCGCAAACTCAAGTTTTCAATACTAAACTCGAGTTTTCTCTCTAAGTATAAAACATATGAAAATTCATGCCAAGTCAAAAATGGAGTTTTCATATCCGAGTTTTCGCAAAGTGAGTAAAAACATGAAAACTCTCTGTCTTGTGGAAACTCGAGTTTCCAAATACAAACTCGAGTTTCCTCATAAGAGAAAATTTTGATAAATATTCTATCAATTGAAAACTGGAGTTTTGAAATCGAAACTAGATTTTTCATAAACTCAAAAATAAGCATAGCTCTTTGTATCTTGTAAACTCAAGTTTACATAACCAAACTCGAGTTTCCAAATTCCTTTGAAAACTCAAAGAACTTTCTATGAAGGCCAAACTCGAGTTTCCAAATGGAAACTGGAGTTTTGCTTAGTTTGAAAACATTGGTAGTTCTTTGTATGACCAAAACTTGAGTTTGCTAAATGCAAACTGGAGTTTTGTCAACTTGTGAAAATTGAGCTATTCTCTGTCAAGGCAAAAACTCGAGTTTTCAAAGTCAAAACTCGAGTTTTGTCTTAGTCAGTAAGTTTTCAACTTTTCAAAGACAAAACTTATTCTTGAGTTTACAATTGTCAGTTATCATCAAAACTAATAGAGAACTAACATTCTCCCCCTTTTTGATGATGACAACACTTGTAAACCAAAATTCCAAGAATTTGACAGATATCACATTTTGAAATGGATTTTACATTTGACAGAGTTTTAAGTTACATGATACTTAATCATCTTGAGAAAGTTTGTGCATTTAACAAACTTAAATAACCATATCAGAGATAAGCACCAAAAACATATAGATAATTTCATTTCTCAAAATGCAATACATAGATTGAAATGCATAACTTCAAAAGTTGAAATAGCAGAAGCATAAAACATCTTATAGCAGAAATACAAAACAATCTACAACCCCATTTCAAACTCAAATTCTAACTTCTACTCTAGTTTGTCTCCCCCTTTGTCATCTTCAAAAGGGAATGGAGATGAGATCGATGGTTCATCTAAAGGGGTAGAGAGCTTGACAGTTGATGCAGGGGATGGAACTGGGATTGGAGAGGCAAGTGGGGCAGTTGAAGTGATTTCTGTAGTACGCAAGAAATTACGAATGGGAGATGAGTGGAGGAGTAGAGGGGTGTGAGGACTGAGATGGAGCACTAGATGAACTTGGATCTTCATCTAAATTGAGGCCCAAGAGAGTGAAAAGTTGTCTACCAAACCATGGAATGTGCTTAGGCTGATCAATCATAGGTAGATGCCAGATCTTCTCATGAAACAGAATTACTAAGATAAGACTGGGAAAAGGAATCTGAGAGTACTCTTTAAGAGGAAAGTGAAATTTGATCATCTCTTGATATACCCAATTCCCAATATTGTGAGGGACTTGAGCAATGATTGAAGCAAAGATGGAATAATCTTCCTTCGAGAAGCGAGAGAAGTAACCATTTTTCTGTTTGAGATTCCTGGCGTAAATATACCAGATAGCCCAATACCTAGGAGGCATGGACGCAGGTGAAAAGGTTAGAGTTTGTAAATTCTCAGGAAAAGTCTCATTAGGTCTTAACAGATCATAAATTTGTCTGTTTGTGAAGCTCACTGTCTCTATAGGTGGAGGATTAGAAATTTACAGAATACAGTTGATATAGGACGGTGATAAAACAATTTTGTGACCCCCGATAGACGTAGTGAGTCTTACAGCTAGAAAGCCACCATCCTGAAATTCTTCATATTGCATGTGGTGATAGAATAATCTAACAAGAGTGGGACTATAGGAAGCTATGATGGAAATCAGAGGATCAAACTGTTTGAGCCAGGGAGAAAGATCTAAATGACATTCATCCTTTAGCTTAGCTAGATCAACATAGACTATAGTGCAAAAGTCTTTATGTTCAAACCGTTCTCTATAGCGAATGACATCTTCTCCAGTCAGGTGAATGGAGTCGTTCAGAAAATCTTCAGGTGCTGAGAGATGTTTGTAAATTTCAACCAAGGCAGGGGTTTTTGCAGACACCCTGAAACTAGACAACTCTTGTGATGAAAATGAAGAAGGAGCTTGAGAACTTGCTTGGCCCGATGATTGTCCCGCAGAGACTCCAAACACTGGCCTTGCGATTCCATATGTGAAACGTCGAGGGAATGTCTTTACCCTCGGTGAATGATCCGGTCGAGACTGTGGTGTAGGGAGAGGCGCTAGGGTTAGAATTGAGGATTCAGATTCTTCCTGGTCAGAATCAATATCGATAATGTCTTGCGGATTTGAACTGGAAGCCAATAGGGTTTTGAAAAAGGGATTTCAGGTGAGGAATCGGAAATGACAAAGAAAATAGAGAACTTCGAAAGCAGAGCTTTAGAGTCGAAGGGTTTGGCTGTACAATGAACAGTCAGGTTTTAAATAGGGCGCGAAAATACTGACCTGGATTTCAAGGATGCACTTGAACCCTTAAACTTCTGCGACCAAAACTTGAGTTTCCAACTTACAAACTCGAGTTTTGATTATGCTTCAATAGGTGTGTTGCTCTCTGTCTGACCGAAACTCGAGTTTCGTACTAATGAACTCGGGTTTCCATTTCGCTCAAAAACACAATTTCTTTTCTGGCCCCGATAAACTTGAGTTTTGTAATCAAAACTCGAGTTTGCGTCTCTTGATAGCAAACTTCAGGATTTTAACATCCTGCATAAAACATTGCTACGTACTCTGAAGCTTAAGTTATCAACTAATATTCATCAAAACCATAACTAACATTGAGAAAAGAAATACTTACAGCTCATTGGGATTTACCGTTCCCAATTCTCTTCTAATGAAATTGAATTGCTCTTTGGCTAATGGTTTGGTGAAAATGTCAGCAAGTTGAAGATGTGTTGGAATGAACATCACTTTGACATCTTTCTTTTGAACATGATCCCTTATAAAATGATGTCTCACATCAATATGCTTGGTCCTTGTATGTTGAACTGGATTCTTGGCCAAGCTTATTGTGCTTGTGTTGTCACACAAAATTGGGATCTCCTTCAAATTGATTCCCAAGTCTGAAAGTTGTTGCTTGAGCCATAGGACTTGAGCACAGCAATTTGATGCAACAATATACTTAGCTAGTTGATGATACAGAGACGGTTGTTTGCTTCTTGCTGAACCAGGAGACAAGTGAGCCACCCAGAAATTGACATTGCCCACTTGTGCTCTTTCTATCCGTCTTGTAGCCAACATGATCTGAATCTGAGTAGGCCACCAAATGTTCAGGTTGACCTTTGGGAAACCAAAATCCAAGAGTCTTCGTGTCAACAAGGTATCTGAAGATTCTCTTCACATTTTCAGCATGTGACTCCTTGGGAGCAAATTGAAACCTTGCACACATCCCAAAACTGAATTGGATGTCTGGGCGACTTGCAATAAGATAGAGCAATGACCCAATCATTACTCTATATCTTGTAATATTGAAATCAGTGCCCTTCTCATCAGCATCCAAAGAAGTGGTTGAATTCATTGGAGTGTCAGCACCATTGCATTGGTCCATTCCAAACTTCTTCAGTAGATCATTGAGATACTTGGTCTGGGAGATGAAAATTCCATTCGATCTTTGCTTGATTTGCAAACCAAGGAAATAGTTGAGTTCTCCCATCATAGACATCTCAAACTCTCCCTGCATATTCTTTGCAAACTCTTCACACAAAGCATCATTAGTAGCTCCAAAAATAATGTCATCAACATAGATTTGAACAATTAAAATTTCACCAATCTTATTACTTTTGATAAAAAGAGTTGTATCTGCTTTTCCTCTAACAAATCCTTGATCAAGAAGGAATTTGCTTAATCGTTCATACCAATCTTGCTACATGAGCATAAATTTCTTCATAATCAATCCCTTCTTCTTGATTATAGCCTTTAGCAACCAATCTTGCCTTATTCCGAACAATGATTGCTGATTCATCTCGTTTGTTCTTGAATACCCATTTGGTGCCAATGACCGGATGGTCCTTCGGCCTCGGTACCAAGTCCCAAACTTGATTTCTATCACATTGGTGTAACTCCTCTTGCATTGCTATCACCCAATCATTGTCTGAGAGGGCTTCATCAATTTTAGAGGGTTCTATCTTTGAAATAAAAGCAGAAAAAGTAATTTCATTTAAAGTACTGCTTCAAGTCCTTACTCCTTGATTAACATCACCTATAACTTGGTCTAAAGGATGATTCCTTATAAATTTCCAAGCTCTAGGTTGTTGTTAATCACAAATTGTTTTGAGGATCAACTTCGAAAACATTTTCAGGATTTTCAATAGAGGCAGGAGTAGTTTTCAAAAAGAATTTGATTTTTCAAAATATTTTCCTCATCATCATCCTTGGATTTGTCAATCTTAGATTCACAGAATGCAACATGCATAGACTCTTCTACAATGCGAGTACGAATGTTAAAGACTCTATAAGCTTTACTTCTATTGGAATAACCCAAAAATATACCTTCATCCGCCTTGAGATCAAACTTTCCCAAGTTATCCTTACCATTGTTATGGATGAAACACTTACATCCAAATACATGCAAATGACTTAGATTTGTCTTTCTTCCTTTGTACAGCTCATAGGGAGTCTTGTTCAGCTTCTTTCAGAGGTATGCCCGATTTGAGATGTAGCAAGTTGTACTCATTGCATCAACCCAAAACACTTGTGAAGTGTTGTTCTCATTCAGCATAGCTCTTGCCATCTCGGTGAGGACTCGATTCTTTCTTTCCACAACACCATTTTGTTGAGGAGTCCTCGGGGCTGAGAAGTTGTGATCAATCCCCATATTGTCATAAAACTCAGCAAAGGCATGATTTTCGAACTCACCTCCATGATCAGTTCGAATTCCTGAAATAACAAAACCTTTCTCGTTTTGGACCTTCTTGGCAAAAACAACAAACTGATCAAAGGTTTCATCTTTAGATGACAAAAATATAGTCCATGCAAATCTAGAATAATCATCAACTATGACCAAAGTATAAAGATTGCCACCAAGGCTTCTTACTCTAGCTGGTCCAACTAGATCCATATGAAGTAGTTGAAGAGGTCTAGAAGTTGAAATCTCATTCTTAGATTTAAAAGAGGATTTAGTTTGTTTTCCTTTTTGGCAAGCATCACAAATCATATCATTTTTTAAACGAAGTTTTGGAACACCAATTACTAAATCCTTTTTGAGTAATCTGTCAAGTTGAATCATATTGAATCAAGAAGAGGCTTTTTGCAGCGCAGAGTAGACAGAAAAGTTATGTTGATAAGAGAAGGAGACCACTGGAATTGGAAATTGGAGATCATGTATTTTTGAAGGTATATCCAATGACAGGAGTTGGTAGAGCACTTAAAAGAAGGAAGTTACACTACAAAAAAAAAAACCATCTTTTGTCGCGGTTTAGTAGTCGCGGTCCAAAATACCCGTTACTAAATTCCACTTTGTAGCGGTTTTATACCTAAACCGTCACTAAATAGTAACGGAAGCCATGACGACATGACTTCGGCTATATTCGTAGCGGTTGACTCGAAAAAAACCGCAACAAATTTGGCGCCACCTTGGCGCGCAATGGCGGGAATGTTTGTGGCGGTCAATTTGTAGCGGTTATTTGAGTCTAACCGCTACAAAGTTGGCGCCAAGGTTCGCGCCAACTTTGTTGCCGTGATTTTGTAGCGGTTTCTTCACCATAACCGCTACAAATAAACGAAAAGACACAATTTTGTCGCGGTCACCAGGAAGAGCGACGTCAACCGCGGTACAAGCTACATTTTTGTAGCGGTTCCATAGTTAACCGCTACAAATTTTACATTATAAATAAAATATAGGGACCGTACATCAGTTATAAAAATTAAAGAAATTACTAAATCTCTGCTTGTAATCGAATGAACTATCTCGCTTGGTCGTCGAAGACATGCACATATCGGCAGCTCTGATCTCCTATCTCGGGTGATAAGAGCTGCAGATATTTGCCTCTCTCATCCTTGCGAGGAAATTCATTCAGTGACAAGCGAAGGTTTACTCATTTCTTTGCCGTTTAGACTTCTACTCTTCTGAGAACAGTCCAACATGCGACCGGAGATTGGGTTCCATTATAGCCACCTTTGTCTAACGAAAATATCTCTGATGAAAATGACTCAGCCAGTTTTTCGTGGGAGATCGGCGGCTATACTCGAATCCGAATCCCCACGGACATGTTGGATTATTTTCGGTTACGTCATTATGTATAATTTATTAGTGTGGATACTTTTAGAAAAATTAAAGAAAAAAATAAATGAATTGAAGGTTTGTTTTTAAATATTTGTAACAAACTAATTAGTTTGATTCTTAAAGTTTATGAATCAAACTAATCAGTTTGGAAATTTTTTTGCAAAAAAACTCATTTTGTAGCGGTTAATAAGAATAACCGCGACAATATGTGGACAAATTGTAGCGGTTACAAAGTAACCGCTACAGAATCTGAAGGGTCTTCTTTTTTGTAGCGGTTTCTGTAGCGGTTACATCATAACCGCTGCTATTTTGTAGCGGTTGTTGTGGCGGTTATTATTCAACCGTTACAATTATGTAAACTTTGTAACGGTTCCTTTGGATAACCGCTACAAAATCGTACAACTTTATAAGCCGTGACACACCATTTTCAAAGTCACTTCTAACGGTTTGAGTTTTCACCGTTTCTACCTTAACGGTTTGAGTTTTCACCGTTTCTACCCTTACCCAACGGTTTGAGTTTTCACCGTTCTTACTGTTAAACTTACACATTTCTACATTATGGATTCTGGACGAGGTAAGGGAAAGGGAAAAGTAACTGGCCCACCGAGAAGGGGTTTAAGGGGCGGTAGTAGTAGAGGGGACCAGACGAGAGGGCTTGTGACCCAACATATACCTCTGCCCTCTCTGGGGCCGGGCGAGTTTGCCTCGCTCTTCGCCGATGAAGAAATTCCAAACACGGGGACCGTAGGGGGAGATCGAGAAGCAAGTTTGTCGTTCGACGATTTAGACGACGAGAATGAGGACATCCATCTTAATATTCTCATAGCAGATGTAGAGCAGTTCATAGATGGGGAAAACCAGCACTCGACGGACCGGGAGATGGCGGGTGTCGGGTCGTAGTCCCGTGGAACGACCGCATGCACCGGGCGATCGGCAACGGCGGCCACCGATGAACCGATTCTGTCGACTTTGGTGGCCATTGGGGGTGGTTCCCAATTTATTTCAAGGATTGGAAGAAAGTGACGAAGGAGACAAAGAACAAGGCGTTTACGTATGTTCTGGGTAATCAATATTTTTAATTAAATTGTACATGTTAATAGTTATAAGTTTTAGTTTATTTCTTTCCTTATTTGTTTGATAATTCATTAATAATTAATAATGAAATTATGATATAGAAAAAGTTTAAACTGCGCGAACAACACAAGAGGTACGTTATGATGAAAGTGGGGAAGGGTGGAAGAGCCGGAGGAACCGTCTCTACAATATTATGAATGGAGACGGCACTATTCCTCTGCAGCAGCTGATCGAGAGAGTCCCAGACGGCGTGGATCCAGATCAGTGGGCGGCTTTCGTCCAATATAGGAGGGGTGCTGACGGGTAGGTACATTTTATTAAATTAATTAATTGTTTCACTTAATTGATAATTTAAATTGAGTTTAGGGTTTAAATTTAAATTTTGTTTCCTCCTCCTTGCAAACAAAGTTTATATTGTTTTAATTCTTTCAGCGACAGAAGGCTCAGGAGGAGAACACACAGACAGACTATGGGAAGTTGTGGACACGCACCCATAGACACGCAGATGGGACGCCGACCTCTCGAGGCAAGCAGAGGAGATAATAGTAAGTTAAAAACATTATTTATATAATGAATGTTGTATATTTAAATTGATCGTCCGATATTTTATTAATGGTTCATGAACTCTGTTGGTCGCCCGGATTGAGAATACCGAGGCGAGCTACGAGCGTCGCAGACCCGAGTCACGAGGGTCCGTGAATCCTACGGCCCCATTGAAAGCCGCTCTGGGCCCGGTCAAGCATCCCGCCGCGTTAGGGGTTTTGGCCTTGGCGCCAGGCCTAGCATGGTGTACCCGAGACAGGGCTCCTCCTCCGCTCTCGGACCCTCCGGCTTGAGGAGGCCACCGGGAGATTTCGAGGCGATCATTGCCGAGAAGGTTGCCGAGCGAGGTTGCCGCAATTGAGGCCGCACGGAGGGCCGACGAGGAGGCCAGAATAGGCGCAGCAGAGACCATCGACCGTTGGTGGGACCTTCATAACTCGAAATGGACTTATGTTTGTGGCGTGCTTGAACAAGCCGTGTCCCGACGCACACCTTCCAGCCTCCCGAGCCTCCCCCTCCGTTCCTCTTTGATGATTCCAAAGACACGTCTTTGCCGATGACGACGACGCGTCAACTCGGTCGTGGACCACCCCCTCGACACGAGACCCCACGAGACAAACCCCATCGAGAGGACTTGATGATCATGCTCCCGAAATGTAGACCTTCTTTTTTTCTCTTTTCATGTCCAAACAGAGTTGATTGAGATAACTATATTTAATTATATTGTTTTCTTGTTGATCACGTTTCTTTTCTTGTTGATGGGCTTTTTTTCCATTGCTTTTAAAAAAGTGCTTTAATTATAAGTTAAGCACTTCTAATGTTTGGATATACCATTTAACTCATGATTGACTAATCAGTAATATATTATCTCAATTAATCAAATGATTTGTTGAGACACATATGATTAATTAAGCAAAAGCAAATTTTGGCATCAAAGCTTTGTGTTTTTTTACTAATTTTGTGCGCAAAAGCAAATTATTCCATGACTAATCAGTATTATATTAACTTCGATTCTCGTGCTTTTAGCTAATTTTTTTCCAAAGCTTTGTCGCGGTTCCATAGAATGTAACCGCAACAAAGATGAATTTTGGCGCCAAGATTTGTCACGGTTTCTTCCTTCAACCGCTACAAATTTTGTGTTTGTAGCTTTGTCACGGTTTATTCCTTCAACCGCTACAAATTTTGTGTTTGTAGAACAAAGATGAATTTTGGCGCCAAGCTTTGTCACGGTTTCTCCCTTCAACCGCTACGAATTTTGTAGCGGTTATTGTCGCGGTTCATTTTAAACCGTGACAAAGGTGATATTTTGTAACGGTTGTTGTAGCGGTTTTGTAACCGCTAAAAACCAATCGATGCATTTAAAGATCCCAATTTTTGCTTCGGATGTAATTAAAGTGAGTCGTCCACATTTATGTTCTATCCTAAATTTGTTTGTTACATATGGATAAGTCATGGATCAAGATGCCGCGTAGTTCTCCTGTGTATTTAGTGGGATTGAACACTTTCTTAGATTTCGCCTTCTCTCACGCTAGCATTAATGGCAAGATCGTGTGTCCTTGTTTACGATGCAAGTTTAAGAAGTGGCAAACACGAGATTGTGCTTTGGAACATCTTCTTTTAAAGCCTTTCCCAGAAGCATATACATTCTGTGAGAGCGATCGTCCTTTGTATCAAGGTTGTCATAAATACTCAAAGTTATCTTTTCGATCAAATTGTACCATATCAAGTGCATGTGTGGGATCACCGATAAGGCAATGTCGATGTTCCCGGAATTACTTCGAGATGCATTCCCCGACGCGGACATTCCCCATCCTTCTACGAGGCGAAGAAGATAATCAACGATTAGGCTTGAACTACCAAAAATAGATGCCCGCCCAAACGACTGTATGCTTTATTGGGGAGAGGACGATCGGAGGGAGACTTGTAAGAAGTGTCACACTTCGAGGTTCGGGACGAGTTCGGAAAGGGAAGAAGCGTAAGAAGAAACCCGCAAAGATTCTAAGGTACTTTCCTTTAAAACCTCGTTTGCAAAGATTGTTTATGTCGTCTAAGACAGCTGAGCATATGAGGTGGCATCAAGATGATAAGAATCAAGATGGTAAACTCAGACATCCACGAGATGCTGAAGCGTGGAAAGCGTTCGACACAGGCTTTCCAGATTTCGCGGCGGACCCTAGGAATGTTCGTCTTGCTTTGGCGACCGACGGTTTTAATCCGTTTGGGAATCTTAGCACAAGCTACAGTATATGGCCAGTTATGTTGATACCCTACAACTTGCCCCCGTGGATGTGTATGAAACAAAGCTCCTTCCTTAAGTCCATGATCATTCCAGGGAAAAAGGCACCGGGAAATGACATTGATGTGTATCTCCAACCGCTGATCAAGGAGTTGGTGAAGCTGTGGAATGTAGGTGTGGAGACGTACGACGCGCACGAGAAGACACTTTTCAACTTGCGTGCGGCCTTGATTTGGACGATAAGCGACATTCCGGCCTCGGGACATTATCCGGGTGGAATGTGCATACCGGCCTTGCGTGCCCGGCTTGCAATTTTGACTCGACTCGGTGCGCCTTCCCACGTACCGTAAGTGGTGCTTCATGGGTCATCGGAGGTTTCTCGATGGTACGCACAGTTTAGGTTGCAACGCAATCGTTTTAATGGGCAACAGAAAAAGAGGACCCCTCGAAATTTATCGGTGAAGAAATCATAGAGCGACTTGGGATGTTGATGTTGAGTTTGGGAAAAAGAACGATCCGGCAAGGGTCGGGACAAAGACTGCCAGGGCTTCTGGTTCTATGCCCCAGCAATGGCGAAAGGTTAGTGTCTTCTTCACTCTTCCGTATTGGAAAGATAATTTGCTCCGACACAGTCTGGATGTCATGCACATTGAAAAGAATGTGTGCGACAATGTGTTGTACACGATTCTCAACGAACCGTGCAAGTCCAAAGATCATCTGCAGCCAGGGAAAGATCTACGGAGATGGGCGTTCGTGGAGACGCGTGGCCGGATGAGCATGACAGATTTCAACCGCAAGGTTTACCCCGACAAAACCGAATAAGGAAATCTTTCTCGCTACCTTGAAGAAAATAAAAGTTCTGACGGTATTCAAGCAACATATCACGATGTATTGACTTGCAGTGCTCGAAAGGTTAGAGGGTGAAGAGTCATGACTCACATGTGCTTATGCAACAGCTTACTCACGGCCATGAAAAATACGCTGCCTCTCGATGTGTCTCTCGTTTTGGTCGAGCTTTGTACTTTCTTCCGAAAGCTGTGTTCCAAGGTTTTGATAGTGGAGGAGCTCGACCAGCTGCAGCAGAAAATCATTCTTACGCTTTGTCATTTGGAGATGCTCTTTCCTCCGTCATTCTTCACGGTCATGGTTCACCTGACAGTTGATGACATTGAGACGTCATTCAATCGACCGCCTCGTGTAGACGATTGTCCTGAGCTTGAGCCTGAGCCGGAGCCGGAGGCAACAGAGTTGTTAATCCCTCGTGTTGGTAGAGCAGTTGGCGGGAGTGAGAAATTCAAACTCACGGCACTTGAGAAGTTTCAAGCACACCGACATGTCTTGATTAACTGCACCAAAGTTGAACCGTACCTTCAGTAAGGATTTCATTGCATACTATATATTTCCTTACATTTTATACATACTCACATGTCATTGCATGTTTAATATTGAAATTTCAATATTTCGAATCCCGCCAAGTTTATTTTTTTAAAAAAAATATGTTCATATTTGTAGCGGTTGTTAGTATAACCGCTACAAAATGTGATATTTTGAAATTTATTTATTTTTTTAAAAAATACCAATGAATTTTTGTAACGTTTTTGTAACCGCTACAAACGGAAACGGATACAAAACAAAGTCACATAAACCGCTAAAACTGTTTTGTAGCGGTTATTGTCGCGGTTAAAAACCGCTACAAAATCTGTTACATCAACCGCGACAAATGTTACGTATATCTCTATAAATATCTCCACCACACGACATCCCATACACTTCTTCATTTCTTCCCACCCCCTTCTCTCTCGTTTTCTCTCATTTCTTCCCAACCCTTCCAAAATCTTTCATTTCAATGTTTTATTTTTTTCTTCTTATAATATTGATACTATGTTTTTTTCCTTATCCAGAACTTTAAGTATATTTCCTCAAGATTCCTTCTATCATCATCAACTTTCTTTAGATAATCAAATATCATCTAATGTACAACATAATTTTTTTGCTCAGACGTGGACAACACAATAAATCCTTATTATCTACAGATTCTCAATATCATACCTACATAATATTTATACTTATCTAACTTAAGTTAATCAGTTTTTAAATATTAACTATTATCATTTAATTTGTCACTTAAATAATAAAAATATTCAACATAATATTATAACAATGGATACAAATTATGATTTTTTTTTTCAATTTTGCAATATTTTGTAGCGGTTGTAAAACCGCTACAACAACCGCTACAAATTTTAATTTAAATTCGGATTAAATATTTGTAGCGGTTTTACAACCGTTACAAAATTTGAGCGCCAATTTTTTTGAAATTCGTCATCTTGTAGCGGTGATTCAAAACCGCTACTAATACAGTAGCGGTTTTATTACACGAGTAGCGGTTTTAGCAACCGCTACAAATCAGCTTGCCACAGTGGATTTTGTTGCGGTTACTCTAACCGCTACAAATGTCATTAGTTGCACCTAAAACCGCTACAAATAGGTCATTTTAACCGCTACTAATGGTCGTTTTTTTTGTAGTGGGTTTCAAACCGCTACAAATATTCAGATGGCGGCAAATTTTTTTGGGGGAAAAAATGTCGGGAATATTTGTAGCGGTTTGTAACCGCGACAAATATTCAAAATAATAAAAATTTATGGTGGCAAAATTATCAACACATTATTCTGTAGCGGTTATGAAATCGTTACTAGAACCGCTACAATTTTATTTGTTCTGTAGCGGTTATTAAAACGTTACTAAAACCGCTACAATTTTATTTGTAACGGTTAACAACCGTGACTAATGTCTCGAAACACACGTCAGGCCCGCTCATTTAGTGACGGTTTTTGTGAACCGCAACAGACGTTGTAGCGGTTTATGTGTATGTAGTATCGGTTTTTTTAACCGTTACAAATCGTCTTGCCACATGCGTTTTTGTCGCGGTTCCTCTAACCGCTACAAATGTCGTTTGTCACGTCAAAAACCGTTACAAATAGGTCATTTTAACCGCTACTAATCATCGTTTTTTTTGTAGTGTTAAGCCCTCGACATATTGGTCCGTTCAAAATTTTGGCTAAGCGAGGACCAGTGGCATACCAAATAGCGTTACCCCCAAAAATGAGCAGACTCCACGACATGTTTCATGTTTCTTAGCTAAAGAAGTACCAACCAAACCCAAAGTACATTATTAAATATAAAGATGTTGATGATATCCGTGATGATCATACATACATGGAGAGCTGGAGCAAATTATTGATTAATAGGAAAAAACGGCTTATTTTGCGAAGATTGTTTGAAAAGTGATTGTTGTTTATTTTGCGTAATATTTCAGCTTGAGCATGAACATAAGGAAACAAATTGATTTTGATGGTTTTAAGGTTGTCAAAGTGTTTAAAACGAAAAATAGAGTGGGAATAAGGTTTGGAATGATTTTTAGAGAATCTAAAAGAACAAATTGTACAAGTATTCAAAAACTGTTAGATTTAACTTTCTGGGAGGCAGTCGACTTGTACACAGTTTTTGACTAAGCAAATAAATTCCAAAAATCATGAATCTTTCCATATTTGTAGTAGACATAAAGAGCTTTATTTGACAAGTATTTTTTAATTTTTTGGAGTTCTGTACAAAAAGATATGAATTTTTCAAACTGACCTAAGTTTCTGAAAGTACAATCTGGACAGTTGTGAAAATTAAGTATTCTAGGTAACACGAATTTTTCTGGATGTTGGTGGTATTTTCCTGTGAAAACAGACATGTTTAGCAACACGTGGCTTTTGGAAGAACCTCATTTGGATTTGTTTGCAATTAATTATAAATTTTCAAAGTTTACTAAAAATTCTGGCCAAAAATGGATTTAATCCGAAAATAAGCACACCAAAAGTCAAAAGTGGATGACTTGTCCAAAAAGGGTTAAAATGTGATCCAAGAGATAAAAACAACCCTTTTGACATTCTAAAATGATATGAAATTTATTTTAGTACCATATAAAACAAAGGAAAGTAATATTGTCATGGTACTATTATAGGACTTTAAAGATTATCCGAGATTTTACAAACACCGCGGAATTTTACTAACTGTGCGGAGACAAGGTACAGCAATATACAATAACTTTAATCTTATATGTCTTATGTACCTATATATGCTTGTTTCAATCATGATTGTGGATTTGTATCTGAGACTTTTGTGCTTAGGACATGCATTTGTTTACATTCAGCTGTAGTAGATTTATTTTTATAATAATCTGCATGTTTGTTTTCCTAGCGTCGAGGATTCATGACTTGGAGGGTCCTTTGTTTATTTAGGGCTTGTAGGGTCTTTTCGCAGTTAACTTTACATCTGTTGTAGGATGTTTATGTTGCTGTGTGTTTGTGCGTTTGCTAATGCTGTATTATTTTCCAAATTGTGAATACCTACCATATATTGTTTATGCTTTACATATGAGATTAACTGTTACTCTGATATTCAACTTTGAATCTCAGACCCAACCAAATATTTAGGAAGTGGATCAGGTTCAAGAGGAAAGGCGGTGCAGAAGGAGGCGTGAGGACGTTCAAGACAAAGGGGCGAACTTGAAGGAAAATTTTTATAGTAAAAGTTTGGACTGTATAATATTTATGAATTTATCTAACTTAATTTTGGGATGACTGAATCATTGATATCCCTATGAGGATTAACCCCAAAAATTATTAACCTTTAACCAGGTTATTTAATTACGTTTTATTAGTACTCATTCATCCAAACCAAAATACATACTCTGTTGCGCAATTACTCTATTTTGTGACAGTAGATATAGGGGGTGTTACGTGTTTGATATGTGGGGGGAGGGGTTAGGATAGAGATTGGCATTGAGATTGACCCAATTTAATATGTTTGGTAGAGGGATTGGTTTGGATGTGGGATATACTGCTGAGGACCTTACTCTTGGGATTCAACATTCAGGAAAACTATCCCCATGGAATTTCAATTTTAATCTTGGAATTGACAATTTTCTGACCGAAATGACCTCCTGCGCCTTCTTCAACCTTCCTATCCAATCTCCATTGTTGTCTCCCTCTTCTCCATCCTATATTGAGCAATTCATGAATAAAAATTCCAAAACATATAAAGAGAATGAAAGATGTAAAATTTAAGATAAAATCTGTTAAAAATAACGATCAACAGAGAAATTTAAGCACATGTTGCAATCTACATCATTGTAGAAAATATTTTACTAACGTGATTCATCCAATAGAAAGATACATATGCTTAGTAAAAAATGGGAAATCCCATATGAGATTGTCATTGTCAAATTCAACAAATTTTTAATAGGTCCGTCGACCCCATTTGTGATTTATGAATTTTAGATATTTTATCATATTGCCCTTCACTTTTTCCCACAAAGCCATCTCTGTTGGCGACTGATCGATCGCGGACAATAAAGTTGCATCTTATATGTCTCAATTAGCTATTAACAACAAAAGTTTTACTCATCCCACTCTTTCAGTGGCCTCTGGTGGGGGCAAATCCACTCTCACCATCTTTCTCACTCATTCTTCCTCTATCACTCTTCAGTTTTATAAATAAGGATATGTTTGAAGAAAAATTATATCTTTACACATTCATCACTTATAACTCTTTTTTTTTTTGGATAAAATTTACTTTTAAGTAATTATAACTGTCAGTTTTTTTTTTGTGTGATTTGGGTAATTGTTGCTTATAAAAAGAACCACGTACTGACAGTATGTACTAAGTAAGACTTCCAATAAAATGCTTATAATTAAATATTTAACAGATTACTTATAAATAACTATATGTTAAAAATGAGGGTTCTTCCACATCACACAATCAAGTGATAAAATCTTCACTCAGAGTATGCACCCAAAAAAAAAAAAAAATCATTCAAAGTATCAAAACGTGACACAAACCAATTACATAAAGAAAGTTCAAGGTGAAGTACATTATACTACCTCTGGCCCTATCCTATATTTATGACTGGAGGAGTATTTATTATATTGAAAGCAAGTCCAGAAATATTATTCTATGCCTTAACAACCACAACATAAGGTTTGTAAGGTGAGCCAATCCATAATTTCCCATAATATTCTTCCACTTCGCTCACAGACTCAAGCAGTGGACCTCCTCTTCCATCCAAAACCACCAAAGTCTTTCCCTTCTCATCAAACTTCACTCCCACGGGGTCATGTCCTAAACTTCCTTTATTAGTAGCATTTCCAGATGATGCTCTATTATTGTTCAGACCTACCCAAAAATCTCCATTTTTGTCTCTCTTTATGTTATCTGGTGCCTTTTCAACAGTTGCAAACAGTTCTGAAGTGTAAATCTTTGAGCCTTTGAGCCAAAACTTGTTTATCTTTCTTGAACTAGATTCTGCTACCAGAAGGAATGAGCCATCTTTATTCAAAGCCACACCATTTGCAAATGCTAAGCCTTGCAGCAAGATCTCAACTTTCTTAGTATTTGGATCATATTTCAGCAATCTACCTGTTTTATCTCCTTTTTGGAATATCATTTGAACTTGCCTATAACAAAGAGGAAACTAATTAATTGAAATAATTATATTAAGTTTCTCTGAAGTTTTTATTATATTGATAAAAATCTATAAGAAAATTGTGTAATTAAATCATGAAATACGTTATGATTATAAAATAAGCCATAATGCTTAAATAAGACACTTGGGGCAAGACAAATTAACATTGATTGTTAATATTTTTAATGGTTAGGGAAATTCTGCTCTTGTTTTTTTTAAAAAAAAAAACATATCTAAGGTGAAATTGAGCTAAAAAAACTGTTGAATATTCACAACTCGAACTTTCAAGACAAAATTGGACATTAACCCTATTTAATAGCATACATATATCTTTACTTCATTATTTGTGAATAAAGGTCATAATTATTATTTTGAAATATTTAAGTAGACTTTCATTATTTATATAGTGAGCTATAATTAATTTTAGACCATATTTTATCATATGGTGATAAAAGACTTGTTAAGTTTTCGGTATAAATTGTCTTTTCAAAACTCATAAAGGTCATCTAAAATAAGGTCTATCATAATAGAATCATATAGTGCTTTCAATTTGAATATATAAACCCTACCTTTCTTGTGAGGCACCCAAATGTAAGAGTCATATATAGCCGTAAAGGTTCAAGACATGAATAAACAAAAGGATACCTTAATGGGTATACAGTGCTGCTGTCTGAGAAATAAATCACACCAGTTTGGTCATCAATGTCTAAGCTATTTACGAATTTGAAGGGAGCACCACCATGAAAAGCAGAAATAGCTAGTTGTTTGGCCACACCACCTCTAGGTCCAACCACTAAGAGGCCAAAGTACGCATCTGCTATGTACAAATTACATTTTTCATGTCAAATTTGAGGCCCAATGGTCTCCCACAAATAGGCTCCTTGTTTAGATCTGTTGATCCATCACATAGTTTCCTATCCCTGTAATCAAACATTTGAAAATACTTAGGTAGAAAAACTGAGATTTCAAACTAAGAAACACATGCTTCTACCCGAACGAGCCAAACCCAATATAGTTATGAGTTTTCTACGTGCAAATGTTTGTAGATGATCAATATTATTGATTAGTTTTGACTCAATTTTATGAATAGATTTATATTCAAAAGTTAATATCTTGCCTGTTTGGTGAGTTGACAGCAAATTCAACCCATCCTTTATGAGCTCCTTGCCATTTGAGAATTCTACCATCTGATATACCAGTATATGGCCCTTCACCATTACAGTCAAAGGCTAAACTTTCAGGGCCTGAAGCGCTGGGGAGTTTGAGTACAGCAGAGTTTTTCAAGCCATCCTTCAAGATCACTTCACCAGAAGCAAAGGCGAAGGTTGCTTCAAATAAGAGTAACAGAAGGAAAAACGAAATTGGCGAAGAAGAAGGCTTCATGGTATTAGTGATGGAGGGATCGTCCAGAAATGAAGCATATATAAACTACTGTGTTGTGGTCGTAGGAGTGTGTGGAGGGACGGACGCAAGAATTTTATGGACGGGGCAAAAATAAAAATGTTATATCAATGGTAGTACTCTTTTCTATAATAATCATTTACAAAGAGTATAAATTATTTCATGACTAATTTTAAAAATATTATCAATAATAAAAATAAACTGATGAGAATTAACTATTAGACATCATCTATATTCTTATACTCATCTTTTAATAAAACTCAAAATTTGTCTAAGATACTAACCCTAAAATATTTTCTAATCAGTATAAAAGTAGTATTATCAGAAAGATAAAATCCTGTATAATAAATTTCATGAAACAAATTTAATAAAAAAAATGATTTTAAGTACCTTATTGATTCTCAAAATTTGCCGTAAGCTAGCGGACGAGCCGTCAGAGAGAGGAAGAAGAGACGAAGCCTAGGATATATTCAAGGTGTGGGCTCCACCTCTTTAATTTTTTTAATACGTATAAGAAAGCTAAGTACCTTATTGATTCTCAAAATTTACCATAAGCTAGCGGACGAGCCGTCAGAGAGAGGAAGAAGAGATGAAGCCTAGGATATATTCAAGGTGTGGGCTCCACCTCTTTAATTTTTTTTTAATACGTATGAGAAAGCAAAAGAACGATGCAATAGGTGATTAGTATATATCTCAGTTAATATTTTGAAAGCAAAACCACTAATGTTTATTTTTTTAAAAAAAATAATAATTAGGGGGACAGGGCCACCCCTAACCCCCCTTGTGTCCGTCCCTGAGTGTGTGTATATATTATTCATTCACAAATAGGCTTCATGACTTTTCTATTTCTTATCTAATTTGGTTCAATTATTAGACTTTAAAATTGTCCTTTTGAATCTGTTTAATTTTTTATTCGGGCAAAAGAAGAATCTTTATAATATTTTAACATCTAAATTTTGAAGCCGCCATTGGATTATTGGATGATGTTTTTAGTCAATGTTATTAAATGATTGCGTTTTACCAATTTGTGATGGCGTCAATTACGGTTACAAGGTGCTTTTCTATAGAGTTGGTAGTGTCAATTTTAATATATATCTTCATTATGAAAAGCAGCCTGGAGTTTGACTATTTTATTTTTGGGATAATATCATTATTGCTTCTTATCTGATGAAATTTTAGTTTTGGTTCTTATAGTTTTTCATTCTTTTAGTTTCTATTGAAAGTTCGATATAGAAAATTATAGGGACAAAAATCAAAACCTGTTAAAAGTGTATGAACCAAATCTAAAACTTATTAATAAAAAATACCCAATTTTCTCCATTTGGCTTTATTTTTTTTTTATTTTTTATTTTAGAAGGACTTGGTGCAATCATTCTCAGCAAAATTCTTTTTTAACGGCATATCTCCTCAACTATATGTAAAAGTCTTTTAATAAGGTAGTCATTTTTACATATATAGTTTGAAGAGATATATATTGCACATAGCTAAAAAAGGGCAGCACCCCTTGAAAATAATCACACCCTCTCAAAATTGATAAATTAGATTCAAAAGAAAGAAAACAGAGAATGAATTCAAACGTTGGACACCAGATTTTATTGTTAAAATTGATATTTACATTCAAAATCAATTTTGTCATTCAAAATTTATTTCTTTGTCTTATCACACATTTCAGTTTCCTTTTCTATTTATACTTTTAACAAATTTTGGTTCTAATGATTTTTTTTTTTTGGTCTCTATAATTATAAAGAGTTTTAGTTTTGATTCCTATAATTATAAAAAGTTTTGGCTACAGTCACTTGGCCATTAAACTCATATCCAACTCTTTATAAAAACTATAAGGACCGACCTTTTGGATAGAAGAAACTATAGGAATGAAAAAACACGATTTTTAAATTTTGGGGATGAAAACTAAAATTTGATTAAACTGTTAATCCTTCAATTTTCAATATTATTTTAATTCATATAAAGTAAAGCGATAGTTGAGCAGACCTAGTTGACCTTCTATCTAGCTAAGGAAAAAATTTCCTGCTCTTGAGTTAGAAAAAAGTTCATTCAATTTCATTAGTTATGTCCTTTTAATTACTATTAGAAGTTTCAACAAAAGATGGATAATAAAAAACTTAGTGATATATTATATGTAGCCCAAGGCATGAATGGCATTATGCACCAATCACAATTATGAAATATAGTCCAAATATAAGTTTTAATGTTATAGGATGAGTTTTATATGATTTTATATATATATATTGTTTTAATAGTCTTTTTCATGCGGAAATCCTACCTCCCATAAAGAAAAAAACAAAAAAATTGAAGTCCTTGACTTCCTAACCTAGTCAGGTAGTTCGGTCACTCCGGTGGACCAAGTCTAGTCCAACCAGACTTCGAGTTGGAACTAGATTAAACTGGTTCATGATGAGCTGTCTTGTTCAGCTCAAGGTCTTCTCTACACTAGATCTCATGCTGATAACTAGCCTGGTCCTGTCCATGCATACCCTACTATGGGAGTTAATGGAGAAGGGACTAGAGCAACTGAAGGATTTACTGGGCCATGGTGCCGAAGGGAACCAGTGATGGGCACCATAAACCTATCAGATTTGAACCATCCAGATCTTATATAAGTGGTCCATATTTTAGATTTGGCAATTGCTGATTTTTAAATTAAGAAAAATTAATTTTTTGAGAAAATAATAGTTAAGAGATTATCTTTATTTTAGATTTATAGCTATTAAAATATGGTTTTTTAGGGTAAATGAGTAAAAATACACATGTGCTTTACCCCTGGGAGTGCCCAGCACCATATGTTTTTTTTTTTGAGCAAAAATACACATGTAGTTACCATTTTGGAGCAAATGTCACATCCTACCGTTATGTTACTGTTCACCGTGATGAGAGAGAAAGAGCTGAAGTGAACAGTAATATAACGTTGAGATGTGACTTTTACTCCAAAATGGTAACCACGTGTGTATTTTTGCTCCTAAAAAAAGCATATGGTGCTGGGCGCTCCCGAGGTAAGGCACATATGTATTTTTGCTCCTTTACCCATTTTTTTAAAAAAGAAAAAGAAATATGGAGTGTCTATGTCTAATAGGCTTATGGTGCCCTTAATTGGTTCGGTGCCAAAGCCACCGGATGTCCTGTCATCATGGGAGGGGGTTGGTTCTTCCTCTTCAAGATCCCTCTGTACTTAGAAACACAGTTCTTATTTTCTGCAATTACTGTGATCGTAATCTGCTACTGGATTTCAGTCACGAACTTAAAAAGTTCATCATTTCCCATTAAACTACTCTACTTCTCTTTTCGCATACTGAATGCATTACATTACCCATTGAATCGAATATTCCTAAATTAGGTCATACACGGATATTAAGTAAACAAATTAAACGACATGAGTGACCCTCAAGCATACGATGAAGTTGAAATATTTTAAATTGGAATGCTCATTCCCTTTATTGTATATCTAAAAATAAAAAAGAACTTACACAAAGCATATTTGATTTTATTCATATTTATCAAAGCATATCATTCGGATTTTGAAAAAGGAGAAGTATGCAAAACCTCCACTTTTAGCTGTGGCTCTTGTGGTGGCCCCTGGCCCCTGCCCATTGCCACCACCCACTTTAAGGACTAAAATATTAAGGGTTTATTTGATTATGTTTTTAAAAACAAAGAAAAACTGGAAAACTTGTTTGAAAAACTGTTTTCAACAAGTTGTTTTCTTTTTAAATTTAAAAAAAAAAAAAACTAAAAAACAAAAACGTACAGTTTTTAGGTGCTTTCTTATTTGTATTTTTATTTTTTAAAGCCGCCACCTATCTGTTATCTACACTATACTATCACTATACTATCGGGGATAACCACCGCTACGTCACTTCAAAAACATATTTTCTTAAAACAAAGATTCAAACAATTTTTTGTTTGTTTTCAAAAGTCGTTTTTAAAATCAATTTTATAAAACTATTTTTGAAAAAAAAAAAAACCAGAAAACAAAATCAAACAGGCCTTCTTATAAATCATTATTATATATTTCATTCTGTAACATCCCAAATTTTATAACAAGGAGTTTAGTAGTAAGACTAAGATAAAAAGATTGTTAAGCCAGTAAGAGTTAAAAGTCTTAAGCTTATTATGAGGAAAAACTTAAGATAATTATTAGATATTATTTTGGATCTTGAGAAAAAAATTAGGGGAAAATTATGAAATGTTATTTTGAGGATTTAGAAATATTATGAGGGGATTAAATACGAAAAAATTGGCCTAAATAGTCTTAAAGTTATAATTTGAAATTTATAGCCTATTTTACCGGAAATTCAAGGAAAATGGTTAGAGGAAAATTTTGGCCTAGAAAATTTAGAGTTGATGTCTTATGACTTAGAGAAGCTAATTGAGGGATAAAATCCTCATATAGAATTAAGGATTTATTTCTAACATCTATATAATGTTTGCAATTAAATAATTAAATGACCAAGTTGCAATAAAAGATTAATAGAGGGACAAAGAAGCCTTATTAAGTTTATTTTTCTCTCTCACCTGATACACACTCATTCCACTCTAAATATTCGGCAGAAATAGGCACCCACAGGCTCATCCGTGTAGCTTCCTATTAATTATCCACCCTGCTCATTTCTTAAATTCCGTTCGGCCAGTGCATAAAGGAATCATACCCACTCCACTTTCGGATAGTTCTCTCATATTTGGCTAGAAGCAAATACACACACATACTCTCTCGTTAATTTAACGCCACCTCACACCCCCTCCCTCTTCTATATATGACACCTCACCTCACCCACATGCATGCTCACTCATTGATCCACTTAATATTAGGACAGAACCCATTCAGCCCTTTAATTCTCTAATTTCCCATTCATTTTGCCATTCCTTCGGCGAGAGAAAGAAACAGAACAGAGAAAGAGAGTGAGACTGAGAGGTGAGATGGAGAAGTAGAAGAGGAAGAAGAAGCGGTGAATCATTACAAGCAAGCCAGGAATCTGATCTAGGTAAGTCATTTAGACATCCTCCTACCTTTATTTCTTTCATTTGAGATCTCCTAATGAATGAAAAAGGGAGCTTAAAATCTGGGTTAGTGACAGAAAAATCAAAGAACAATAAAAATAACTATAGTTAAGCAACGATTAAAGCTTGTATTGAGGATGTATGAATTTGCATGTAGCTAGTGAGCTTGCTTGTTGGAGTAACAATGGATGTATTTTGATCATTAGGAAATAAGGAGTGAATGAGTCGAAAGGGAATACAGGAGTAAGTTGTACAATTAAGAGCACATCAGGTGAGTGAATAGCATCTCTAATTTTTATAAATGATATTTTTATTGTTGAACTTTTATGTTTATTTCCATATTTAAAAGTATGGTTTTGTGAAGGAATATTTGTTGATAGTATGAGTAAAGAATAGTGATTTTATTTGTTATCAAGTATTTTCTTCCAATTAATTCGAAGCATATTCATGATTATGCATATAAATGGAAATAAGACTTTTGAGATATTTTCATAAATTTTATATTAAAATGATCTTGGATTTTGGAAAAGTTTACAAGTTAGAACTTATTATTTAAAATGAAATATTTTTATGCAGGTGTTTGAAGTTTTAAAAGGATTTTATTGATAGATTGAATTTGAAGGAAAGTTTCGAAATATTGTTTGTAAAACTTCATGCTGGGGGATTTGATTATGAAGTATGAGATAAAACTGTTATTATCTTGAAGGAAAAAAATTTATTACTTTGATAAATTGACCTCAAGCATACTTGAAATTGTTTTGGAGAGGACTGAATACATAATGTTGGTTACTAACAACAATACTGTTAGTTCTTAGTGCACCATGGTTAACCTCGAGCTCGCTTGATATTCATGGGATTTGTTCTCATGCTTGTTTCATGGAGTGGGTGTTCATGCTTGTTTCATGGACTGGGTGTTCATGCTTGTTTCATAGACTGTGTGTCCGTACTTGTTTCATGGCCTTGAGTCATACTTGGTTAGTTACCCTCGTGGACTTTGTGGCCACACTTGTCATTCGTTCTGTAAGAGTTTCTATGGAAAGATGTGGTTTTGAGAATTATGTTTTAAATTGATTATGTTAAATCAAGGGTTTTAGTGCGTATTTGAATTTATTTGATTAATAATATTGTATGAGGTAAATGAGAAAAAATACACATGTGCTTTACCCTCGGAAGTGCCCAGTACCATATGTTTTTTTTGGAGCAAAAATACACATGTGCTTACATTTTAGAAGAAAAAGTCACACAAAACATTCAGCCACTGGATATTGACCGTTAAGTAGCCATTGTTGACCGTTAATGTTGATGTGGATGATGGATTGGAGTGAGAAGAAGCCAAATAGGGGGGAAAAAGTGTTGATTAGGATACTAACGGTGCAAAGTTTAAAAAATTGGGGGAAAAAGAAAGACTAAAACCAAATGGCTACAAACACGCATCTGAAATCATCGACCCACAAAAGAAGAAAGAAAGGAGGAGAAACCCTAATCCCTAATCCAGTGTTGTCGGCCAGCAAATCTTGAGTGAGCCGTATCTGAAATCCACTCTCATCGACTGACGAAAGAAGAAAGAAAGGAGGAAGAACCCTAATCCCTAATCCAGTGTCGTCGGCCAGCAAATCTTAAGTGAGCTGAAATGGTGGGTAAATCAAGAGCATGCCGTTTGCGAGTGTGAGCTAATGGTTATTCTGACGATAGTCGATAGCCAGGAAATCAAGAGTGAGCTGAGGGTATTCGAGAGGCAGCAAATACGATATCGTTGGAGTAATCAAAAGGCACTCTCGGCTAGCAAATCTAGTGAGGAAGAATATTGAGCTAAGGTTCTTAATCCACTCTCGGTTAGCTGCGATTAGCTGCGACATCGTTGTCTACTTTCATTATTTGCGACACCGAAGCGAGGTTCTAATTTTTTTTTTTTTTTGGTTATTTTTTGTTGGTCTTTTTTAATTCATTGTTGTCATTGTTGTGTTCGTTCTTTTGTTCCTGTTTTATTCATTATGAGAGAGAATGACATGTTTTCACAAATCCTTCAAAACCCTGCTATGCTATTCTGATAGTCTCCTTCGGTTTCGCTTGTGAACCTATTACAGAATAATTCTGTATGAGAGAGAATGATCTTCATTACACAGGAATCGGAGTGTCCAATTCTGAACGAAAATCAGAGATTTCAAAAGGCCAAGAGAGTAATTGGTCTTAACTATAAAAAAAAGAAAAAAAAAATTAGTGATTTTCTAAGAAAATTGAGCTCTAGGGGCAAGGTTGGGGATTCCATTCAATATTTTAAATGAAATAGCACTGAATAGTAAAGTGTTAATCGTGTAAACCATAGGATATTTGATACCAAACTATTAAATTAGAGTAATTGGTAGCAAACAGATCAAATCACAAGGTAATATATTGCATTTTACCCTAAGTTTTACATAGTAGAACGGATATGAACGGGTAATAGGAAGTTACTAAGTGTAATTTTTGAACCAGACTATACTGAGTCATATTGTGTTCCAATTTCCAATGATCAATTTGGTGTGAAAAGAAGGATTTTATGCTTTGGTAATAGTAACTTCGTACCATGTCGCTTTTATTAGATTCTTCTTGAGACCTTATGCTACCTTAGTAGTTTGCCCTTAATTTGTTTCACTTTTAAAATGTAAATATGCTAGATTCTCAAATCTGCACGTAACCAGAGTTATATGTAGTTTTCTTTTTAACTTTCACTGTTCTTTTTGCCTTAAAGAAAACATTATATATGTTGTGTGTTGAAAACCTGATTTGGCCAACTCTTATGAATAAAAGGAAATCGAGAAATGAAATGAAAGGTGGATGGTATTGTGTGAATTTTCTTTTAAAAAAATTGGGTACACAAATAAAAATTGGATGGTATTCTCTCATTTTGAACGTGCGTATTGTTGCTTACTTCCTCATGTCTCCCATCTTAATAAATGACCATCTTCTGGGCAAATTTTGTTTGTTTGGTCTATTTAGACAGCTGAATTAGATTTTTAGTGATCAAAATTATATGTTCCAAATTATAGATAACATATGAAACGGGAGAATGCTGAAGATCATGCAAAATATTATGATTGCTTGTTTAAGGGTAAAATAGTTCTTGACAGGTTATTTTCTCCTTGTTTTGTCAAAAACTTTGTTGGAAATTTCTAGACAAGTTGTTTATTGTACTCCAATTCTTTAGCACATGCCAACCCTCTGTAGTCTAATATAACTTGTCCAATTCATTTAATTACATCTACCATTTCGTCACTCACTTCATACTAATATATTTGATGCATATCTTCTGCGTAAAACCTGAATTTAACTACTTCTGGTCCTTGGTATTACAATCTGATCTTAATTTTGAATTTGTTATCGAAGAGGGCACATCAAATGACTATATGAGCGGGAATGCTGATCCACAAACCCATTTTCCTATTCCAAATGAAAGGGGAATGAGGTTGTCTGGTGGCAGTAATAACTCAACCGAGCCAACAGCTTCACGATGTATTCAGTTTCAAGCCCAATCACTCACTGTTGCTCCATCTTCTGACCTTCCATTTCATCCTCAAAATCTGCAATGGAGAGGAGAACCTTGTGTAACAAGCTCACAACTCATATCACATCTTCGGACCAACAACGACAAAGGAAAGAAGACTATTAATTAGGGTTATGTGTACATGTGTCTAGGCTTGGGTTTTGTAATTATTTTGCTTTAAAAACTGTAAAGGGCAAAGTCTTTTGCCTCAACCCTGCTTTTGGTGTAGTTATATATGTTGTACAAATGGTTCCTTGCGTACTGACATTTAGCCCATGGTTGTCTTTTTTTTTTTTTTGTATGTGTCAGGTCTTGGGTATTGTCAGAACATGCTAAGATTGGTGTAGTGCATTTTTAATACTAACCACAAGTTGACAGGCTTTTTTTTTGTTGCCTGTTTATTTGTGTAGTTCATCAAAAAAATTGTGCCTTTTTTTACAATTCCCCAATGGTTGTTTCCACCTTTGTTCTCACTTTTTTGTTTCTTCATGTCGTCGATGTTGAAGACGAAGCCATCTAGCAACCTCTCGATTTCAAATTCCTCTGAGATCGTACATAGAAGGAAAATATTATAGAAGAAATAATATCATGCAAAAGCCCACAAGATATAATAAAGAGTGTCTAATTTACATTTCATAGCTAAACTGCTAAACAAATGAGCTTGCCTTCATTTTCGTTCCTTCATAATAAGTTGAAACCTATGGAATACTTCTTAATGACAAGGTCTAAGAGATACGAAAATGCAAGTTTGCACACCAGGAAAATATATTACTGTATGAGGGCAACAAGCTTCCAATTTATATGTATTATTAAGGTAATATATTTCTATGCTATGCAAGCTTTCATTTGAGTAACTCTTAAGACCATGTTGAGAAGCAATGTCAAGAGTACCTTTTATCCTACACATATCACCCTTGTCCTCAATCACTTTTTCTATTTTCTAAACAAATATGGTTTGAACCCATTCTCAATGGCCAAACTTCCTTCTTCCACGAGCTTTAATAAGCATCCAACCAAGAGCACATCCTCCATAGGAATCCATAAGTGAAGATTTTGTAACACCCCAAATTCCATAGCATAACTCGTGTCAGATGACACCTGGTTTTATAAAATATGACAGGGTTTGAGGTGCTACATCAGAGTTTTGCGGAAACGGAGAGCAATGTATCAACAAATGGACAATGAGAGCTGATATAAAAATACCCCGACATATGACGATGCCGAGCGTATGCTGGTATATTAAAAATTTCCCGAAGGAATAATCATGTGATACAATATACAGAGCTTTGTAAAATTACATTTCACAAAAAGTAACTATACAATCTAGACCAAGCCTTGACCAGACTTGGGGCAATGAACCTAACTCCGTTAACCGAATGAGAATGGTCAGGTAAGTGTCTACCATGGGGCCTCACCGAGTTCACGGCGACTGATTGGCACACCCACGTAGACTAGCCTTGCCTTCGGCACCAAACTATTCCAAGTAACTTCATTAGACTCATGCCTGACATTTGGCTCTGATGATCTTCTTCCGGCACTTGCCTCGACCGGTGCATTGCTCCAACTCTGCCCCTTGATTCCTCTCTATGGCTCCGTCTACCGGTGCCCTTTCTGACCTTCCTGACATTTGGTCTAGTCACGTTGTTTCCCTCGTTCTCCGATCATTGGTCCTCCGGACCCTGAAGCTACAGCTGAGATCCAATTTACCCCATTGGATCTCAGGTAACGGTTAACCTTATGCTCAAATAAAACAGTATATAGACAACAGATATTCATGACATAACAGCAATGATCAATCCAGTCACATCGTATGATCATGTGATAACAACTACAATACCATGCAACATTATCCCTGGTTTTCAACATCCGTGCCACGATGTACAGTCGTGTCCTCAGCGGTAGGAAAACTTAAACGGCATTATTATGACTATAACCCGTGTAAAGCTGTATGTATAAATGACGACCCTAAACAGAGCCTCAGCCTATGAACGTACCTATCGCATATATGTATATGAGCAGCACAGGATTAGTGTTACAGTACGCGAACGTACCTTCGTTGACGGCGTTAGGTACTTCTGGCAAAAAACGTACTTTTTACGGAAAACTGCGAAACATCCAACAGCGGTACGTCGGGTAGCGTAACGGCAGCAGATCAGAGTTTCTGATATCCTCTAAGAGTAATATCACTTTCATTAGTGATTTGGCATTATGACTGGCATTTTAGGTAAAAATTACCATTTTGCCCCTATACCCCTAATCGGCGGAATTTCGCCAGCACTTCGTTACTTTGGCTCCGATTTTCCAAAATTTTGCCAGAACTTCGACCCAATCATAATTTTCGAAATTCTAGACTAAAATAGCCCTATCATATGATATCTAATCATACTTGGAAAATTAAATACTAATCTAGTATTACTACTCTAACTATTGAAAAAACTACGAAAGCTTAAAGCTCGGTACCGAAAAACTTACCCAGAGCTTCGCTGCAAAATTCCCCGGCTTTCTCCTTCTCTCTTCCTCTCTCTAAATTTTGGTTCTCACTTGGGAGAATGGTGTGAGAATTCAATGAAGGGGGTGGGGTATTTATAGGAGAATTTGGGGACATAATGGGCATTTTCCAATTTGATTATATTAATATTCTAATGGCAACTTGCAACATGCATTGATTATAAATCCTATCCTCTTCCCATTCAAGATTTTCGTTCAGCAAAATCTGATCCTCTTTATTTTATTTTCTGTTTTTATTTTATTTATTTATTTAATAATATATATTTTTCAAATATTTCCCAAAATTCTCTTATTGGTCCATTCTTGCATTTAGGCTTAAAAATACCTAATCTCATCAATTTTTCTTCAAAATTTCCAGTTAATTAGGAAATATATTTATGCTAATTTTTTAGCCATTACCACTAATTTTAGGGTTTTACATAATTATCTCTGAATTTTCCTTCGTTTATGCTTAAGTAATTAGCCAATAATTACTTAATTAATTCCTTACCAATCTTTGACAATTTTCTCCATTATAATTTCTCCTTACCTCATAACTTTTGCATTGACATTAGTATTCCATGTCCTATGCATTTTAATAACATTTACAGGGGCATTTTGGTCATTATAATACTTTTCAACTTTTCCCCCTTTATTTTTCCAAGGTAGTAATTTAATAAATTACCTAAATTAGGGAAAATATTATTTCCTATTTCAAATAAATATTTTCTTGCCTCTTTATAATTTTCACAGGGTATTTTATAACCCGTAAACGCGTTTAGGGACCTATTTGCAAACTATTTAATTTCAAGAGAAATTACCCTAATAATTCACCACAAGGTCTTGGAGACCTCATATTCACCATTTTTCAAATCCTTCTCTCTCCTTCATGCGTGTGTATTATTTCCTCTCCCAAGTCATTTCACAGTCTTTTCACTGTGATTGTACCCATCTTCTATCTCCATATAAAAGTACTTTTAACACTGTTGAAACCTTAACTCTCTGTTGTGTATGGTTTTGAAATTGAAACTTATTGGCATATTGTTATTATGAAAAAGTTCAAAGGTTTAAATATTTACTTTTGTGTTTTATTAAATTATAAGAATGGGACGTTATTCACCAGAAAATTTATTTGGATCAGATAATAATGCCAACCTTGTACTTCTTGCGGAACAACGAAGAGTCTCCTTAAGGGTATAAAGCTCGCTGATCTATATGGTAGTGCTATTAGTTGATGTAACCATAGCCTAGACTTTTGTATTAATATTTAAAGCTAGATGCTCCATGTAATCTGTCACATCCTTAAATTTTAAGGTTTAGAGTTAATTGTAGTTTAAGTTTTACTTAGTAAAGGATTAGAATAAATTAATAATTTAAAATGAAGAATCAAGTTCAAAAAAAAAATGAAATGAAAATATGTCCTTAAAATAATTCTTCTAAATATTTGATTGTGTGAGTGAATATACCTTAGTATGGGAATTAATAAAAAAATAAAAAATGTTGTCAGAAATTATTATTTTATTTATCTATTCTTCAAAAACAAAATTGATAAAACCCTAACCCTAATACCCTCCTATATATATATATATATATTCTGGTGTCCCCAGTCGATTATCATCCTTAGGCGCCACGCAGGTACTCTTTTTCTCTGATTCCTTTTTCTTCCAGTGTCGTGGCCTTATACTTCCTTTCCTCCATTGCTTTTCACTGTAGCATGTTATCCTCTTTGTCTTTTCAATTCTAAGAAGCCTCATATCTGTCGTTTTTTTTCTTGGGTAGGTGTGAATTTATTTCACCATTTTTCAAATCCTTCTCTCTCCTTCATGCGTGTGTATTATTTCCTCTCCCAAGTCATTTCACAGTCATTTCACTGTGATTGTACCCATCTCCTATCTCCAAATAAAAATACTTTTAACACTGTTGAAACCTTGACTCTCTGGTGTGTATGTGGCTTATTTATTATAATACCCAACATCCATAACCTTTCTTCTTTTCTTGTACGGGTATTTAGGGGTGTGTAATGTATACTTCCATTTTCTTTTTTTTTTCCAGGCTTCTTCCTTTTGTTTGTTACGGTGGTTTTTGTGTGTGGCTATTTGCTATATATATTATTTCATTTCAAAATTTCACACACCTCTCTCATCCTTTCTATGTGATGTGATTGTGTTTATAAATATATATTTTACTTAATCCTATCTACAGCCTACATCTGAACCAGCCTACTACCCTTTTATATATTTCTAATTATTTATTGTTCTTTGTTTTATTTCCCTTCGGTTCATCACTTTCAAAACAGAGAAGAATATATATGTGAATAATTAAAATAAGCCACCTAATTGATGATGCCATGTTATTCCTTATAAGTCCTCTTATCTATATGGGAGGAAAATATACACACATACATGGTTTCATATTAAAATCTTTTGCCTTCTGTACCACATCATAAAATAATAATTAACAAATAGGTTGTTATTGATAAAATTTTTAGAGGGTAGTTTAAGGCTTTGGAGTAGTATTAGAGAAAATTTAGGATAGTTTTGAGTACAATTGATAGGGAAAAACTTTATAGCCTATAACTCCGCAAGTATACGGGCCGTATCAAGTAATAAAGTGATAAGAAAAGTATCGTTCCCACGAGGACTTAGGACTTAGTATCACAAACTTCAGTTAGGCATTAATTTCACAATTTCGTTTAAGTTGAGCAAACTAGATTGAATTTAATTAAAAGAAAATCAAAATCAAAATAACAAACTACTAAAATAATCGAACGAGCAACCTAGAGTCACTAATCCTTTGTTTGTTCTTAGATTTTATCCCCACTAAGCTAATTTTGACTTAACTTAATCAGCTAATCTAGAGTATTGATGTCTATAAATGCCTTCCGGTCCACTTATATACCTACCTTAATTAATTATGCAATGCCTCACACAACTAAATAAGATGCTTTTGAGATCGGGCTCACTCTAATTTGATTATGCGGAGCTTCTAGGTATATGCCTATCCTAGACGCAAATTAGATTAAAACCTAATTCCACATTATTTAATCCCAAGGTCAATTTAGGATTCCCTCTTCCAAGTTCAACCCTAAATCCCCAAAACATGCTCAATGGTGGCCACTCACTAAGCAATAACAATAAACACAGATTAAATAAACTGAATTAAATTAAGCAAAACTAATCGGTGGGAATAATCTCTAGAACCCAAACAAGTTCATAGGTCCTCTAGATTGAAAAGAAATTTAGCCACACATGGCTATAACAAAATCCATAACAAAAAGATGAAACTCAGATTGAAAGAATAAAGGAAAGAGATGATTTCTCTGTTTCCTCCATAGTCCTTCCGTCCTTCCGTGGAGATGATGAAGAGAACCAAAACGCTCAGCCGCTACTCCTCTGCTTCTTCGTTCCTCCTTCTCTTGATCTGCTCCTCGTTCTCGATCTCCTTCCTCTCTTCATATATATAGCCTAAATATAACTTGGGTCATGGGTCACTGATTCTTCTTTTCTTATTAAAAAGATATAGTATATCTTGTAATCAACTCCATCAGATCACGCAATTGATTTTGTTTCTATTTTTCTTGTGTGGGACCACCAAGTTTTGGCTGATTGTATATCCTCTTAATGAGTTTGGCTGATTGCATATCCTTTTAATTGCCTTTTCTACTTCTTTCCAAATCAGCTAATATTTCCTACGCAATAAAAGTAGGATATGAGTAGATTTTATGTCGATTTATTCCTTGATCCTAAGTTTGATTCAGTGATGGAAAAGTTTATAAAAGATAATTAAATAGGTATATAATATAAATAAATCCAACTAATTCTCATAAAATATACACCTATTTAATCATAAAATATATACTTATCAACAATATTGATAGATATTCATGTTTAATGTTTGTAGACTCTCATTGAGAACTTTGGAGAAACTCTTGTTTAATTACCTGCAAGCTAGGAAGTAACAAGTAACTCTGAATATTCTTCCTTATACTTGTAAATTGTGTGTGATTGTAAGTAACTATCTTTTATTTAAAATTAAAGGACTGAATCATATGTATATGTGTATGTATTGTAAATTAATATTTTATATGAATTGGAGCATGATTTATTGTTACTGAACATATTTGTCATGGCGGCTGTATTTGTGATGGGTTGGAGTAAGGAGGGATTTGTATGTTGAGATCTTTTACCACGTGGTATGTCATCACTCTATGCACAGTGGATGACACTTGGCAGGGCCCCTTCTTCCATGTTTTCCTTTGGCCGGGATTGCATTGGAGTTGTGGGACATGTGACACCTCCTTAGTTGTATTCTTTTAAGGAGGGGAGTCATAGTCCATGCTTAAGCTCTATACCTTTGGCCGGGTGTATCTTAAGGTTTGGTGAGCTTGGGACAATCCAGTCAAATGGATGAGTTCCTATTGGACTATGTGTTAGCCTATGGCTCCAGTCAGCGGTTGGGGATGGTCGGTGATATAAGGGAGGCTGCATACTGCATATTGTATAATAGTAAGTTTCACATTGACATCATGATAATTTATGTTGTATGAAATTATGGTATATACAAATATATATGTAATCATTTCCTACTTTTTGTCATATGTGACTTGCTTGTGTACGGTAGAAACTTTCAGTAGTTACTGAGATGTCAATCTCACCCTATATTAAAAAAATTTCAGGTGATTGTTCTAGTAGGGAGCAGGGGAAAGAACCTATGGAGTGAGCTTTGAAGGCTCGGTTGTGCTCCTAGATCTTATGTTATGTCATTTTATTTTCCATGACTATAAGACTTCCACTTTGTATTTTATTATTAAATATTTTGGGAATTTATGTTGACTCAAAAATACATTTTGAATTGAATTAGTTATGTATTTTAATGATTTGGATGTTGATCGTCCTTGTTAGAGATATTTCAAGTGTTTTGGCCAAGATTTTGGGTGTTGGATTTTGGGTTGTTACAAAATCTATAGGTAGGATCCATGTATTTTGGAACATATGTTTATAAGTTTAAGGCTTAAGGAATGTGAGTCCACTCATATTCCCTACCGGTCACCCCTTTAGGTTTCGAGGTGTGACACATTCATTCCTTAATATAAGTCTCATTTTAATGAATAAATTAAACTACTAAATAAATATTATATTAAGGACCGGAGTTAGTATATGGTGAGTACTCACAGGCATAACTAATACTTTTCATAGGTCACAACCTTTAGTAACTAACTCTCCTCACTAAAAAACGAAACTAAGGAAACGAACATACCAAAGCTCTTGTATACAAAGACGCTTCAATATATAGAGGCAAAACATACATAAATAATACCTTTCTCGCCCTTTTGGCTAAGATCAAGAACATATAGATGAGCTTCTGCACTTAAACGCTCATGCACTACTACAGATTTGGGCATTCATAAAACTTAATACATAACAGTTACAACTAATAAACGTTATGTATGTCGAGACGGAGGATGAACAAGGAGATATAACCCTTAAAAGTAATGGTTAATAATGTGCACCATCATGTATTATGAGGTAGAATTGGTGAAATCATAAAAATAACGGTTGTAGTTAATAACGTTATTTATTTAGTGACAAAAGTGGCTTTTCTTTCCAAACAACCACTATTAACACTTGCAAATGATTCAACTTCCAACCTCTTATATCAGCGAAGACAAAACATAACGATCTTCAGAAGCAACCGTCATGTAACACTTTTCTGTTAGACCTATATTTAAACTCACATATTGCTTGTGATTCTTACTATTATTCTTTATCAACCTCCTCCTTCTCTCCATATAATGTTAAGAGTAAATACCATTTTTGGTCCCTGAAAAAAAAACGTGATCCCCATTTTGGTCCCTTACAAAAAAAAAATCTTTTTTAGTCCATAAAAAGGACGAATAAGGGTCGATTTGTTGACATTTTGATCCCTCACAAATTTCCAAAAGGTCCTTTTTAGTCCCTAAAAAAGGACGAATAAGGGACCTTTTTTTGTAAGGGACCAAAATGGGGTCCGTATTTTTTGTCAGGGACCAGAAAGGGTATTTACTCTAATGTTTACATCCTAGAGAGCTCCTCCGCCACCTCTGTAATGCCCCTAATTCCTACGTCCATTCTAATGTCCAATTATGTTCCTATATCTCTTATTAATCTAATTAGCGTGTAATTATCAAAGTGACGACGTTTATAGATCAGAGTAATTCACAACAGAGAGCATGCATTAGCGTTCGGACAATAAGTAACTGATAATATATGCCTAGACATATGCTAGTTAATTTAAATTCCTAGAGGAATATACGCGTGATACAATTAAAAATGCGGAAATAGTTAGGGTTAATCCCTTTGAAGGATGTTCATTATACATTTATCCCAAATGCAAAGTTAGTCAAGTAGTTAGTTATATAAAATCCAAAATATCAAAATATAAAATTCAATTAAATAAATCCCCTCCTTCAGGGTCTTCTTCTATGGCCCCAGCTGCATCGCCTTACTTTCCGATCCAGAACATCTTCCTGAATATTTAGATATGTCTAAGAAGATATTTTAAGGGCATTTTGTCAAAGGCAAACTCGAGTTTGGACCTGACAGAGAGTTGTTCAAGTTCTTCAAACTTAGACAAACTCGAGTTTGTATTGGCAAACTCGAGTTTGAATCAAAGAGAGAGCACTCCAAGTTTTTCAAGTTAAAGCAAACTCGAGTCTGTCATGTTAATGATTAATGTCTCCAACAGTTACATTAATGATTCCAACGGTCATTTAATGTTCTCTTCATATATAAGCTATAGCATTCAAGTCACTAAAGAACCAATATACAGAAAACGAAAAGCTATCAAGTTTCAACTGCATTTAGTGTTTTCTACATACTTGTAAAGTATCTTTTGATACATTGTACTTCAGTGATTATTTCATCTACTCTTTTAGAGAGTTTATCATTGAACATCATTTATTATATTGTAAGAATCTCAAGTCATGGGACTGTGAGATTGGGATTATCAGTTTACAACTTGTAAGGGGGAGTGTATCCTAGTAAGAGGATAACTTTCGAGTGCAGAGTGTGTAACTGATCTGAGTGTTAGTGAAAAATCCCAGAGTGTCTGGGGACTGGACGTAGGTCCAGGATTTATACCAAACCAGTATAAATCTTCTTGTGTCTAGCTTTTCTCCCTCACCTCTGTTTTACCCTGTTCTGTTGTTTAAGTTTGGGTGTTCTAAAAAGAATTTTTAAAATCCTTAATTCACCCCCATCTTGGTGATTTCCTCCATTTACATTTTGGTCTTTTAGAAAAAAAAAATGGACCCTTAGGTGGCTTGTTCTACAATTATAAAACACTCCAAGCTCTCCTTCTCCAAACATTAGATCAAAACATATTTCCCCTAAAGAAAGAGAAGGAGGCCGAAATACTAGAGAAGGAAGAGAGAAGAAGAAAACTCCAAGAAGCCAAGGTAAGGTTCTTTAGTAGTTTTGTAGTTCTTCTTCTCACAACCTTCCATAGATCTCTAACTTTAGTAAACCACTTTTCCATGGTGTTTTTGGGTAAAGAAGACTGAAAGTTTTAAGAAGGAAAAGGAAGAAGAAGTTGCCAAAGTTCAAAAGACCAAAGACAAGTAAGTAAGGACTTAACTTCCTTTGTGTTGCTTTGTTGTGGTTGGCTTGGAATATGGTTTATTCATGATTTCTTTGGTTTTGGAAACACGAAACCCTAAGGGGACATGCTGCCCAAATTTCCCAAAAATAAGAAACAACATGATCAAAGGCAAAAATACTAAGTACAACCTAAGGCTAGAACCAATTTATTTGAAGACCAATTTTGAAGTCTAAAAAGGGCCTCAATTTCGAACAAGATGACATGGGAAGGAGACAAGAAGAATTTTCAAGATAGAGGACACATGGCAACCCAATAAGTTTAAACAAAAAGATGTTTTTTACTTTGGGAATTAATCAAGGTATGCTTACATCATCAAATGGTCATATGTTGACATAATATGTATGTGTCCAAAAGCATTTAAAAATGTATAAAAACTCATTAAATAGGGGCTGAATTCGAATAGCCCTAAATGAGAAGAAGACAAGCACATTTTTGCATATGTAAGATACTTAAATAAATCCTAGAGTGCCAAATGTCTTAAGGGGATTTAAATTGACTTTATGGGGGACATTTAAAGACCTTATTTCATGTCTTTTTGCAACTGAAATTCCTTCATCCATAAGCCACAAGTTTCGGCCAACTAGGGGACAAGAAGGAAGAAGCATGATGCAAGTATGAAAAGCACAAGAAAAGAAGTCAAAAGCTAAGACATATGGAGCAATAAGGAAGGGCCAAAGAAGGGGCCTATATCTGATTTATCTCATCCTTATCCACGATCATTTTGTTTTATTAATTTGTTAGAATTAGTAGTTCAATCCAACACTCTTATTTTATAATCACGTGACTTTTGATCATCAACTGGAAGCTTAAACTAATATTTCAATCTCTGTGGGATGATACTATACTTTTCACTTTATTACTTGTTCGACTGGTTCACTTGCCATAAGGGAATTCGACCAAAAAGGCCACTGAATTTTCTTCCACATACTTAAAGCATGCAAGCAATATTAGGCTTCCTATGTCTCAGCATAAGGGAAGAATTAAGAACTAATGGGGAAGGAATCATGGGTAGGAAGGTTGTAATCATCTTAGACCAACAGTTGGAGCAAGCACACCTATATGTGCTTTACAACTCTAAGGTGGTGAATGAGAGTACGTGCGCATCCATATGTGTCAAATTATGGGAAAATCCCTACAAAGGAAAAAGATGGTATGCTCAACAACATAATAAACATTTTACAACATGGTTTAAAGATAGTCCTTCACGAATATAGAGATTATCCTAAATCAGTTTCTAGCAAATTGAAGTTCTTAGCATACGGTCCAATCAATCAAGTGACATCTTACACTAGTTAAATCATCAATGGGTTCACTTTCTACACCAAAGAGCAATATGATTGAAGCAAAATACAAAATAGTGGTGTAACTCTTATAGCTAACACCATACATGTATCAAGTTCTAAAGATAGAAATCCTATCTATGCAAAGAAGTCATACTTTTTGGTGATTGAAGACATCTGGGAGTTGGATTATATCAGCTTCTGAGTTCCCATATTTGGTTGCAAGTGGGTTGACAATAATGATGGCTTGAGAATTGATGACTTAGGCTTGATACAATTGAATTTGACCAAGGAAAGGTATAAAGAAGTACCTTTCATTTTGGTTTCTCAAGCTAAACAAGTGTTCTACGTCCGTGATCATTCTAAATATTGATGGTCTATTGTTTTGTTGACAAATAAATTGATTGTTAAGGAGATGGGTGATGAAGTTGAGGATGATCCATTCAATGGGAGGTCACTTGAACCATTAAATTTGGATGAAGAAGATGTTTTGCACGTCAGGCACGATCATAATGAAGGCGTTTGGGTTTTGAAGAGTGGAAAATTACTACTTCACAAGAAGAGAAGAATTCAAGCTAAAAAATGTAACTTATAAAAAGCTCCGAGTAAGAAAAGAAAAGGAGGCACTTAAATTTTGTGTTTTGACTTTGTATTGTTGTTTTCCTGCTGCTGGGCTAAGTTAATTTATGTTTTTAAGGATGATCTATTGTATTGTTGCTTGTTTATATATTGTTTATGAAAGCAGGTAAACAAAATCGATAATAGTGCCTCAATTTTTTTAAAAAAAAAAATCCATATATTTAACAGTTATTAGCTAGAAATCATAAGATAAGTTCCCAAAATAACTAACATTTTCTTGCAATAACCTTTATATATGTAAAACCGGAGCAATGCATTATGGATGTTATTTAAACCATTATAAAGTTAAAATTTTCCCTCTATTTAAACGTCTCTCTACTTCTCCATTTCATTCGTTAGCACACTTATCTTAGGTCTAATGTAAAACCCCAAACCTACCAACCTTGGAACCCCACTACTCTGGTCATCAATCATCATTTTTGTTTGAACCATACCATCCACAAAGCCTTCTCAATGCTTCTTAATGACAACTACATGAGTTGCTACGCAAGCCCTAACACATGTTTTTCATTAATCACAACACTTATCTTAGGATTTATTGCAACCAACCAACCTCGGAACTCCACTTCTCTAGTTGGATTTTTCGACATACGTTAGTTGTATTCAATGGAGCCGCACAATCCAAAGTGTTTTATATACTTTTGTTAGGAACAGATGCACAAGTTGCTTCGATAGTCCTTACTCGTTTTTCGTTCTTCAACCCTAGCCAGGTCGCATTTCTTTGCGTGGTATGTTCTAATCATATTGAAGTATGACTTATTTTCACCATTATTATTCACTTTGTGTTTTATAGCTAGGTTTTGACCTAAGTTGTGCTCACGTTTTGTAGCTACAAGCCACATGTATAGCTTACAGAGGGAGAACAAGATTCAAAACTCGCCTCTCTGTCAAAATCATGTTAGCCTAAAGAGCTAAAGGCCACCCTCAATCCAAGTTAGCTCTTTCAGTGTCTACCATAGGTGCCAGTTGGAGGAGTTTTGCTTGTGTTGTGTGCTTGAATTTGTTGCATGGTCTGACCACTTTATTATCATATTAGATAGAGTTTCTTTTTTTTCTTTTCTTTTTTTGCTTGTTGGATTTTACTGTATAATAGAATAGAAGCTCACAAATAAAGTATAGCCATGCAATTTGGGATGGATCAAGACATTCCTGGCTTTGTGGCTAGGCTCAATTGAACTCCCTACCATAAAGAGCTCAAGGGGTATGCAGCTTCGAGTAAGACTTGATAGAGAATGAGAGATTAGATCTATAGAAGCCATATGCAATCTAATGAGAAGGAGTGGATGGCGTATTATAGATCTAACCCTTCCTTCTCTATCAACTCTTCTTGACACTGCATACCCCTTGAGCCCTTTATGGTAGGGAGTTCCATTGAGCCTAGCCACAAAGCTAAGAATGTCTTCATCCATCTCAAATTGCACTTGACGTGTAAGCTTATGTAATGTGCAAATTTGTGTACAATTTCATTATTGAAGAACCGGCTGAACCCAAGAGGGGGTGAATTGGGTGAAGATTAAAAACTTGAAACTTTGAAAATCTTTTCACGTTTTCTAAATCAACAGTTAGATATTAAGATAAACATATACTGGAAATATAAGAGATAAGGGAAGAGAATATGCAAACTATGATTTATACTGGTTCGGCCCAATCCTTGACCTACGTCCAGTCCCCAGAAACTCTCTGGGATTTTCAATCCACTATCTCCTTGTTTAATCGGGCACAAGAGAAAAAGCCTTTACAAACTCACAAGTTTGGTCGGGCACTTGTGCAGCCTTTACAATCTCTTACCGAGATACTCCCCCTTACTCACAGTAAGGATACAACCTTTGCAATGAATGATTACAGATAATCTTCTCTCTCAGAAGTGATAAAGATAAACACTGAAGCTCATTACAAATAATCTCACTCTCTAAAATAAACTATATGATCATTGAGATAATCAGAGAGTAGGTGTTTGAGTATATCAGAGTGTTGACATTTTGAAGATGTAAGCTCGTGTCTTTGTGTCTATTTTGAATCCTTCTCCTTTTATAGTTGATCGTCACTAATGACCGTTGAGAAGCTTTGCAAACTAACCGTTGAGTCTCTTCGTTTTTCCATTAGGCACAGATATAATCCGTTGTGAGTACTTGTGCAATACGTCGTCGTCTATACTTGTGCATAGAATGAGTCAGAGTAATAGCCGGATTAAGTATTGTTGGTTTTGATTAGTTTTGATGATGTCTTATATAGATGCCATTCTTAAGAGCAAAAAGGTTGCATACTACATTTATCTTCTACTTTGACTAATTCTTATATTTAATGTAGATGCAAAGTTTAATAATGGAGAATGATCAAGAAATGAGACTAAAGAAAGAAGAAGCTGCACTATATGTTGATATATGTGATGTTGGAAGTCTCTATGGAGAATAATCAAGATCGAAGAAAGAAGCTCTTGCACAATATAATGGGAATATCATAAAGCAAGAAGTTATCAAATGATTTTGGGGGATAATCTAGAAGGAGAGAAGAAATTGAAGAAGGAAGAACTTGCAATGCAGTGGAACATCTTTATTCAAGTTCTTATATTGATGCTAGAAGTCTCCAAGATCATATGGAAGTTGGAACGGATCAATTCAGAGTTAAAACCATCAAAAATCAGTTCCAGGGATGAGCAAACTCGAGTTCATAACTTGCAAACTCGAGCCTATAATGTCTTCAGCAACTCTGGTGCCTCTGGACAAGACAAACTCGAGCCTGTATACTTAAACCTCAGGTTTGGAACTCCAAACTCGAGCCTATTGAAAGAGATTTGCCGTGCCTCTCAAAATAACCAGATTCAATAAAAGATTTGCAGTAATAGGGAACCTGGATCGTTTCCCAACGAACTTGCAGCGGGCTTGATTAACAACAACGACGAAACCCTAACGGTGAAAAAAAGGGGGGGATTTTTTTGTGATTCAACAGACTAAAACGAAATAGACAGAGATAAACGAAATATTGAGAAACAGATAGAAAAACGTTAATAAACTAAAATAGATTAAAAATGACCAACCCAACGTTTAGATTCCCAGAAACGTCCATCCTTGAGCGAAATATTAACGAACTCGCGTTTGGTTCTAGACGAACCGAGATCTCTGCATCCGTCCGAAATTCCCTCGACTAGACGATCGCTAGCATTTATTCGAACAGTGGCGTCTCATTGTACGATCGCACAGAACACTTTAAACCTAGTCCGAACTCAATCCTTGGGACGAACCAAACCGAATATTAAATCTAATATTCGAACTATTTTCAAATCGATCGATAAGATGAAAACAGAATCGAGAAACCCTAATCCGATTAAGCCTAGGCTCTCGGACGAATCATGGAATCCTCACGTTGGATTAATCATAGAAGTTTAGCCGAGCATGGTTGGAATAGAAGAAGAAAAGACGAAGAACATGAAGAACATTTGAGAGAAAACTAAAACTTGTCTTTAATCCAAAACTGTGTAAAACGTGAATGAATTAATGCGTAGAATGAATGTGTGACGGCTGCCTCACTTAAAGATAACCTAAAAATGAATTAGGTCTAATGGTTCAGCCCAAAACGAAAATAAAATAAAGATGGGCTTTAATTACAAAATTCGAGCCCAATTAAAATCCAGAATTGTTCATCTGACTTTGGCTCCAAAATTGACCGCCTTCTTGTCTGAATTGGCTCTTTATGTCTTCATAACAATTGTAGCTCTCTGAATCATCTGAAATATGAGACAAAAATGAGGCAAATCCGATGTCTGGTTCAAGAGTTATGGTAAAAAGAGTGAAGCAATACAAAACTGGAATTTTATCGATAAAAATGGCTAAAATTACAATCTAAGGCCCAAAGCCTAAATGCACATAAAAGCCATTATTTATTAACTAAAGAGTCCTAAATATTGATCAAGAGATAAAAATAAGTGTATTAAATATTCAATTATCACCTATCATTAGAAAACTCGAGCCTGTAATCTTTTCAGCCTTTCTGGCGTCTCTGGACAAGGCAAACTCGAGCCTATAAGTTGACAAACTCGAGCCTACAGCGGTCTTCAGCATTTCAGCTACTCTGTTCAGTGTTTCACTTGGGCGACGTCTGGTAATTTGATGATATCTCCTAAACCAGAGATTGGATTGAGGTGAAACCAGTGGCATATGAAACTAGACTCCCAAGGCGTCATGTTGATATATAAATCAAGCCAAAAGGAGTTAAGATGAAGGAGCTATGAATTAATGAAGTTGACAGTGAAATCCACGTCACACAAATGACCAACCTTCAATGTTTTGAATGTATCTCACAAACGGAGAATCCAATTGAGCTGAAATTGGTGGCATTGGAAAGTAGACTCAAAGGTATTTCCAATCGATAGTTGAACCGACCAAACCAGAGTTCAGACCAGGGAGATATGGCCCTCGAAAGTAGACTGTATTTTCAGGATGTTGGAAGTTTGCTATCAAGTGAAGCAAACTCGAGCCTATTAGTTGACAAGCTCGAGTTCGCGGGTTACAGAGAGCTACCAGGTCACGAAAATCATCCAAACTCGAGCCTATAAGTTACACCCTCGAGTTTAGCTCAGTCAGAGAAGAATTTAGCCTTCAACAACAAAGGGAAACTCGAGCCTACTTAATCAAACACGAGTTCACGTCCCGTATGCGTAAAATCAGCGGTTCGAAAGTCTCGTTTTTCATCAAAGAACATCCACATGATTACCCAAATGACTTATACTTCTTCTTAACATTATTTATATCATTTGTGTACATGTTTCGATTATTTAAGCTTGAGAGAACATCAATCTTGACAGTAAATCAAGATCTAGAAGATGAACTTGCTGCAGATTTTCGAAATGAGAAAGAGGATCGAATCCAACGAGAAACTTGAAGAAACGAAGTTGTCTACTCAATTGTAATGCTTCTCCAAAGGATTCAATCATTCGATGATGAAATACTCCAACGGACTTAAACAGATTCAGCATTCGAATTTAATGTTCATGACAGGTCACTATTCTAATATTCATTCAAAAACGAAGCAAAATGGGCAACTTGCTGGAAAGGTGGATGATTATCTTCAAACGGACAGAAAGCACCTGAATATCAGGGATCCATTCTTAAAGAAACAACATTCAAATATTTAAGTCGAATTGTTCCCAACAAACTAGAATTTCGAATGGATTCAAATCGAATGGATATGCAACGGTTAATGTTCATAACGGTAATATTTTTCAACGACAAATGCTTCAAACGAATTGAATTCGATGTCTATAAATAGAAGACAGATTGAAGACGTAAGAGGCGAGAGAATAAGCTTACATCTTCAACATGCTATTACTCGATCTTTATATCATTTACTCTCGATTTTCAATGTCTATAAATCATAGAGAGTGAAATGTTTTGTATTGTACTTCGTTGTTTATCCATACACTTCGAGAGAAGAATCATTGTAAACATCCTATCATTCTACCTTTGAGTTACTCAAGATTGGGTGATCTTGAGTGGGAAACACATTGTGTTGATTACAGCTTGTAAGGGGAGTGAATCCTAGTGAGAGGATTACTTCGAGTGCAGAGTGTGTAATCAAACGGGTGTATTGATTATAGTTTGTAAGTGGGAGTAAGTCCTAGTTAGAGGATTACTTCAAGTACAGAACGTGTAATCAAGTTGAAAGAAGATAGTGGATTGAAAATCTCAAGTGAAGCTTGAGGACTGGACGTAGGTCAAGGATTGGGCCGAACCAGTATAAATCACAGATTGCATATTCTCTTCCCTTATCTCTTACATTCCAGCATATATGTTTGAATGATTGTTTATCACTTTATAAATTATTATTGACATTCAAACTACTTTCAATAAGTTGCAGAAAGTTTCTTAAAGTTCTAAGTTTTTAATCAAACACCCAATTCACCCCCCCTCTTGGGTGATAGCCAAGTCTTTCAAGTATGCCTCGAAGGAACGATTTCGTCTGCCACAACTTTAGTTCCGTTTGTTGGCTCTATTTCTGAGTTGCTTTTAATGCGTCTGCCACGTCGGATTGCTTTATGATAAATTGATGATTAAAACATGTTAAGCATATCTAAAAATAACTAGCAAACTGATTAAACTTGGTTAGAAGAAGTATAGATTAATAATATGAAGTACCCAAGCCATAATCAATGATTTGCAGTTTACGAGACGAAGATTTCAAATACTGATATACATTCTTAAGAATTGTTCATACCATTCTCGAGAATTATGTTATCCATATGAGTAATGGCATTAAGAACCAGACCGTGTGTTCTCGAGAATTACTTATCAATTCTCGAGAATTACTCTCACAGAAGCAACATTCAGTGTGAAGAGATCCGCGCCTTCTGCCATGATCGAATGTTCGCATGGTTGAGTCTCTTTACATATTGTTACCCACGTGGCCTCTGACAAAGGATGACTTAAAATAATGATTTAAGTACTTTTGCTAATATGGGTCAGCTTGTATTGGGTTCATCGTGTTGGCTCTGTTTCTCGTCAGTTTCGGTGCTTCACACCTCAGCAAATTTCAAACGCCTGGTTAATCATCTGAAACTCAATCAAAGAAGTAGTTAAATATGATATAAATGAGTTTGAAGATGTTTAATAAGAATTAGAAGGTAACCCATTGAATTATAGAAGCAATTAAACAATCATGAGGCAAGATGTGAAAAGCTGGAAGTGCATTCTCGAGAATTACTTCGACATTCTCGAGAATTCACAAAGAGAAAGAAAGAGTCTAGAGAGAAACTCTGATGATTCTCGAGAATCAGATTGTAATTCTCGAGAATGAGGCGTTCTGAAGTTTCCGTAGATGGGCATTCTCGAGAATCATATGTTCATACTCGAGAATCAGCGTTTTCCAGAAAGCATACGAAGTGATCGGACAAGGCATTCTCGAGAATCATAATCCAGTTCTCGAGAATCAGTGTTTCCAGAGAAGTGTGAAACCATTTGTATAATGGCATTCTCAAGAATCAGTTGGCCATTCTTGAGAATCACATTCTACATAATCAACAGTGTTTCCGGACACGGTGATTTTCACGGTTCTTGAGATATCAACGTTTCAGAACTGGTGTCAACTTCCATAGCCTTTATGTCTTCGAATTTAACTTCAAAATTAGCAAATTATATATCCCTGGAAAGCTCTTGATGTCTTCTTTGCAATGTGAAAGTAATCAGTTCCAAACTAATTGTATTTCGTCTGTTATCATCAGATGAATGGAGGTTGTTCTTGACCAGCGTTTTTTGCAACATCCTGAACTGACCATCAATTTCAAAACATCATATATCCTTCAATTGATCTTCTTTTTCTGTGATCTTGATGTTTTTGGAAAGGTATGGGAGTCTAGTTTCAGGTCATTTGGATTTTCCTTTTGTGAGATACACTCACAATACCAAAGCTTGGTTTGCTGTATGACGTTGATTTCACTATCATTTTCCAAAATTCATAGCTCTCTCATCTGACCTCCTTTGAACTTGAATTTTATATCAAAATGACGCATTGAGAGTCTAGTTTCCAAAAAAATTGGTTTCACCTCAATCCAATCTCTGGTTTGGGAGATATCTTGAATTACCAAAGGTCACCCGTGCTGAACGTGAAACAGAGCTGAACAGAGTTGCTCATTCTCGAGAATGGAAGTGCAATTCTCGAGAATTGACGGGATTTTTGCGTAGAAACGACCTGTTACGCTCATTCTCGAGAATTGATGTTCCATTCTCGAGAATTAGCTGATGATTCTCGAGAATTGACGGAATGTATGCGCAATTCTTCCTAAAGCTCGTTTTTACTCATTTTAACTCTGAATTGAACCATTTCAACTTCCATTTGATCGTGGAGACTTCTAGAATCAATCTAAAACTTGTATAATGATATTCTTATTCCATTCATCAAGTTCTTCCATCTTCCATCTCTCATCTTGATCATTCTTCATCATTTTCTCTTCATATATTCTTTGATTCAATTTCTTTCTTCTTCTTCCTCTAATTAGATACTTCTTTGTTGATCTTCTTCTAAATCATTGTTTATAAATAAACTTCACATCTACATTAAATAGAAGAATTAATCAAAGTAGAAGATAAATGAAGAATGGAAACTTTCTCCTCTTAATATTGATAAGCATATTTGCCATCATCAAAACTAAACATAACTAACAATTATGTATGCATGCAAGGAGATATCAAAATGAGAATCCCCATTTTTAAAAAAAAAAAAAATTTGCCTCAAAACTTAACATTTCTACTTAAAAACCGTTATATATTTATACACTATATATGACGGTTGTTGTTTTAAACTCAATAGCATTTATATCAAATAATTAATGATTGCGATATAACAACCGTTACGTATGCTAAACTTTGTATAACAGTTAGTTTGAAAGCACCATTATGTATGTTATAGACTTTATAACAGTTGTTTACTTGAGATCTTTATTTATTGTGCCAACATTACGGTATACATAAAAGTCGTTCACGTGAACCCGTTTTATTATCATGACAACATTACACACATCAAAGCCTTCAACACATCTCAAAACATAACAATTGTTATACTAGAACTGTTATAATAAGTTTAGAATAAATCACAGTTCAGAATCATAATGTATCTTCGCGAAGCAAATATAGCACCTGCATATATGACTGTTAACACTACTACAAAATATAAATACTACTTCCCTAGAAGACGTTCTTTAAAAAAAAAGGAAGTAAAAAAGATGGAAGTGACATTTTCGTAATAATGTGGAGACTTTTGGTGTCCTAATTTACAAAAAGGACGCCAAAAGTGTGCCACATACTAGTTTTGGTGGTAAAAGAAGTATTTTTGGCCTCCTAAAAATGAAATTAGAATGCCAAAAATAGTTCAAAAAAGTAGTTTTGGCGTCCTAAATTTATTTTAAGACGACAAAAGTGAGCCCTGGCGCCAAAAGTAATGTTTTTAACACCAAAAAAAGAGTTAGGACGCGAAAGACATTGTTTTTGGCGTCCTTATTTGGTTTTTGGACGCCAAAACTTTTTTGTAGTTTAAAATATCCCCTGAAGTCCATTCCCACATTTCATCTCTCAGCTCTCAATCAATCTCTCATTCTCTCATTTCGCTCAAAACGGAACCATTCTCTACTCACCACTCTTCTCCATTCTCTCTCTCTCCCCTTCTTCCACTTCACCATCTTTTCATGTCTCCTGCTCTTCAATCATGGCCTTCACGTCGGATGGATTCTCCATTAGGTATCTTCTTTACCTTTCTCTCCCTCTTTTTTCCCGTTCATTTGTTTGGTTTTCGCCTTCATCCTTTGAATCTTTACTTTTTTTCTGCTACAAAATAACGCATGTAGATTATAGATTGTTCTCTTGTGACTGTGACTTTTTCTATTTCCGGTTTTTGACTCGGTATTGCAATGAGTACACATCCGAGATGAGGTCCGTAGACGTGTTGAAATGCTGGCCTTTTCAACGGTTTCCCATTCTATCGATCCCTTTCATCCAAAATTATCGCAGCAATCTTAGTACAAGAAAGAGATTTCACTTGCCAATCTCTTCCAAAGGTGCAGGTTTCCCGTTCTATTCACGCAAAGTTTGCTTATCTGTTTTTTCAAATCTGAAATCCTCGTTGTTGATCTGCACTGTGTACAATCTGGATTTTGTTTTTCCTTTGTTAGATCTGGAATTGTTTTAGATCTGTTTGTTAGTCTGATTGATTGTTAGATCTATAATTTTTGAATTTGTATTATTATCTGCATCTACAAATCCCAGATGAATTTTTGGATCTGTAATTATTTGCCTCTACTCATATTTTTGGATCTGTATTATATTTCTTTCCTCTGGCTGTATTCTTCTGCACATATCTAAGGTTTGAGGGTTTTTTTAAAAAAGGGGGGGCAATTTGGCGTCCTAAAATTGTTTAGGACCCCGTAAGGTTTCCCTTTGGTGTCCTAAAATATTTAGGACGCGGTAGGTCTTCACTTTCTACGCCCCCTACAAAGGCATCCCTAGAAAATAGGTTGCCGAAAGGCTAAAAAGGAGGACATAGAAAGTTGTTTTTTCTAGTATTGTAATAACCATCATATATTGCGATTTCTGTGTAATGCCTCATTTTCAAAATTATTCTTTTAAGAAAAGTCTGGATAGCTTGTGCACTCTTGAAATTGTCGGCCTTATAAGTTTCAAGATTTTTTTAGAATAAAATTGACTCCCTCCGGTCCTAAATAAAAAAAAAAATAGAGTTGATTTTTTTTTTTTTTTGAGGGATTAAAAAAGCTAAATAAGTTACTACATCCAGTCCTAATTATAGGAACACTTTTATAGTGCAAATTACAGTATAAAAGTGTTCTTATAATTAGGATCGGAGGGAGTACTACTTAATTATATCATATGTTGTGTATATTTAGATTATATATTAGTTTCTAAGTTAGGTAAAATAGTTTAAAGAAAAAATAATAAATATAAATATTTCAAAGTAATTTAATTAATTTTTTTAATATCTAAAAAAAAGTAAACTATATCTTGTATTTACAACAAGAGGAAGTAGTTTGTTTCAATTTTTAAATTTTTTAAATCGAGGAGGAATGAAATGAAACGACAAACTTTTTAGCCGGCCCTAGCGTTCACATCAAACGGCAAGTGGATGGTGAGCTCACATCGTCAAATTTTTGCTTTGTACAAAGGGAGGGACAAACTTGAGCCACACAGGTAAGGGTAGGCAAAGCCTCCAATAATTGAGATGCCCCACAACCTGCCTTTCACACACACACACCAACGAGTCTTTCTTTTTTTAAAAAATAATAATAATAATAATAATAATAACTAGGGACAAACTAGAGCCACAAAGGGAAGGGTAGGCAAAGCCTCCAATAATTGAGTTGCCTGCCTTTCACAAACACACACACACAATGAGTTTTTCTTTAATAATAATAATAATAATAATAATAACTAGGGACAAACTTGAGCCACACAGGAAGGTTAGGCAAAGCCTCCAATAATTGAGTTGCCTGCCTTACACACACACAATTAGTCTTTCTTTTTCTTTTTTTTTTAAACATTTTTAAATATGGTGTAAGATAATTTTTTTAAAAAATATATATTTTTTAACGTGCAAGATATCTTATGAAAGGAACATGATCATGTCAATTTCCTCAGGTCTATTATCCTAAGTTTTTCAATCATACATCGTATCCTATTTTTTTCATATGTGTATAACTAAATAATACTCCTATAAATAGGGACGGAGGGAGTAATAATTAAAAAATAAGACTTATGGTCACATGTGATTGGATAATTTGATATAATATATGAAAAAAAATTATAGAATAACAATCATTAAATATTTATTTAATATCAGAGGTAAATAATTTTGACATATTTCTATAAATTTTTTAAGTTAAAACATATTAATTGTCATTTAAATTTTATAAAATACCTTAAAAGATTGAAATATAGAACTTTTCTTAAAAATATTTATATTTAAAAACATTGATATTATATCAATTTAATTTCTCAACTTTAGTCAATCAGATGGTTACGTGCTAATTAATATCCTTGAATTAAAAGAGTCTTTGGTAACTTCTGAAACCATAGTTTTAGAACCATTTTTCCGCAAGTTGAGTTAAAAAAAATTACACCTCTTGTTTTTAAAGTAAGAGCTAATTAACTCCATATTAAAAAGAGCTAATTAACTAATTTTGGTAGATTAATAAAGCTAGATAATTTTGACTAAAAGGGGAAAAAAAAGCTAGATAAATTATTTATTTATAACAAATATGATCCGATCTCTTTAAAATACCTTTATAAAACATGAAATTATATATTATTTTATAAGATAAGGCAAAAAAATTGATATTATCATTCATATCTAGCTCTAGGCTCATAGTTACCTCTCTCAACACAAAGGAACTAGTGGATCTTACATTGCTAGATCAACTCTATGTTGGTATAAGATAAGAAAATTAATTCAAAGAAAAATGATAAATATTATAAACAAAATGGATAGAAGTCTTATATTTATGATTTACGATCAATACTGACCTTCTAACTAGTTCTTATAATTAAGAGAAGAGAAAGAGTATTATTTTCAACCATTGAGGGGAAAAATCAATTTCCTGTGTTATCATGTCCTTTTTTTCTCAACTTTTTGCATCAAGTGGATTTATCATGAACGCCAGAGGCCACATGCATAAGCCACTAGATGCTTCTTGAGACACTATCGTTTTTATCTCTGTCTGCGTATGTGAGACGGAGAAAAAAATAATACTACCTCCAGTCATAAAGAGTTAAAGACCTAGTTATTCAGGAAAAAAAAAATACTCCTTCTAGTCCTAATTATATAACATATTTATTTAAATTTAAAAAACTTAAGGATAGTAATTAAATTAGTTAATTATATTTATTATCTCAAAATACACTTATTTAAAATTTCAAATATAGAATGGGGCTAGAGTCATGTGGAGTATTAATAGGGGGTCCAGCGGAGAAGGTTTTGGAAGCCCACAACACTATGACCATTGACCACCTTGTTCGAAGGTGAGAGGCCGACACTCCACATTTACACTCAATTAATCACCCTTCCTTCTTCAGGTTCACATTGGGTGTTTTTCTCTTAAGTGTTTCTTAGATGTTTTTCCCTCTAATTAGAGGAATTAAGAATTTTTTTAAAAAAATTATATATTCTATTTATTTAGATTAGATTATATGCTAGATCCTGAAAATTGTTTTGCACACAATATCTCAAATTAATTAATTTTCAGTCCTGCATTAAGAAATATTTTTCTTGTAACCCTAATATCCTGTAAATTAATTAATCTGAGATACTGGGTGTAAAAAAAAAATTCAGGATGCAGCATATAATCTAATCTCAATAAATAGAATATATAAAAAAAATTTAAAAAAAAAAAAAGTCTAATCCCTCTAATTAGAGGGAAAAGCACCTAAGAGAAAAGCACCCAATGTGAATTCTCTTTCTTCTCAGTGATTAGCAGATATTAATGTTGGTTCAATTCAAAATTTAAAAAAAAAAATGAAATGGATGCTTAAGAAGGCTGGGGCATATTTGTTCACAGACTCTGATTTTTTGTTTTTTGTTGAACATCTATTACCTCATATATGACTTCTCCGAGCTCTCACACAATCCGACGTCGTCAATCTCCCTCACCAACTTCCGGCCTACCCTTGGAGGTTAGAAATGTAATTCAATAGTGATGTCATTATTAAATATGAAAAAAAATGCTCAAAATTATTTTATTAAAAAAATAAAAAGCAGTAGAATTGAGGTGTATGTGGTATTAATGAGTCACAAGCATTACTCACTTTATAGAATATATAGGTGCATTATTAAATTATTCTTTTTTTAAATTATTATTGAGAAAGTATCAATAGGGTTATTTTGGGAAGAAATTGACAAAATTAGAAAATTTTGTCCTATAATTATGATCAATATCAACTCTTAAATGTTGTCATATAATTAGGATCGGAGGGAATATGAAAACCTAGTTGAATTTTTTATTTTTTTGAGAGGGAGATTAAGAATAAAGGTAAATAAGTTATTTAATCATATTATATGTTATGTATAATTAAAGGGAAAAACACTTCTCATGTTATAGAGAAGTGTTTTTTCATGTCACACACACATGAAATGATAAGACCCACACACATATATAAACATGTGTGTGTGTGTGTGTCCCACCATTTTATGTGTGCGTAGGAATCTTTTTCTTCTTATGCAATATGAAAAGTTTGAATCCCATAATTAAATTAATATGAAGAAAAAACGATAAATACAAATATAGGCGGCAAAAATTATGTCTAAATCAAGTTTTTGATTGGTCAATCAATCGTATTTGAAAATGATTTGATAATCCTTAAGTTCTCTAATTCCTTATATACACGGAAAAAAAAAAAGGTTATTCATTTTTCTCATCCTCATAAATTATATCTTAATGATAATGATTTGTATATCATAATGATAATCATTTGATTTGAAATAATGATTCTATTTTCCCCATTCCCATAAATTATATTCTGATGATAATGATTTGATTTTAAAATAGTTATTCCGTTTTTTTAATCCCTTAAATATTTATGGAGTTGATTTCAATTTTTTTTTTTTTATCTGCAACTCTATATAATAGAATCCATATGCATAGATTGAAATGCATGTGGGACATGGAGCTAGAAGAATTTGGATGCTTAGACATGTACGCTCATTCTTGGCGGGATGCGGAGAAGAGCATAGGGGTAGAGATTTGATTCTTGAAATCAACAGTGGACCTATTTGAGGAGAACGTTAGTGAGCTTTTAAGTTAAAAGAAAGTCAGAAAAAAAAAAAAAAAAAAAAAAACTAGTGGAAGGTATTTGGGTTGACTTTTATCCCATTAGGCTATTTTTTTCACCAAAACAAAAAAACTCATTTTACCAATAACTCTATGACCGTAGTTTTTAGAAAAAAGCTCTCAGCTTTTTAATGTAGGTCTCGCCACTTCTACCGAACGAGTAACATTCTCATAACTTCACGTCGATTCATATCTTGCAGGACTCAATTTGAGTTTGCAGTACTCAATTTGAGTCCTGCAAGATCATTTTGTTATTATGCGTTCAAATCGAACAAGTAACATTGTCATATACGATTATCACAAGTAAAAGTTTAACACTTCTAGCGACACTCACTTATGTAATGCGTGGGATATATAGCTTGTTTTCGGAGGAAAAAAGTGGCTTAATTTGAAATAATGATAAAAAAAACTTGAGTTAAATTACAAAAATATACATATGGTTTTTTTCCAAAAATGCATATAACAACAAATGCTTCTTCTTTTTTTTTTTTTAAAGTGATTATGTGGTTATAAAAGTGGTCAAAGAAATTCATTGACCGTTAGTTTGAGTTTTTTGTATTTTTAAGGCTGACATGAACGATGACTCAGCTAAATTTTATCCTAACTGGCATTAAAAAATGGAGAAATTTATAGAAAATGACAGATATTTTAGAAATTACAATTCAGCCCTTCTCTCTCCCAGTCTCAATCTTACTCATCGGGCCGTTCATTTCTGCCTCCTCATCGTCGTTGCCGCTTTTTTGTAATTTTTAAAATTATCTGGGCCCCTTTCTATAATTTTCTTCAGTTCTTCACTGCCAGTTGAGAAAAAATTTAGTTAAATCATCATCCATGTCAGCCTTAAAAATATAAAAAACTCAAACTAAAGGTTAATAGGTATTTTTACTCCATTTTTATAACCATAAAGTCACTTTTACACACACAAAAAACAATTAGGGTTAAGTGTATTTTTTACAAAAATCACATATATATTTTATACCTTAACCCAAAAAAACTTACTCTACCCCATGTACAAAAGTTAGACCTAGGGAAGATGAAGGGCTCACTGCACATCACATCTTTCAACTGTACCGTGCTAGCCTATAAAGGCTAAGACTGATCAAACAGGTATCAAACAGGTAACACATTACTCTAAGGCTATATTTGATTGGAGGTGTGGGAAGAAGGGGAGGTGCCCCTCCCTAGTATGAAAAGTCAGATATGCCTATGATGTGACATATTTTTAAAGTTAATGTGCGGAAAACGATACAAATAGTTATATAATTTTTAAAATTTCTCATGGATAATTTTGTCAAAAATTTTCCTCCCCTCCCCTCAAACATGAAGTAAAGAGAACATGAAGTAAAGAGGATCATAAGAGTAACATACCTGCTGTCCTTGGAGCCGGTCCAGAGGTCTAGTCTGCCAATAGGTCCCAAAAAAAAGTGGGTATCCTACGGAGGACTTGACCTAACCATTCGTGAATTGGTCGTAACAACCTCAGGTTGACATTGTTGCCAATGGCAAAGATCCAACGCTTCTTCCCCGCCCTCTATAGACTGACCTAATCGACCCATCACACAAGGAGCTTTAACATCACGCTCAGAAGGTAGGTATGGACCCATCGTCAAAAAAAATAAAGGGAAAATTACGCGTAGGTCCCAAGGACAGAAAAAAAATTACAAAAAAGTCCATTGAAATCACAAAATTACACAGAAGTCTCAAGGACCTTTTTTAATATTATTTGTGTTAACAACAGGAAATGCATGTATTTACAACAGGAAATGCATATATTTACAACAACATTTAAACATCTGACCATTTACAACAAAAAAAGTCATATTTACAACAGGAAATGCCCATATTTACAACAACATTTAAACACCTGGATTTTGAACGTAGAGATGTCATTTACAACAGGAAAATGCTATATTTACAACAGAAAGTACTGTATTTACAACAAAATTTAAAACCTGACCATTTACAATAAGAAATGCATGTATTTACAACAGAAAATGCATGTATTTACAACAACATTTAAACACCTGAATTTTGAACGTATAGAGGTCATTTACAACAGACAAATGTTATATTTACAATAAGAAGTGTTGTATTTACAACAAAATTTAAAATCTGACCATTTACAACAGAAAATGCATATATTTACAACAACATTTAAAAACCTTGATTTTAATTCCATATAAATAATATCAAAAAAGTCACTTGGGACTTTATGTAATTTTGTAATTTCAATGGACTTTTTTATAATTTTTTTCGGTCCTTCCAACCTACGCGTAATTTTCCCAAAAATAAAGTTGCAACTTGCAAGCCTTATTTTTTACCAATATATATATATATATATATATATATATATATATATATATATATATATATATATATATATATATATTTCCTCGTTGTTTCGTTTTTCTTCTTCTTCGATTTTAGCTTTAACTTTGCTGTAATTAATTGATAATTGATTTTAAATATATATTTAGATTATTGTTTCAAAAATATTTTATATATGGGATAGGATATTGTCACTACCATTTTTTGTCATTACCACTTTTACACCGTTAGATCAGAATCTCAATAGGAGAGAGAAATGATAAAGGTAGATGAGATTCTGATCTAACAGTAAAAAAGTGGTAGTAACAATATCATATCTCTCTCTCTCTATGTATATAGGGATATGATATTGTTACTACCAATTTTGGTCACTACCATTTTTTTTACCATTAGATCAGAATAGAGAGAAATAATAAAAGTAGATGAGATTCTGATTTAACGGTGAAAAAGTGGTAGTGATATTAGTAATGACCAAAATTAGTAGTGACAATATCTTATCCCATATATATATATATAATACTATTATTTTTAATTTAATTATTAAATCACTGGTTCTACCAAACGGTCCAAATATTTGAATCATGACGTTCTGGCTTTTTGACTCGACGACTTTTAAAACATTGATATTTACTATACTAAAAATATATATATATATATATGTATTATTAAAAACTAAATTTAAAATTTGAACCGTCGTTCAAATCTGATGATAGGTATCTTAGGTGGTCATCCGAGGCCGAGCAATTTAATAAAAGTTCCACTTTTTCGGCCACTTAATAAAGTGCTACTTTTTGTTGTTCAAAAAAATAAAAATAAAGTGCTACTTTTTTAATGCCCAAAAAATAAGTCCCACTAAATGGATCTTAAAGTTTTTTTCCAACGATAAATGTAAATTAACACTTAAAATACAAAAGACATGAGATTACACCTCCACTACATATTTGACAACCCAAAAAAATAAATCTATGGCTTTTAAATTTCTTAATTAGTCCTCTTACATATTACTATATTTATTAAAATTGTCCAACCGGGAAAAACACCAATGTAGCAACTTATACCAAAAATTATACCTAAATAAGGCAGTTTTGAAAATTTTTTCTAAACTAATGCAGTTAATGGCGTCAGTAGTACTGACGCAACCAGTTGCATCAGATTGACTGACGCCACCTCAAAGTGGCGTCTGGCATCCTGACGCCACTAGGGCGTCAGGCTGCCACACCCCAAGATTCCTGACGCTGTCAAGAACCCCCCCCCCCAAAAAAAAACCCCTTTCACACACGCAAAGAGGCCCCCTGATCTATATAAGCTCACTTTTTCCTTCACTCCTTCCCTATTCTAAAATCCTTCCCTCAATTCACTTCCTTCCTTCATCTGGAAACTCCCTCCGGCCTCCATCTTCTTCATTTTGTGTCTTCATTTCCTTTTTTTTTTCCATAAACATTGTGTTTCTTCCTCTGTTCAACTGCAATTTGTGTTGTTGTTATTTTTGTGTTATTTATAATTTTTTCTTCTTTTACATAATATAAAGTAAGCAAAAAATGCATCAAATTCGTTCATTTGTATATTATAATGGTTCTAAAAGTGTAGGTGCAAACGGATTGAGCTTTGATGGTCAAAGAAGAGCAACGTATATTGTTCGAGGCATGTCCGCTAAAGATTTGAATGAAAAGATCCGTCGAAAGTTAAAGCTGCAACCGAATCAGGTAATATCTTCAGTGACGGGTAGAGTTCCTTGTGGAAACCGCAAATATGCGGGTTTTGAGATATCCGATGATGAGGATTTGGATGTTTTTGTTCAAACATTCGACGGAAACCCTACATCCCAATCCCAATTTGCTGAGTTATATGTCGATATTGAGACGTCAGAGGAGGGTGTACCAATACCGACTCATGGAGTCCATCAGTCACATGATATGGCTCATTCTGGTATACCTCATCCAACACAATCAACCATTGTGCATGGAGAAGAAAACGACTATATGGTAGATGAACCTGACAATGAGGAGGAGCAAGAGGAAGAAGATGAAGACATTTTATTGGCTAATGACCATGATCAGAATGATAGTGATGCAGATTTCAAATATCATGGTAATGTCATGTTACAACAGACTAGTATGTTACAATCATCAAATTAGTTACGGAGTTGTATTATTATATAATTTATTTTTTTATTAGTTACCATGTTTTCGCATAAATTTTCTAAATGTGTGAATATGCAGGTACTACACCGTTTTGGAATGAGATTCCACATTATGAGGCTGTCCATGAAGATTACCCGCATGAGGATATACTGGATGTGGAAAGCTTGGGTCGGGGTCCGTGGGCAAGAGGAGATGGATTATATGTAAAACAAGAGTTCATGTCCAAAAATGATGTGTAAGCCGCAATAAAACATTATTGCATGAAGGAACATCATGAAGCTGTAGTGGTTGAGAGTACTACAGACAAGTTCTCAATGAAATGCCAGAATCATGAACAAGGTTGTGATTGGAGAGTAAGAGCAATTAAACCGAAAAATAGCAACACTTAGGTGGTAACTAAATGGGTTGGAAATCATAGTTGTGTGAGCTATATTCTCTCCCAAGATCACAAACAACTTGATTCTAAAATTATTTTCGAGGCCATAATAGTGTGATGCACTAAACCATTCGATAATTTGTGAATTTATTTGTGTTTATCAGTTAAACCAAATAACATTCCTAGTGTACATTTTTTGTGATTGGTTTTGCAAACATGGTCAAGGAAACACATTCGGTACCTGTGATCATGACACAAGAAAGGGTGACTGGAGTGTTTGGTTATCATGTTTCATACAAGAAGGCATGGAAGGCAAAACAAAAAGCAATAGCTAAGATTTACGGTGATTGGGACGAGTCATATGCGTTCCTGCCAAGATGGTTCGAGCACATGTTGCAATTTTCCCCGGGATCTGTTTATAATATTCAACATGGACCGTATATTGTTAATCGGCGGGTTGTTAGTGGGATTCGGGTGTTTCAACATACATTTTGGACGTTCAGTCAATGTCGTGACGCGTTCAATTGGTGCAAACCGGTCATACAGGTGGATGATAGGCATTTATACGGTAAGTATAAGAGGACATTATTGATTGCCACCGCCCAAGATGGAAATAATGAGATCCTGCCGATTGCATTTGCAATTGTTGAAGGTGAAACTAAGGAAGCATGAGAGTATTTTTTGTCTTCCATACGACTATATGTTACAAATAAGGTTGGTCTATGCCTTATTTCTGATCGTCACAAAAGCATAATATCCGCAGTCAGGAATGAGTCCATTGGTTGGCAGCCTCCTAATGCGTACCATGTGTTTTGCATTCGTCATATTGCCAGCAATTTTAATACACGCTTCAAGGACCAGGAGTTGAAGAAAACTTTAACGAAATTAGGTAATATACTCCAACTGATGTACTCCTAATCCGTAGATGTTTTGATTTACTACAATCAGTGGCCTAAAATGGCCTCTACATCCTGTAGAGTAATAGTCATCTCACCAACCGGCATATGGAAGGTGTGAGTCTCCGGCCTCCACCTTTCGACCAAAGCAGAAATAAGGTATTTGTCAATCTGCACCAACATAAAAGTAGAGAACAAATATGTTAGGGTACTATATTTTTCGTATCATGTGCAAACAACTAAATGCATATAATTAATTACAGAAAGAATTTTAAAACATACCGGGGGTCTCTTCATGCGTGACACGTGCCAGAAACCTGCACGAATAAGGTGCTGCTGCAAATCTTGTGGGATGAGATCTGGGTCATAGGCATCTCCCAAAGACCCCTGTGAGGCTCGCCTCGGCCTCAAAGATCTACAATGTCCTGTATTCCACACAACTTGTGATCGATGTGACTGTTGCACCTCCTCATGAAGAACTCCCCACTCTTTGGGGTCAGACTCAATATTGCGGGCGCATTTGTCATCCATTTGACTAATAAAAATTTACAAGGATAAAACACATTATTAAGTCACTAATTATTAATCTCTAAATAATTAATTAGTTAATTCATTATTTGACTAATTATTATTCTCACTAATTATTTGACTAATTATTATTCTCTATTTAAACTTATGTTATCTATCTTACAGTATTATGAATAATAATATACAACATATTTCACAAAATCTATTAATTCACTAATTAATATTCTCACAAATTTCTTTTATTAAATTTAGTTAATAATAATATTTTACAATTTATATATCAAATTATTAATTTACAAAATCTTAAATAATTAGTCGTCTACAAATTAAATAATTAAATAATTTACTAATTAATTTACTTATTAGTCTTGTATCCTAAGGTTTATAATAAATTTTAAATTTCTTTCATTCCCTAAATTACTAATTATAATTATTATTACTTACTCTTTTTATTGTTTATAATTATTAATAATTTGTAAGCAATTAAGCATCTATCCTACCGTTATACATTTATTAAGCATCTATAATAAATAAATGTATATAATTAAAATTTAAATCAAATTATTATACAATAAACATAATAAAAAAAATTAAATGTTACATATGTAAACGTGAAGTCAGGAGTGAGAGAAAGAATTTGAGCCTCCTTCCTCTTCCTCCTTCTTCTTCCTTCCAGTGATTCTCTCTTCTTCAACTTCAGGAAAGGAAGGAATGAGATGGAGGAGATGTGTGTGTGTGTGATGAGTGGTGAAAGTGAAAAAAGAAAGAAGAAGATGGAGAACGGAGAGAACTTTCAGGTGAAAATGAGAGCGAGAGGGAAGGGAAGGTGAAAGAGTGAAACAGGAGAGAGAAGGGAAGGTGAGTGAAACGGGAGAGGGAAGGGAAGGTGAGAGTGAAATGGGAGTTGAAAGAGTGAAAAATGAAAGAGGGGATCCAGAGGTTTAGGTGGGTGGGTGTGTATGTGTGGGTTTTTTTTTTTTTTTGGGGGTTACGATGTGTGTGTGTATATGTGTGGGGTAGGCGTGAGACTTTTTAATGCCACAGCTCAGTGGCATTGCACGTCCTCGCGCCACTAATGGCGTTAACATTAGTCTGATATATCTTTCCAAAAATGCTCCAATCTGGTAAAATTTTTGCTAAAAATTACTACTTTGATGCTTTTCCCTAAAAATTAAATACGGAATTACCCACGAAATTCCATGGGTAATGTAATTTTTGTGGGTAAAAGTTACACATGGAATTACCTACGGAATTTTGTGGGTAACCGACATTACCCACGGAATTCCATGGGAAATTACCTATAATTTTTTTTCTGTGGGTGATATGATGTTTTTTTGTAGTGTAGTATATAGTGTGTGTATGCGTGTGAGATGAAACATTTTTTGTAGTGTGTGTGTGATGAAATATTTTTTGTAGTGAGAGAGAGAGAGAGAGATTATTAACATTGGAGTACAGTCCAACAGAAACTATTGGGAGCTTTAGGTGTGCCATGCTCACAGCCACCAAAATTTAGATGAATTCTGGAATTTATATGGTCAAAGAATTTACAAAATTGTAAGGTCAGAAAAGGAATTTACAAGTTTGTGGTCCGGAACAGATTCTTGGAAGCATTATAGGTGCGGTGCACCTATAGATTTATTGGACTTATATTTGAAAAAAATGAATAAGCATTGTTCTTTTAAAATAAAAGGGGTTAAAATGTAATTTTACTTTGTAAGTTTTCACCCTTGCGTTGTATGATGTCTCTCAATATTGCCTGTAAGCGTTAACTTTTAAGGTATGTTTGGTTTGAGGGAAGGAGAGAGAAAAAAAAAAGGTGAGGAGAGAAAAAAAAATTCATAATTGAGTGCAGTGGGGCCCACCAATTTTTCTCTCCCCTCCTTTTTTTTCTCTCCCCTCCCCTTCCCTCAAACCAAACATTAGGGTCAAAGTTAGTTTTCCAAAACAAAAAAAAACAAAAACAAAATTTTATAGCCAACAGTAGTTGCCTCAAATGTTTTGATACTTGTTATTTTTAAAACAAGATATTAAATTTACTTTTTTAAATAAATAATAGTTATATAGTATTCAATATTACTTAACTAATATATATACTAATTTTGTTCGGTTTGCAAGTTACTTCCAATATGTTTTAGCGGAATGGGAAAAAACTTAAATTTTATTAGCTCCGTTTTAAAATTTTATGACTTTTGTAGATTTACCTCTGTTTAATATAGCACATTTTATCCATCTTAAGAATACAAAGTCTCTAGAATAATAAATATGCATGATAAAACCATATGTTTATATTAAAAAATTTAATAAAATGACTTATAAATAAGATAAAAAAAAAATACCCCTTCCAATCCTAACTATGAGATTTATTTAAACATTTAATCTTAATATTAAAAATAAGGAATATTTTTTATATTTATCAATTTATTTATTTATCTCTATTGATACTCTTAATAATCAATGAGGAAAGAGAATAAGGTGTTTTAAAAGAGAAAAAAATTCATATTAATTAATTTCACTAACTTTATTAATTTAATTAGATAAATATATCTTATTTGAAAAACCACAAAAAATTAAAATTAAATGGTGGAGTCTCGTGAGTCGTGAAGGAACATGAAAAATGGAAGGGGCCACGTGGGCCGTGTTTTGGAGGCATCAGACGTCAAAAGTTTAGGTAATGGAGAGTGAAGAACGGAGGAGGACACGTGGAGATGGAACATTGAAAGGACCAAAAAAAAAAAAAAACAAGAGAATCTTACAACGCTTTAAATCTCATCGTTCTTTTGTGACCCTAATCATAATCATGCGAATCTGATTCCCTCTTTCCTCCTTTCCTTTCCTTTCCTTTTCTTTTTCCTTGGCTGCCTTCTTTGACTTTTTTTTGTCCACTTTAAAAAATTCATTTCACTTTCCTTAAACCAAAAAATTCATCTCCAAATTCTAATTAGCTAATTCAAACTAAAACAAAGAAAAAAAATAAATAAATAATCAATTGGATTAAGTGGTAAGGAATTTAATACTTTTTATTAGATAAAACTAGGTATTATTCCCCGTGTGTTGCGCATCATTTGATAATATTTTTAAGATTTGGTTTTGGAGAATTATGTTTTATATTATAAGGAATATATTCTATCGCGCACAAGTTTGACAATTAAAAACATGAACTTTCAATGTTTAACCATTGCAATAAAGCTAAAGGATGCATGTCAAAATATAATGCATCAAGTGTAGTTAGTGGCAGACCCACACTAGTGCCAATGTGGGCAAGTGCAGACACAAAATATATATAATTTAAAAGAAATTTGTAACAATATGTATAGGTGGTATAGATGGTAAAAACTCTAATCCCTCATCTTACTCACAGGTTGACGATTTGAGCTCCCAAAGTTCATTTTACCCTCTTTTTACCCCATTTCCATTGCCCTCTCTCGTCCCTCTCTCATCACCTACTTTTCCCCTCAAATTTCCATCGTTCTCTGCCCGATGCTCTCTGCCTCGTCTGCCGTCGCTCAAGCTGCTCTCTCTCTCTCTCTCACATTGCCCATCTCACAATTTCTCCAAAATTGTCCTTGAGTGGAAAGCTACGTGCAGAGGAAGACAATTTAATCGCATCTTTGGAGTTTGGCTCGGCGGAGTTGAGCTTCTCCGGAGCTGCACGGCGGAGCCTAGAGCTACTGGGATTTTTTGGAGAGTTGAGAAGGACATTACAAGGTACTATTCGTTGTTAATGAAGGACCAAACTCTTGCTGTTTGTTTAGGTAATCTTATTGACAGAACTTACACTGGGATTTACCATGTTGATATCCTCGTTCATTTTTATCCTTATGAAATTAAACCCAATGATTATGAATCGCATTCTGAATTTAGCATTTGGGAATAGTTTCCCAGTAGATCTGGTCTCTTCCATCTCTCGAAATCTTCCATTAAATGATGGGTTGTGGTTTGAAATCGTAAATTCCACTAATATTGCTGCAAAGGAATTTAGGATTCCTCATAATGCTTATAGGGCTGTGTTGGAGGTTTATGTTTCATTTCATGAGAATGATGATTCTTGGTATACTAATATGCTTGATGAATACCTTGCTGCAAATAACCTTACTTCACCTGGAAATGGGCCATTTAGGGAGGTTGTGGCTACTCTTGATGGTGAGGTTGTTGGGGGCAATTTGGCCTTTTACTGTTAAACATATTAAGTGTTAAATGTGTTTTGTTTCGTAGGCTTAAGTAAAAGAGGAAGAGTAGGGTTTTTTGGGTTGTTGTGCTAAAACTTTACATAACGGTTGTTGTACCAATAAAATAATTAAGAAATAGTTGAATATACCATGTCCTTTTTTATAAGTTAGATTTAGCGGCTATCTTAATTTTGTAGTAAATTCCTCATTTTAGTCTCACTTAATTACAAAAAATTACAAATACCATTATTGTATTTAATTCTCATATTTGACGTGCTCAAGATAACATATTCTCTCAATCTCTTCTAAAAAAAAATGAGGACATTTTGAAAAACAATATTCATTTCTTTTTGTTATTGCATCTAACTAATTTCAATTAACTTTTCAACAAGAAAATTCGGTTAATTCTATTTTATTAAAAGGAAAAATAATATAAGTCAATTCATTAAATTAAATTAATTATATAAATATACAATTTCAGCCTCAATCTTTTTATTCTTGGATTTCTCAATTCTCACTCACTCTCTTCATTCTCAATATTGTTGCCTTGGAACCCTTCACTCATCACGGTTTTGAAATATGTTGAGAGGGGTATCCAGGCTTTTATAAGGTGCCTTTTGTATCCCTCCTTACCCAATATAGTGTGGTCGCTGTCACATTGACATACATGAAATATTTTTTTTACTCTTCCCTAATTTTGTTTAAAAAAAAAAGTTCCCTTTAGGTGCTTCTCCTTCATGTGCTTAGGCCTCTAATTTTGGTGTGAGCACATTTTTTATTTAGATTAAATTATATGCTGCATCCTCAAAATTTTTTTTGCACCCATTATCTTGAATTAATTAATTTTCAGGATATTGGTGTTACATAAAAAATATTTCTAAATGCGGGACTAGAAGTTATTTAATTTCAGTGCTGGATGAAAAAATATTTTAGGAAACAACATACAATTTAATCTAAATAAAAAAAATATATAAAAAAAATTTAAAAAATGTGCTCACCTCAAAATTAGAGGGATGAACACATAAGGAGCATATAAGGGAGAAGCACCTAATGGCTAATGTGAACCCTATATATATATATAAATAAAGAACTTTGTAAAAAAAAAAAGTAACAAAATATAAAAACGACTTTAGAATTTTTTAAAAACAAATTTTCATTTTTTTTTTCAGAAAAAAAACTATTCAAAAAAAAAAAAAAGGAAATCAAACCAGCAATAAATTTTAAAAAAATAGTTAGTATGGTTTAAGGTTTTAAAGCGTAATGCTGTACCAATAACTTTGGTCATTACACGTCAGAACAACAACAAACTTTTATAATAATAAAAATAATTGTGTAAAATATTCATCCATCAAAATTTAATTTATCATTTCAAATATTTTCAATGATGTGCTTTAAAAATATTTAATTGAACATTATTAGTTTTAGGGCCCTTTTGGATGGGCTTTTTTCATAAAAAAATCACTTTTTTAATTCAAAAAAAAATTAATTTATGTGTTTAGATGATATTTTTTTAAAAAAGTAAAAGTCACAAAAAAAGCTAAAATGCTGCTTTTTTCAAAAGTTCTAATTTTGAGCTTAAAAAAAAAAGCACTACATGGGGCCAAAAAAAAAGCATTTTTTTTTAAGTCAATCCAAACGGGCCCTTAATGAACTATTGTTTTTTACTAAAAAACTAATTAGCATAAAAATGTTTAATATGTATTATGACATCATGAGGTATGAATTAGAATATGCTAAGGCGATCACGTTTATGTAATTGTTGTTATAAAAAATTAATGATTTATAATACATTATCTCATAACATTATTTAAAAAACTGATGTAGAAATTAGAGTATTCTTGGCGATCAAGTTGAAGTAGTTATTATAAAAATAATCAATGATTATAATACATTATCCAATAACATTATTTAAAAAGCTGAATGTCAACCAATTTTGAAGTAAGTAATCTGATATATATATATATATATATAGGGTTTATCGTTTGTCATGTCACTTGACATAAGATTATGTCAAGTGAACCCAAAACTACGTCGTTTTGATAGTTAAGGAAATTAATGAAGGGTGTTTTTGTATTTTTGTTTTAGAATTTATTATATGAGTTTTACTAAAAGATCCTTCATTAATTCCCCTGACCCAAAACTACGTCGTTTTGAGAGTTCATTAATTCCTCTAATCCCAAAACGACGTAGTTTTGGAGTGACTTGACATAACCTTATGTCAAGTGACATGACAAACGATAACCCCATATATATGTGTGTGTGTGTATATATATATATATATATAAAATATGCATACAAGTGCATAATTCACGAGTAAGATTTTGGCCAAAAATTAGGTCCAATGCAATAAATTTATAAAATATATAGAAAAAAATACTCATAGGTTATAAGTAAAGAAATTAAGTATAAATAAGTCCCTCAAATAACCAAATCCCAAGAAATTTAAAATTTATATTACAGGTTGAATTAAATTTACAATTTAATGTTTACAACTTAAACTTTTATATTTACAATTTGAGTTGTGCTATTTACATGTCAAATTTATAAATATGAAATTTCTTAAAGATCTATAAGTATTAAATAAAATCCGAGAGACTTATCCATTTTTATTTTTATTTTTAATTTGAAGCCTATAATTACTTTTTCCATGTTGGGCATGTATGAATCATATGGAAAATGATCCTCTCCTTGATTAGGAAAATGAGAGAAAGGTTAAAGTAATATTGTGATTGATTGCAGAAAAGCCTCTTTGGGAGACTCACCCACCATAATCAGGTGCGCGACTCAGGTTGAATTCGGATTAGTCAGAGCGAAGTTCTGAATACCGGATAGACAACCAAAAAAAATAATATTGTGATTGATGGGACGGATATGATTTAAAGATGATAAGAGATAATGAAAAAGAATTATAAGATAAACCCAACCTGAATCATATGGAGGAAGATAGCTTGAACGTTGAAACTCCTATTAGGCCTAATCCTTAATAAGCAGAATGAATACAAATCATTTTATCATGATTTCTATACAGAAAAAGAGAATCTTATTAAAAAGAAAAGTAATTTAAAATGATGATAGAATAATAATAATAATAATAATAATAATAATAATAATAAAAAGTAGTTGATTCTATCACCACTTATTAAGTTATCATAAACTACTCATGCCAAAGAAAAGGTCCTCATTATTGTGTTCAATCCTTGATCATCATTATGTATTACCCACTCCACATATCCAGGAAACCAAAGATAAACTAAAATGAGTTAGGAAAAAAATAAAATAAATAACAGAGAGACAGAGAGGAATGGACCTTTAAGATAAATTACTCCTTTTTAATTCTTTTTAAGAATTATTAAACTTATTTCATTCTTCTCTAATCTTTTGAAAATGTATTTCTATATACATGTATATAAAATAAGTTATATTTACAATATATTGATGAAAATATATTTATATATGGTGCTTATAAACTTTTATGAACATTAAATAATAAATATATAGTTTATTTTGCCCAATATTAAATGGATATTCAATCCGTATAAAACAATTAATTTTACAAATAAAAAAAATGCAAAATCTTGTGTTCACAAATGATTTAAAACATATTTTCATAATATATATTGTCATTCAATTAATTTATAAAAAATAATTTTATTTCAAGGACATTTTTATTAAATAAAAATTATACAATTTCAATATTACGTAATATAATTTTGTATACCAAATAAGAGTAACCTCACAAAAAATAATAAAGACTATCAATTTAGATTGATTTAAGTGACGAAAGCTCTTTTTTTTTTTAAATAATAATAATAATAAGTGGTCGGAAATTTAGTCCTTAAATTTTTTAATACGTTTCATATTTGAAGAAATTATTAGTTTCTATCTAATTTTACCAAACAATTGTTATATACTTTGTAATATAATTTTTCAAAACAGAAAATTCTTTTCCAATTAGACTGGAAAAGATAATAACAAAAGGCACATCTTTTTTTTTCCTTAAAAAAAAATTCTTTAATCAAAAAAATCATTCAAGTGGTATATTCCCCCTTTTTATACCCCGGATATAAAGCTCCTAAAGTAGCAATTTCTTGGCCAACCCCCTATAGTTTTGAGATTATAATTTTTTTTCATAAAAATCATATTATATATTTAAAAGTTAGATTATATATCAATTTGGGTAAATCATCATAATCATAAATAATTTGACTTGTTATAGTTTTGAGATTATATTTAAGCTAAAAACAGATCAGATAAGAAATATCAATTTAAATTTTATTAAATTTTCTTTTCGCCAAAAAAAAAATATTAAATTTTTCCAGAAAGAACTATTTTACCTACATTATTATTTCTATACCAAAGGTAATTTTTGGGAATAAATGAGGGAAGGTAATTTTAGTCTCCCTCATTGTCAATAATAGGTTGATTATCGATCAAACCAAATCGGATTTAACCTTAATTCGAAGTTTAGTCTGGATAGTACTTTGGGTAGTACAAGACAGCCTGAGGTCCAATCTGGTTTAACATTAGTTCGAGATCGGGCTACACCAGAATGAGCTTGGACTGGATCAGACCGATTCAGTGGATTGTCAGGACCAAGACCTATATGATGTTTTTTTCCCTCCTTTTTTGAGAAAAAATATTTAAACCTAATGAGACCATAATAATCATAAAATATTAAAATTTAATCATAAATTCATAATAATCTTTAACAACGTTAAATAATAATAAAAATAAAAATAATACAGACCAGACCAAATGGTATAATCTAGACATCTAGTATGCCCAGGTCAATTTTTTTTCACCAAACCGAGTAGGACCGGGCTACCTCCTCCACACATCCCCAGTCAATAAGGAAACTTCGCGGAAGGGGCGAAGGGTAGGGTTGTAATTTCGTAAGACGAGTGGCAAACACGGTTCCGGCATTTCACGTCACCTATAAATTCACGGCTCGGTTCGTTGCCCTAACAGATACAGCTAATCTCATCGCAGAAGAAGGCAGAGGCTGTGCGGCGAAATTATTCTCTTCGTGTGGGTGTTCTTCCTATTCCAGCGATTTCTTGGGTTTTCGATCTCTGGTATTGAATTCTTCCGTAGTCTTCAATTTTGTATCTCTGGTCATTTTGTTATTTTTCTTCTTGATCTTTTTTTTATTTCTTTTGTCCTTTTGTTGTTGTCTTTCTTGTTTCTGATATCAATCTATAGTTGTTTGGCCTGAAGGTTTCGATTTAATTTCCGAATGCCCGTAGTCTTCAATTTTTCATCTCTGATCAATTTGTTATTTTTCTTCTTGATCTGTTTTTATTTCTTTTCTCCTTTTGTTGGTGTCTTTCTTGTTTCTGATATCGATCTATAGTTGTTTGGCCTGAAGGTTTCGATTTGATTTCTGAATCCCGATATCCTACAATTCTTGCCGGGGCTGAAGGTTATCAAAGAGTCATCGATTAAGAATTCTCGAGTTTTATCAATTCAGGTACGTTATTTTGGTTGCTGCTCATTACGTATTCGTTTGTGTTCTTAATTTTTGTGTTACCGCATAGTATGTGTTCTGTGATATTGCCGTTGTTTTAGACTGCGTTGTTTTTGAGCATATGATCTTTTCTGTATATATTTTGAGGGTTCGGTTTTCAATAATGATTCGGGTTTAAAATGTTTGATGTATATTTCCTTTTCATATGGTTCTGGTCGGACCTCCCTGCTTGTATGTGGATCTGTATTTATCGACTTATTTGACTACTTTGTCTAGTTGAACAATTCCGGCCCGTTCCTGGTTCCTTTGTTTCAATTTAACGAAAAGCCCATGAATTTCTATGATGCATTCCTTTGCATCATTGTTTCACTATTTGCGTATTGATTTAAAGCAAGTCATATTTATGCCAGTTCGATGATATTGATCTATGATTCTTCCAATTTTTCACGTGTCTCTCTTGTCTGTACCTTTTCTTTTCCATCTATTTTCTGGATTTGCTCAAATGTCTGTAATCTGTTTGATGATGCAGAACTGCATGATCTAATGGAGTCCAAAGGTGGGAAAAAGAAGTCTAGTAGTAGTAAATCATTATTCTACGAAGCTCCCCTTGGCTACAGCATTGAAGACGTACGACCCAACGGTGGAATCAAGAAGTTCAGATCTGCTGCTTACTCCAACGTAAGTTTTATATCACATATACTATATGGGTTTTGGATTATTTGATTCATTGAGCAATGAAAAATGCTAATACCTTTTCTATGATCTTTTGCAGTGCGCTCGCAAGCCATCCTGATATCTCCTAACTCTCATCCGTCTTTTTAGTTTTAGCTTTTTTTCCCATTTTTCTTAGGTTAATTTACTGCTCTACTTCAATCAGCGTCTTTCCGAAACCCCCTTTTTGCGATTGTGTTCTCTTCGCACCTGTGGTTTAGTTCTTCTGTGTCCGTATTCTGAGGCAAAATGACGGTGCCTGTGTCAGCAATTGGTTTTGAAGGTTATGAGAAGAGGCTGGAAATATCCTTCTTTCAGCCTGGAATCTTTCTTGATCCAGAAGGAAAGGGTCTTAGATCTCTCACAAAATCCCAGCTGGATGAGATTTTAGCACCAGCAGAGTGCACCATTGTTTCATCACTGTCAAACGAGGAGGTTGACTCCTATGTTCTCTCTGAGTCCAGCCTCTTTGTCTATGCATATAAGATCATCATCAAAACCTGTGGTACTACCAAGCTACTCCTTTCAATCCCACCCATACTGAAGATGGCCAAGCTCCTTAATCTCGCTGTTAGATCTGTGAGGTACACTCGCGGAAGCTTCATCTTTCCTGGAGCTCAGTCCTTTCCACACCGCCACTTTTCTGAGGAAGTAACAGTCCTGGATAACCACTTTGGGAAGCTTGGACTAAACAGCGTGGCTTATGTTATGGGTAGCGCAGACAGCCCAGAGAAGTGGCATGTGTACTCTGCTTGTGCTGACTCAGTGAACGCATGTGACTCTGTTTACACCCTCGAGATGTGTATGACTGGCTTGGATAGAGACAAAGCCTCGGTTTTCTACAAAAATCAATCTAGCTCTGCAGCCCACATGACCGTGAAATCTGGAATCAGAAACATCCTCCCAGATTCTCAAATATGTGACTTTGAGTTTGATCCATGTGGTTATTCAATGAACTCAGTCGAGAACTCTGCTGTTTCTACAATTCATGTTACTCCAGAAGATGGATTCAGCTATGCTAGCTTTGAGACAGTTGGGTATGATCTGAAAGCCTTGAACCTGAAGCAACTGGTTTTGAGGGTGCTTACATGCTTTGAACCGATGGAGTTTTCAGTAGCTGTGCATGTGGACTTTGCGAGCAAGACATTTGAGGAGTTATGTATGCTGGATTTGAAGGGCTACAGTCGCAAAGAGGGGAGCCTTGAAGAGCTTGGAATGGGTGGTTCTGTTGTCTACCAAAAGTTTGTCAAGACCGCCGAATGTGGCTCACCTAGATCAACTCTGAAATGCTGGAAAGACGACGAATTTGAAGATGAGTAGAGTTGTGTGTTTTTTAGCTGTAAGAATAAAAGGCTTTGCTTTGCCTGTTCTAGACTTCTAGTGCTTTCTAATTATGTAGACCTGGCGTGATCTTCTTTTATATTCTGTCGTGTTGCAAAAAATAAAGCTGGCCGGTGAGGCTAGCTAATGTCGGTATTCTTAGTGGACTTGGTTTTATTGCCCTTTCGTTTCGATAAAAGCAAAGCCTGCCTGTTAGGCTTTGCAGTGCAGTGTCGTATTTGTGATGTGGGACCTTTATTATGGCCTTGTGAAATGCATGTTCTGATTATCAATTTTATGTCTTTTAAGTTTTAAAGTGGAATTTCTTCTCTATGTTATCATATCAGTTGAACATTAACAACTAAATTAGTATACATGTCTTTTGGTTTAGGATTTTTTTTTTACATTTGATTTTTTCTTTTTTGATAATATTTTTGTCATTTGTGCCATGAGGGGGAATTTTCCCATAATTGAATTGACTGACTCCGTCCTAGACGTTTTTTGATCCTTATCTCTTTTTTTTTTTTTTTGATAATAAATTTTTAGGAAAGGGGTTGGGCTTACCCACAGTGCAGGGCGCTTGGAGCCCAGTCCACAGGGCATACTGGACAGAGAGTACACATGCCTCCACCTCTACCAGCGTTTCCACTGCTTCCTAGACCCCTAGGATGTCTCCTCCAGCGCCTTGACCAGCGCAGGGATCGAACTCTTTCCCTTGAGGTGAGGAAGTCCGACCCCTTTACCAGTTGAACCCAAGGACAGGGGTGATCCTTTTCTCTTTTGAGGCTGCGCTTTTCATCATTGTGAGAAATTGGTAAGAATATTTAGGCCGACCACTTGGGCCAGATTACGGACGTCTTTTAATAAAGGAAAATATTTTGATTTTGTCAATGTATTGTATTTTGGTAGGATCACCTAACCTACCATATAATCTTATAAATGGAGATTGAAAAAGAAGTCAAATTTTGAGAAATTTAATCTTTTTGTTATCCATTTTTTATTTGATTTTTTTACTTTTAACTCCGGAGATGGAAGGTATATGAGAATCAATAGATTCAAAGGTTGTAACATGAGAGGTGTAGTGATTGTAAATGGCATAAAGATTGGTTAAAAAAAGGTTAAGGTGCAAAAATACACATGTACTTTTGTCGGAGAGCGGCCAGTAGCAAATATTTTTTTTAGGTGCAAAAGTGATGTGGTTACAAAAGTGGAGCAAAAGTCACATATTCCGTTAAAGTAAAAAACGTTGACCGTTAAGTTGGATGGTTTGACTAAAATTGGTGACATGTACAATGGTGGGGCCCACAGTATGTCCACGTCAGCAAAGTCTGAGTTCACTCCATTTTTTCTCCAATTGGTACGATGACGCTTCAATGAAACTCAATTTCGTTACCTCCGATCACCGATCGAAGGCGATGGCGAACACGCTCTTCACTTGCTCTGTTTAGCCGTTGGTTGGCAAGAATACGTAGGTCAGAGTTTCTATTTCGGCCGGCCAAAGAGGGAAGAAAGTGAAGTGGAGATAGATTGAAAGCTCCCTTCTGAGTTTAAACAAGCTAGTATTTTAGGGTTCAGTTTCCTTTCTAATTTTTTGTCTTCCTTAATCTCTGAGAGATTCCAGTACTATGTATGACTCGGATATGGCAATATAAGAGAATACAAGAACAGAGAAAAAGATCAAAAGAAAATCTGAACAATACACAGTTTATACGCCGCCGATTCCATGTACGATCCTTTGTATATCTTACCATCGGAATCAATTAGAGCCACACCAAAGGGGGATCCACTGTATGGTGCATGAGATTTATTTGCAGCCTCTAAGGTTGCATACTTCAATTTCTCATTCGGATGATGCTCATTATTACAGAAGTCGGTGGATGAATTGTTGATTTCGCCGGAGAAATGTATACCACCGTGACGGGGATCTAGGAGCATAGGAATATCCGGGGAGGAGATCGTGGCGTCCGAATCGGTGAGAGAGAAACTGAAATAAGGGAGTGATTGCTGAATCGGGGTTCATTTTTCTGGGGGTATAGCCCTATCCATCTTTAATCTCTTAGGTTGCTATTAGTTTGGGATTGGGGGAAAAGATTGAATCTTGGAATTGAGTTGGGGAAATACGCTGGTTAAGGAAGGTGAATAACGTTCTTTTTCCGTCTCTTCAACGGCGAGGGTACGCGGTTTCTGTTTCGCACGTCCGCAGCGGTGGCAGCAGCAGAGGGGGGAAGCTCGAAGACACATCGGCGACGGCAACAAAACAAGCCTCTTCTGAGGCAGCCTCTGCTTGGGTTCTAGATCCTGTCACTGGTTATTACAGCCCATGAATCACTCCCGAGATTGACCCGGTGAACTCCGCTCATGCTCTTGAATCATAAAGTCAGATCACCCACCCACTCCACTTAGGCCCTATTCTTTCTGACTTCGAAGGATCCATCTTTTCTTTTCTTTGTTGTTGTTATTCTTGCATTAGTTTGGGATTGGGGGAAAAGATTGAATCTTGATGAAGAAGATGAAGATTGGGAGTTTTCCGGAAAGCAGGAAGTGGAGAGGAAGAGTTGCTGACATGGACACCACTGTGGGACCCACCAACATACACGTCACCATTTTTGGTCAAACCCCACTTCACGGTCAACGTCATCCACTTTAACGGCAGATGTGACTTTTGCTCCACTTTTGTAACCACATAGTCACTTTTGCATCTAAAAAAAATATTTGCTACTGGGTGCTCCTCCGACAAAAGTACATGTGTATTTTTGCACCTTAACTCTAACAAAAATTCAAAAATTGTTGGATCCAAATGATTAGGTTTTTAGAAATATTTTTTTATCAAAAAGAAAGATTGAAAATAACTTCATACTCCCCGGTTTTAAATATAAGATAGAGTTGAGTCAATTGATTTAGTTTTTTTTTTTTTTGGAGATGTTAAGAAAGCTAATGAAATTACTTTAAAATATTTATATGACATTTTTTTCCAAACTATTTTGCCTAACTTATAAACTGTAAAACTGATATATAATTTAATGATACACAACATATGATTTGATCAAGTAACTTATTTAGTATCCTTAATCTCTTTGAAAAAAGTTCATTTTGTCTTATATTTAGGAGCGAATGGAGTATATTTTATCTTTTGTAGAAAAAATAATTGGATTTTTCTAATGTATTTATATCTTTTTAATTTGTCAGCCTAAAAAATAATCTAAATATTATTTTAATATGTATAATTTATCCAGTTATCAAACTGACATGACTTATATTTTAAGCTAAATTATACTTTTAGTCTTTTAAGTTTTACATAAGGCATATTTTTGATCCCTTAGCTTTATAAATTATACTTTTGGTCCTAAAATTCTAACATTGTTAATATTGCTAACAGAAAACACTGACGTAGTGAACTTAAGTGATGACTACTAGCATTTAATTACAAATTTTATATATTCTTCAATTTACCCATATTTTAAATTTAAACTTAATAACATTTAATTATACAGTTATCACTTAAGTTTACACCATTATCACTTGAGTTTGCATTTTCTGTAACCAAAATTAATGGTGCTAGAATTATAGGACTAAAAATATACTTTATAAAGTCAAGGGACCAAAAGTATACCTCATGTAAACTTAAAGGACTAAAAGTATACTTTAATCTATATCTTAATAGCAATTAATATTACATAAAGTATACGTTTTTTACGCTCTTATATCTTTATTTCAATTAATTATGCTTATATTTTTTTGACGAAATCAGTTGATTTTTTTTTTTTTTTTTACCAATTGAGAAGGTTTAATACATCATATTTCTTATAATTTCCTTCATTTAATAATTCTTTCACGAATGACGGAACACAAAGAGATAAGTACTAGTAATAGATGAACACTTATTCATAGGATTAGTTTCTTGCCACGTACACTATTTAATAATATTGATTATATAAATAATATCTACCTATCCCAACATCAAGGTGGCTGTAGTTTAGTGGTAAGAATTCCACGTTGTGGCCGTGGAGACCTGGGCTCGAATCCCAGCAGCCACATTCAAAGTGTCATTTTTACTTTCAACACAGCAAAATGGATTCAGAACATTTTCTCGTCCTTGCAATTTCTGAAATCGCCCAACTAAACAACAGAACTCCCACGAGGCAAAGGAAATAATAATCTTTAATTAAGAAATTGTGAGAGCATTCCCACAAAGAATAATGGGAAATTGAGGATAAATCCTGTTTGACAAATTAATTAAAAAATTGGCCCTCAGCATCTAGGTTTTCAAGTCAAAAGTGTGAGTGGTAAAAGTAAAAGATCAAATCACCCTTGATGGATGGAAGCTCATTTTACAAATCCTGCTCATTTGCCAAGTTTCATAGTTTTTTCCCACCTGAGATCTCCACACTCACACTGACAGCCTTCTTCCCCCAGTAGCAAGATCATGAAAGTGAGGCGTCGGCGGCACGTACAGATAAGAAGGATGATCATGCGACGGCGAGAATCTCCTTGTTGTACATGTCCGGCCTTTCAAACGTCCGTCGGACATATCTTTGTTGCAGAATGATGATGAGAAAACAGCTTCGTCACAGGGACAAGCTTCGATGGCGCAGGATCTTAGGGTGACGGAGGCTGGAAAGGAAAAGACGATTGGGCGACAAAAATAATGAAAAACGTATACCTTTGAATTTTATAATTATTTCTAATCAATTACAGAAAGATGACAACACGTTAAGTCACACACACAAGACACAACACAAATATTATCGTTTACCATACATGAAAACAAATTTTCCTTGACAACACAATGATAAATATAGCAAGCTTGGCTATGCATGAGAATATGTAAAATATAAATGCTCGACATACACTTGAGTACAAAGACAAGGTGCAAAATATGGCATCATCAATCTCTGCGTCTATCATAGTCGACCTCGTGCTGGTATCTTGAATACGCATGCATAAACTCAGCCCTTCCCATGAGTTCTAATATTTCATACGACATGCAAAGCTCAATTGTCAAGGCTCTCTTCTTCTGCTCCAGCATCAATTACAAGGTCCCAATCATACATATAAGCTGGGCCCCGACGAATTCCCCAAAGGCCGTCCCCAGCCAAAGTCAATGGAATAAAAGTTGGATCTTTGGCTACCACCAGCATGCATTTCCCTCCCAAATCTGTTGCTAAGTAAACTCAATGTTGGATTTGGGATCAAAGCTTCAAAGTCGCTGATAGCGACTTCGGCAAGTGCACCGGTCGTTATAAGTAATAAAGTAGTGAGAAAAAGATCGTCCCACGAGGAATAGTACTCCAATCACTAATTCGCTATTTTTGCTTTAGTTGGATGAATTGAGTAATATGGGGTGAGTTGTAACCAAACAGAATTTAAAGAATTAAATAAAGAACAAGAATCCAAAATCAAGAATTTCAAGAACAATTTTTAGAAAAGATGAGTAATCAAGGAAAACGCAGCTAGGGATGAGAATCCCCTATGTTCCTCCAAGTATTTGAATTGAATCCTAACAAATTATTATTCCCACGATTGACGATCAATTCTCTAAAGTTAGACTAAGTCCCAATGTCTTGATGCTACCTTAGTCCGTTATCTTTGAAAACAACCTAATGTCTTAGTATTGTTTGGAAAGATCAATTTATTTACCAGAATTATGAGATCACATAAACTCGTAAGCCTATGTCTAAGTCATGCAACTCTACGATGAATTAACGGTTCTAGTTAAATGCACCAACATCTCTATTGTCATACACCAACCTATGAACAATCTAAAAAGTGATCAATCTTTAAGAAAGCTTAAGCAAAGATAATTCATTCAATCAAGAAAATAACGCTAAATAAAGAATCCAACCAAATACTCTAAATTCGCATAGGGTTCATCCTCGTCCTAACTACAAAAGAAAATTAGCCAAGCATGGCTAGGTTAACAAAATAAAAGAGATGAAAATCAGACTTGTTCTTCAAGATTGGGAAGGTTGATCTCCATAATTGCTGCTTCTCTCCTCTTTCTTTTTGGCTCCGGTGTGTGCGTGTTTCGTTCTTTGCGTCGTCCGAATTCTACTTGTTCGCGGCGTCTGTATCTTTTGAACTCCCCTCCCTTCCTTTTATATATATTGTTTGGGCTGTGCTTGCGTTTTGTGCGTGATCTCCTCTAAAGATATATCATATCTTTTTGTTTTACCCTTTCCTTGTGTGGACCCCACGTCCTTGTTCCAATTACTTAAAGATCTATGTTGGGTCAAGGCTGCACATCATAGTTGCTTTTTGTCTTTTTCTCAAATTGATATATCCTATATATTATATTTTATATAATGTATGGATATATGGAATCCCCTGATGCTTTTTCTCCTTATATATATATATAAATATAATTTGATTCCTTTTTATCTTCTTCTTAGATCACATAATATCTCATGCACAATCAAATAGGATATCAATAGATTTTCTGTTATAATATTCTTTTATCCTATATTTAATTAAAAGATAGATAAGTACATAAAGATAATTAAATAAGTACAAAATATTAATAAATAAAATCCAATATATCCCAGAATCTACCCTTATTTAATTATAAAATATATACTTATCAAACTCCCCCACACTTAAACATTTGCTTGTCCTCAAGCAAAAGAAAGAGAATTAATTTTCTGAAAGGAACATTGCATATGGAATTCCTAAACAGAGAGCAATAAACCACCACACTTAGATCATATCATCAAATCTTATTTAAGTTAATGTCTTATAAGAATAGGTCACTAAGTCAATAGCCTTAAACAATTGTAACAATCTTTTAACGTCCCATAATCAAAGGATCGACGAGCAATAAGTTCAACCATAAGATTAGTAAAAGAATATTATGTCACTCAATTTTTCCAGAAAAATTCAAACATCCCCACTAAACCAAGCTTTTTATTGAACTTAATAGGGATCCTCATAGTTTTTTTTTTTCTTTTTTTTTTGGTCTTGAGCCGATGTAGGTCCCCTTTTGATGCGACCTTGCACATGGTGATGCAGCACCGGTTACTCAGTTACTCCAACAGGCACTTCAAGAGGCTTTTAGCCCAACTCATAACTCTCTTGGACTTTACCGTTTGACGCGACCCTGCACATGGGTGATGCAGCACCGGTTACTAAGTCAAGTCTAGAGATGTCAGCGGAGTTGTTGTTTTCTTTTCTTTCTTTCTTTTTTTTTACCTGAGTCATTTCCCTAAACAAAAGTTATACTTAACTAGCAAAGGTCATCATCTAATTTTCTAAAAAAATCATGTAGCAAAATATTCATAAACTAATAATCTGTTGATCCTATTACAAACTATTCCCTATTCTCATAGTCCATATCAAGATTGCTACAAAAATTCAAAGCTTAGAGGCTTAGTTGAAACATTATTTTCTATTTTAATTTTTGACTTGATAATATTCACTAAGATGGGGAAAACTCAAAATTAAGGTCAATCCTAAACAATAAAAAAATATTTTCGATTGTATAAGGACAAGCATAACCAAGGAAATCATATCCCTCCCCCATACTTAAATCAAACATTGTCCTCAATGTTGCAAAAATATAAAGAGGGAAAGAAACTAGTACTCCCCTGGTTTAGGTCTCTAACTCTGATGTGGAGTTCTTCTTTTAGTACCATCCATGATGTTTCACATTTCTAGGGAGGAGCGAGTGCACACGCAAGACTTTGCAACAACAAAAGGAGTGATCATCTTTAAACCTAGAAAAATGAAAGAAAAAAACAAAATAATAATAATAATAACTGCAATAAAAACTTATTGGGTTGCCTCCCAATCAACGCTTGTTTACCGTCCCGAGCCTGACGGATGTCCTCTTAATTCTCAACTTCTAATGCCACAGAGGTTCTTCCTCTGTCAATGTCTCCACCGTGGTAAGGCTTTAATCTCTGCCCATTCACCTTAAAAGCTTCATCTGAACCTATTGGTGCAATGGCAATTGCACCAAAAGGTCTGACTTCTTTGACTACAAAAGGTCCCGACCATCTAGACTTCAATTTCCACGGAAAAAGTTTCAAACGAGAATTATAAAGTAGTACCTGCTGTCCCGGATGAAACTCTTTAGGAATAATCCTCCTGTCATGCTATCTCTTGGTTCTTTCCTTGTAGAGGCTAGCACTCTCATATGCAAAAATTTTGAATTCATCAAGCTCATTCAACTGAAGTAACCTCTTTTCATCAGCAGATTTAGCATCAAAATTCAGCAGCTTAGTTGCCCAAAGTGCCTTATGCTCAAGCTCCACTGGAAGGTGGCAAGACTTACCATATAGCAGCTGAAACGGTGACATGCCAATAGGAGTTTTGAATGCCATTCGGTACGCCCACAAAGCATCATCAACCTTCTTAGACCAATCCTTCCTTGACTTCCCAGCGGTCTTCTCCAGAATTTGCTTCAATTCCCTGTTAGACATCTCCACTTGCCCACTAGTTTGTGGGTGATATGGAGTAGTGACACGATGAGTGACACCATATTTGCTAAGCACTGATTGAAACGTCGGTTACAAAAGTGAGTTCCTCCGTCACCGATAATGGCCCTAGGTACCCCAAACTGTTGAATATATTCTTTTCGAAAAGATACCACCACCTTAGCTTCATTAGTGGGAAGAGCAATTGCCTCTACCCACTTGGAGACATAGTCCACGACTACAAGAATGTACTTGTTGTTAAAAGAACTTGGGAATGGCCCCAAAAATCAATCCCCACACATCAAATATCTCAATAACAAGAATGTTGTTAAGGGGCATCTCATGTCTCCTAGAGATATTCCCAGTTCTTTGGAAACGATCACAACGCTCCACAAACTTCCTAGCATCCTTGTACAATGTAGGCCAATAAAAACCACTTTGTAATACCTTAGCAGCAGTGCGTTCTCCAGCAAAATGTCCACCATAATCTGAACCGTGACAATGCCAGAGGACCTTATGAGTTTCCTCCTCGGAATACAAAGTCTTAGGAGCACTCCATCTACACACTGAAAAACAAGAAAGGCTCATCCCGGATATACCGCCAAACATCATGCATGAACTTCTTCCTTTCTTTGCCATGTTAGTCCCTCTGGTATCATCCCAATTGCCTTATAATTAGCAGTATCAGCGAACCAAGGTACATTGCTGATTGCCAAGAAATACTCATCTGGGAATTCATCCCGAATCTCCATCTCTAAATCATCCTGCAACTCCTTAACCTGTATCCTAGATAAGTGATCGGCTACCACATTCTCCACCCCTTTCTTGTCCCTGATTTTAATATCAAACTCTTGGAGTAGCAGCATCCAACGGAGAAGCCTTGGCTTAGCGTCTTGCTTAGTCAAGAGGTATTTTAGAGCAGCATGATCCGTAAAAATAATCACCTTGGAACCAATCAAATACTGTCTAAACTTATCTAATGCATAAATAATTGCAAGCATCTCCTTCTCAGTTGTTGCAAAGTTCAATTGTGCCTCATTCAGAACTTTACTCGCATAGTAAATAACATGCAACAACTTATTCTTCCTTTGCCCCAACACAGCCCCTATAGCATAGCCACTGGCGTCACACATCAGCTCAAACGGTAACTCCCAATCAGGCGCCGTCAGAATAGGTGCAGTGGTCAATCTCTCCTTCAACAAATTAAATGCCACTAGACAATTATTGTTAAAGTTAAAGTCTTCATTTTTGACCAACAACTGACTAAGTGGTTTGGCTATCTTGGAAAAATCCTTGATAAACCTCCGATAAAAACCTGCGTGACCAAGAAAACTGCGAACGCTACGCACATTGGTGGGAGGAGGTAAGTCTTTGATGATTATAATCTTGGCTCTATCCACTTCTATCCCTTTATCAGATATTCTATGACCCAAGACTATCCCATCTTTCACCATAAAGTGGACTTTTCCCAATTAAGCACCAAGTTACTCTCTTGACATCTTTGGAGCACACAAGACAAATTAGCCAAGCAAGTATCATACGAAGTGCCAAAAACAGAGAAATCATCCATAAATACCTCCATAAATCTCTTAGTCATGTCAGAGAAGATAGACAACATGCACCTCTGAAAAGTAGCTGGGGCATTGCAAAGATCGAAGGGCATCCGTCTATAAGCAAAAATCCCAAATGGACAAGTGAAAGCTGTCTTCTCTTGATCCTCTGAAGCCACTGCTATTTGATTGTAACCGGAATAGCCATCTAAGAAACAGTAATAAGAGTGACCTGCAAGCCTCTCAAGCATCTGATCCATGAATGGCAAAGGAAAGTGAACCTTACGAGTGGCATCATTCAACCTCCTATAATCCACACACATTCTCCAGCCCGTAACAGTTCTAGTGGGTATCAATTAATTATTCTCATTCTGCACTACAGTGATTCCACCCTTCTTCGGTACTACCTGTACTGGACTAACCCACTTTGAGTCAGAGATAGGATAATCATACCTGCATATAACAGTTTCACCACCTCCTTTCTCACCACTTCCTTCATAGTCGGGTTAAGTCTCCTCTGGGGCTGCCTTACTGGTTTCACATGGTCCTCCATAAGAATTTTATGAGTGCAAAATGAAGGACTAATCCCCTTTAAATCAGATATAGACCACCCTATGGCAGTCTTGTGAGTAGTCAAAACTTTCAGCAACTTCTCTTTGTCGGTAGGTGACAACTCAGCACTAATAATAATGGGATAAGTGTCATCCTTCCCTAGAAAAGCATACTTTAGATTAGAAGGGAGCTCCTTTAGTTCCACCTTAGGGGTAACAGGTTCTTCCCAAAAGTAAAGGAAGTTCAGCATCTTCCTCCATGTTGAGAACCACAAAATCCACCGGGAAGATGAATTTGTCTACTTTCACAAGCACATCCTCAATGACACCTTCTGGCTTCTTAATGGACCTATCCGCCAACTGTAACGACATCATATTAGGATTCATCTCTTTAATGCCGAGAGCTTTCGAAATAGATAAGGGCATTAAATTTATACTAGCTCCCAGATCACACAGTGCTCTGCCCATATTGACGTTCCCTATTGCACAAGGAATGCTAAAGCTACCCGGATCTTTAAGCTTTGGTGGCAACTTTGTTTGAATAATGGCACTACACTGCTGAGTCAATGCCACTGTTTCGGCCTCTTGCAACTTATGCTTCTTGGAAAGCAAATCTTTCATGACTTTTGCATAATTAGGCATATTTTCAAGGGCTTCTGCAAAAGGAATGTTAATTTGTAGTTTCTTAAAAACATCCAAGAACCTGGCATACTGTTGCTTCTGAATCTGCTGCTTCAACCTTTGGGGGTACGGAGGTTTTGCATAAGAAGGAGTGGGAGACTTCTTTGTAGTTATCTCCTTTGGAACCTGCTGCACATCATCATTCTCAGCCTTTTCCTCCTCTTTTTGTAAAGCCTTTTCATGTTCTTCCACCCCTTTTTCAGATTTTTCCTTCACCGGAATCGATTTCTCAACTGGCTGAATCACTATACCACTCCTTGTAGATATGGCCTTACAATGCTCTTTTAGATTGACCACAGTATCACTAGGTAAGGACCCTTGGCTCCTCTCTGCTATGTACTTTGTTAACTGACCAATCTGATTCTCCAAGTTCCGAATTGAAGCCTCCTGATTTTTGAGAGAAGACTTTGTTTCATTCCGGAAAGCTTCAGAACCCTGTATGTATTCAGTACTGGTACGGGTCAACTGTGTCAAAGCCTTTTCCAGATCAGTAATGGTGGTGGTGGGTTGGTGGAACTGCTGAGGTGCTGCTTGGGGTTTATAGGAAAAGTTTGGGTGAGATTTCCAGCAAGGATTGTACGTGTTTCTATATGGATTAAACTGATTCCTAGGAGGATTACTCATGTAATTAACCTCAGCTGTTTCTCCAGTACTACCAGCTTCACAATCTCCATTAGCGTGTTCCCCTTTGCAAATTAAAAATCACAAAGAAAAGGAGGCTGAGAAGTGATGGATGAGACCTGAGAAGAGGCAAGCTGTTTAGTGAGGGTAGCTAACTGCTGTTAGATCATCTTGTTTTGTTGGGAAAGGTTCTCATTGTGGGCCAAAATTGTATTGTGACAAGTATTTTATAAAATATCCTAGACATTTTCCTTATTCCCCTATTCCCCTCTCCTCGTCCTTGAAAGAGCATCAATAGAGGTAAATTAGGAAAATATTGACAAATATAAAAAATATATCTTATATTTAGGACCAAGATCAACTCCTTAAATATATCTTATAATAAGGACTAAAGAAGTGTATTTTCTTTATACATTTTATGTTATATGTATGGATTTGATCAACCCCGCACATTACAACAAACATTTAAAATATACTCTCTCTGGTCCTAATTATAAGACATATTTAACCGATTTTGGGGAGATTAAGGAGAGAAGTTAAATTAGTTAATTTCACTTATTTTCCTAAAATAACCTTATATAAATTTAAAATGACATAAGTAAAAGTGAATCAACAGCCCCTACAACATATCTCTTCGACCTAGAATTTTCTTTTCCACACGCTTTTTAATTGAAATAATGGTTTTACTATATATACATATATGTGTGTATATATATGTATACATATAGACACACACACACACACAGGTGTGTTTGTACACATATATCTACAAACACATATATATAGACACACACACATGTACACACACAGATATACACATATGTACACAGATATACATATATGTATAAACACACACGCACATGTGTGTGTGTATATCTATATATATTTGTGTGTAGACACACACACACATATAGGGGTGAGTGTGTGTAAATCAAACACTTGAGAGAATAAAATATGGGTGTTTTATGAAGAAATTGATAAAAATTAAAATATTGTCCTAAATTAGGACCAAAACCAACTCCCAAATGTTGTCTTATAATTAGGACTGGAGGGAGTAAACTGTATTATTTATGTTTTAATAAAAAAGACAAGTTATATTAAACGTCAAAATTTTCTTAAAAAGGAATCCTCACTCAAGATAAAGCTAGAGGACCCAGTACATAGTCAATACAGCAAACATGAAAACAGAACTACATAACGAACATGAAACATAAGGAAGTAAAGAACAAAAGGCAAGGCAATATCAATGAGAGTTGGGTCTAGTAGAAAATTCCCTCGCATCGTGATGGACCTAAATTTCTGCTGGAAGAGATACCCCATTTAATACTGAACAGTGTCTTGAACAAAATTGTCTTTACTTCAAAGAAAAACACAGAACAAAAGTAACCCAGGAGGATACTTATACCTAAAAAAAAGAAAAAAAAGAAAAAGGAAACAAGATAACATAGCCCAAAAAAGGAGAGTGCATACAGTGATCTAGCAGCATACTAAAAGTTGCCCAAACCACGTCTCACCTTCCATTTTCTCCCAGTAGACTCCATGCACCATGAGGCCAGAGAACAGTTGACACACAACAGCTTCACCATAAAACACTGGCAAGGCCCAATGCTTCACGAAGTCAACCTGTAATGGTGTTGAAGGAGGCTAGAGAATCGATAACTTCCTAACTATAGGAGTGCTGACCAAGTGTTGGAGTTATAGCATTGCATATGGGTCTGTCAATTGAAATAATGTCTCACATTACTTGTGAGTAAAAAAATATAAGTATATATTACAATTTGCAAGTTTGGGCTAGTAAATAGGTAAAGAGGAAGAGTGGGCTCGCATGCACGACAACGGGCCCCAGGAGGCAAACACAGCCGAAATTCGGCAATTTCTCCATTTAGCGTTGTCAAATATGGACTAAACACTTCAAAAATATTTGTGAGAAAATCTAAAATTTATTTTGTGATAATGCTTACTAGAAAATCACCTGTTTTAGGGTTTTAGTTTTTGAAATATGAGCTTTGAGACCTATATTTGAGCTTTTAGGCTTTCACTTTGTCTCGTATTCTCTTTGACTATTGGTTGTTGTTATATTTTATTGTTTTGTTCACCTTGTTCTTTCAGGAAGGATCAGTTTTATGAGAGTTGTAATACCCTAAAATCTGACCTATGATGAGCATCATAGTTTGATAAATAATACCTATTGGAAATAGGTGAATATGTGGTGTCAAAACAGTGTAAAATATTTATTCTATTTTTCTAAGGAAAATTAGAAGAAATAAAGGCCAAAAATGCAGTTATGGGTCATAAAATAGCCTAAGGAAAATTATGATAAGTCCCAAGGGTATTAGGGAAAAAATATATATTTCGGAAAGTATTGAAAGTATAGAAAAAGTATTCAGAAAGTATTGAAATTAGAAAGTATAGAAAAAGTATTGAAAGTATAGAAGAAGTATTCAGAAAGTATTAAAAGTATTCTGAAAGTATTAGTGTGTGAGGAAAATTAGAGAGTATGTGAAAGTATTGGGAAAGTATTCCGAAAGTATATACATATACTTGCTAGCCGAAATTTGTAGCAAAAAAGGGGATAAGGATGAATTATATAATATCATGATATTTTGAATCCACTTGCAATATAATAATAATATAATTTATGAAAAAGCAAATAGGATAAATGACCACCGATATAAACTAAATCCTATCTAGAAAACCATGAACAAGGTTTCTAGAGTCAGAGTATATTATAGACTATTGGATATGATTAGTTTTGATGATGTCTTATATAGATGTCATTCTTAAGAGCAAAAAGGTTGCATACTACATTTATCTTATACTTTGACTGATTCTTACATTTAATGTAGATGTAATGTTGATATGAAGAAGATGGAAGTTGGAATGACTAAATTCGAGTTAAAATAAGGAAATTCAAGCTTTCCGATGAATAGAAGTTGCTACAATTTAATTGCTACGATCCTGTGCATGAATAGCTCTTCCTTGCATTTGAATCTCGTCAATACTCAAGTATCAAACATGTACTCGCGAGTATCATGCTTCAATTATTCAATATGACACTTCAATACTCGAGTATGGTACTTGGCTACTCAAGTATGGTGCATAAACAGCTGCTTCTGTGCTTAAATCCCGACAATACCCGAGTATGGATAATCAATACTCGAGTATGACACCACTCTGATCAGCTCTGTTTCACGTCCAGCACTGGCGACCAATGGTAATTCGACTATATCTCCCAAACCAGAGCTCCGATTGATACGAAACCAATTTTTTTGGAAACTAGACTTCCAAACGGTTCTATTCGCATAAGAATCAAGTCCAAAGGAGATCATATGAGAGAGATATGAATTGTTAAATATGACAGTGACATCACCATCACCCTGCTGACCAAGCTTCAATGTTTTGAGTATATCTCACAAACTAGAAATCCAATGAAGCTGAAATCGGTGCCATTTGAAAGAAGACTCAAAGGGATTTCCATCAAGACTTGAACCAACCTAAACAGAGTTCATACAAGGAAGTTATGATCTTAGAAAGTTGACACTCAAAATACTGGAAGCAACAGAGTTCGAATCAAAGACTTCCGATATAACTGAACAGCATAGATACCCGAGTATAAGCTTTGAATACTCGAGTATGGTCGAGTTAGAAGCGTCTGGCATATCTGAATCAAAGGGATACTCGAGTATGTTCGGTAAACATACTTCCGCTGTATCGAGAATTCGGATCGTGATTCTGGAATTAAATACTATTAATGAAGATCTTTAATGATTTGATTACTGACCGATTCTGCTCATAATGTTCAAATATTCTAGTTATAATACAGGATTATTATGGGTAACGAAATATCCGCATATACACTCTGATACGAAGCAGAAAAGGAAAACACACAAACGCACAAGAAGCAACGAAGAAACATTCGTCTGTCTATCACTGAATCATAGGCTGAGAATCAGACTGTCATTACAAAGGAATGATTTCAAATGAATGAGAATTAATGCAGCAAAGAACGAATAAGGAATGTTCTGCATTTGAATTCAAACACAGAAGCCACAGCTACAACGGACACAAACCAAATCAGTATAAATAGGAGAAGACTTGACCGATCAAACTACCCAAAAATATGCAGCAGTGAAAGAGAAAAACGCACAAGCAGAAAGATACTCTCGAGAGATTAGTTTCGCTAAGCTCTTGTGAGATACTTTCTGAATACTTCCTGCCGATACTTTCGAATACTTTCGGCCAATACTTTCGGCTAATACTCTGCAATACTTTCGGCCAATACTTTCAATACTTTCGGCCAATACTCTGCAATACTTTCGGACAATACTTTCTAATACTCTGTACTTCAGTGTTTATCACATATCTACTCAGTGAGGAGTTTTGTAATCATTTGATTATCTGTTTATCTGTAAATCTTAAGGTTGTGGAACCTTAAGTGTGGGTTATTCAATTACAACTTGTAAGGGGGAGTGAGTCCTAGGGAAAGGATCATCTCGAGTGCAGAGTGTGTAATTGAGATTGTAAAGTCCTGGAGTGGTTCTGGGCAGTTGTAAAGTCCTGGAGTGTTTCTAGGCAAGAGTGAAATCCCAGAGTGTTTCTGGGTAGAGTAAATACCCTTTTTGGTCCCTGGAAAAACACATTTGACCCTTTTTCGTCCCTGAGTAAAAGAAATGTCATTTTGGTCCTTTTTAGGGACTAAAAAGGACCTTTTTGGAATTTCGAGGATTAAAATGTGCAAAAAAAATGATCAAAAGGACTAAAAGGGACCTTATTTTTCCATTTTAGGGACTAAAAGTGACTTATTTTTTTCAGGGACCAAAAAGGGCATCCGTGTTTTTTCCAGGGACCAAAAAGGGTATTTACTCTTCTGGGTAAGTTAGTGAAATCCCGGAGTGTTTCTGGGGACTGGACGTAGGTCAAGAGTTAGACCGAACCAGTATAGCTTCTCTGTGTCAATCTCCTCTTCCCTATCTTTACTTTACCTTGATATATATCTGTTGTATGGGTGACCGAGTATCTAGCAAAAAGAATTTTTGTAATCACCTATTCACCCCCTCTAGGTGATATTCCACCTTCATTTGTTATCAGAGCCAGGCTCTTGTTTAAAGGACTTCACAGTCTCAAGAGTTATTAATGGCTATTTTTGAGAGCTGTTCGTTTTCAGAAGGTTTTGATTATACTGTTCCACCGTTTTTGAAAGATATTGATTTTTGGTTTTGGAAAGCTAGAATGATTAGTTTTGTTAAAACGTCTGATTTTGATATGTGGAATGTTTTTACAAATGTCTTTGATTTTAAACCGAGAAAGGATTGGACAGAAAAAGAAAAGAAAATGTTTTCATTGAATATTAGAGCAATGAAAATTTTGTATAGTGCTTTAACCGAAAATGATTTTATAAAAATCAAATGTTGCTCTAGTGCTAAAGAAATTTGGGATACTCTTGATTCTATTTATACTTCTAACAATTGTGTTGAAATTGAAAGTGTTGACAACAGTTCATTTGAAACTATAAAGTGCATATCCACGATTGATGAACAATTGGAAGTAGAGAATGAAGAAGGAGAAATCTTAGAACACTTCTATGATCTAGTCAACATGAAAGAACAAGAAATTGAGGATTCCCAAGGAGAGCTGATCATGGACAATTATGATGAATCATCATCAGAAATTCAAGATGCACATGTGGTAAATAATTCCAATTCTTCTTGTGTAGTTAAGAAAAATGATTTTGAACAATTGCATAAAATTGTTTTTCAACCACTTATCGATTCTATTTTGAAAAGCAAAAATGTTTTCAATCATGCTGGAAAATTTATTGGGAAAAAATATTATTCAAATAAGATTTATTTAAATTTCCACTCGACAACCAACACAATACTTGCATAAAATCTCATAATACACATCATCATATTGTTTGCAATTATTGTGGTAAATCTGGACATATTTCTCACACATGTTATATTAGGAGAAATTATAATGTGAGAAATAAATTTGTTTGGGTTCCCAAAGGACAAGCAAAGTCCAATACTAATGATCAAGGACCCAAGTATAAGTGGGTACCAAAATATCCATCTAGTGCTTTATGTGTACAGGATGATTTGAAAATCAATGGACATAAGGGTACAGAGAAGATGAACAAGAAGCCAAGAGTTTCTCATGCACCAATGAAGAAGATCATAGCATCAAGTAAGAGAAATCTTAGGGCATCCATTGCTAGAACTACAAGGTCTAAACTTCAAAAGAAGCAATGGATACAAGCAAAAAGAGTATCATCTACCTCAAGAACAAACTACCATAGAGTACCATTCAACTATCTTGAGGAGATCAAGAAGAGGAGAATCTCTCAAGTATCAACTAGAAGACTCTTGAAGTCTATATCCTCAGAGAGAACTTTGCAGATACCCATGGAAAGACATATGAAGAACCAATGGGTAAGCAAAGTCAATCCTCCAAGGTAAATGTATATAATAGTAAAACCTCCTATGCTATTATTTGAATTATATATTGAGGTTTTATATTTTGTAGCCTTAGGAATGAGCATTGCAAACCGTTTTGAAATTGATTTTTTTTTTTCACATCCCTTAAAAATCCATTTAATAGATTTATTTATAAAGGGATTGCAATGTTTAATAGTTTAATTCTTTATGCATACATGATGATTTGAAAAGAAAGTATCTCTTTTATGCATAAAGTCATGATTAATTCATTGTGCTCAATTATGCTGAATTGATTATATTCATAAGAGCATGTGAATTTTTGTTCATACAAGCTAACGATGATTGGATCCAAGTAAGGTTGGATACCTAGAAAGAAAAAGATTTATACAGTTTTGTAGGATCAAAGAAAGCTTCTCAAGAATGCAATATAGAGAAATAATTCAAGTCTTGAGGAAGCTAAATAGGCTATGCTTGATGTTGATGGTGAACGTCGAAAAGGGAGATATCTACATCAATTCACCTTAATCAAGCAAGCATCTACAAGGACAAAGGGAATTACGGTGATATCTAACTCTTACCCTATACTATGCTTATATGAGATTAATATTTGGGTAAAGAATACTTGTCCATCATTACATTCCATTAGCAATCAATCATTTATGTCCTTCAAAATGTTTTCAGATTACTAAATAAACCAAAAGCCAATTTGTGCATTATCTTCTAATTTTATGCTTTTGAAATGCACAATTCTGAAATTGGTTTGATTCACTTTGTCTTGTGAAAATGCATACACACGTTTTGAAAATTATTCATACTTTGAAAGTATTTCAGATAGATTTGAAAAATACCTTGAGTGCATTCAAATGATGTTTCAAATTGGAAGTTAATAATATATATGCTTCAAATTTGTTTAAGTTGAATATTTTCTATCCCTCACATTCATCTTTAGAATTCAATGTGTTGCTTGAACTGTCTAGTTTCACTCTTGAACTAGTTGGACTTCATATCTAATAAGTTATTCATATATCAGTTTCAAGTGTATCTTCAAGAAAAGAATTCGATTTGTGAATCTGTTATGCTTAATGCATAAAATTTTTCAATGGCCTAGTTATTCCAAGCTCTATAAATGTTCATTAGTACATTGAATGGTAATGTATTAACCATTAATGGAATAGCTTACTAAGATGATTTTATGGAACTCTGGTCATTTGGACTATTAAGTTTGTGCTTCATCATTCATGAATCCTAGTACTCTCTTAGTTGCTCAAATTCATCAGTATTGGTCTTCCATTTTTATTTTGAGTAACTGTATTGATAATCTTGCCTTGATCATTCATTTCTAATCCTAAAATGCAAGATTATCTCCTAGTCAAATAGCAAGGTCATTGTGCTTATATATTTCTGTTGTGCTAAAAACATTTCTTTAGTACTCTACCTTAATGACTTTTACTTGTGAATAAACTCCTCAACTTGTTAAGGGAAATGTTCAACATATTCTCCAAATCTGAAGCATACTGATACATTCTTTAAACTATTAATTTCCACCATATTTAGAGTGAGCATCGATTTCCAACATATTTCAAAAATGATTTTTTTTTCATACATTAAAATCTTAATTTTCGAAATGCATTATCATGATCTGAAAGAACAAGTGAGATTTGAAATAATCTGCATATTTCATTAGCATTTCTGAAAAATCTAATCCCGTTGGAAAATTACATACATTCTCTTCAATGACATCTCTTCTACATCAAGTGTATCTATAAAATTGTCATTGAGAAATAACATTTTTTTTGGTATCATTTAATTATTACTCTTTTGATACATTGGATTGAACTTACTTGATTGGTAAAATTATGTGAAAAGGAGCAGTTCATGATCTAAATATTTGATCATTTCTTGTATAACTTTCTGCTACCTTCTTTATATTTGCTTTTGAAACTCTACTGCTTAATCTGTAATCTGCTTTATCTCTAAGATTGCAGTTTGGTTAATGTTCAATTCTGATTCTGATTACAATTCCCAAGCTTAACTCAAATATATCTATAGAATTGTGTCTAATCTCATGTGGACTCAAGAATCATTGGGTACCAAAGAGTATACATCTGTTTTGTAGGATGCTCAACGAGTAGCTTTGAACTGATAATACCCGAGTATATGTAGCAATACTCGAGTACTGTACATCATCATCTGAGAAAATCATCCATGAATCATCTACCTAGTGCTTAATGATCAACTTAGAAATCAAAGAAATTCAAGTATTCACAATACACACTTGAACTGAGGTATTTCAGTATTTACTTCAATATATCTAAGTATTGCATACTTGAGTATTAACTGTTAATGCGCAAGTAATGGGGCAATACTCAAGTATTCAAGTGGAATACTCAAGTACTGTCGGGCAGCCTCTTTGATTTAATGCAACATTTATCAAATCAGTTGCATCATTTAGCTACTGTGCGCTCTTTACTTATTCGGTGCATTCAACTCAAGTTTTGATCCTTTACAATATTACTTACGAACTGAGCATCATTGAATCAGCAATTACTGTACTATTTTATTTCAAAGATGGCATCGCTTTCCCAAAGATTCTTCAAATGCAATAACATCAAAAAGACATCAATATCTATTCATTATGCAAAAACTTCCATTGCTTCATCTTTCTCTTCATCTAGTACTGTACGTGCTTGTTATTTATTTAATGGTCAAAGCATCATTCAAAAAGGTGGTTCATTCAAAGAACTCTTTTCTTGTGTGTGCATCATTAAATCAACAAGCATTCTATTAAGAAAGATGTGTGCATACTGTATGTGTCATTTATTCTATTTCAAGCATTCAAAGAAATCTTTCACGGTGCTTAATCTTCATTAAACATTGACTTCACATTATTATTTGGTACTACTAGAGAGAATGCATTCATTAAGGGGGAGCTTCACATTCACATATATTTTATATCTCAAAAGCTCATCTCTTTTATTTGAAGAAAATCCTTTTAAACATTCTCATTTGCATCTACTATGTTGTACTAGTTTTGATGATGAATTAATATCATATTTTCCCTTCATTATCTTACTTTGAAAATGTCATATAGAAAGGAATATTTGGATATCTGATTGCACTAACAAATCTCTTTTGCAAAGAAAGCTTTCAATTTGTAGCAGGAGATTTTGATATTCCATAATGCATTACAAGGAGAACCTATCATGAAGAAAAATGCAAAGAATGGAAGCTGAGTATTGACCATGTTCATTAATATAAGATATGCTTCAAGAAGGCAGTACCTTTGTCCTACTCGTATCATACAAGACATTTATGATTTGTCGGTTAAACACACTTCAAAGGATTTCCCTCAACCGAATTACATAAAGCAAGCAAATGCACCTCATTGATCATTCATCAATTTGCAGAACCTACATGAGCATTTCTGAACTTTATCTTTTTATATTCAGTAAATTTTGCACATGTTTGGTGTTTATATGCTTTAAATGTAAAAGATTTTTTGAAAACCTCTCCAAATTCTCTCAAATTTGTTTTCACAAAAACATTCCAAATTGCATCATATTAAGAATGAAAGCAATTTCAAATGGGGGAGAGAAAATCAGTTCTTTGATTCTGTCTAATTTGGTTTCACATTTGCCTCTACAATCATCTCTTCTTTACTTCAACTTTTTGCTAATGACAAATAAGGGGGAGAGAATGACAAGAAAAATATACTGAGTTTATTAGCTTTTCATATTCATAAATATTTTTCTCAAAGTATTTGCCATCATCAAAAAGGGGGAGAATGTTGGATATGATTAGTTTTGATGATGTCTTATATAGATGTCATTCTTAAGAGCAAAAAGGATGTATACTACATTTATCTTATACTTTGACTGATTCTTACATTTAATGTAGATGTAATGTTGATATGAAGAAGATGGAAGTTGGAATGGCTAAATTCAGAGTTAAAATAAGGAAATTCAAGCTTTCCGATGAATAGAAGTTGCTACAATTTAATTGCTACAGTCCTGTGCATGAATAGCTCTTCCTTGCGTTTGAATCTCGTCAATACTCAAGTATCAAACATGTACTCGCGAGTATCATGCTTCAATTATTCAATATGACACTTCAATACTCGAGTATGGTACTTGGCTACTCAAGTATGGTGCATAAACAGCTGCTTCTGTGCTTAAATCCCGACAATACCCGAGTATGGATAATCAATACTCGAGTATGACACCACTCTGATCAGCTCTGTTTCACGTCCAGCACTGGCGACCTATGGTAATTCGACTATATCTCCCAAAACAGAGCTCCGATTGAGACGAAACCAATTTTTTTGGAAACTAGACTTCCAAACGGTTCTAGTCGCATAAGAATCAAGTCCAAAGGAGATCATATGAGAGAGCTATGAATTGTTTAAGATGACAGTGACATCACCGTCACCCTGCTGACCAAGCATCAATGTTTTGAGTATATCTCACAAACTAGAAATCCGATGAAGCTGAAATCGGTGCCATTTGAAAGAAGACTCAAAGGGATTTCCATCAAGACTTGAACCAACCTAAACATAGTTCATACAAGGAAGTTATGATCTTTAAAAGTTGACACTCGAAATACTGGAAGCAACAGAGTTCGAATCAAAGACTTCCGATATAACTGAACAGCATAGATACCCGAGTATAAGCTTTGAATACTCGAGTATGGTCGAGTTAGAAGCGTCTGGCATATCTGAATCACAGAGATACTCGAGTATGAGTATGGGATACTCGAGTATGAGTATGGGATACTCGAGTATGTTCGGTAAACATACTTCCGCTGTATCGAGACTTCGGATCGTGATTCTGGAATTAAATACTATTAATGAAGATCTTTAATGATTTGATTACTGACCGATTCTGCTCATAATGTTCAAATATTCTAGTTATAATACAGGATTATTATGGGTAACGAAATATCCGCATATACACTCTGATACGAAGCAGAAAAGGAAAACACGCAAACGCACAAGAAGCAACGAAGAAACATTCGTCTGTCTATCACTGAATCATAGGCTGAGAATCAGACTGTCATTACAAAGGAATGATTTCAAATGAATGAGAATTAATGCAGCGAAGAACGAATAAGGAATGTTCTGCATTTGAATTCAAACAAGAAGCCACAGCTACAACGGACACAAACCAAATCAGTATAAATAGGAGAAGACTTGACCGATCAAACTACCCAAAAATATGTAGCAGTGAAAGAGCAAAACGCACAAGCAGAAAGATACTCTCGAGAGATTAGTTCCGCTAAGCTCTTGTGAGATACTTTCTGAATACTTCCTGCCGATACTTTCGAATACTTTCGGCCAATACTTTCGGCTAATACTCTGCAATACTTTCGGCCAATACTTTCAATACTTTCGGCCAATACTCTGCAATACTTTCGGGCAATACTTTGCAATACTTTCTAATACTCTGTACTTCAGTGTTTATCACATATCTACTCAGTGAGGAGTTTTGTAATCATTTGATTATCTGTTTATCTGTAAATCTTAAGGTTGTGGAACCTTAAGTGTGGGTTATTCAATTACAACTTGTAAGGGGGAGTGAGTCCTAGGGAAAGGATCATCTCGAGTGCAGAGTGTGTAATTGAGATTGTAAAGTCCTGGAGTGGTTCTGGGCAGTTGTAAAGTCCTGGAGTGTTTCTAGGCAAGAGTGAAATCCCAGAGTGTTTCTGGGTAAGTTAGTGAAATCCCGGAGTGTTTCGGGGACCGGACGTAGGTCAAGAGTTAGACCGAACCAAGATAACTTCTCTGTGTCAATCTCCTCTTCCCTATCTTTACTTTACCTTGATATATATCTGTTGTATGGGTGACCGAGTATCTAGCAAAAAGAATTTTTGTAATCACCTATTCACCCCCCTCTAGGTGATATTCCACCTTCATAGACAAGTGAATTTCTATCCGGAGTGAGCTGTCTCAGAAGTCATTTCCGAAACCGGCGGAAAACTTATGTAATAAGACGAAAAAGGAAAATAAGGCAGATAGTAGAAATGAAAACCTATAGAAAATAAATCCTAACTCAATATCTGGGGATGAGTTGGTAAACATCTGGACATATTTGGAATCAGTGAATTTTTGTCCCGAAGTTGATGATTCCGTAAGTTATTTCCGTAACCGACGCGTTTTTCCGTAAATCTTCGGCAGGACCGGAGAAGACCTGAAGGGGATCAAAAATTTAGTTAACCCAGACATTTCTAATGAGTAAGAAAAGATCTTCAAAGTTGTCATTCCGGATTTTTGAGATTTTCCAAGATTACGCAATTAGAACACCGAACAGGGACTTTATCGGTAGGAAACTTCTCAAGCAAGTTGATGACATCATGGGAATGACATCATGGCCTTGAATGATGATGTAAGGAGGTGTGTTGGATGGACAAGATGGAGCCACTTCATCCAAATGTGATCCGACGGTTGATATCCGGTCTGACAAAGTGTGAATAGTGCACCAGAATTTCCTATAAATAGCCCCTTGCTCACATTAGAAATCTCACACCAAAACCCACTTGAGAAGTTCGAAATTGAGGAGTAGCAAGGAGGAGGAAAGAGTCCGGGGAATTCTGCAGCGAAGCTCTGAGTAAGTTTTTCGGTCTTTAGTCTTAAGCTTTCGGTAGTTAGAGTAGAAATGCTAGTTTAGTCTTTAATCTTTCAAGTAAGTTTAGATATCATGTTTTAGGGATAAATATAATATTTATTTCAAGAATATGTTGGAGTCGCAGATATGGCAAAATTTTGGAAGATTAGAGTCAAAGTAGCGAAGCTCTGGCGAAATTCCGTCGATTAGGGGAATAGGGGCAAAATGGTAATTTGTACCTAAAATGCCTGTTATGATGTCAAATATTGATAAACGTGATATTATCATTATAGGATATCAGTAATCTCTTTCCACCGTCATTCCGCTTCACGGATAGAGGCTCTGTTTAGGGTCACCGTTTCGGATAGAGACTCTGTTAGGGTCACCGAGTATACATACAGCTTTGCACGGGTTATAGTCATAATAACGCCGTTTGAGTTTTCGACACGACTGTACATCGTGGCACGGATGTTGCAAACCAGGGATAACTTTGCATGGTATTGTAGTTGTTATCACATGATCATACGATGTGACTGGATTGATCATTGCTGTTATGTCATGAATATCTGTTGTCTATATACTGTTTTATTTGAGCATAAGGTTAATCGTTACCTGAGATCCAATGGGTTAAATTGGATCTCAGCTGTAGCTTCAGGGTCCGGAGGACCAAGGACCGGAGAGCGGGAGAAACAACATGACTAGACCGAATGTCAGGAATAGGGAAGGCACCGGTAGACGGAGCCATAGAGAGGAACCAAAGAGCAGAATCGTAATTGTACACCGGTCGAGGCAAGAGCCAGAAGAAGATCATCAGAGCCTATTGTCAGGCATGGGTCTAATAAAGTTATTTCGAGCAGTTTGGTGCCGAAGGCAAGGCTAGTCTACGTGGTTGTGCCAATCAGTCGCCGTATAAGTCGGTGAGGCCCCCATGGTAGACACTTACCTGGCCATTCTGTTCGGTTAACGGAGTTAGGTTCATTGCCCCAAGTCTGGTCAAGGCTTGGTCTAGGTTGTATATGTAAATGGAGCTTGAATCACCAAGAGGGGGGTGAATTGGGGATTCTTAAAAACTTTTCGGTATGCTCTGTTTATCGGGTAGGAAATGAAGGTAAGACGGAGTGTAGAGAAGGGAAGCAAGACACAAGAATTTATCCTGGTTTGGTCCAACAACTTGACCTACATCCAGTCCCCAGACTCTCTGGGATTTCTCACTATATCACTTGATTACACACTCTGCACTCAAGAGTAATTCTCTCTCTAGAACTTACTCCCCCTTACAAGTTGTAATTAATAACCCAATCTCTAAGTCCCCTTGACTTGAGATAACTCACAATAAATGATTTACAATCAATGAACTCTCTTTTAGAGTAGATAAGATAAACACTGAAGTATGAATGTATCAGAAGATACTTTACACAAAAAAACTCAAAGAATAAATGACTCTTGGATGATTTTCATTTTCTGTTTGATTGGTTGTTGAGAAGAATTGAATGCATCTCTATTTATAGGTAGAGATCATTAATTGACCGTTGTAATCCCAATTATAACCGTTGGAGGTGTTGGGAGCTGATTACATTAAGCTTGGGTCTTCTTCTCTCTAATCTTCACTTAATCCAGTTGTATAGATGTTCGAGTTGACTCTCTGCGAATTAATCCGTTGGAGTAGTTAATGCTTGGAAGTGGAAAACATCCTTCTGTTTTTCCAAACGTGTGCGAGCGATTAACCGAGAAATATGCAACTTTTTGGGTTTTGCATTTAATGTTCGACTTGCTTTTGCTTTTGCTCAAATCATCATTTAATCTGTCTAAATCATCTGAAACTCACTAACAAACTGATTAAACATAGTTAGGAGTAGTAATGAATGATGATATAAGGTATTGAGATCAAACATGAAGGTTTTGCTAAATCATTCTTTTCGAAATTCAAACTTCGCGATGGAAACTCGAGTTAGTTCATCCGAACTCGAGTTTTCATGCTCCAGCGTAATTTGGCATTTTGGACAAGTCTTGTGAACAGTGAAAAACTCGAGTCATTAAGTGACTAACTCGAGTTTTGGACTTTTATCGAGAAATCATGTTTTAGTCCAAAATCTCAAAACTGGAGTTTTCAAGCAAAACTGGAGTTTTCAAAACGTTCTAAATTGGCAGTGCTCTCTGCCTGGTCAAAAATCGAGTTTCCACATCTTAACTCGAGTTTTCATATTCTTTGAAAACTTTGGAAACTTCTCTGTTAGAGCAAACTCGAGTTTTCAACCGAAACTCGAGTTTTCTCATTTTATGAGAAAATGTTAAAGTTCTTGATTTATTTCACAAATGAGTTTATGCAAGATCAGAGATGAGTATTGTTCTTAGGTGATGGAAACTCGAGTTTTAATACTAAACTCGAGTTTTCATGAACTCTTGAAAATCTTAGAAAATACTCAGAGAAGCCTAAACTCGAGTTTCCCATGGAAACTGGAGTTTTGGTTTTATCGAAAAATTTGATTGCTCTCTGTCTTGTCAAGACTCGAGTTTTCAAACGAAACTCGAGTTTGCTTTGTTTAGCGAAATTCTTGAACGCTCTCTGTATGGCCAAAACTCGAGTTTTAAAACAAAACTCGAGTTTGTCTTTCTTTATAAAAACTTGAGCATTTCACTTCCTTCGGGAAATTTTTAATATACCAGTATACGCTCGGCATCGTCATATGTCGGGGTATTTTTATATCAGCTCTCATTGTCCATTTGTTAATACATTACTCTCCGTTTCCGCAAAACTCTGATGTAGCACCTCAAACCTTGTCATATTTTATAAAACCAGGTGTCATTCGACACAATTTGTAGTATGGAATTTGGGGTGTTACACTTTGGTATCAGAGCTAGCTTCATAGCTAGTCTCAGAGCATTGTATGGACAACTAGGTTAGGAGTACTGATATAATACTGGTATTGTGATACACAAAGGACGTATACTCTGAAGGAAAAGGGTTAAGTCGGGTAAGTTAAGACCCAGAGAATGGAGAGATAGCACAAAATATGGTTTCTGTTGCTAAAGTCTAGGACTTCTGATACATGAGTCTGAATGAAATACTCGCCCAGTGTTTCAAAGGGAAGCGGTACAGGGAAGTCGGTACTGCTCAGGTTTTCCTGTAGAGAGTAAACCTACTGTTTAGGTCTCCCTATAGAAACAGTTCCATATAGGAACAATAACTTACTAAGTTACCCTGAGAGGATAATCCCTGCCTTGTAGAGGCCGAACACCATGCGTGCAACGGGGCATAGCTCCGGGGACAAGGGTCTTTGACTAAGTCCTTGACGGTGGCGACGTAGAGATAGTAACTGAGCATTTCCTATGTTACAGTACCTGAGAGTAGGAACCCTGAGGAAAAATGAGTGGGATACCTTAGGTTTTAAAAACCTGAGAATCAGTTCCTTAACGGAACCATACGATAGATGAAATCCCAGTAGCTATGGGTTATGGTTTCAAGGTGAGACCAATAACCATAGTGATATTAGTAACCAATAAATTTCCCTAAGAAGTGGGTGGTTACCCGATAGAGAAAAGTTGAGATGTAGATATTGCCTGGAAATAGACTGACAGTGGAAGTTTGTGAGTAGAGTTACCCCAGACAAGATGGCAGAAATAAGAAATAACCGAGTACGAAATCACTAAGGGGTAGGATCCTGGTAAGATTCGAGTTCTCGTTATAATGATACAGAGACGGTCGGATGAAGACAGTACTACTTATGGAACGTTATGATCAAGGATGGCTACCTACGGAGAGTTCCGATCGAGGGGGGTCTACCTACGGAGGGTTATGACCGGAGGAGCTGACCAGTCGGAGGGGTTGAGTGAAGCGCCGTGTAAAGTACCGTGGGGTAGAGCCACCTTGACAACAAACCGTTTAGTGCAGCTGCTGTGACAACGAACCATACAGTAGAGCTACCAGCGTGTCAGTTCTCAAGGTAGGTACATTATAACGAATTCCGCATCTAATAGGTTCCCTAGAAAAGGTTTATGAAATCTAGTACATTGCCATAGGGTGCTCCAGTGTAGCTCTTAGTATCAGCGTAGCTCTTAGTTTCAAATGCAACCAGACCACAATCGTGTCATTGAGTAGGAGGTATCTTGTGTTGCCATGGTGTGTGGGCGCCATGAAAACATTTATGATATCTTGTGTTGCCATGGTGTATGGGAGCCATGGAGACATTTTGGTATTTGTGGTGTTGACCGCGGTGTGTGGGTGCCTCGGGAAACACTATATATCAAGGTACGACATGACAAGATTATAGTTGAAGCTGCATGAGGTTGGGTATATTCTAGTAAGGGCAAGAAGGCAATATGTATCTCTCAAATGTTGTGATGGGTAGTAGGACCTTTGAGACCGGGGAGTCCATAGGTCATTGGACATATGTATACGTTCAATTAAAGACCTTAAGTCCTGTAAGGCTATTATGTCTATAGGCCGGTAGAAACCCACAGTTGTTGAACCATGAACGCCGAGTAGTATCTTGAAAAGACTATGAAACCAATAATAGCGGACGATATCCGTAATAGCCAAATGTTGAGCAGCCAAGGACAGAGGTCCGAATGTAGTTAATTGGTAAATGACCTTCTCAGATTGGTTGTCTGATTCCTGAAAACGTGTAAAGATGGAAATTCTAAATTTGCCAATACACCCGCTGTATCTGAAATCTTTGAAATTGATTTTCGAACTTGTGAATTTTGAAACGGAGTTTTCAAATGGAATGTTTGTTTCAACGGAATTTGAGACCACAGTGATGGTCAAGTTTTGAAATGATGTTGTCTTATGAAAAGGGTTTGTTAGAACCCAGAGTTTGAAACTGAGTTTTCAACTATATTGTGGTAGTACAAAACTGGAAGGACAGAAGCTGTTGTAGATGTACACGGTTTCTTTGGTCTTGCAGTATTTGAAATGTTTGAAATCGGCCTTTGATAAAGGTTCTTTTGAACAAAGAGTTTTGAGGGATTTGATTTGAGGAAATGAAAACTGCACCAGTAGTGAAACGCACCCAATCCATAACATTTCGCCGAGAGCGTATGTTTTATTTAAGAAACAACCTGACTATGTCTGGACTAAGTTCCGGTAGATAGGGTTATGTGCCAGCACGGACGCTGGGTTCCTTCTAGGAGGGGGCGGAAATTCTCCCACATCATTTGACTGATCTTGCGTTTGCAGGAGACCGGGTTTGGGGATTGGGATAAGACGTTCGCTGTACCAAGTGGTTGAAGTGGTGGCGTAAACTTTCAATTGTTAAAGCAATTTGTAAAGTAAATTATACCCTCAAAGGTATGTGCCGGTAGTCAAAGTTTTTGAGCCGATAGTAAATACGTTTTCATGAATTTGTTGGCAGCGATTAAGTTTGAAAATTTGATAGCACTGTTACTTTTTGGTAAAGTGCGGATTGCGAAGTGTACTAAGACCAAGGAAAATTTTCATTATGTGAAATTTTAAAACGAGACAACATAATGGTTTTAAGTAGCAATGACATGTCCGTCAAAGCTATGGTGTTGAAAAGCGGTGTAAGTGGAAATTTGATATAGGAACAAGAACCAATAGAAAAGCGAGCTAGTTAAGCCAGATAGTAGCTGTTAGCTATAGTGTTAAGAAAGTGTCCGAGAGCTTTAATGGGAAAAGACTCAAACGGAATAGACGAGCAGATGCTTGAGGCAATAAGACCTAATGTGCAAGTATGCATGGGCGGTGTCCCTAGGCCATAAGACCGATGATACTTAGCATTGCGTGAAATGCTAAATGTCATGTGATATTCATTGTATCAGGTAATAGATGAACAACCTAAGGCCTGAGGATGATTTCCTAAGCAGTGAGGCTGGAATCTCTAGTGCGGTGGTAATAGTTTGAGCCAGAAGGCCAATATGCGATAAACTGAGAGGCGGATTGAGTCAAATAGTGAGACCAGCGTAACCAAGCACTATGAGACTAGACAGGTGAGCTCTGTATTTAACTTGAGTACCAGTTGGATAAAACTGATGTTGGAATGTTGGGATGCGTGCTAAGTAAGTATGCATGGACAAAGGTTAGACTAAAGGTCTAAGTTATTTCTCTGAGGTTATACGTACACATTTCGAGGACGAAATTTAATTTAACGGGGGGAGAAATGTAATACCCTAAAATCTGACCTATGATGAGCATCATAGTTTGATAAATAATACCTATTGGAAATAGGTGAATATGTGGTGTCAAAACAGTGTAAAATATTTATTCTATTTTTCTAAGGAAAATTAGAAGAAATAAAGGCCAAAAATGCAGTTATGGGTCATAAAATAGCCTAAGGAAAATTATGATAAGTCTCAAGGGTATTAGGGAAAAAGTACATATTTCGGAAAGTATTGAAAGTATAGAAAAAGTATTCAGAAAGTATAGAAAAAGTATTGAAAGTATAGAAGAAGTATTCAGAAAGTATTGAAAGTATTCCGAAAGTATTAGTGTGTGAGGAAAATTAGAGAGTATGTGAAAGTATTGGGAAAGTATTCCGAAAGTATATACATATACTTGCTAGCCGAAATTTGTAGCAAAAAAGGGGATAAGGATGAATTATATAATATCATGATATTTTGAATCCACTTGCAATATAATAATAATATAATTTATGAAAAAGCAAATAGGATAAATGACCACCGATAGAAACTAAATCCTATCTAGAAAACCATGAACAAGGTTTCTAGAGTCAGAGTATATTATAGACAGGTGAATTTCTATCTCGGAGTGAGCTGTCTCAGAAGTCATTTCCGAAACCGGCGGAAAACTTATGTAATAAGCCGAAAAAGGAAAATAAGGCAGATAGTAGAAATGAAAACCTATAGAAAATAAATACTAACTCAATATCTGGGGATGAGTTGGTAAACATCCGGACATATTTGGAATCAGTGAATTTTTGTCCCGAAGTTGATGATTCCGTAAGTTATTTCCGTAACCGATGCGTTTTTCCGTAAATCTTCGGCAGGACCGGAGAAGACCTGAAGGGGATCAAAAATTTAGTTAACCCAGACATTTCTAATGAGTAAGAAAAGATCTTCAAAGTTGTGATTCCGGATTTTTGAGATTTTCCAAGATTACGCAATTAGAACACCGAACAGGGACTTTATCGGTAGGAAACTTCTCAAGCAAGTTGATGACATCATGGGCATGACATCATGGCCTTGAATGATGATGTAAGGAGGTGTGTTGGATGGACAAGATGGAGCCACTTCATCCAAGTGCGATCCGACAGTTGATATCCGGTCTGACAAAGTGTGAATAGTGCACCAAAATTTCCTATAAATAGCCCCTTGCTCTCATTAGAAATCTCACACCAAAAACCACTTGAGAATTTCGAAATTGAGGAGCAGCAAGGAGGAGGAAAGAGTCCGGGGAATTCTACAGCGAAGCTCTGAGTAAGTTTTTCGGTCTTTAGTCTTAAGCTTTCGGTAGTTAGAGTAGAAATGCTAGTTTAGTCTTTAATCTTCCAAGTAAGTTTAGATATCATGTTTTAGGGATAAATATGATATTTATTTCAAGAATATGTTGGAGTCGCAGATATGGCAAAATTTTGGAAGATTAGAGTCAAAGTAGCGAAGCTCTAGCGAAATTCCGTCGATTAGGGGAATAGGGGCAAAATGGTAATTTGTACCTAAAATGCCTGTTATGATGTCAAATATTGATAAACGTGATATTATCATTATAGGATATCAGTAATCTCTTTCCACCGTCATTCATTGCTCATTGCTTCGACGTGCGGCCGTCGGACGTTAAATTGCTTTAGTCAAAGTACGGTTTTCCGTCAAACGTACCATAAGTACCGTATATCGTCAACGGAGGTACGTTCGCGTACTGTAACACTAACTCTGTGCTGCTCATATACATATATGTGATAGATACATTCACGGATAGAGGCTCTGTTTAGGGTCACCGTTTCGGATAGAGACTCTGTTAGGGTCACCGAGTATACATACAGCTTTGCACGGGTTATAGTCATAATAACGCCGTTTGAGTTTTCGACACGACTGTACATCGTGGCACGGATGTTGCAAACCATTTTATTTGAGCATAAGGTTAACCGTTACCGAGATCCAATGGGGTAAATTAGATCTCATTTGTAGCTTCGTGTCCGGAGGACCAAGGACCGAGAGCGGGAGAAACAACATGACTAGACCGAATGTCGGGAATGGGGAAGGCACCAGAGACGGAGCCATGAGAGGAAACCAAAGAGCAGAATCGTAATTGTACACCGGTCGAGGCAAGAGCCAGAAGAAGATCATCAGAGCCTATTGTCAGGCATGGGTCTAATAAAGTTATTTCGAGCAGTTTGGTGCCGAAGGCACGGCTAGTCTACGTGGTTGTGCCAATCAGTCGCCATATAAGTCGGTGAGGCCCCCATGGTAGACACTTACCTGGCCATTCTGTTCGGTTAACGGAGTTAGGTTCATTGCCCCAAGTCTGGTCAAGGCTTGGTCTAGGTTGTATAGTTACTTTTTGTTAAATGTAATTGTACAAAGCTCTGTATATTGTATCACATGATTATTCCTTCGGGAAATTTTTAATATACCAAAGATACGCTCGGCATCGTCATATGTCGGGGTATTTTTATATCAACTCTCATTGTCCATTTGTTAATACATTGCTCTCCGTTTCCGCAAAACTCTGATGTAGCACCTCAAACCCTGTCATATTTTATAAAACCAGGTGTTATCCGACACAATTTGTAGTATGGAATTTGGGATGTTACGTACAAGCACTAGTGCAAAAAAGGGCTTTAAGACTGCCTCATTTGGAGCGGATAATCGACGCACCGGTCTTAAAGGTGTGACCGGTGGCAGTTTTGTAAATAAAAAGAACTTCTTAAACAATGAAGGGCTATAAGACTGCCTCATTTAGAGCGGATAAACGAAGCACCTGTCTTAATGGTGTGGCCGGTGTGGTTTGTAAATAAAAAGAACTTCTTACACAATGAAGGACGCCTTATTAAGACCAGGACTAATTATCGACCGGTCCTAAATATGTGACCTAGTGGCATATTTGTAAATATAAAGAACTTCTTATTCGATCAATTTTTCATAGATCTTATCCGCACTGTTAAAATAACAATAGGCCTTAAAAATGTTAATAAAAAATTGAAATATCAAATACTTTTATGTAGAAATCTCATCAAGCGGACTTATATTTTCTACACTCCAAAATAATACGGAAAAATATAAATATAAAGGTATTAAAGTTTTAAGACCGAACTTATATAAAAGCCGGTCTTAAAACTTTGATTTTTAAGACCGAACTTAAAATTTGTCCAAGACTAAAGTTTAAATAAAAAGTAATAAATGTTAAGACCATAGTTACGAGAATGGCCAGGTCTTAAAAGTTAGACTTTAAGAACGGACAAAAATTTGGCCTGTACTAAAGTTTGAATAAAAAATTAATTAATTTTAAGACCGGACATATAGAGATCGGTCTTAAAGGTTATCTTTTAAGACCGTATATGTGTATTTGTCCTGGTCTTAAAATGAAGCGCCAAACGTTAACTTCACGCGGAAGCTTTTGTCACTCTCATACTCTCACTGAAGAACCCCTGTTCACGTTGCGAAACCCTTCCTGTTCCATTACCTCTCTTCCTCGCCCGCGTACCGTTAGCCTCGTTACTCCCTCATTTTCTCGGGCATTCCTCTCTTCGTCTTGAAAATGAACGGTGAAAACGATTCCACTCGTGTTCTTGAAACTCCGGATCTTGGTTTGGACCGGGAGGGTCGGACAAACGAACCCTCTTCATCTCACATTGAGCCTCCTCGGCGCCGTGCACGCCGTGGTAGAAGCGGCACACGAATGATGGAAGTATCCCTTAGTCGAATCACGGGACGAAGATCGAGATTCATTTTGATGAAAATTTGCAACCTTTCGGTCTAATAAAAGCACATATACTAGTTTTGTCGGCGTTCTAGTACGCAACGCAAGGTTAGCATTTTGACCGATGAGTGGAAAAATGTGGACCAAAAACAATAAAGGATCCTATGTGGGACACTATCAGAAACTTACATTCACCGTCCCCGAGTCCGAGAAGTTCAAAGACTCAACATTGTCTTATTGTGCCGAGCGGTTCAGGGAAGTTTAAGACCTTTAAAGCTAACACTTATATTTTTGCCGAGGAGAAGCCCGACCATCAACCCCGGGACAAGTACAAATTTATTGATGAACAAACTTGGCAACAATTTGTTCGGAAGCGGACCACTCCCTGAAGCTACGTGAGTTATATTTAGTTTTGTTTGCACTTTTGTTTGCTTATTAACCTGTGAGGATATGTGAATGTTATTGTGTACATCTAATCCTGTTAGTTAAATGGTTTGGTGTGTGAATAGAAGTATACATTTGCTGCCTTTGTCCCGCATGAGAGGAGCATGTCCTAGTTCCATGCAAGTTTGATATGTAAACCGTGTAATGGCCATGGTTAGACGTTCTTGTTAGTTAGTTAGTTATTCTAATATGTGTAGGAACCATTTATGATGAATGAATGAATTGACCGAGTTGGCGGCATTTCGCAACTCCCTTTCCTTTGGTTTTCCCAATTTCTTCTACAATGCTACATCTTCCTTAAGTAAAATGTTGAAACTTGATGAAGTGAATTTGACTAATGTTTGACGTTCATATCAAGCGTAAGTTCTCTAATTTACATTAGTGACATGGTGGAATTCATAATTGATATATAGTTGTTTTCAATCGATTCACGTAAAATAAGGGAAAAATATCGGGAGATTGGGAGAAAGAATGATTGCCCACACAGGGGCTTCTCGCGCGGATATGAAAAGGCCGAAAAGATTTGATGGCGGCCAAACGGAAGAGATTGGAAGATGAAGTTGAATCCAATCCTTCTACGGTAGTTGACCACCCGCCATCTCCAATACGTCGTGAGGAGCTCGGTTGTATATTCGGCAAAAGCCAAGCGGCACCTACACGAGTGAAAAACTCGTGTAGTTGCCGAACGAATTGTAAGTATTGATATTGTTATTTTTACTTACTAAACATGTTTCATCACTAAGCTTCTCGTTATCTGTATCTTACAGAAGATCTTAAAAAGAAGGAGGCAGAGGGATCTTTTGCGTCGGACGGAGGAATGATGTTCGACCGCCGCGACCCAGAAAACCGAGATCACGCGGGCGTGTAAGGGGGATTGGAGGACGGGTAGGCCTAAAGCAATACTTTGGTAAATCCAAACGCCACAGACAAAGTATGGTTACCCGGAGAGATGGATCGAGCCGGCCAAATTAAGTGAGGAATCGGCGCGAAAGATGCTACATTGAGGATGTTTCAATCGAGATGAGCAAGATGAAGGAGGAGATGGAGAAAATGAAGTTCCTCCCGAGCTCTCGCCGAGACCAGGTGTGGATCCCTTGACACCTTCAACAACCTATGCAGCAAGCGAGCACTAGAGGGAGTTGCATTGTTGGACAGTCAGAGTCAGAGCAACCTTGTCATCTGTATGTGGAGGATCGTGATGGTCATAGACAATTGGTTGCTAAAGGGACTGTCCACAATTTGGGATCAACTGTACACCACGAACAAATGGCTGATGATGAAGTCAGAGTGTCAGGAAGAGGTGATCATTGATGCACCTGTCCCTCTCCCAACTGATCAGCTAAAGCTTGTGAGTGATGTCAAGGGAACCTTCATCTCTTGGCCAGTGAAGCTTGTAGATGTCTCTACTCCTCCTCAAGCTCCACCCCCTCCTCAAGCTCCACCCCCTCCTCAAGTTCCATCCCCTCCTCAAGTTCCATCCCCTACTGCTAACTTGACGGCCAAGGAAAAAATAAAAGATTTGGTAGCCAAAAATTGGTTTAAAGATAAATCGTGGCCTGTCAATGAAGTAGTAGGCCTCCCTCATCCTCAACCGCTTTTAGTTGATAATGAAGATGTAGAGTCCATGCTGCTTCCTGCACGAGAAACCGGTTCAAGAGGCGAACTTGGATTTTGGATTCTTGTGCCCAGTGTATGCAAGCACAACACTACCTCCGGAATTGAGACAGAGTACATATCAAATAGGTTGTGTAAAGTGCAAAGAAAGGTGTACTTGTTTCCACACTGCTCGGGTATACATATATACTTGTCTCGCAATTCACTTAATATAATTATGCTACATATATATATATCACTGAGTACTTTATCATTGTGAATTTTCAGCAACCACTGGCAGTTGGTCATCATGAACATGGAGTTGCATTATGTTATCTTCTTATGCTCCACTCATAGCGATCCATCGACTACGTTGCAGCTGATGATCAACAAGTAAGAATGTCATTTTGATCGTCTTGTCTCGAAATCTCTGCTAGTGAATTTTCGGTGAACATTACCGATAAATTTCTGATTTTGATGATAGTGCCATGAAGACCTTCCGTGTTGATGTAAAAAAGCGTGGTGCTCACTGACGATCCTAAATGGCACAAAATTAAGGTTAGTACATAATTGGACATGACATAATTGCCTTCTCAAGTTGGTCAAGAAGCTATATATGCTCTTATATATATTTATTGTTATTTTTAGACCCGTCCGCAAACCGAACGATCGAACTTATGTGGCCCGTACGTCATGAAACACTTATATGATATTGTGACGAAGGAAACACTAAAGTCACTTTAAGGGTAAGATGTTATGGCTGAATTCACCATCGATGGCTTAATGTTACATATGAAATATGCACATAATATGTTAATTACTGTTTCGTCTTTGATGTTACGAGAGGTTTGCCCGTGAAGAGCCATTTGATGATGATGAAATCGAGCACATACGCGAGGTTTTTGTGAATATCTCGTATAAACTAGTCTTAGAAAATCCAAGTCGACAATAATTAATGTCCTAAATTAATTCATTTGTAAATAATATATGATGCCGTAGCAACAATAGCCTTCGTACATATGTTTATTTTTTCGACTAGCTAATTAATTCATTTGTAAATATAGCAATGTAATTCAATAATAAATTTGTTTATTTTTTCGAACAATTTGTGTGTGTCCATTTTGGGTTTCTGAATGAATGGGATGGTGGATAAAGCTATTTAGTGCTTGAAATTTGAGGTACAAAGGATGTTGAAAATGAGCCGAGATGAGGCTCAAAAAGTATTCGCGACTTTTAGGACCGTATATTTTTAAAAGTGCGGTCCTAAAGGTCTTCGTCCATTTTAAGACCGTATATTTAACAAATATCCGGTCCTAAAAGTCTTCGTCTAATTCTAAAAATTTGGGTAGAGACTTTTAGGACCGTATATTTGTTAAAAGTACGGTCCTAAAGGTCTTCGTCCATTTTAAGACCGTATATTTAACAAATATCCGGTCCTAAAAGTCTTCGTCTAATTCTAAAAAATTTGGGTAGAGACTTTTAGGACCTTATATTTGTTAAAAGTACGGTCCTAAAAGTATAGAAAATATACGGCTAAATTATTAGGACCGTTTATTTGTTAGTAGTCAGGTCTTAAAAGTCTTCATTTTATTTAAAAGATTGCCGAAACCTTTAGGACCGTATATTTGTTAGTTGTCCGCTCCTAACTTTAAATTTTAAAATAAAGCTTAATTTTTAGGACTGAGGAATTTTATACGTCCGGTCCTAATATTCTTCATTTAAATAGAGTTGGTGACTCGATTTTCAGACATATCGTTAGGGTTCAAGGCAACCATGTTTCCATGTTCTTCTCAAGTTTTGTGCTTCGTTGTTCTCGTTTCTACTTTTCTCGGATGTGAAGAACGTCATCGGTGTCCCTTTTCTTTTGTCGGAAAAAGAAAGAAGATAACGAAAACGACACTCGAAAATTTTCATCACATCTCGAAAAGTAGAGGGAAGACAACGATGGTCCAAACTTGAGAATAGTCGTCACTCTGTTTGTTTTTATTCGAAAAAGGTAAATAATGTTTTTTTGTTTTGTTTTGTATGGTCGCAATCGTTAACTTTATTCTCGAAATTTTTAAGATTGATCACCACGAATAGGACAATGTTTTGTTTGTTCTTGTTGTCGGAGAAAAAGAACATAAAGTTAAAGACAAACAAGGAAGGCGATTGGGAAATAAAAATTTTATTTAATAATTTTTTTTCTCGCGCCTCATAAGGCAAAAGACACAAAAAAACTTAAAAATTCTAATCCTCCCCATCGTTGTCGGAGGGGAGGGAATGGTCTGAGACGTCGTCATCGAGGTATGGTACTCAACGTCATTGGCGTCGAGTACCGCTTTCAGCTTGTTGTTGATGGCGTGATAGACTGAAACAGCTTTGCCCAAGCTTCGGTCTATATGATCGACGCGGGCTATCAGTGCTCCAAAGATCTCGCCGAAGTTCGGTTTCGGAGGCAACGGAGGAGGATATGGAGGTGCCTCGTGATTTCGCCCGAAGGAGGACCTCGTCGTGGTGGAGAAGCCATTACGGTGGAGGTTCTAGGAGGAGATGGAGATGAATGTTAAGAAAGTAACAACGGGTTTAAATAGAGAACCCATCCCGAAGAATGTGAAACGCCTAAACATTAACGAGGAGACGCATATTTGCTCAGAATACGAGGAGACGCCTAGTTGGGAAGTTTATGTGGAAGCCGAAGAGACTCTGAATTCATTTCAACAATGGGGAAGGGACTCTTGAAAAGAATGAACTTTCATTTCAACAATGAGTTTTAGGACCGGATATTTGATAAAAGGACGGTCTTAAAAGTAAAATTAGTTTTAGGACCGGATACCAAGTAATATATCGGTCTTAAATGAGTTTTAGGACCGGATATTTGATAAAAGGACGGTCTTAAAAGTAATTGAATTAAAATTAGGACCGGATATAAGATAAAAGTCCGTAGCTCTGCCCCAACTTCTCAAAATCCTCAAACCATGGTTAGATACAAGCAACCGCTCGTAGGGGTGCATACACGCCTCACTCTCGTGCCATGGCTAGATCATTATATGGTGCGCTCCTCCGGACAAGTAAGGCCGTATTGTTTCCGAAGACTCTCGGTCGTTGGACCCATTGTTATTTCTTCGGATGATGAAGAGATTGCTCATGCCGCACCCCCTCGATCCTTCGCCGATCCTTTTCTTGCCGAGTTCAACCGTCATCTTGAAGCGGCCATGCGGATGTTCGTAATCCCCCTCTCCAACCTGTTGGCCCAGCCGCGCCTACCTCGACCCCTCTCCGCTCTCCCGTAATGATCCATTCATATTGCGGGTGGAGAGAATAAGACAACAACTTGCTGATCTCCCATGGAAATTAATGCTCTTCACGCCGAAATCGCCGAGGTTGTTCAATGATTCTTGTGGATGATAATATTCAGCTTGTTTTTCATTTGTGTTTTTGTTGTTGTGTATATATTCTCAAGTAATGTAAGAAACATTAAGAACACTGTATGAATTTTTGGCTCTTCTCCAAGAATTCATTAAAGAAACTTATTCTCCAATTTTGCTTTATTTTTTGTCCAAAAATATCATTTATTTTATTGATTTAATATACCAATCACGAAGGCCATTAAGACCGACATTTTATTTTATAAGTAACGGATCTAAAGATAATTTGAATTTTAGGACCGGATGTTTTAAAAACATCCGGTCTTAAAAATTAAAAATCTAATAAAATTTTAGGACCGGATAATTTTAATACTCCGGTCTTAAAATGTTAGTTGTATCTTTAGGACCGGACATTTAATTAATAACCGGTATTAATAAAATCCAAAAAGCTAAATAAGGTATCTTTGTCGCGCGAAAAATTAAATTTCCTCTCTCGAACTCTTGTCGCGCCGAAAGTGAATACTCGAGTTCCGACTCGAAATTTCCTCTCGCCTTCGTCGCTGCGCGTACCTTCTCGACAATCACTCTCTGGTTCCTTAGCTAAACGTCTATAGACGAAGCCGTAAGAGATGTTTCGGTTAAAACTTTATTACTTTCCACTTATCGTTATTGGTTTTTCATGGGTTTAACGAAATCGGTGTAATGTTGTTATGGGTATTCTCTCGTTGTTAACGAATATTGTTTTTTGAAGATTATATTTGCACTTTAGACCTACCCAACCGACCAACAAGTGTTTTTAGGTTACTCTTGCCGTCTTGTTCGCAACATCAACGTTCGTGAGCGGAGAAGTAAGACGACTCAAAGAACGCATATGCTACAAAAGTTAGTCCACAAGACCTTCATCCCCGCATTTAATTTCCTCGTCTTGCATTTATTTTGGTTATTCGATTCACCGTGATGCATTTATGACCAAATGTAATTCTTAATTCGTCTAAATAATATATAGGAATTCTACTATGGATCACGAGTTGGATAGATGCTTTACGAACGAGTATTGAATATCGAATGGGGTTAGGGAATTTATAGAATTTGCTAAAAAAATGCCCATGATGATGGGGAAGTATTATTGCCCTTGTGTGAAATGTTTGAATGAGTGTCGACTATGTCCCGAAGTTATACGCACACATTTAATTTGTCACGGATTTTGTAAGACTTATACAAGATGGGTATGGCATGGTGAACAAGTGCCATCAAGTGGGAAACAACATGGGGAAGTGGCCTTTGATGATAATGACACGGATATGGATGATCGCATAGAGGACATTATCCGTGATGTAGGAGAAGAGGCTTTTGAGCGATCACATGCATATGGTAATATGTGCAGTGATGCGTAGACACCGCTATACCGTGGTGTAAAAATACCAATTGTTGAACGCCGTATTGAAATTGGTAAGCTTGAAGGCACGTCATGGATGGAGCGACAAGAGTTTTTCGAATTGCTTGAGGCTTTTAAGGACATGCTTCCGGATGATAACATGTTGCCGCATCGCTACTATGATGCTAAGAAGATACTTTGTCCACTGGTGATGGAGTACAAAAAGATCCATGCATGCCCGAATGATTGTGTATTATATAGAAAAGAGTTTGAAGAGAAGCGAGTTGTCCGATGTGTGAAACCCCACGGCACAAGTCGATAAGGGGCCCGCAAAAGTGTTGTGGTATCTTCCAATCATACCAAGGTTCAAGCGGTTGTTTGCGAATGAAAATGATGCAAAAATCTGAGGTGGCATGCAGATGAGAGGATTTCGGATGGACAACTTCGACATCCGGCCGATTCTTCTCAATGGAAGAAGATCGATCAATTATTTCCGAACTTCGCGAAGAACCTAGGAACCTCGGCTTGCCCTTAGCACGGATGGAATGAATCCCTATGGAAGCCTTAGCAAGATACATAGCTCATGGCCCGTAGTCCCGATTGTTTACAACTTATCTCCTATGTTATGCATGAAACGAAAGTACATCATGCAGTCTATGTTGATTTCAGACCAAAACAACCCGAAATGACATAGATGTTTACCTAGAGCCCTTGATCGAAGACTTGAAGGAGTTGTGGGAAGAAGGTGTCGATGTTTTTGACTCTTTCAAGAAGGAGGTCTTTAGAATGAGAGCCATGATATTTTGTACTATAAACGACTTCCCAAAGATATGGGAACTTGTCAGTGTATAGTGTAAAAGGCCATAAAGCATGTCCGGTTTGTGAAGAAGGCACATGCTACCATCAACTTCAACATGGAAGAAAGACGGTGTATCTTGGACATAGGAGATTTCTTAGACGGGGCCACCCATATCGTCGATTAAAGAAGGCCTTTTTTGGTGGCCAAGAGTATGAAGAAGCTCCGGTGGCATTGACTGGGAGCAAGTGTATGAAAAGGTTAAAAATATCGATTGTCATCTTCGGTAAGCATGGAAAGAGTAGAAAAGAAACAAATATATGGAAGAAGAGATCTGTATTCTTTGATCTTCCCTATTGGCGCAATCTTGATGTGAGACACCGTATTGATGTCATGCATGTGGAGAAGAACGTATGTGATAGTATTGTGGGCACGCTTCTCAACATACAAGGTAGTTCAAGGATGGTGTGAAGGCAAGATTGGATTTGCAAGCAATGGGAATACGCGAAGACTTGCATCCAAGGCCATATGGGAAGAGAACTTATTGTCCCCGGCTTCTCATACTTTGTCTAAGGATGAGAAACGAAGCTTTGTGAGTGTTTACATGGCACAAAAGTTCCCTGGGTATTCTTCAAATTTTAAGAGGCTTGTCTCGATGAAGGACTTGAGATTAGTAGGCCAAAAGTCTCATGACTGTCATGTCTTGATGCAACAGCCTACTCCCGTGAGCTATTCGAGGGATCGCCGAATATGATCTTCTGTCGCTTTGACTAGACTTTGTTTCTTCTTCAATGCGGTTTGTAGTAAAGTTTTCAAGATTGAAAAGTTGGATGAATTGGAGAATGAAGGATATCTTATCTTGTGCCACCTTGAAAAGCTTTTTGTTCCTTCATTTTTTGACATCATGGTTCATCTCATTGTTCATCTAGGAGATAAAGTTGTGCGGCCCTATCCATTTACTTGGATGTACCCTATTGAAAGATCTATGAAATTCCTAAAAGGGTATGTGAAGAACGCGCTGGCTGAAGCATCAATTGTTCGAAATATGTTTCAAGAGGCCATGGAATTTTGTCAAAATTATTTGTCCAAAGTAAGACATATTGGGCTTCCAAAACGTCAAAGATGTCAAGGGGGTAGACGTGGGGCTTCGGTAAAGAGTGTGGATCGTGATGAATTGTCACAAGTCCACTTATACATCTTGAATAATGTTGATGAAGTTCAAGCCAGCATATATCGCACATAAAGAGGTCAGTAAGGAAAGAGAACCATCGAATGACCGAACAAAGGTTGATTAGGGAGCATAACGTAACTTTTGCAGATCGGTTCAAACAAAAGGTCGAGGGATCTGAATGTGTTTCGAGACAATGAAATGGTTAGCACGTGGTCCCGAGTTTGATGTCATAAGTTGGAATTCGTATGTGATCAATGGTTATACATTTTACACGAAGTCCCTAGATGATAGGAGCACACCCGCAAGCAGTGGTGTTATGTTAGAGGCCGAATCTATGCACTTCTCCAGCCTCGAAAGACAAGAGGCCTAAATTGGCTGTCATGCCATATTATGGGGTTATTGAAGAGATTTGGGAGGTGGACTATGTCAAAGTTAGATTTCCCATCTTCAAATGCAAGTGGGTTAATGTCAATAATGGTGTTCAGATCGATCGACTAGGATTCACTTTAGTCGATGTCAATAGTAGAAGTTTTGGAGATGAACCTTTTATTATGGCGAGATCATGCAAAACAAGTGTTCTATATCACCGATCAAGAAAATAAAATGTGGTCTCGTAGCTCTCCAAGGAAAGAGGGTCATTGATATTGATGAGGAAAGTCATTCAAATTATGGTGATCTTCTGAGAGTACTCCTTTTACAAGGGGTCTACCGGACATGAACGAAGAAGATGAAGCGGATAATGAACCCGGCATAAGAAATGATCATCAAGAAGGGATATGGGAGGATATCACTTTATAAAAGTGTCAATTCATAAGGTAATTAATATTCATATGCAGATTCTTAGAAAACTTTAAGGTTTTAACAATTATTATATGTCATTCTATGTTCTTAATTAAACAATGTCATCATTGAATATGAATTTGTTCTTGTTTTGTTTTTGTAAGCGTGATCCGTTTCAAAGGGGCATGTTATAAAAGAGGATGCATGTTACGTTGTTGGGTGGGAATCAAATGAAGGCATGGTGAATAATATATTGGACTACATTTGTATGTTGAATTACGTGCCGCATGTATTGTAACTCATTGCCTTTGTAATTAGTTATATGTTAGCTTATTTTATAAATTACTTTAGTTGTTTTAGACTTAATTAAGAGGCCATATAACTCATGGTGGATAATATTTGTATTCTTTTTCCCAATTCAATTTATTCATGTTCATAGCTTGTAGCTTAAAGTATATCGACTTTTATGTGCTGTTTTGTATGGTGGATTTGTGTATATATATTGATCGGGAAGAACAAAACAGGGAAAAATACGGGAAAATTTAGATTGCAAATAAAAATACGGTCTTAAATGTTCAAATATTAAGACCGGATGTATATATAACACCGCTCTTAAAGGTGTTAAGCCGGTCTTAAAAGTTGGTCTTTTAAGACCGGTCCATTGAAACAATCCGGTCTTGAAAGTCAGTCTTTTAAGACCGAGTAATTATTCCTCCGGTCTTAGAGTCCGCTATCTTTAGGACCGGATTGATATTTGTCCGGTCTTAATATTTGGATCTTTTAAGAGCGGTCGACTTTCGATCCGGTCTTAAAGTTTGAGTTTTAGGACCGAACCAAAAATATTTCAGATTTATTTAGTACGACTTTTAAGACCGAAGGTTTAAATGTCCGGTCTTAAAGAAAATCTTTAAGACCGTGTAAAAGTCCGGTCTTAAAGGTCGACTTTTAATACCGCCTGGAACAAGACTGCTCGCGGGTCCGGTCCTAATGTACCTTTTTTGTCCGGTCTTAAAAGCCTTTTTTCCACTAGTGAAGAGTGCCACTTCTAATTAGTCGGTGGTTACGAAATAGCTATTAAGATAGTGTCCTAAGAATTTCTTGCTACAATGATGAGTACACGTATTCATGAATGAAGAATCAACAAGAGAACAAGGTACAAGGAAAGAAGGGATAAAGAGACCCGCCTACCGTTGATGAATGATATGGACGATTAGGGGTCGAGTAAACGATCTTTATAAATGTTCAGCGTCAAAATTGAAAATTATAATACATTAATTCACACGCAAACAAGTATTATGCAAATATAATTTCCTGAAAACAAATTTTCCATCAAAACACATAATACAAACAACAGCAATAACAATAACAGCAACAAAAAAGTCTTATTCATTAGATGGGTCGGTTACATGAATTGCATTATGTTATTGAGATAAAAAAAAAAAGAAAAGAAAAAAAAGGCAACGATATGGATAATGCAAATTTGTCAAATAATATAGATGCTCATACCACTCTTTGCCAACATTACCAAGAAAGGACCTGCAAAACGTTACATCAAGCTCTCCCACTATATCATAATCCAAGCCCATGCTAACTTATTGTATAACTTGATGGACGGCTGCGGGGGGGCGGCGACCGCGGCGACACCATATGCATGAACTCAGGGTCCCTTCCCATTGCTTCCAGTATTTTGTAGGAAGCACACATCTCAAATTCAAAGCTTCCTTCTTCTGCTCCGCCATCAACGGCCAGCTTCCATGACCGTGTATTGGCGGGGCCGAGGCGAACCGCGGCGGGTCTTCCCCAGCCAAAATCGATATCATGAAAGTTTGTTCTTGGGGAGCTGCTGGTTGACATAAACTTCCCATATGGGGCAGGTTGTGTGCGCATAATTGGATTTCGAATCCAAGCTTCAAAGTCCCTCTTGATCTTCTCTTCAGTGCAAGATGAGATTGCCTTGTTCATCTCCCAAGCAAACTTCCCGAGCCCACCATCTCCCACTAAGTCCCTTACCTTCATCACCACCGTAGTGAATTGCACAGTGATTCCAAAATAATCTTCTGGAATTGGTGGGTGAAAAACTCTGGATTTTGCAGTTATGAGGAATCTGTAAGTGACTTCCTCTTCCGGGTCGAAATCCTGATTTTTGATCACAGACCTCCAAACATGGCCAAGAACAGCTTGCAACGACGATATTTTGTTCCTCATGACACTATCCTCAACCTCTGAGTTAGCTTTTGCTTTGAGTTCAGCAATTTTTTCCCTTTTAAATCGAAAGATCCTTCTACATAACACAGGTGGTTGAACCAAATTGATAGAGGCCTTATTATGATTCTCCATCATTTCTTTGAATGGAATTCGTATAGGGCGTTCAATATTAATGCCATGAGGAAACCATCGCTCAGAGGTAGCGGGCTTTGAATCCAACCCCAAGTGATTCAAACCATTTCTGGAAATCTCTGCCCATGTATTCCAGAAATCCCAGCCTGGCTTCACTTCAGCAAGACAGTGGTTTGTCGAGGAAGCGATGAAGATACCATCCACTAGCTCTGTGACTTGAATAGCCAATAACGGGACCCGAGTTCCTTCAAAGTTCTTGAAAGTTCCGGGCGAGAAGAAGGAGTAGAGAATTTGGGGAACATAAGTTGGTTCAACAATGTCTGCAACGGTAGTATTCTCTGCAATGGCATGAACAAAGCTTACTCCAGCATTGTTGCAAGTGATGAAGACGGAGGAGGTGTCATCATCGTCGTTGGGGATGATGGCAAGGCGGCCCGCGAGGGGCAGGTAGAAGTCGAGGGTCGAAGAAAGCGAGTCCTTCAGGCGCTGGATCACCGTCTCCGATGAAGAGGTGGGTTTGTGATAAAGAAGTCCCTTTTGAGCATACTCAAGCATTAGATACTGAAGATCCCATGGATTCAGGTCTATCATTTGTGGTGAGTCGCCATTATCAACATGTCTTCGAGCTTGAACTATAGTTGTGGAGATCACTCGGATGGCTTCCATGGGATGAAGTGGCTAGTGTTTCTCTCTACAATTGCTTTAGTATCTTGCAACTGCTTTAAAAAATTAACCACCAGATGATGTGTATATATATAGATACAGACACCTAGATCATGTGGAATATCTCTGTCGTTTTATGGGCCAACAATGTCATCAAACAATCAAGGGAAAATATAGTGAGGTAGAGAAAAAAATATAAAAAAGGTTACAACCCTAAATCTTCTATCAAAAAAGTCGTTAGGGATTGATTAATTACAGAAGTCCCATATCAAAAAACGCAATTAATTACGGAATTCCAATATCAAAAAAGTCTCATTGTCATAATGGTTTTTTATGTTATTAAAATGATTTTCCTTGTTGTTAAAATTTCTTTATGAAAATATTGTTGTCAAAATTACTTTTCCTGTTGTCAAATTTTTTGAGTTTTTCCTCTAAAATTTTAGAAACCTAGTAAATTTTTGGCAACAAGAAAAGTCATTTTGATAACATGAAAAGTCATTTGGACAACAATATTTTTAGATAAATTTTAACAACAGAAAAAATCATTTTAATTATATGAAAACCATTTTGACCATGAGATTTTTTTGATATTGAAATTCTTTAATTAATACAAAAAAGTTCCTAAAAACTTTTTTTAATAGACGATTTTAGGTTCAGGCTATTTTAATATTTTTTTTCTCTTTCTTAAAGCATCGCTGATATTACAATCAATGCTGGTGAAAAGTTTGACCAAAAAAAAAAAAAAAGCTGATGAAAAGAGATATGGGTGATATGATGTGGGATAAGGGGATGATTACATGGCATTTGTTTAAAAATATAAAACACAATAAACCATACTGTGGGTCCCACCATTATCTGTTCAGGAAATTACTCCCTCCCCTGCAATTACTTCTCCCTCCTCCTCTGCTCTGGATCTCTGGCTTTCCTCTTTTTTCCTTATCCTTTCCTATCATCCTTTTCTGGAATCGTTTTGGTGTAAAATGTACACTGTTTTTTCTTTTTCTTAAATATTATTAACCATGTTGAAGTATTTTTTAGTATTAGTGAGTATCATAAAATATTTTTTCAATATCCTAAATTAATTTTTCAAGATCATCAAAAAAAAAATTTCAGTGCCAATCAATATCTTGAAATATCTTTTTAGGACCAATCAGTGCTCTGAAATATTAATTAGGATCTTGAAAAATATTTTAGAATACTCACTGATACTAAAAAGATACTTCACGATACTTACTAGTAAAATATTTCAAGGTACTGACTGATCGTGACAAAATATTTTAGGGCAGTGATTAGTTCTGAAAAGATACTGACTGGTACTAAAACAATATTTTATGTTCTTAAAAAATTATTTTAGAATCTTCAAAAAATATTTCATGATACTGACTGATTTTGAAAAAATATTTTAGGGTACTTACTAGTATTAAAAAGATACTTCATAATGATAAATGCTATTTTGTTAAAAAAGCAAAAGCAATGCATTTTGTACCAAAACGGTGCCATTTAAAAGAAAAAAATGGCAGCGAAGGGTAAGGGAAAAGGAGGAAAACCGGATTACCTCGGCTCCACACCACCACACCCCTCTCGCCCGCTCTCTCACTCCATATTATTTCTCCCTTCCTTCACCATCAAAACTAAAATCAATCATATTAAAGTTTTAATCCACTTCAAACAGAAAATCATTATAAAAATAGCATAAGCTTCCAAGCGCGCGTTGGTTTGTAGGTTTTTCATAGTTTCTGAAAATCTAGTTACTTATTTTTGTAAAATCAAAGGCATCAACTTCACACACCGGCACTTTGTCGCTGCCACCGGGGCCACAACCATGATCATTTTCGAGAAGAACCGTTGAGAGATCTGCAAAAAGAGGGACTTTTCTAGTTTTCTATAGAGACATCAATATGCCAAAACACACTGAGATTGATGTGCCAAATAGACAGGTGAGATGCAGAGCTTCAAGTCGAAGGAGTATGTATATGTAACAACTTCGCCTGGATGCATTATTACTGGCATCCCACCACCGATGATATTGATCTCTTTGCTGAGATTGTCCCTACAACTTTGATGAATGAAAGGAAGGGGAGAGATAATATTGCATACTCATATTTGCAGGCAATAATGTCGACATGAACTGCCACAATCTAATACTGCATTATATAGGATTAATGAGCCCATGCTTATTGGACATCACCTGACGAATGAATGAATTGCATGCTCCATTATTTTCAGACGATAATGCATGTCGACATGATCTGCCACAATCTAATATCTTGTCAGCAACTTGCACTTAACAATGAGTGGATAATCTAATATAATGAGGTGGGTCCATGAGTAAGATAAATTTTAAAAACATTAAGTTAAATAGGATTAATGTTTGCAAAGTTGCGTTTTAGCCCCACTAATGTTTGCAATCTAAAGTTGTGATAAAAATCAATTAGCATGCCAATCAAGATTGATCCAAGTGGTAGTAGTTGGCTCATAATTAATAAGGTTATAAATTTAAATCTCATTCTAATATCTTCCTTAATTGAAACCGAAAACTTAAAAAAAAAAAAAAAAACTTCACTTTAACAATTAGAGTTAGGAATTAAGGCTTGCCTTTGAAGGGTTAGGGCCAGGGCCTAAAAGGGCAGAGTAAGAAAAACATATGTTTTTCAAGGCCCGGTCAGAAAGCATGCAGGGCAGGGTCAACCCTACAGAGCCAGAGCTATTTTTCTAAATCTTAACTATTTTTTCAGTTTTTTTGAAAGAAATATAATTAGTAAATTACAACAATTAAGTTCTAATTTTTCAAATAAATGTTGTCAACATTAAGGCCGAAAGGGAAAGGTTTGAGGAATATCAACACTACAAATCATTCGAACAATACGTCGGCGAAGCGGCAGAAAAACTCAAAATCTTCGACTTGGAGTCTATGAGGATTGAGGAACCTTCGACTCTTCGAGATCAATACTTGTAGTCCATTGGAAACGCTTAGAAGGCTGGAAGGGAAAGGTTTGAGGAACAATACGACAACGGAGTGGTGGACTCGGCGAGTTTCGATTGAACATATCAGCGACTGTGAGGAACCTTTCGAGACTTCCAAGCCGTCGAAAAAGCTTGGTAGGCCAGAAAAGAATGGTTTGAGGATAGATCAGCGTCTATGAGCTAGGAACTTTTGAAAAAGCTTGGAAGGTCTGAGGAACAATCTGTTGACCGTCAACGCCTCGACAGAGTGGCAGACTTCACAAGTTGAAGATGTGATGCATTGATGGTCTGATGCCCTTAAGTGGTGATGCACTGATGCATGACTGTGTGTGCGTGAGGCCGAGACAACGAGATTAAGGCGAGAGGCGTGAAGTGAATGACATATATGAGTGAGACTTTGAGAGAGATTGAGTGAATGAGTGCTGGGCAACAGGACAGGCAAGTAGCTTCCTTCACGGTCAAACTCTGTCAGCAAGGCAAGTGAACAACTGCCAACTAGATAAGTTAAAACAATATTAACAGGCCTAACAAGGCCAACACTTTTAAGCCCCCAACCCTATAGGGTTGACCCTTTTAGGCCTGACTTTATTTAAAAGCTCCATTTTATAAACCCAACCTTTAAAGGACTAGGGCTTAAACGGGCCGGCCTGACAGGCTTGGTTGGATTTCCCGACTCTACTAACAATGTGGCTTGCTTTCCTTCGGAGCATATTAGGGAAAAATGTATATTCACACCACAAAATTTTAAAACCATGTCGAAAAAAAAGAAAAAAATATATATAAAAAGAGAATGAACTAAAATAAAATAAACTGACATTTGCTTTAATTCTAGAAAACAATTGGCAAATTTCCTATAATTGTGCTGCTAAAATTTTGGTTATTTTCATAATCATGCCTCGAGAATATTTTCATAACATGCGAGCAAAGTATTTATGATTTGTTTTATAATAAAAAATATATGATTTGATAGTGTGACTTTACATATTTAGTCATACCGATATTATATTTGACATTTATCTTTATTTTAATTTTTATTTAAAATAACTATATATTATAAAATATATTATTTTAATCATTATTAGTCTAACCTCGGGTTGACCCCGATCAACCCTTCACACTTAACCCACTACCTCGATCAGTTTAGTGGCCAGTTTGTTTGTTTTTTGTTTTTTTCTCCCTTGATATATATATAGAATCAAGGAAGTGGGCTCATTCTTATTGGACATTAGCTGACAAATGAAAAAAAATAAATAAATTGCATGCTCCATTATCTTCAGGCGATCACCCTGTTTGGGAAGGCGTCCAAACAAAGTAAAAGCGCATTGAAAGGGCATAAAATCCCAGTGGGGAAAAAATCATTTTATAATGTTTGGGTTTGCATCAAAGATTTTTTTTTTTTTGGTATAAAAATTTTAGAAGAGGGGTTGGACTCACCCACAGTCTAAAGATAGGACGCTTGGAGCTCACGCACTCTGCAAGGAATTTAGGACTAAGAGTACACATGCCCTCCACCTTAGCCGTAAACCTCTAGGATGCCTCTCCTAGTGCCTTGACTAACTCTAAGATTGAACCCTCTCCCTTTTGGTGAGAGTGTCCGACTTTTTTACCAGTTGAACCTAAAGATAAGAGGTGGTTTGCATCAAAGTTAAATTGACTTATTGGGAAAAAAAAAACTTATACGAGTTAGAACTTCTGGAGTTTCGACTGTCGTGCAATAAATCCGAAATTAATTCACACAGCTCATTTGTCCACTTTCTTCCATACGAGTTCATTCTGGTAAGCATCGAATGGAAAATTAATTTCCACACCTCCTCACACCACTCCGTCTTTCGGATAATCTGAAATGGATCCGTCGGTCCTACCTAGTGGCGGAGCCACACTTGTATCTCTGTGTATAAGTGCTGACATAAAATTTTAAAAAATATATATATTTTTAGCTGTAATTCATTATTGTTAGTGGATCCATAGCTCAGTGGTACAAATGATGATTACAGATACAGAGTTCACGGATTCAAACATGGGCTGGTCCCTTTTCCATTTCTTATCTTTCTCAGCTCCAAGTTTCATGCAGCAGGTTTATGATAATTTGTCATATTATGCCATTACGTAAGACGTGTTTTTTTTTTTTGGCTCAAGATGCCATTACGTAAGACCAGGACATATTGGGCATGTTTTACTGTTCAAAATATAATTTGAACTGTTGAAATTACATTTTTATAACTTAATTTTTTTAAGAAATGTTTTAATGTGTATAGAATTAAAATAAAGATAATTTCTTAAGTCTTAACATCGAATAATGCTTTTGTAATCGTTCTGTTGTAATACCTTAATTGATTCTTGATTATTATTTTTCTATGTTAAGTTGAAGTTTTCTTTTCTTTTCTTATTTATATTCTTTCGTTCTTTTGTAATCGTTTTGTTATGCTCCTTTGCTTCTTCGTTGATATTTGACTTTTTAATATCCTATCACATATGACAAACCATAATAATTTTTCCTTGCATGTTGCTTTAGAATTTGATTGTGTAACATATGGGTATCTGTATGCCATGAGATTAGAGTATATTGTTATGTTTAAATTGATTTCCTCAGAAATTCTTTTCAATTGAATCTCATTTCTGGTCCTAAACTTTACGAAGGAGTGGGTTACCTTTTATCCTGCTTAAAAAAAAAAAAAATTCCCCTGAATCCCACAATTAATTGTACACCCACAAACATTAAATCCTGGCTCCGTCACTGGTCCTACCCATTACAGTGGTCTCTGTTTTGCTCGGTGCTCTCATCGCCCTTGCCTTCTTCATAAGTTATTTTCACAAACGGAAATCCGATATTCGAACCATTTCCAATGCGGAGCCTCTTTCGGACCTCAAGAAGAACTCCAAGCCGGCTAAACAATCCTTCAAGAAGTCCCAAGCCAAATCCCATTCCCACTCTTCTGATAATGTCTGCGTTTACTGATTTGTTTCCCTGAAAGAACGAAGGGATTTGAAAGGAAATCAAAGTTGAGTTTTTGATTATAGCATGACATAAGTTTTACCTCTGAATTTAATTAAATTTTCCTCTTGGATTAAATGCATTGATAAATCGCCAAAGAGTATATATGCTTTGGTTTCTAGGACTGTTCTTAGACAGGGGTATTCGTTACTTGGGCTATTGTTTTTTGAAAGATTGAGTTCCTTATGTAGAACTTTCGAGATTTAGTCGGGAATAATTGATATAATGATTTGGGTTGGTTGTAAGAGTGATGGCTTAAAAGTTACTGACTTTAGAAAAAGCTCGGTAGGAAAAAAGTCAGGTTGTAAATACTGATTTTTGTTTGAATTGATAGTGGTAGAAGTGGTAGGGCCCATGTCAAAAAGTTGAGAGCTTTTTCCTTAACAGGCTTTTTGAACTTTTTTGACTTAAAGTCCAGTGAACTTAAAGCTCAATCCAAACAGACCAAAAATTAGTTGGCAACGTTATTGACGTTTTTTCAAAATTAACTGCTCCTAACGCTGGACTCCAAACAAGCCCACTATAAATTTTTTCTTTTGATATTTCTTAATTGATGTGGATTTTTTTTTTTTTTAAGTGAATGAGAGAAAATATGAGTGATGAAGATAATTAATAATTATTCATTTGATGTAACATCCTCATCAAATATTCCTACATTATCTTAAAGACAAATGAATCATGTTTGTGAAAGAATCATAAACCAACTTTTTAGGGAAAGATGATCCAATTAGCAATGCACTATTATTTAGTATCAACCTATTCATATACATTTATATACATTCTAATTTATATACAATTTTATTCAGAAAATATATTAAATTAAGGACTTTAATGTTTTTTTTATCAAATTTAAATTTAAATTTTCATTTATCACAATATATACAACTAATATATATATATATATATGAGTGCGCGCGAACACGCTCAATAAGATTTATGTCATTTTCAATTATTTTCCATCTCAATTCAAATAATAATCTAAATAAATTTTAGTTTGAAAAAAAAAAGCTTCTTCTATGGTCAATTCAAACACAAATTATATTTATAATATAAATTTTATCTTATCTTACATTTATAAAAGTCAACTTAAACATAAATCACTTCTACGACTGCTAATCTATGCCAATATCCACATAATCGGCCACAATATCTTGTGAGCAACGTACACTTGACATTTAACAATGAGTGAATAATCTAATATAATGAAGTGGGCCCATGAGTAAGATAAATTTTAAAAACGTTGAGTTATATAGGATTAATGTTTGCAAAATTTCCTTTTACCCCCACGAATTTTGGCAATCTAAGTTGGGATAAAATTCAATTAGCGTGCCAGCCAACTAGGTCCAAGTTGTGATAAACATTAACATTAAAGCAAATATATTTCATAATTGTCTTATAAATCATAAAAGGATTGGAGGGCTAAAATGCCCAAGAAGTTTTCATGAATATTGGAGAATCCAAATCGAAACCCCTTAGCTTCTTGTGGAATCGATCCACCTACCGTTGACGACGAAAAACTCAAATCTAAGCATGGGGACAACGCTAGAATATATAAAGTCAATAGGGATTGAAGGACGAGGAATAGTAAAGCTGCTGGTGTGCTATGAAGATGGAGGGAGACAAGAAGAGTGAGGTTCTAGTGATGGAGCTAGTCTTGGACAATGCTCAGTCACCATGAGCCACAAGCAAAAGTGATTTTTTTTTCTCGAAACCCAATTGTTTCCTTTGGCCCCTTGCTCTCGATTTTGGCTCTGTTAGAAAATATATAAGTATAAATATATTATAATTAATTAGTATCGCACATAATTAGGGATTATAGGAATTATGAGTGATTAGGAAATCAATCATCATAATGAGTCATTACTCTATTATCTTCTCTCTTGTGTATAAATACTCTATTGAGCATATGAATAAATACATCCATTTCAAAATATATTTTCTCCATCTTTCTCTCTCTGATTGCAACATGGTATCAAAGCTCAGGGATTATTCTTGGCAAATTTGAGTTTTCCGGTGGCCACTGTTACTGTAGCGTTAATAGTAACAGTGGCCAGCCAGCGTGTCTGTACGAGTGCCATCTTTGTTTCTTTTCCGGTTTTGTGTTTAAAGGATTGCATTTGGCAATTAGGTTTTGTTGTTTTGCTCTTTTTCGATTTCTGTCAATTTTCTGGTTAGAGGTGGACGGAGGTGGAGAGAGAGATTGAGAGTGAAGGCTCTGTCTGCGGAATTATTCATCCATCTGCTTTTTTTGTCTTCGTTGGTCTTCGTTCCAGTGCCGTTTCATAAATCTACTTCTGGTTCGGTGGTTATTTGCTTTTAGGTTGTGGAAGTGTTATTTGGTCAATGGGGAGACTGTTACTTCTATTTGGTCACTAATGTGGCATTTGTTGTTGCGAATCATGAAGCCTCAATTTGGTGTTGTAATCTTGGGTGAGATTGTTCTATGGTGACTAAAGAGGTTTCTGTTGTATTTAAAGAGGTTATTGATACCTCGTTTGGTTGTTGTGACCATTTTCTGGTCGTGCTTCATTCTCCGACGTCGAGCCTTCATTCTCGATATGTATAGGCCAGTTCTTTGCTTCGAAGGTTGCGTTGTGAGACTGGGTTTCTACTATTTCAGCACAGTCGGCATTTTGTTTCGTGTACATTCACTTGTCTCTAAGTGGCTGGGTTTTTCGTTTGTTTTTCCAGCACGTTCGTGAAGTGCTCTTTTGTCTTAAATGTCGTGCTTGTGGTTCGGTAATTTCATTGGCATCTCCTGTGCTGTGTCCTCTGGTGAGGAGTTTGGTGGTCTTGTGTCCTCTGGTGAGGAGTTTGGTGGTCTTTGTGTGACCCGTTTGTTCTTTGCCTCCGGTGAGGTTTTTCTTTGGTTTGTCTCTGTTGAGATATTTGGAGTATTGTTTGGTCTCTTGTGAGACTGTTTGCTTGAGCTTCTACTTTGATTTGGTACTCTTTGTTATTCGAACTCTTGGTGAAGTTGTTGGATCATTTCTTTTAAATGTCCTCGGTATGACATTTGGTTGAACTATTCTTGGATGTGGCCGAACTTGCTGGTGGATTCAAGATCTCATGAAGAAGAAAATTATTATTTTTGGATTTATTTATATTATGTTTTCTTGTAACAAGTTGGGCATGATTAACATCTATGGTCCAACTTGAGGGGGAGTGTTAGGAAATATATCTTTTTTTTGGTCAGAAGTGTTAGGAAATATATCAGTATAAATATATTATAATTAATTAGTATCGCACATAATTAGGGATTATAGGAATTATGAGTGATTAGAAAATCAATCATCATAATCATAATGAGTCATTACTCTCTTGTCTTCTCTCTTGTGTATAAATACCCTATTGAGCATATTTTCTCTATCTTTTCTCTCTCTGAATTCTACAGGCTCATTGTTTTGAGTGAATTTCTTATTGACTGGTCATTTATTTCTGGGTTTTAAGCAATCATATTTTGAAACCTTCAAACAAGCCACAGATCAATGAAAGTGTCTGTTGTGATGCGTTGAAGGTGTGTTTTGAAACCTTCAGTTTGCTTGCCCTGTTCTGAGTTGTGATGCGTCGATCCATTCGTTGGTGCTGCAGAAGATTAAATTGTGTCGATTTTTTTCTTCAATTTCAATAGTATGGTTCTTTGATTTGGGTGGTTTCTGGTGAGGCGTTTCTGGTTCTCGGCCGTGAGATCTTTCTGTAGTTTTTTGTGTGAGGATGACGAAGATGATGTGGCATAATATGTGGCAAAATATCCTATATGGCGGTGCCAATATTAGGAAGTGTTGCATATAAATTTTGGCAAAATATCCTATATCCAATGAATGAATATAGTGGTATTTTCCTTTTACGATGAATCATATACTATCTCTCATCCTTAATATGAAACCTAGTTAACTTTTTTTCTTTTAGAGATATTAATAAAAATAAATAAATTACTTTAAAGTATTTATATTTATCATTTTTATCCAAAATAATTTATTTAACTTATGAAATCATCTATAATATAAAAGTGCATATATAGTTTGTGAATGATTATGTAATTTATTTAATTTTCATAATGTCTCAGAAAAGAGTCAAATGGGTTTTGTGTTAAGGATATGTGAGGAGTACATAATCTAATTACTCAAGTTCAATGCATCAGAGTTTAGAACTACAACAGATTACACTTAATCCTTACACTACAAGAAAGAAAATTGCAAAAGAGAGAAGGAAACCAAGAAAACAGGAACAAGCGGCCGACAAGAAAAGAAATCGAGACGAAGAGTAAAGGAATGGAAAGGGAGTTTTACCTAAAAGTAAGATGAGTCATGTGAATTCCACCTTATTTTATTAAGAAGTGAAAATTATTTCTAAAAGACTCCATAACTTAATATTTGCAAAAGTATTTTAAAATAAATTAAAAGTTAACTAATACTAGTAAAATTTAATGATGATATTTCACTTCATGTTGAATAATCTCCGTAAATGATATCCAATTTAGCTTTGAAAGTTTCCATAAAATAAAATAATATTCAATAGCCACCTGTTAAAATATTAAATAATATAATGGAATCGTTGAGCATGAATTTTCCATCATTTAACCAATTAGTTGCCATAAAATACAAAGAAGCCTAATAAAAAAGTACATATATAGTCTAATTAATTTCAATAAGCCACAATTTATCACTAAAAAAAGTTAACTGGAGAGAATATAAATATTAGAAAAAAAATGATTTATCAGCTGTCAATCTTCCTCCTTCCTGCTACTACTGGTTTGAAAATAAATGGGTCTGAAATCTTCCTCCTTGTCTTTCCAATGTCAAATTGTCAATTTCGAATGTGAGATATAGAAGGGAAAATAAATGTATTTGTTTCCACTTTTGAGAAACAAGGGCTGTCTCAATTCATGTATTAAAAACTATACAGGATCCCCCTCCAAAACACATTCTTTGTGTGCAGAAACAAGAAACCATAGAACTTTACAAAATTAATGAAAAAACGTACATCTTTGAGTTTCTTTATATGAATTTGTCTTTTTATTTCCAATCCATTATATTACAGAAAGATGACAACATATAGAGTTACACACACAAATATTATGGTGTACGATACATGAAAACAAATTTTCCTTGACAACACAAAAATAAATGTAATATATATGCTTGGCTATGCATGCGAATATGTAAAATGTAGATGCTCGACATAGACTTGAGTACAAAGACAAGGTGCAAAATATTACATCAATTTCTGCTTCTATCATAGTCGCGTGTTGGTTTCTTGGATAAGCGGCGCCACCGCATGCATAAACTCAGGGTCCCTTCCAATGAGTTCTAATATTTCATACGACATGCAAAGCTCAATGTCAAGGCTCCCTTCTTCTGCTCCAGCATCAACCACAAGGTCCCAATCATACATATAGGCTGGGCCCCGGCGAAGTCCCAAAGGCCTTCCCCAGCCGAAGTCAATGGCATAAAAGTTGGATCTATGGCTGCCACCAGTATGCATAACCTTCCCAAATTTGCCACTCTGTAAACGCACTGTTGGATTTGGGATGAGGGCTTCGAAATTGCTCTTGATCTTCTCTTCCGTGTACGCCGAGATCACCTTGTTCATCTCCAAAGAAAACTTTCCATGTCCTTTATCTCCAACCAAGTCCCTAACTTTCATTGTCGCATGAGCAAATTCCATAGTGTTGCCAAAATAATTGTCTGCAATTGGCGGGTTTGAAATTCTGGATCTGGCAGTTACAAGGATACCGTAATCGACTTCTTCTTCGGGATCAAGACGCAGATTTTTGATCGCGCATCTCCAAACATGGCTGATAACTGCTTGAAGAGAGGAGATTTTATTGATGAGAGCACCATCCTCTACCATTGAGTTAGCATTTGCTTTGAGTTCATCAATTTTTTCCCTTTTAAAGTGGAAGATCCTCTTAGAAATGGAAGGTGGGTTAAGAGAGTTAGCATATTCATCACCAAAATTCTCTATTATATCTCTGAAAGGTATACGTATAGGACGTTCAAAGCTTGTTTGAGGAAACCATCGTTCAAATGAAGCAACCTTCGATTTTGATCCACTGTGGTTCAAACCTTTTTGACTAATCTTAGCCCATGTATTCATGAGATCCCAGGCCGACTTCACATCAGCAAGACAATGGTTTACAGAAAAAGCGATGAAGATGCCGTCCACAAGCTCGGTAACTTGAACAGCATATAATGGGATATGTGTTCCTTCAAAGTTCTTGGATTTTCCGAGTGGGAAAAAGGACTCGACAATTTGAGGAACATAAGTGGGTTCAAGGATGTCAGCCAAGGTAGTGTTCTCTGCGATGGCATGAACAAAGCTTACTCCGGCGTTGTTGCAAATGACAAAGACGGAAGAGGTGTCGTCATCGCCATGGGGAATGATAGCAAGACGGCCAGCAAGGGGCATGTAGAAATCGAGGGTGCAAGATAACGAATCCTTAAGATGTTGGATCACTAACGACGATGATTTGTTTGGTTTGTTGAAAAGAAGCCCCTTTTGACCATACTCGAGAAGTAGAAAACGAAGATCCCATGGATTGAGCTCGATTAGCTCAGGGGAATCGCCATTATTAACATGGCTTGGTGCTGGGATTGTAGTAGTAGAGATCACTTGGATCGCTGCCATGATATAGGGTTTTGATGGGTGTTTTAATTTTCTACAATTGCTAGTTCTCATGATCCAACGCCATATTCTCATTAGATATAACAAGTCAGTCAATGTTAATTATTCATCTAATCTTCCGTAGTCTCGTTGGTCATCACATGTTAACGGGGATATTTATATAAAGGGGTTTAAACTTCTCATGTTGCATGAGAAGAAGAAGATTCCTATACACACATAAAATGGTGGGACCCACATATATATATAATGCTAATTATATATGGGAAAAGTATTTCTCCAGTCACTGGAGATAGAGTTATCTCCAGTGACCCCAAAACTACGTCGTTTTGAATTAATGAATGGTGTGTTAGTAATTTTAGGTGAATTAATGAAAGGGCGTTTCGATAAAATTTATATGATTAAAAAATAAACAGAATTACAGAAACATCATTCATTAATCCAAAACGACGTAGTTTAGGGGTCACTCTAGATAACTCTATCTCCAATGACTGGAGAAATCCTTTACCCATTATATATATGTGGATCTCATCATTTCATGTTTGTGTAACATGAGAATATACACTTCTCCTATAATATGAGGAGTGTTTTTCCCTTATATAAATATATCCCACATATTTTGTTAAATGAATAATTTGACAGCTCATCTCCACATTGTGTGGTGTAATATGCAAGTTTATCATACCAATTGTCAACTATTAACGTGTACGTAACAATTAATTTACATACTATATGAAGCTAGTGGCCGGTGTTTTATATGAAATTCAAGTTGTATTGTTGGACTTATAAATAATACATTTTTTTTATAAATTTTATAATATGTATAGATTTGATCATCCCCGCATATTGCAAGAATTTAAAATATAAGCTGTATTATTTATTTTTTAAATAAAAAACAATTTATTTTAAGCATTAAAAGTTTTTTTTTTTTTTAATCTTCACTCAAGATAAAGCAAGAGGGCCCATCACATAGTATGGCGTGATCTAACAAGGAAGAGCATGGCGTGATCTGTTTTTACGTGTTTCAGTCCGTATCACGTTAGGATCTTTCTCGGCCTGCTCTGTCTCTCTCTCTCTCTCCCCGTGCGTGTGAGTTTAGAATACTGAATTAATGGATATTGTTTGGTCATGGAATAGAAGGTGAAATGGGCTTCATGGGCTGGTATATAATTTGCTGTTGGGTTGAGATTAATGAATTGAAGGTGTTGAAATGAATAAATGGGCTTAATGAATATATAGGATAATGGGTAACATATATAGGTGATAATTGGCAGCAACTGTGGGGAGTGGCGACTTGGAAGCTATGGCTATGGCGCAATGAAAGCATCTTCACGGAAGGGTTCGAGAAACCAATTAATCCTGCTATGGTGATTATGAACTCTTGGGATAACTATGTTCACTTACAGGAGGATATCAGCAGTAGGGTGCATGTTTCTCGTCAGTCAGTTCTTTGGTCTCCTCCAACCGTTGATTGGGTTAAACTTAATGTTGATGGGGCGGTAGCGCAAAATTCTGGAAGAGCAGGATGTGGGGGAGTTTTGAGAAACTATCTAGGTGACTGGGTAGCGGGTTTCACTCATAAATTGGGTACTTGTTCGGTCTTTGAAGCAGAGGAATGGGCCATCTTGAAGGGTCTCCAACTTTCATGGGAGCTGGGGTTCCGTCGGGTGGTGGTGGAGTCGGATGCAAAGGATGTGATTGATATTTTAAATGGAAGGGGAGGGGCTTTCGACGGGGATCTTGTGCTGTGGCAGATCAAAAATTACAGGAGGAAGGAATGGGACCTAAGCTTCCAGTTTATCGTCAGAGAAGGGAATCGAGTGGCTGACCTTTTGGCAAAAAGAGGAATTACTACCTCTTCTTTCTTTGATATATGTCCTGTGTTTTTGCAGGAGGTGATTCATCATGATAACCTGGGATTAAATTCCCGCGTGTAGTGCTGCGGTAGTTTCTAGTTTTTTTTAGTTGTATCTCTTGTATCAAAAAAAAAAAAAAAAAAATATATATATATATATATATATATATATATATATATATATATATATATATCAGCGTGTATTTTCATGGGCTTTATTCAACATTTTATCTTTTGTCAATATTCCATAATTTTATTATTAAATATTATATGAAAATTAATTCCTAATAAAATTAAATCGTTCGGCCAATTTTGAAAATTTAATTTCATATATTATTTTTAATTTCTAAATCCCAAAATTTTGGATATTATAGGTCCATTAATATGTCTATTTTCATGTTAAAAGACTCCCAATAGTTAGAAACTTTCAAATTATTCCTAGAATAATAAAGTTTCCCTATTGTTCAAATCATACATCCAGAAACATGAGTTAGTTTGAAAAATCCATATCTTTTTGTACAAAACTCCAAAGATTGCTTATAACCCATCAAAAGAAAGCTCTTTCTGTCTACTTCATTTCTAACGAGTTTCATGATTTTTATGCTTCATTTTGATCAATCAAAAATCACGCACAATCACTACTATTCAGATTGTACTTCCAAAAACATAAGTTTTTTTTTTTTTCAAAAACTGTAACTCCTTGTACAGAGCTCTAAAAATTACATATTACCTATCAAAATAAAGATCTTTCTGTTTATTTTATTTTTCGAAAGTTGCATGATTTTTAGGCATCATTTGATTAGTCAAAAAGCATGCATAATCACTACTGTTCAGATTATACTTTCAGAAATATAAGTCTTTTTTCAAAAATATGTAACACCTTGTACAGAGCTTCAAAAATTACATATTACCTATAAAAATAAAGCTCTTTTTGTCTAATTTGTTTATGGAAATTTTTATGATTTTTAGACATTAGTTGATTAATCAAAAATCAAAAGAAGTCAACTGCCTCCAGAAAAACCAAAATTGGCAAATTTTTCAACTTGTAAAACTTTCATCTTTTGCTTCCAAAAATCACTTTCCACTTTACTTCCACACCATTTTTCATTTTAATCACTTTGGTAACCTCAAAGTCATGAAAATCACTTTGCTTCCTTGAGTTTGGTTCAGGTCAAAACATGACCCAAAATCATATAGTCTTTGGTTGACATCATAATGCATCACCACTGTATGGGGCATGCTCGGACACAACATCATAACCACATATGGAAACGACTTGCTTGGCACCTTGCTATAGCATAGTTTTGTCCTCACATAAATCACCCACACACTGCCATTCCACACATTACAACCTGAAAAGTCCTTTCGATGCAATTAAGTTCAGCCACGAGGACACAGTGTTGGTCGAATTCCCTTATGGCAAGTGAATCAGTCAAACAAGTAATAAAGAGTGAGTAGAGTATCGTCCCACAGAGACTGTGATACCGCAGATGATTTCAGTTTCTAACGCAAGTTGTGTACAAGTAAAGTTGATTTCGATTGCTTTGCTATTACTAATAATAAGAAATAAACAAGTGATTGGAAGTCGAAGGGAAGTATCAGCTTAACAATAGGCTGAGCTCAGATTTTATCCTAAGTCGTATCATTCCCCTAGTTTTCCTTACAACGCATTGCTATAGCAATTATGTTGTGCAGCGTCTGCAATGCTACAACATAACCACCTTTTATAACGTTATCCAGCTAACCCACCTCTATCCTATATAGAAGCTTCCACAATCCTGTAAATACAGTCCTAGCCTTACTTTCCCATATTCCTATGGCAATTTCCAGTTCAGTCAGTCTAATTAGCTCTAGGCGTTCTGGTTATGAGCAGTAAATCCATTCGTAGCATCTACAATTTTAGGTCGAGCTATGCACGGGCTCGCCTAGCAAGCACTACTTAGCTGAGGTCTAATCCCGATTCCTTTCCGAGCTATCAAGGACCACTGGGATAGCCCTTAGCGTCCTCTAATCGGCTATGAATTAAAGCACTATTAAGACAAACTGGATTTATTAAATGAAGAACTAACAAATTGGGTTCATTCTAAAACTTAGGAATTCATCCTTACTTAGCCAAAGGGAATTTAGTTCATGACTGATGAGGGACACATAACACATAGTATTGTAGAACAACCCATAACAGAATTACGAGAAATAAAATAAGTAAGAAGGCAAGAAGCTCGTCGAAAGGTTGACGGCGTAAGAAGTGTTCTGTCACACAACGTCTCTACATCTTCTACAATTCATCTTGCTCCAAGGAAAAACTTGATCTAATCTACTGTCCTCTTGGTCTGTCTTATCTCTTGTTCCTTTAGCGTGAGTTTCAGTCGGATAGGAATTAGTTGACTTCTTTCTCTCACGGCAAATGACTATTCTTTGGTTCTACCACGCTTTCCTGTTATAGCTAGGTTTCCTCGGTCGCACGTACAGTCAATTAGGCCTTCCAAATTTGTCGGGTCCAGGATCTTAGATTCGGTTGATCGATCCTTCTTTTAATATCGCGGGATTTTCCAAATCTTTCTTTCGATTCTCCGCATCTTCTGTATTTAGCTTTAGTCAATCATGGTCTCCATGTGCGTCTGGGTCACCTGTCTTAATTTCTTGAAAACTCGCGAGGAAAGGTTAGAATAACTTAGCGCATAAGTCTACATCCTTTACGATGCTATAGCATTGAGGTCGCATTGCGTTGTTGTTGCATGTGTGGCTTACCATTTGTTATAGCAATGTATTAGCTTTCTTATGCGCTCTCACGGAAAACCACGAACTGGTCTTTTCTTATGCACATGAGTAGGATAATGATTGAATGCAACATTTTGTAAGTTATATCCTCTATTTCACTAAGTGTATGAATTCTAGAACAATTCGTCAGTTATTAGGAAATAGGACTCAGATTTAACATTCAAAACACATAGGGAAATCATGGCATTAATATCACTCATCAAACTCCCCCACACTTAGCCTTTTGCACTCCTAGGCAAAACAGAGATAAAAATCTAGAGCAGAAAGTGATCTTGAGGCTTGCACGCTTGTCCTAGGAACCAGGTATCCTGTCATTGTCTTATGTTCAGTTTTTTTGTGTAAGCAATCCCACTACCCAATACTGGTGAATAGAAGGCAGAGCATTGCTCTAGCCAAGGAGTATTAAGAGATACTCGGATGACTTGCATATTCGCTCTCTCACATATGGGGATTTGTCTCTCTCTGCCATGTTAGCCTAAAAGTTCTATAGGTTTGTAAAATTTCTAGGGTTGTTTGCCAGTGGCTGAATTCAACTACATTAAAAGGACTTTTCAGGGTGTAATGCGTGTAGTGGCTGTGTGAGTGGCTTATGTGAAGAAAGAAATATGCTATAGCCCAGTTCCAGACAGGTCTTTGTAACATATAATTATGATGCTGCGTATTAACATGCCCTATTCAGTAATGATGCCTTATGCTGCCAAGGAGGTAGTTTTTTTTTTTTACATCACCTTGTTGCTATTTTGCTATAGTGGGTGATATGCTATAGCAATTGCAACATGTATCTTCTTCTTAGCTATTTGTCTGGCTTCTGCTATAGCAATATATGTATAGCTCAAGGGGGTGACAATGGGAGTGGTAACAGTGGCTTGTGTATGGATTCAGTGAGTGAAAATTGAATGCCTTTGTCCTATGCAGTGTGATTCAGATGCAAGATATCAAAACCAGAGAAATCAAACAAACCAAAGAAAGTTCTTAAAACTAGCAGGCATATGGCTTAACTCTATTCTCTCCCTTGCTATCACTTTTCCCTACACTGATTAATCTAGTACTATTAGTTTCCCAAGCCTACACGGTTTATTTTCCTTAAGACAGATCTATTCTACCAGACAGATCTCCGTCGTCTCCACAATCCTCTCGTCCTTCCATGGAGATGATGTAGATAACCAAAACACCGCTGCTCTTCTTCTTGCTCCTCCCTATGCATCGTCAATATGCGCTGCTTCTCTCCTCTCGAATTCTTGAATTGCTATTCGGTTATTCTCGCTGGCCCCTTTCGCGTCTGTGCTTTCTTCAATATATATTACTTGGTTATCGAGTTGGGCCCTGCGCCTTTTTCTTTAGTCTCTGATTATATAATTTGTGATCCCAAAATCTGATTTAGTAATCCATGGAATATATCATTGCAGCAAAATCCCGCGTGCTCCTCCCAGACTCTTGCTATCCATTAATTGTTGTAGGACCCACGCCATTGATTTCAATATATATATATATATAAATTGTTTCCTTTGATATTTTCTTTTCTTTTAGATCACATGATATCTTCTGCATAATAAAATTGGATATCAATAGATTTTCTGTTACAATATTCTTTTATCCTATATTTAATTAAAAGTTTGATAAATATATAAAAGATAATTAAATAGGTATGAAATATTAATAAATTCAACTCATTATACCATAAAATATACACCTATTTAATTATAAAATCTACCTTTATCAAATGGTGATTGACTAAAGCTAAATATAGAAGATACGGAGAATTGAAAGAAAGATCGATTTGGAGAATCCCGCAATATTAAAAGAAGGATCAATCAACCGAATCTAAGATCCTGGACCCAACAGATTAGGAAGGCCCAACTAACTGGATATGTGGTCGAGGAGACCTAACTATAAGAGGAAAACGCGACAGAACTAAAAGAGAAGTTGGAAGCTGTGAGAGAAAGCAGTCAACTAATTCCTATCCGACTGAAACTCACGTGGAAGGAACAAGAAAGACAACAGACCGAGAGACAATAGATCAGACCAAGTTTTCCTTGGAGCAAGACGAATCATAGAAGACGTAGAGACGTCGTGTGACAAGACACTTCTTACGCCGTTAACCTTTTGACGAGCTTCTTGTTTTCATTTTTATTTTATTTCTCGTAATTTTGTTATAGGATGTTCTACAGTACTCTGTGTTATGTGTCCCTTATTGGTCATGAACTAAATTTCCTTTGCTGAGTGAGGATGAATTCCTAAGTTGTAGAATGAACCCAGTTTGTTAGTTCTTCATTTAATGAATCCAGTTTGTCTTAATAGTGCTTTAATTCATAGCCAATTAGCGGACGCTAAGGGCTATCCCAGTGGTCCTTGACAGCCCGGAAGGGAGTCAAGATTAGACCTCTGTTAAGTAGTGGTTGCTGGGCGAGCCCGTGCACGACTCGACCTAAAATTGTAGATGCTAAGAATGGATTTAACGCTCATAACCAGAACGCTTAAAGCTAATTAGACAAACTGAACTGGAAATCGCCATAGGAATATGGGAGAGTAAGGCTAGGACTGTACTTAGAGGATTGTGAAAGCTTCTATATAGGATAGAGGCGGGTTGGCTGAATAACGTTGTAAAAGGTGGCTATGTTGTAGCATTACAAACGCTGCACAACATAATTTCTATAGCAATGCATTGTAAGGCAAAGTGTGAGAATGATACGACTTAGGATGAAATATGAGCTTAGCCTATTGTTAAATTGATACTTCCCTTCGACTTTTGATCACCTATTTACTTCTCATAATTAATAATAGCAAAACAACCCTAATCAATATTTCTTTCAGACAACTTGCGTTAGAAACTAAAATCATCTACGGGATCACAGTCTCTGTGGGACGATACTCTACTCACTCTTTATTACTTATTCGATTGGTTCACTTACCATAAGGGAATTCGACCAACAATATTCCTCCAGGAATTTAAATTAACCAGCATATGTCTGGGCATATGTTGTCAGTTACTCATCGACCAAATGTTAATGCATGTTCTCTGTTGCAAATCACTCTGATCTGTAAACACCATCACTCTTATAATTACACGCTTATTAGATTAATAAGATATATAGGAACATAATTGGACATCATAATTGACATAGAATTAAGGGTGTTACATCCGCTACAAACTTTTGCCACCATTTTCTGGGAATTTTTTTTGCCTCCTTCTTAAAATTTTATCAATTTTGTAGCAGTTATAAAATTTTATCCTTTTTTTTGGACCACACTGTCGTGCACAACGAGAGCCACGAAGAGGGTGAGCGATTAGGGCTTGGGTAGGGTTGTTCGGTGTGAATGAGAGAGCAAGGGAGGGGACTGAGTGTGAATGAGAGATTGATGGGTTCGATCGAGGAGACTGATGAGGGAAGGATTCACTAGAAAATCGGAGGAGATTGATGGTTTCAATCGAGAAGAAAGAATTCATTTTTTAGAGACTCATTCATCGGAGTGGAGGGAATAGCTTCAATGGAGAAGAAATTAAGAGGAGGTCGGAAAGCGAAAGGGCACGGTAGACTAAATGCCATATTTGGCAATTAAGGCGTCTTGAGATAAGATTGAAGACGCCACAAATTTAATTAAGGCATCCTGAAATAAGATTCAGGAAGCCACAAAATTAATTAAGGCATCCTGATATCAATTTAGGACGCCAAGAAATTAATTAAGGCGTCCTAATATTAATTCAGGACGCCAATAAATTAAATTAAGGCGTCCTGATATCTATTCAAGACGCCAACAATTTCAATTAAGGCGTCCTGATAGATATTCAGGATGCCAAAAAAAAATTAAGGCGTCCTTAGCCGTATTCAGGACGCCATAAAAGAAAAAATTATTCCCAAAACATTAGCTGGCGCCAAAAAAATTCCCAATATGGCACCATGGCGCTAAACAATTAATTGTTGGCACTAAATAATTAATATTAGGCGTCCTGATATTATTTTAGGATGCCTTAATTTATTTTAGGCGTTCTAAAATATATTTTAGGACGCCAAATTCTTAGAATTCAAGTATATAATTACAAGAATGTCACTGCATTCACTTTTAACTTCCTTTTAAAAAATAAGGACGTCTTTTAGGGAAGTAGTAACTCTTTTTTGTAGTAGTTAGAGAATGCCTACGATAGGCTAAGTCTGGGATTCTTAATGAAATTATTGGAAGAAATTGAATTACCGGAGAATATAATCAACATCATTAAACACTGCTTGTATTCGGTTAGAATGTGTTTACGGTGGAATGGGAGCAGAAAAGAAGAGTTTAAGCCTACTAGAGGGATTAGACAATGTGATCCCTTGTCGCCTTATTTGTTTGTGCTTGCTATGGAGAGGTTGTCTCATATCATTGCAGATTCAGTTGAAAATAGAAGATGGAAACCGGTCATGGTTGGAAGACCTCATGTAAGTATATCACACCTCTTATTTGCAAATGACCTGTTGTTGTTCTGCGAAGCTAGTGAGGATAAGATGGGGAATGCACTTGAATGTTTGGATCTGTTTGGGGAGGCTTCAGGGCAGAAAATCAATCCAAGTAAGACCTCTATCTTTTTCTCAAATAATTTTCCTAGAGACAAACAAAACATCATTTGTGGGAAGAGTGGCTTTCAACGTAAGCAGGAGTTGGGAAGGTACTTAGGGGCATATATCACTCAAGGCCGTAATTCTAGGGCTAAATTTCAATTTTTGATTGACAAAGTACAAAGAAAACTTAGTGAATGGAAAACTCAATCCTTGGCCCTAGCAGGAAGGATCACTTTAGTCCAATCAGTAACATTACAGGTTATGAACTTCCAAATGCAACATGAAAACATCCTAGGTGGAGTTTATAATGATATTGAAAAACTCGAAAGGAATTTCATTTGGGGTTCGGATGGGGAGAGAAAGAAATTACATGCGATTAGCTGGGAAGGAGTGTGTAGGCCTAAGGAGGAAGGAGGTGTAGGTATAAGGAGATTGAAGTGGAATCTATTAGGGAAACTTGTGTGGAATCTATTAGCCAAACCAAAAGGATTGTGTCCAAAAATCCTGAAAGCTAAATATGGAAGGGGTGCTAATTGGCTAGTTCAGTGCACCATGAAGCAACACGATTCACCCCTATGGAAAAATGTTGCAAAACTATGGCCTGAAGTTACTAAGGGTATTGGATGGGAAGTAAGGGATGATAGGAGTGTGAAATTTTGGGAGGATAGATGGTTGAATGGGGTGGACAAATTGGGGAATTATTATGTGGGGAGTTGGGGAATGTTGAATCCAGCTCTAACTGTGAGTGAAACCTTAAACAGAGATGGGAATTGGAACTAGACATGGCTTGAGGGGATTCTACAGGAGGAGATTCTACAATTATTAAAAGTCATTCCCCCACTGTGTCTTGAGGATGGTGACGACATAGTTGTGTGGAGAGGGGGACATGGAGACAGATTTTCAGTTTCTCAAATGTATCAGTAGTTGAGAGGACAGGTGACTATGGAGCTGAGGGACATTTGGAAGGGTATCTAGAAGGTGAAAACCACAAGAAGGATTCAAGTATTTTTTTGGTTGGCATTACATGATCAACTGCTCACAGTAGCTAGAAGAGCACGTATCCTAGGAGGTGCGCCTACTTGTAGCAGGTGTGGTGAAGGAGTTGAGGACCTTGACCATGTATTGAGAAGCTGTCACTACTACAAAAAGTAAATTTAACAACACCCAATTAACGTCCGTTTTTTTTAAAACAGAAGTTAAAAGGGAGGCGGTGGCATTTTTTAAATTCTATCTTAACATTTAACAACTTTTTCAAGAAAAGCAGTCTTAAAAAATGATACCCAATTAACGTTTTTTGTTTTTTTGAAAACAGAAGTTAAAAGGGAGGCGGTGACATTTTTGAAATTTTGTCTTAACATTTAACGACTGTTTCAAGAAAAATAGTCTTAAAAAAAGAGATTACACGACTGTTTCTAAGAAACAGTCGTTAAATTTATTCAAATAATAGAGAACCGATGGGGGAAAACACAACTTTATAAACAACAAAAACAAACAAAAAGGTACCAGCGTAAATACATTTTGATTCTCCCGCCATTGTTTTTTATTATCTGGTGTTGTTTTCTCTCTTTCTAATTTGTCATTTTTACTTCCTGCCAGGTCGAACCGCAGAGCAGTCTTCACTATCCATTAACTCTCGATAACTTCTTCACTCCGAGCCCTAATTCTCTCTTCGAGCTCATTCTTGTTCATGCTCGACCTCTTGCTATTCCCATTCTTCGCCTCACCACCTAGGGTATGATTCTCCATTATATCTTCTCTCATCGATTCTTGATTCTGATTTTTCTCATCGATTCTACTTTCTTCTGTTTTTGAATTTGTGGATAGTGATATGTAATTGCATTGTTCACAGGAAATAATGACGTTTTGCCCCCTATTTTTGCAGCTTGAAAAGAATGGCTACACAAATTGTTGAAAAGGCCAAAGAGCTTTGGCATTTTGGAGTTTGGACTGCTCTGAATGTCAATTTTCATATGAAAAAGATAGTAAGTCCATGTTTTCTCTTCTCTTGGTTTTTACTATACCATTTTATAATTTAAACATAGCAGAAGTTGACACTGACAATTTTAAGATGTATCCACATCTTTTTTACAGGGCATAGATGTTGTCTTTATGGAATTTGTTGATGTTGTCTTCTTTTTCTTCTTCTTCTTCTTATCACTGTTGTTATTATCTTTGGCTTTTCCAATTTTCTCGCTGGAATGCTTTTCTGCCACTGCTCATCAATTTGAAAACGACTGTTATTTTTAAAATAGTTGTGACGGTGGAATATCACCTAGAGGGGGGTGAATAGGTGATCTTTAACAAACTTTTCGCAAGACACACTTGGAAATAAATAACCAAAGGCAGGGAAGATAAATAGACACGAAGAGATTTATACTGGTTCGGTCTAATACTTTGACCTACGTCCAGTCCCCAAGTACACCTTGGGATTTCCACTAACTCTTCAACCACAAGTACAATTACACACTCTGTAACTTAGGATGATTCTTCCGCACTCGGACTCACTCCCCCTTACAAGTTGTAATCGTACACCCTCACTTAAGGTTCCACAACTTTAAGCTTTAAAACTGAAAGATGAAAGTGTTTAACAACTCCTCATGAGTAGATGAAATTTGAACACTGAAGTACAATGGGTATCCGAAGATACTAAAGACAATCGATGAGACAATTGATCACAGTAGTACAGAATTGTATGTCTGGTATTCTGATGATATTGAATTGAATCAGATGGGCTTTTATAGTGTTACTCATTCATGCCGTTGAGTGACTTTGAAAGTAGCCGTTGAGACTCATCGCTTTTTCGTTTGTCATTTTTGGTCGGCATTGAATTTTTATGACTGTTGTATCATTTAATGATTTCCCTTTGTCTGTTCAGAGAATCGCTCTGAGTAATAGCTATATCAAGTGTTTCCAAAAGGAAGGACTTCATTTGCTTCTTGATTGTTGCTCTTGTTCTTTGACGCGTGAAATCAATGTTCTGATTACTCTGATTTGCTTTTCCGTCAATCAAGGGTTGATCACCTGAAACTCATTTAAACAGAATGATTAAATATGATTTAAACGAGTTTGAATAAGGTTAGCAATAATTGGAAGGTGACCCAATGATTAACATAGGTGATTAACCATTCGTAAGATAAAGTCTTAAGAACCTGGAAATGCATTCTCGAGAATTGCTTTGGCATTCTCGAGAATTGAGTGCAGGAAAGTGAACTCAGAATGTGTATCCCGATGATTCTCGAGAATGAGGCGTTCTGAAATTTCCGTAGATGGTCATTCTCGAGAATCATATGTGCATACTTGAGAATCAATTGTTTTCTAGAAAGCGTATAATGTGATTGGTGATGGCATTCTCGAGAATCATAAGCTAGTTCTCGAGAATTGGTGTTTCCAGAGAGGTGAGGAATGATTTGGCTAAAAGCATTCTCGAGAATCATAAGTTCATTCTCGAGAATCAGATTCATTTAAATATGATATGCGATGTTCTGCTAATACTCGAGAATTGCAAAAACCATTCTCGAGAATCATAGGCTAATTCTCGAGAATCATGAAGTGTTGAACTTTGACAGAAGATGCTTCAGCTAGTACTCGAGAATCATATCCATTCTCGAGAATCCTAGAATAATTCTCGAGAATCACAAGACCATTCTTGAGAATCAGAAGCGGTTTGAACACTGAGGAATGATTTTGAAATTTCAATCTCGAGAATCACATTTTCATTCTCGAGAATGATAACTTCTGATTTCAGGAAACCTTAAGAAAAGAAAAAGCCTTTAGGTTGTTATCATCAAAACATTTGGAGCTAACAAGTTGTTGCAGATACAATGACTGTTTTTAAAAAAACAATCTGTGTTAGTCAAACTTTTAACGACCATTACATTCACGAATCTTTGAAAACAGTCGTCTAAGTATATTAAAAACGGACATTAAAAGTGTATTTTGTAGTAGTGTGTCCTGATTCTCGTCAGATATGGCTGGCCCTAAAGGTGTTAACTGTACGTCCACAATTTCTTATAGAACACATGAATTGTTGGTTTTTAAATAATTTGCAAACTGGAGAAGAATGGGGGATTATATTTTCGATGTGTAGCTGGATGATTTAGGGATGAAGGAACAAATTATTATTTGAAGAAGGATTACCTGAACGTCTTGAACTTGTGATCCAAAATTATGTTAGAGATTGTGCTACCTTGTCAAAAGATTTGATGGTTTTGGGTTATTAAAGAAAGCAAGGGAAATTAAATGGAATTTCACGGAAGAGGGGTGGGTGAAACTAAATTTTGACGGTGCTGCTAGAGGATGTCCAGGCTTAGCAAGTTGTCGAGGGGTGTTGAGGAGGAGTGATGGTAGCTGGATTCATGGGTTCAATGGAAAGTTAGGACACTGTAAGGCTTTGGCTGCTGAGATCTGGGGGTTTGTACAGGGCCTTAGAATGGCACAGAGTTTGGGCTTCAACAGGATCATTGTAGAAGGAGACTCGGCTATGGCTTTACACATGGTTCAGGATGCTTGGATCCAAGGAAGGGCTAGAGACAGAACTCCGAGTGCATGGCTAAGGGACAATAACGAGGAGCTCCATATTTGTTTTTCCCATATTTTGCACGAAGGCAATACAGTGGCTGATTGGTTAGCCAAGTATAGCTTTATTTGTAATGAGGACTTTACTGTTTTTGATTCTCCTCCAGTAGGGGTGGTAGATTTTCTGTATAGCGATACTGTGGGAGTTGTTTACCCACATCTAGATCCTAATTAATTTTAGTAAAGTAAAGGGCGATTGAACCCCAATTTTTACCAAAAAAAAAGGTGTATAGCTTTAATACTTACTCCTCTAGTGCTATTTATAAGGTAAAACGACAGTTTTAGTTATATTTATAAGTCATATCATTAAATTTTTCACATGAATTTGCAATTTTACCTTTTATTTATTATTGTATTGACTTTATATTATTAAAATATAATGTATATTAAATAGGGATAACATTGAAAACTTATTAAAATTTAAAAGGGTTAAGGTGCAGATTTGCCAACCAACTATTACCCGAGGAGTGTCTGGCACAAATAACAATTGAAAGGACCAAAATTGTCAATCAACAATTAAAAAGTGAAAAAAAAACACCAAATAACTATTAAAAAAACAACTACCACAATTAAGTTAAAATATGAGGCACTGGAGTAGGACGGTGGCGGAAACGCTGGAGAAAAGAGTGGTTAAGCCTTCTTGTTGGATAAGGCAAACACCAACAGAATGAGACTCATGGGAGTAGGCGTTGTGGCAGCAGCGGTCGCTGCTTGTGGCATCGGAGGGATGGAACCAGGGTGCAAGGTGCGTACCGATCGAAAGCTGTGGACTGCTGGATGAGTTCAAGAGGGTGAGTGGAACACCCAACAACAATGGAAGCTTTGGAGACGCCAACATCGCCGACACTATGACAGTCAATGGAAGACGGAGACACCAAGACAGTGACGGGGTAATAGTTCGTTGGCGAATCTGCACCAAATTGTGTTTTTTTTTTTTCACTTTTTAATTGTTGATTGGTAATTTTGGTCCCCTCAATTGTTATATGTGTCAGACGCTCCTCGAGTAATAGTTGGTTGACAAATCTACACCTTAACCAATTTTAAAATAGAGTGAGTGAGATTGGTTCTCTCCATAAGAAAAATGATTCTTATGAAACATGTTGAAAGTAAATTAAATAAAATAAGTATAATGTCTATTAAAAATTAAAGATTCCAAAGGGAGTTTTACCCCTAGAGGAAACAAACTTCAAAATGTCAAATCACTACAAAAGAAACGTTTTTTTTAATATATTCTGCGTCCACTAAAGAAATTGAAACATTACTTCATTCACACAGACAAATAAATGTTATGTAATCTAGTACATGAAACTAATCCTTAAAACTCAACAACAGGGACACATAACATAGTCAAAAACTACAATTCATAATGCAACGATGTAAAATATAGAAGCTCAAAGCACTCTTTGCCAACAAAATAAAGAAAGGACATACAAAAAATATTACATCAAGCTCTCCTTCTATCTAAGTTCAAGCCTATGCTAGCTTATTTGATAACCCCATATGCATGAACTTAGGGTCCCTTCTTCCCATGGCTTTCAGTTTTATAGGAAGCACACATCTCAAATTTTTTGTGGCTGCACCGAATTAGTGGAAACCTTACTATAATTCTCCATCATTTCTTTGAATGGAATTCGTATTGGGCGTTTGTTATTCTCAAGAAATTCTTATATTTCATCACATTTTTCTTATATATTTATTAGTTTTGAACTCAAATTGTACAAAAAAATGATACATATCAAGAAAAATGTGATGTGATGAAAATAATTTGGTAATTATCAAACTTTGAGCTAAATGTATAGAAGTTTTGATTTAATTGAAGAAATTAGAAAGCTCAAACTTCTTTGTAAGAGGATGAGGACAAGATGCAGAAGTTTATAAGGATCATTGAAAGTGGAAAAAAGAAGAACAAAATACAAAAGGAATATCAAAGAAGTAACTTGAAGATACTCTCAGTCGTTTTTGATTCGCTATAGCAAAGCAAAAGCTAAAGCACCCCAAAAATGGACCTTTTCTGTCCGCGTTTGCTATTGCTTCGCGGTAGCGAAGTTGCAACACTAGTATTGTGCGTTTTGAAAAAAGTGACAAATCTTAGAGGTTTTAACATAATGGGAGGCGCTGAAAATCACTATTCTAGACTCTAGAAAGGTTGTGCAAGAACAAGGTTCTCATTACATGTTTTTTCCTTACATGCTTCTTAGGTGCTTATCCCCCTAATTTGGGGGTGTGACTTTTTTATATATTTTATTTATTTAGATTAAATTATATATTGCATCATGAAATATTATTTTGCACCAAATATTTCAAATTAATTAATTTTCAGTCCTACATTCATAAATATTTTTCTTGTAACACTAGTATCCTGGAAATTAATTAATTTGAGATATTGGGTGCAAAAAAAAAAAAATTATTTTAGGATGCAGTATATAATTTAATCTAAATAAATAATATATACATAAAATAAAATTAAAAAAAAGTCACACCCCCAAATTAGGGGATAAACACCTAAGAAGTATAAAAGGGAAAAACATGTAATGAGAATTTGCAAGAACAAAGGCTACTTGGGAGAGAGTTCTTAGAGCATTTTAGGGCTTTTGGAAGAGATTCTTGGAGAGATTCAATGTTTTCTTCAGTTTTTCTGGATTTTCTTCCCATTTTGCTTTTATGAACGTGTGTTTTAAGCTTAGTTTTTGGTTTATATTGATTATGAGTAGCTAAAACTCTTAGTTAGGATTATTTTTACCCATTGTATGGATTGAAACTATTAAATTGTCTTGCTTTTGCTAGTTATTGAGAATATATGTTGATTTTTATTTATACTTAATGTTATCTCGTGCGTGATCACCATATGATTAGATTATTTTAATTAAATGATGCTTGAAAAAGCTATTTTGGTTGTAGAACAAGAAATAATAAAAGGTTTACATGGTTGATGATTTTAGAACTTTTGACTAACATATAGACTCATTCAACTAGCATAAATTGTTTAATTGCGTAGTTCCATAAATACAATAGGAAAAGGAAAGAAGTAATCCTAAGCCTTTAATCACTTGAAGATAGAATCAATTTTCCAATTGTCATTGCTTTACTTTATTGTTTCTATCAAAATCCTTATTTGACTTGATCAATTCCAAATGATTTCATTCAACCTACTTAAGAATATAGTTACAATAATTTGCTCACTTGTATCATAGTCCTTATCCTTATAGAACGACACTCTTTTTATCACTATACTATTACTTACGACTTGTACGTTTGCGATAAACTAAATGGCGAACAAATGTTCAATATTATCTCATGAGGAAACCATGTTTTGAATGTAGCGAGCTTCGACTCCAACCCCATGTCCTTCATACCATTTAATACTCCATAAATATTACATGTATATTTCATAATAATTTACTTTTATTAACCATAGGGTCTATTCTTAAAATCAAAATCGCTGAGCTTGCTTTCTTTTTAGGGAAAATGATGGGTTGGGGCGTTAACTACACCCCTGAGAAGCACACAAAGAAAGTGAAGGATAAAAAAGGTGCCCTTAAGCTCTTACATTGTCTTCAAATTAAGCCAAGTTTCTGAACTAAACAATATTTACATCAACTATATTTACACCAACCTTATAAACACGGTGGGGAGCCAGGTTTCACCTAGATACAAACTCTTCCGAAAAAAGGAGGAAGAGAAAACCAACTAATACTGCAAACTGCCAAGTACAAGAAACAATAAACAAAGAAAAATCAGCTCTTGACTTTGCTAGTATAAAAAAGATCCGGGCTTCAACGCCAAGTGATGCTAGTTTTCATCGTCGGAGTCAAAAGATTGTCGTTTCCTCAAAGATTCTATAACATCAGGGCGCCGATCACTTATTGAACCGGACACAATCGTTCGAGACTTTACCTTAGGAACACCCAAAGAACTCAGTGGTGGTGTCCCTGTCCCCTTGTTCACTTCCCTGAGCACTGCACGAGCTGTTGCTGCAGCTGCTGCATCCGCCATTGCAGAAGCAACCTTTTTACTGTTCTCATCCTTGTCTTTGAGCTTACTTTGTTCCTGAGTCTTGGCCAGAGTCTCAGAAGAAGCTTCAGGTGATCGATGTGCACTTGATTTTGGCATGGCGGCAGCAACTGTGGCTTTGGCTTTTGCTGCTTCATATTTTTGCATGTCATAGATAAGCTCTTTCTGTAGCTGCTTGTCAGCAACTAATATGTCATCAATTTCATTTTTGTAATCCTTGAGAAGCACTCGTAGGCACTCCATGAGTGACCCTATGAGGGGACTGTTCTTGCTTTCTAATATCCGTTTTAACTCTATAAAGATGGGGACAGTGTTCTGAATAAGACCCTTCTTCACAACCTGTGTTATGGCCTTCCCTCTTGATGCAGCTCCATTATCTGCCCCTGCTTCCTCTTCGATGTCTGCTGATTCAGACGTTGACAAGCGCATCGATGAGATTCGTATCTCTTTGCAAGCGAGAATATGAAACGCATCCTGCTTTCCAAAATGAAATGTTGTAATTCTAAACACAACAAATAAGGGAAGAGTTCCTTGCAAAATAAGAATGATAACGGAATCCTTACTCTATGGATGTATAATAATAAGTATATTACCTTCAGTTCTAAATATACTTAATGGATGTATAATAACAAATACATGTGATCTCTCTAAAATACTTTTATGTTTCATTAGATTATATATCAATTTATAAATCAAACAAATTAATTTGGAGAAAAATAATAAATATAAAAGATAAAATGAAAAAATGTCTTGTATTTAGAACTAAAAATTCACTTTTAAACAAGGCCATATATTTAGGAATAGAGGAAGTAGTATTGTACCTGTAGAACAGATTGTGCAGTTACATCTTCTATATTGAGCATTCCATCAGAAGCTGCAGCAAGGATCTCCGCACATAACTTGGCAAAGGTTGCTAGGAGGTGCTCAGGAGCCATTTGTTTTAGCAAGGAAACATAAATGTGCATTCTTTTAGACCTTGAATTTTCATCGTTGCCCCTGAAATAAAAATTCAGACTTTTATATAAGCACAACTCAATTACTCAATAGTTGCATTAGCACTTACTATTTCGAGACTACTTCACCTGATGGAAAAAAGGCGGCCGTCTTTTCCTGAACCTTCCTTATGTCCATTATGGGCATGGCAATCGTTCAGAACAAAAATGGCCTCCACAAAACTGTTATATGCTAGGAGAGGAGCCTTAACTGTTGATACATACACAATAGTTAAATACAACGACAGAATTATATATTATTGTAAGCTCGATGAATTAATGATCAAGGCAAAACCTTCTCACCTTTCAAAATCCTTCCGAAGAGAAAATCTGCCAGTTGTCTTATCTTTTCTGATTCGTCGACAAGTGATAAAAGAAACCGAAGGAATAGGACTCCTCTCCACTTCACATAGTCCCTCTGGATAAAATGAAAGTAAAGTAAATTTGAGCAAAGAGTGTTCTCTTCTTTGAGTGTTTCTCAATTTATTTCCTCTTTTTGTCCTTATGTGACAATAAACCAGTCAACAACGAGGTTGAAATGAAGCAGTCATATGGAAGCAGGTGTCTCATATAAGCAGAACAAACCTGCAACAATCTGGCAAGTAAAACAAAAGTCTGCCTTCTCACGATTTCACAAGGGTCACGGAGACATCTTGTAATCTTTGGTATGTAGCTGAAAAAATCCATGAAGAAATAAGAATAGAAAACTATTTGTTAGAAATTATTTATTCAGCTTGCAGGGAATGCACTATCCCCATCCCACAGTAAAATGTCACTTTCTCTGTTCTTATAGTCCCCTTATCTGTCAATTTGTAGTAACTTAACTTCCAATTAGAGCCGGCTTTAAGGTGGTATCTCCTACAGGACTTACCAATCAACAAGAGCAGTGTATCGAACACAAAAATCTGCCATCATCACTACAAGGTTGTTGCGAAGGGCTGCAAATTCACTCTTTTCAAGCTCCTGCGAACGCAGTTTGGAACACAAATATCAATTTGGAAACAAGGGGCCATATGTTTATCAGAACAGGAAACATTGGCAAGTCAGTTATTCAACCTGTACAAACAGAGGTATATAACTCTTAGCAAGCTTCCCGTCAGCGAGGCAGAGCTTCCCCATGGTTAGCCACCCTTGGATATATAAAGAAGGGGCTGTCTGCTTCAGAGAGGTTGCAGAGCCCAGCAACTTATTTGATTTAGGATCAGAACTCCCTGAAGTTATAATTGTGTGTATCAATGGAACCACAGCGCTCATATCAGCAGATGGGCAAACTACCACCAAAGTGCCGATTGTGTATATTGCTGTAATTGCTTCTGGCAATGACTTGGTCAATGCCATTGCTTTCCTGTCTCTTCGACTCCCAGATCTTGGTGGGGTGAAAAAGCTACCTTCTCTGCTTTTCTCTAAATGCTCTGAAATAAACTTCTCAATTATTTTTGAAGCTCTTAAGAGAACTTGATGAACCCATTTCAAGACCAGTCCTTCTGCCTCTTGGAGATTCGAGGCCTTTCGTTTGCACAACGTTGAAAGTGCTTTTACATGAGCATCAACCTATCAATCAATAGAAGCAATTCATTTCAGTAAACTCTAAGTTAATTCTGTATATTCCATGGTCATGTCCTTTTCAGTTTTCACCTTTTTCGACATCCTTTTACTTTCCCATTTATGCTTATCTTAGCCGTTCTGATCTGTGTATGGATGAATTTTTTTTGTTCCTTTATCATGTTTACCCATTAACATACTTCATGAAAATACCTAATTCTGTTTTGTTCATGAATGCAATACTTAAAGGACAAATACCGTTTAAAAGACCACATAGAAGTGTTTGTTTCAAGGCAACCTTCAACCTACTTTCTATGGAAGTGGAATTAAACATTGTGTTGTGCATGCTAAGCAGTGAAAAAAATACCACACCATCCAGTTTTGTTGTCATGGAGTGAAAACTGTAATGATTACCTCTGTTGAATGCATGTTAAATTCTTCAATCCGTTTGAGCAAGTTATGAGCCAAATCAGCCGCAGGTTCGGAAGGCAGCTCCAAAGAAACATTAGAGATTGTTCGCAAGAGGAAAACTCGGTCGCTAGCCCAAGCAACAGAATTTGGTTCTGAATTTTCTTCCTCTACAAATGCATCTCCTGGATCAAAGGGGCTCTTACACTCGCCTAAAATTGCATTTTTGTCAAGAAGCTGCCAATGATGATGAAGAAACTCCCAGTCAATTGCTTTTGAAAGGTACGCGGACACCTCTGATAAAAGAAACCAAGCACCAGGCGGGGCAATCCATTTCTCCATTGGTAAGGATTGGCTCAGCCAGATAGACTCTGATAGTTTGATTATATTTATAAGTGCTGCAACAAGTTTGTTCTTCAGCTGTTTCTTCTTACCCAGGTTTGTGCAAATTTTCTTCACCCAAGGGGTCACCTCTCTGTCACAAATCGCTCTTAGAAGATACAGAACACCCTCAGGAAAAAGATCCTCCATCTCAGTGTCTAAACTTTTTCCCTTCACGCTAGTGTTATGCATGGATCCATTATTTGAAGTAGCAGATGCAGCCTGAGATATCTGCTCCAAAACCAGCTCTAGAAACAAGTTCTGACATTCTTCTTGAATGCTAGATTCATTATCAGTTATTAGACGAGGAACTGAATGTAACCATTCAGTTATTACAGTCTTATCTGAGAATGTTTTGAAAGCCTGCATTGTGAGAGTAAATTGCATCAAATTACTCGTCAATTATAATTAGAACAAACAAAAGGAGACGAAGACCATTTTAAGGAGGAAAATAGGGAACCAGCCAAAGGTAGTAAAATGGCAAAATAAATCCACCCAGCAGAAAGCAATGAAGAGAAGAAAGCATTTAGCAGAAAAATTAATGAACATGCCGCATTTTCACCGCCGTAGTTTTTCTATTCATAATCTTTGCCAGGAAAAGTGGAAAACTAGATGCCCTCAAAACAAAAACACATTATCATTCCAAGTCGCGCAAATGTGCACCACAGATTGTGGTGTAAGTTTTAAACAATACCTACTAATGCAAAAAAGCAAGAAAAAAAAAAGGATTAAAACACTTTGCTAGAAACTCATTTCAGCCCAAATAATGGTGACTAGCACTCCTTTGGCTAATCAGTGTAGTGTTGCAGACTTGCAGTTCAGTTCGTGGCTCAAATTATCATTCCAATTGATAAGCATTAGATAGGAGGATAAGAAGAACTACCTCTGAAAGAGCTCCAATTGCTGCTTTCCGTATGCTAATAAGTGGATCCGAACAAGCCATGCCCATTGTCTTGAGCACCACTTCATCAATGGCACCACCGAGAAGAGTAGTTAGCTTGGTAGCTAGAAGAAGAGCAGCCTTCCGGACAGCTGCTTTATCATCCATACACCTTCTCCTCAGAATATTATTAATCCCAGCATCAACATTTTGATCTCTAACAGTGACAGATTCCATAAATTTTTTCAAAACGACCACATACTTCACATCACTTGAAAGAAATCCCACCAGCTGTGCTAAGTTTGACAAAGCCCGAGCACGTATAGCAGCACTCACATCTGAACATCGCTTCACCAATGCCTCCAAGCAACACATTCCCCAGGGTTCTTCCATTTCATTTTCTGAATTCACACCCAATGGATCTTTCAATGATGTCACTAGATTCAAAATAAGATCAACTGCCAGAAGCCTAAGATTTGATTTTCCATGAGCCATTTGCACCACGAATTTCACAAAACCGATTTGATCCTCCAATGCCATGACACCAACAATTTCCATGACGGACTCCACGGCCAAAGCTCGAGGTTCTGACTTATCCGGAGCCTTGTGGGTCAAATACCTTGGAAAATTAATTACGGCTTTTTTCACTCCATCAGACACCTTAGTTAAGCTCATAATTTGGTTCGTGACGAAGCCTAAAGCAAATGTTCTTGCATGTGATTTGGGCATGAGAATCAGTGGTGATAATGACTTCAACACCTCCGCCGCTGTATTATCAGGGTCACCATGTTCTGGCCTCAAAACTTCCCTCAGTACTCGCAAGCACGTATTTGCCAATTGGTTATATTGACCCACATTTCTGCATAATTCAAGAGCCAATACTGGAACATCGGCCATTGTTTGAACCAAAGACTTCAGACTATCAGGAAATCGATCCAAATGAATCAAATCCATTACAAGCACTAACTTTTCTAATACAGTAAGCAAAGCCCTCGCATCAAACTTGCAGTCTTCGCCGTTGTTATCATTATTGAGCGAGTTTCGTGCATTTTTCCTAGACGCCTTGCCTCGCCCACCAAGCTTCCTTTTTCGATGAGCGGCACTTTGGGAATCCGTGGTCGGCTCATCAGGATTGGACTGGCCTCCTACCACATGCTTTAAAGACCGACGAATAGAACGAAGAAAAGAGAGAAAAGACATTGGAGTAAACAGAGTGAAAACAGGAGCATTCGGAGACAAGAGCAAGGAGAGGTACACCTTGGAAGCTGCAAGAGAGACGTTGGCGGGGCCAGAGTCCATGGCGGTGGCAATTGGCTGGATGAGCAGTGACGGAGATAGGTTCTTGGATGAGAGCTCATCGTAGAGGCGGTCCAAGGGTTCTGATTCATTGTCATTATGTGAATCGTCGAGAAGGGATTGGAGATCCAATAAACTTTGTTGGGAAAGTGGTGGTGGTTGTGGATCACTTCGAATGTCATGGTGACGGAGTTCCTCGAGCTCTGCGATTACGCGAGATATGGTTTCCTCCATCTTTACGAATACCTCACTCGAAGCCCCTCGAAGAGCCAAAGTCGGATCCCTTTAAAATTTGAATTTTCGTTTCCCGCCAAAACAGCCTGAAATACATAAAATTGGCATTATCATCATTTGTTGCATTTGCATGTTTGGGTTAGTGTTACCGCTTTTTTTAACTTTTTTTAACGTAATTTATGCTACGAGGTAAGTGTGTGAGAAATAATATTTCGACTTGTGCTTGCTTTTATAACGCTGACCAAACAAGTTACCCTTCCAAATAGGGGTGAGCAAATCAAAACCGAAACCGAAAACCGAACCGACTAATTCGGTGTTCGGTTTTTTCGGTTCGGTTTTTTTCTGTTGTTCGGTTTTTTCGGTTTTTGTAATTCGGTTTTCGGTTTTCGGTTCGGTTTTTTAAAAAAAAAATCGGTTAAAACCGAAAAACCGAATTTTTTTTTTCTTTTTTTAAAAAAAAATCATAATTAATTCTACAAAAATCGTTTTAGAGTGCTTCAAAATTCCTCATGACCCTTGACATGTCTATTTTCAAGGAAAAATATTCCTAGAAGCAAGAAAGTCACGGATCATTCCCAGATTAATATTTTCTCAACGCTCGCTCGTTTATAACTCCATAAATAAGACTTAACTTCAAAAATATGTTACTACTTGTGTAGAACTCAAAATGCTACATAATTTATATATTTAGAAAGCCCTATATGTCTACTTTATTCATGTAAAATTTCATAACTTTATGACTTCATTTCATACATAAAATAAAAGCATCAATTTTCATCACAAGACAACCTTTAAAACTCGATTTTCCTATCTTTCGGTTTTCGGTTCGGTTTTGCAAATAAAATTCGGTTTTTCTTCGGTTTTTGTAAATGTTGATGCCATAAGTTCTTTTTCGGTTAATTCGGTTTAACCGAAAACCGAACCGAAATATTTCGGTTTTTTCGGTTTCGGTTTTTTCGGTCTTCGGTTTTCGGTTCGGTTTTTAAAATACCCATAATTGAAAACCGAACCGAAAAACCGATTGCACAGCCCTACTTCCAAATAAGAAGTTCAATTAAAACCAGTATTATCTTCTCATGCCATCAACCATTAACACGATAAAATAATTTGATGGGGACTAGATAATTTTAACATTAACTATATAGTTTTGAATATGGTTTGTGAAACCGGACCGGACCGGCCGGTTCAGACCGGGAACTGGCCAACCGGCCATGAAACCGGTCCGGTTTGGTGCAAAACCGGTCTGACCCGGTGAACCCGGGTTGACCCAGTGAAACCGGTGTAACCTAAGCCGTTCTGAGGTCAACCGGTTCCAGTATTTTTTAAATTTTTTTATTTTTAAATACAATCTGATTTGAATATCCGAATATGTCACAAGTATTAAAGTATATGATTATTTTACTACTGATCTAAAGTATTAAAATGATATATAGTACTCCCTCAGGCCCTTGTTATAAGACATCAACTAACAAATTTCACAAACCAATAAAAGTAGTCAAAGTCAATAAAGTTGCCCTACACTTTAAGTAACTTCCAATTTTTTTATACCTCACCGGAAAATACAAGCAACCTCGTGCAAATATAAAACAATAGTCACATGTAGAATCTAAGGACCCGTTTGTTATAAAGAAAGTTTGGGGAGGGAAATGAACTTTGGAGGAGGGAAAGGAAATGAAAGGAAGATTTGAAAGATGAGGGAATATGGCTTGAGTTGTTTGGTAGGAAGAAAATGAAGAGGGAAAGTTGGTAAAAAAATTAGGAAATGTCTATTTTACCCTCAAAAGAAATTAATTCAAAATAAAAATATTTTTTTCTAAAATATATTTTTAAAAAAATATATTATTGTTAAGTTCGAACTTTTGAAGAAAAAAATTTCGCCAAATTTGAACTTTCCCGCCAAATTTGAACTTTCCCGCCAAGTTTGAACTTTCCCGCCAAGTTCGAACTTCCCGCCAAATTTGAATTTCAGGGGTAAATCATCAAAAACCATCTTCCCAGGAAGATGGCGAACTTCCTTCCATTTTCGGATGGAAAGCACTTTCCCTCAAATGAGGGAAGATGGACCCTCACCTGGAAGATCTTGATGGACTTTCTCGTGTAACAAACAACCAAAATCCATGGGAAGATTGGGATCTTCCCTTTCCTCCCAAGCTTTCTTTGTAACAAACGGTCCTAAGGGTATGTTTGGTTTGAGGAAAGGGGAGGGGAGGGAAGGGAAGGGGAGGGGAGGGAGGGGGTGAAAAATTTAAAATTGAGTGTAGTGGGGCCCACCAGTTTTCCTCTCCCCTCCTTTTTTTTCTCTCCCCTTCCCTCCCCTCCCCTTCCCTCAAACCAAACATACCCTAAGGGAACAATTCACAGCATATGCGAAAGAGAAAACAAAACTAATCACAAGATCAATAAAGAAAACCATAGGACGAGGAGAATAAGTGAAATATAAAAGAATATTATGCAAGAATACCTTTGAGGAGGTCCTGGTAAACCAACATCTTCCCTGAGTTACTGTCCGAGAGCTTCAAACAGTTGGAAGTAAGAGTAAGAGAAACTGAGAAACAAGGAGCAAGGAGGAACTTAGCACTGAACTTAGAACATATTCTTAACCATTAACATCACGATAAGAAATCAGGATTAGGAATTAAGGCAATAACACTATGAGCTATTCAAAGTGACATGTTGAACATTCCGCACAGCAACTTGACTCTCAAGAACATGAATCGAACACTAGCATATGGATATCCAAACCAAAAAAAAATCTGTAATTGCCAACTAATGGTAATTATACAGGAATTAGTATGGTAGCAAGTAACATCCAGGACAGTTTAATTTGTGAAACACCCAAACACTTTGAAAAATATAACTCTGATTTAGAATACTGAAGATAAAGTTACAAAGATAGAGGGCTTAATCTGTGAAGGAAAGGGGGACATTTAAAGAAAAAGAAATCGGTACCTTACCTCTTTTCTCCAGATGATGATGCAGATCTGGGCGACGGTGGGTGACGGCGAACAGGACCACGGGAGGCGACGGTGATGAGGACATAGAAGAGCACGATGGGCACGGTGGGCAAAAGAAAAAAAGAAAAAAAAGAAGATAAACGGTCTAAAGATATTTGACGTTTGAATTCTGTGGGTCAAAAATAGAGTGGCTTGGATTAATTAACGAAATTAACACAAAACGGGCCGGGTTGGATAATACAAGTTGTAAAACCCGCAAAAAAGTGGTAACCAGAAAAGGTTATAAAACCCGCTAAATAACCCGATTAATACAAAAACATTTATATTTACACGTTCTCTAAGAAGCGAGAAATTCACCCTCCATAATTTTAGGTATCTCCACAACTAATTTCGATTTAATGGGATAAATTGAATTTAAATTTAGAAAATAAATCAGGAATCATAATTATATTGCTTAATAATATCATTGTGATCCAATCATACCCAACACATCACCTTAAAAAATGGGTCGGATTTACCCACCTTAAAAAATGGGGAAATGTGATTAATATGGTGGTTTTTTTTTTTCTCAAGAATGGTGGTTTCAATATAAGGAAGGAAGTAAGTTGAATTTAAAATTAGACGTAAGATCATCATAATTACATTTACCTTTAGAAATTCTATAATGGGTTAAGGAGTGAAAATACACATGTGTTTACCCCCAGGAGCGCCCAGCACCACGTACTTTTTTCTGGAGAAAAAGTACACATGTGGTTACGTTTTGGGAGCGCCCAGCACCACGGCAGTTAGTCAACCGTTAACTTGGATGGAATGCTGACGTGGCGCTTATTTGGACGTGGACGCTGACGTGGACGCTGATGGTAAGAAAAAAGAAAATTACCATTTTGCCCCTTAATTTTAAATGAAAATTACCCTTTTGCCCTTAGTTTTAAATGAAAATTACTTTTTTGCCCTTAGTTTTAAATTTTTTAAAAAAAAACTAAAAATACCCCCTCCCCATGGGCCCCACCACCGGCCACCCCACCGCCGGCGGCCGACCACCGCCACCCCATCGCCGGCCGCCGGCGGCCAACCACCGCCCACCACCGCCGGCGATCGGCGGTGGTCGGCCGCCGACGGTGGGGTGGCCGTTGGTGGGGCCCACCGGGGTATGGGGTATTTTTCGTTTTTTTTAAAGAAAACTTAGGGCAAAAGGGTAATTTTTATTTAAAACTAAGGGTAAAAGTGTAATTTCACCCGAGTTACTCTTCATTTCCATCCAACTTAACGGTTGACTAACGGTCAACTAACGGCCGTGGTGCTGGGCGCTCCCAAAACATAACCACGTGTGTACTTTTGCTCCAGAAAAAAGCTCGTGGTGTTGGGATTTCCCGGGGGTAAAGCTCATGTGTAAAATTGCTCCTTAACCCTTCCATAATTTATAATTTCGGTTTAATGTACCTTTACAAATTACATAATTGATAATTTTGGTTTACTGTTCAACACTCCCAGTGATCCTTGTCCCTTCTCGCGCAAGAAATTCCATAAATAATTCATGAATATTAATACAATAATGCAACTTTATAACCAAGGTCAACCAAATCTTGCTAAAAATTCGGTTATTGCAATTAATTTAAACTCATCAATTTATATTAGGGTTAAGGTGCAAAAATAGACATGTGCTTTTTTCCGAGGAGCGCTCAGTAGCAAATGCTTTTTTCAGCTGCAAAAGTAACTATGTGGTTACAAATTAGGTGCAAAAATAGCGTTTGACCGTTAAGTTTGACTTTTGACCGTTAAGTTTGACTTTTTTGCTTGATGGACAATGACGTGGCATTTCAAAGGTGCAAAAATAATTTTAGGATCTTGAAAAAATATTTCAGGTATTGATTGGTACTAAAAGGATACTGAAAAAAATATTTCAAGATATTGACTGATACTAAAAAGTATTTTCAGGATACTGATTGGTACAAAAAAAATATTTCATAATTTTGAAAAATTATTTTAGGATCTTGAAAAAATATTTCAGGTATTGACCTACTAAAAGGATACTGAAAAAATATTTGAAATGTCACGTCATCGTCCAGTCAGTAAAAAAAATCAAACTTAACGGTCAAACGTTATTTTTGCACCTAATTTGTAACCACATAGTTACTTTTGCACCTGAAAAAAGCATTTGCTACTGGACGCTCCTCGGAGAAAAGCACATGTCTATTTTTGCACCTTAACCCTTTATATTACTTATATCAATTTATATCAATCACCAATCATTTACTGTAAATACTAGTGCCCATTTGGATGTAGCTTTTGGAGAATAGCTTTTGGGATTTACAAGGTAAAAATAATTTTTGGAGAATAGTTTTTGGATAAAAATGATAGTGTTTAGATATTGTTATCAGAATATTTTTTCAATCTTAAATTTACCAAAAATGACATTAGCTTTTTGAATAATTGCATATGAAGGATAATGTTGTATTTTGAATATTATAAACATTATATTTCATAATAAATACCAAAACTTACATAAATTTGTGTACAAAATTAAAATACTTAAGGGTACTGACTATCTCTAAAAACATACTACTCGTATATGATCTTGAAAATTTATTTTAAGATATTGAAATCAGAGTAATGACTGATCTTAAAAAATATTTTCAGGGTACTGACGGGCATTAAAAAGATATATAATATTGATTGGTGTTGAAAAAATACATCTCATGGTCATAAAAATTTATTTTAGAATCTTGAAAAAATATTTCAGGATATTGACTAATCTTGAAAAAAAAACAATTCAGGGATTAACGGGTACTAAAAAGATACTTAAGGATATTGAAAAAATATTTCATGATCTTGATATTTTTTTAGGATATTGAAAAAATATCTCAAGGTAATGACTAATCTTGAAAAAGTATTTCAGGTTACTAAAAAAATACTTAAGAATATTGACTGATACTGAAAACAATACTAATGATGGCAAAGGAGAAAGAAAAAAAAAAAAAAATAGATTTTTTTAAAACCTAGGTTTTGATGCAGAATAACTTCTGAATAAAATAAATAGGGGTCTTTGGATGACTTCTAGTAAAATATAAGTTTTAATGCAAAATAGCTTCTAGAAAATTGTCTGCCTCCTCTTCTACCTTGTCTCCTGCCTCGGCCTCTAGGAGTTCCGTCTCCTCTTAAATTTTCCATATCACGTTCTTTTTCCTTTATGAGGGGAAACGTTGGTTATATAAGGAAGACAATTAACATATCGCAGATTTTATCACACTGGTATCTATACCGCACATAAACTCTATCGCACTTAGTATTCACACTGCAAACGAACAGTCACCCGCAACTTTTCCTTCGTCAGATTCTCGTTGGTTCTTTCTACTCAGAAACGGGTACGGAAGTACGTATCTAGAGTTTCTCTACATGAGTCAAATACTGCATGTACGTATCTTTATTGTTCTCGGAGTTTCATCCGGCGTGGCCAACTTCACATATAAGCTCTGTACTAGGATAGAATTACCGTCCAGTACAAATTGGTGATTATCAGAGTTATCAGAGACTAATATCAGGGTTATCAGAGGCTGATTTCAGGGTTATCAGAGGCTGATTTCAGGGTTATCAGAATTGATGTACCGACAGAGAGTGGTACACCGGTTCAGAAGAGTACACCGGTTCAAACTGGTATATCGAAATAGGGTGGTACACCGACCTAGGCTTATATCAGTACTCATTTTCAAAATATGCTCCTTAAAAAGACGTAGAGCCTAACTCCGTTACTCAAACCAATTGGCCAGGTAAATGTCTATCATGTGGGCCTCATCGAGTTCACGGCGACTAATTGGCACACCCACATAGACTAGCCTTGCCTTCGGCACCAAAAGGTTTGGAATAAGTTAATCAGATCTATGCCAGGACAACTGCTCAGATACCATAAATGTAACATCCCATTTTCAAAAAGCATTATAAATTTTTTTCATCAGAGTAGAGCATCGGAGCGATTGAGTAACTGATACATATATTCAAAATGCCTTTAGTCTGGCTAATTACAGAAGTGGTTCAATAACCGAGAGTTTTCAAAAGTAAAGAACAACAACAGAAAGTCTTCAGTCGGATCCCTGAGCTTGCTGCTTTCCTCTCTCCTCGGTCCTCGGTCCTTCTGACCCTGACACTATGTTAAGAGCTGAGATCCGCACTGGATCTCAGGTAACGGTTAACCTCATATTTACATACACAACATATGGATTACATACAATCACAACATAAACAATATATGAGCATGCAACCAATGCAGACGTATCGCCCCTAGCATGCAGACGTATCGCCCAAAAGCATGCATACATATATTGCCCAAAAGCATGCATACATATATCGCCCAAAAGCATGCAGATATATCGCCCATAGCAAACGTAAACATATTAACAGCAAATAACCATACCACAGAGCTATAAGCTACCATAATAGGCATACAATACACATAACATATATACGCATACAATAAACATCAGGTTAGTGTTACAGTACGCGAACGTACCTTCGTTGACGATATGTGGTACGATAGTTGGTCAGAATGTAATCAGGGATATCCTATAAGGAAAATAGCGCATTTATTAATGATCAAGCATTATGACGGACATTTTAGTCATAAATGACCATTTTACCCCTGACCCCCTAATTGGCGGAATTTTGCCAGAGCTTCGCTACTTTAACTCCCCAACTTTCAGAAACTTAATCCCTACTATGTTTTTACCTCGTCAAGCATCTTTCAATGCAATGAGGCCTAAAAACAAGAATAGGAATTTCATTTCCTACTTCCTAGATCTAACTAACATTCCTACTAAAACTACCGAACAAAAGACTAAAACTTAAAAGCTAAGGATCGAAGAACTTACCCGTGCAGAACTTCGCTACAACTTATCTTGGCTCTTCCTTCTCTCTGAACCCTCTCTAAGATTCGAAATTCTCAAGAGGAAGTGGTGTGAAAAACTCAAAGGCAAGCTATTTATAGGAAAAGTTGAGGACAAAATGGTCATTTTCCAATTTCATCTAAGCCATTGGATCAAAGCACTTTTTGAAGCTCAAATCCTCACCTCTCCTTCCTCTTGGCCGACCTCCTTGCCTCTTTTGTCAACAAAATGACATCATCAAGGTGATGTCATCTACTTGTTCTATAAGTTTCCTACTGATAAAGTTTCCCCAATCGGTGTTCTAATCGCGTAATCTTACAGAATCTCAGAAAATCCGGCAACATAGCCCTGAAGGTCTATCCTTCCTCTTTGGAAATATCTTGGTTAACTAAATTTTTGATCCCATTCAGGACATTCCGTTGCCTGCCGAACATTTTCGGATAAACGTCTTCGGTTACGGAAATCGCTTCGGGTAATGTCAACTTCTGGACAAAATTACACTGAATCATAATATGTCCAGTTGTTAGCAACCTAATTCAAGGATTTTGAGTTGGGATTTATTTTCTATTGGTTCTCATTTCCTCAACTGCTCCTTTCTCTTTTTCGTCTTATTCCCTACTCATTCCGCCGGCTACGAAAATGACCTCGGAGACAGCCCACTCCGAGATAAAATTACACCCATTTATAATATGTCCTGACCTTAGAAACCTAGTTCATGGTTTTCTATATAGGATTTAATTTCTATCGGTGATCACTTCTCCTATTTGCTTTTTCACAAATATCTAACAGAATATTCCTTAGAATATTCTTAAACCACTTCCATGTTCACACTACAACATTTTTCTTCCTTTTCTTTTCTATTTTTTCGAAAATCCAAGGCTACTTCTTGGCTAAGTTTTTGACTTTTCAACTCTTGGTTTATTTAATTAATTCATGCTTTAATTCATTTAATTAGATAATTATCCCATTGGCTAATCCTATGTTTAGAACCTTTTAGGAGTAAGGATTTCCATGTACTTAATCTCACACATTTTACTTAATCTTTCTTGATTAATTAGCAAGTATATTTTAAACTAATTTAGCCACTAATCATTTAATTAAAGGGGTTTTACATAATTAACTTGAATATTCTCTTGATTCATGCTTAAATAATTAGCCAATAATTATTTATTTAATCCCTTACTAATTGTTGATAATTTTCTTATTTAAGAATAATCATTTTCTCACAACTATTGGACTGACATTGGTATTTTATGTCTCATGTAAAATATTAAAAATCATGGGGTTGATTTGGTCCTCACAATACTTTTTGATTTTTCCCTCATTATTTTTCAGGGAAAATAATCCCAAAAATTCCCTAAGTTAGAGACAACATACTCTCTAATTTTTAACAAATATTTTGTTACCATTTAGGATTTATCATGATATTTTCAGGGCATTTTATGGCCCACAAACTCACTTAGGGATTTTGACCCTTTATTTCCTCTAATTTCATTAGAAATTCCCCTAGAAAATAGAATAAGTATTTCACAAGGTCTTGACACCACATATTCACCTATTTCTAATAGGTATTTTTACTAAATTATGATACGAATTTTTAGGGTATTACACCTGTATTATTGTATCATATGAGTATTCCATCGGGATATTTAATTTAACCAGCATATCCCTGGATATTTTATGTCAGTTACTCATTGTCCAAACGTTAGTGCATGCTCTCCGTTCCGCATTACTCTGATGTAGCACCTCAAACTCCGTTGATTTTTTTCTAAAACTACGTGTCAACAGACACACTAAACGGTATGGAATTTGGGGTGTTACAATCACTGTCTTATTTTTCTGATTTTTTGAATGGGTTGAATTAGCAATCGATAAAATGTGCTTGTGGGTTCCACTGTTGGTAATGAATATTTAGTTTTCAAAAATATATTTGTACTTGAGACCTACCCAATTGACCAACAAAGTGATTTTTAATTAATTTTCTTGTCTATAAAATATGTATACACACACTTATGATGTTATAACTTCATGGTACTGAACATCAGTCATGGCAATCCAACCATTATATATTGCATTTGCTTCTTAAAGGAATATTTAATTGTCAAGAATATTATTTTTGTACTTGATGCTATAATGGGGCTCCTGGAGACAACATTGTTGTTGATACAACTACCCTTCTTAAGGCAAGGCTAATAATGAAGAAAAATGATGAAGAAACTGAGGAACCAATTCGTGTCGTGTGTAAAATTTCTTGCTTGATTGGCTGACTTATAATATGTTTTGTTAGTATTTATATGTTTGATATATGCTTTTCTTTCCATTTAGTGGCTTCAATGTGATAATGTCTCTTATATGTTGGGATAATGTATGTTAAATCTTTCCATCTATAGGAATTCGAATATGGATAACAGTTGGATAAAAGATAAATGTTCGAGTGTTGAATATGATAATGGGGTGAGGGAATTTTTAGAATTTGCTAAAAGAAATACTGATGATGATAGTGGGATGTTTTATTGCTCTTGTGTAGAATGTTTGAATGAGAAGCAACTAAGTATTGCAAATAAATACACATATTTAATTTGTGAAGGATTTTATAAGAGTTATACAGTATAGGCATGGCATAGTGAAGAAATAGAAATGGAAAATGCATCTGAATAAGGGGAAGTGGCTTTTGATGATAATGACATGGATATGAATGATTGGATAGAGAACATTATCCGTGATGTAGGAGAACATGCTTTTTGAGCAATCACATGCATATGATCGGTAATGTGTGCGGTGATGCAGAGAAGCCGTTGTACCCGGGGGTGTAAAAATGCCAATTGTTGAAAGCAATATTGAAATTGATAGGCTTGAAAGTACGACATGGATAAAGTGACAAGAGTTTTTTCAGAAACGCTTGAGGCTTTTAAGGACATGCTTCCAGATGATAATGTGTTGCCAGGTCGATATTATGATGCTTAGAAAATATCGTGTCCACTAGGGATAAAGTACAAAAAGATCCATGCATGCCCTAATGATTGCAGAGTGTAGAAAAGAGTTTGAAGAGAAGCAGAAGTGTTTGATATGTGAAACCCCAAGGTACAAATCAAACAAGGCTCCTGCAAAAGTACTTGTGGTATCTTGCAATCATACCAAGGTTCAAGAGCTTGTTTGCTAATGATAATTATGCAAAAAATTTCAGTTGTCCTGCATATGATCGGATTTCTGATGGAAAGCTTTGACATTTGAATGATTCTTCTCAATGAAAGAAAATCGCTCAATTATTTCCTAACTTCAGAAAAGAACCTAGGAACCTTAGACTTGACCTTAGCATGGATGGCATGAATCCTTATGGTTGCCTTAGCAGTATACATAGTTTAGTCTTGTTCTCATAATTATTTAGAACTTATATCCTCTGTTATGCATGAAACGAAAGTATATCATGTTATCTATGTTGATTTCGGGACCGAAACAACCCGAAAATAACATTGATCTACACCTAGAACCCTTGATCGAAGACTTGAAAGAATTGTTGGAAGAAGGTGTTGATATTTTGTACTCGAACAAGAAGGAGGTTTTTAAAATGCAATCCATGATATTTTGTACTTTAAATGACTTCCTAGCATATAGAAACTTGTTAGGGTATAGCGTAAAAGGCCATAAAGCATGTCCAGTTTGTGAAGAAGGCACATGCTACCATCAACTTCAATATGGAAGAAAGTAAATTTATCTTGGCCATAGGAGATTTCTTAGACTGGGCCACCCATATCATAGATTAAAGAAAGTTTTTTTTTTTTGGTGGCCAAGAGTATCAAGATGCTTCGGAGGCATTGACTAGGGAGCAAGTTTATGAAAAACTGAAAAATATCAATGTCATCCATCTTTGGTAAGACTGCAAAGAGTATAAATGAAAAAAATATATGGAAAAGAGATATGTCTTCTTTGATCTTCCATATTGGTGCAATCTAGATGTGAGACATTGTATTGATGCCATGCATGTGGAGAAAAACATATGGGATAATATTATTGTTGGGACACTTCTCAACATACAAGGTAGTTATAAGGATGATGTAAATGTAAGATTAGATTTGCAAGCAATGAGAATACGAGAAGACTTACTTCCAAGGCCATATGGTAAGAGAACTTATTGTCCCCCAGCTTCTCATACTTTGTCTAAGGATGAGAAAAGAAGTTTTTTTTAATGTTTAGATGGCATCAAAGTTCCCTCAAGGTATTCTTCAAACTTTAAGATGCTTGTGTTGATGAAAGATTTGAAATTAGTAGGCCAAAAGTTTAAGATGCTTGTGTCGATGAAAGACTTGAAAGACTTTAAGATTAGATTTGCAAGCAATGGGAATACGAGAAGATTTACTTCCAAGGCGATATGGTAAGAGAACTTATTGTCTTCCAGCTTCTCATACTTTGTCTAAGGATGAGAAAAGATTTTTTTTAGTGTTTAGATGGCATCAAAGTTCCCTCAAGGTATTCTTCAAACTTTAAGATGCTTGTGTCGATGAAAGACTTGAAATTAGTAGGCCAAAAGTCTCAAGATTGTCATGTCTTAATGCAACAGCTACTCTCAGTAGCTATTTGAGGCATTGTCGAATATGATCTTCAACATATTTTGACTAGACTTTGTTTCTTCTTCAATGCTATATGTAGTAAAGTCATTTAGATTGAAAAATTGGATGGATTGGAAAATGAAGGATATATTATCTTGTGCCAGCTTGATAAGCTTTTTCTTCCTATATTTTTTTGACATCATGGTACATCTAATTGTTCATCTAATGAGAGAGATAAAGTTGTATGGCCCTATCCATTTATGATGGATGTACCCAATTGAAAGAAATATGAAATTCCTAAAAGGGTATGTGAAGAACACAAACATGTCTGCAACATTTATTGTTAAGTAGGATTCGAACCTACGACCAGTCAGTTAACAGCCGACCGCTCTACCACTGAGCTACTGAGGAACAACGGGAAATTAGATCTCTTTTTGAAAAAGCCAAGAAATTTGTCAACATTATTTGTCCAAAGTAAAACATATCACGCTTCTTAAACATCATCATGAAGAAGGTGGTAGACTCGAGGATTCAGTAAAGAGTATAGATCTTGATGAATTCCTAAAAGTCCACTTATATATCTTGAATAATGTTGATAAAGTTTAAGATAACATAAATGCACATAAAGAAGCTGCAATGAAAGAAAATAGTTGAATGACTTAGCAAAGGTTAATTAGGGAGCATAACAAAACATTTGCAAATTGGTTCAAAGAAAAGGTTGAGGGAGAGGAATGTGTTTCTGATACAATAAAATGGTTAGCACGTAGTCCTAAGGTTGATGTCATAAGTTGGAATTCATATGTGATCAATGGTTAGCACTTTTACACAAAGTCCCTAGATGATAGGAGCATGTCTAGAACAGTGATGTGTTGTCTAATTTATACACTTATCCAAATCGAAAGATAAGAAGCCTAAATTGGCAATCATGCCTTATTATTATGGGGTTATTGAAGATATTTGGGTGGTGAACTATGTTAAAATTAAATTTATCATTTTCAAATGCAAGTGGGTTAATATCAATAATGGTGTTCAGATTGATTGATTAGGATTTACGTTAGTAGATATGAATAGAAATTTTTGAGATGAACTTTTTATTATGGATGACCAACTGAAACAAGTGTTTTATATCACCAACCAAGCAAATAAAATGTGGTCTGTAGCTTTCTAAGGAAAAAAGGGTCATTGATATTGTTGAGGAAAGTCATTCAAATTATCATCTTCCTGAGACTCCTTCTTTTTCAAGGGGTCTACCGAAATTGAACAAAGAAGATGAAGCGGATAATGAACACGACATAAGAAGAAATGATCATCATGAAGAGATATGGGGGGATATTCCTTTATAAAAGAGAGAATTCAGGTAATATTCATCTACAGAATTATTTGAAAAGTTTAAGGTTTTAACATTCTTCCTCTATTCTTAAACAATGTCATTAATTATGTTTTTTTATTGCAGAGTGTAACATCCCGTTTTCACAAGCAATATAATTTTTTTTTCTTTAAAACATCATTTGTAAACATCAGAGTAGAGCACCGGAGCGATTGAGTAACTGATATATATATTAAAATACCCATGGTAGCATGTTTTGCTGTTTAAACAGCGGTACAAGAGTGTTTCAAAAGTAATACAGAAAGAAGTCTTCAGCCGCGACTCCTAGGCGTGCTGCTTGTCCTTCTCCTCGATCCTCGGTCCACCCGACCCTGAAGCTATATTAAGGGCTGAGGTCCATGCATCAAACCCCAGATAACGGTTAACCTCATGTTTATATACATCATATATGTACGACAGACATTCATAGAATTTTGGCAACATTTACTACGGTCAGACATAGGGTATACATATCAGATATGTATGGGAAAAACAATACAGTTGGATGACAGACAATAGTATAGTCGGAGTACAGATAATAGTACAGTCATAGTACAGACAATAGTACAATCAGAGTACAGACAATAGTACAGTCAGAGTACAGGCAATAGTACAGTCAGAGTACAGGCATGACAGACAATAGGCATGACATACAATAGTACAGTCAGAGTACCGACATTATACATATATGCATACAATAAACATCAGAGTTAGTGTTACAGTACGCGAACGTACCTTCGTTGACGGAATTTCGGTACGACGGTTGGTCAGAACATAATCAGGGATATCCTATCAATATAACAACGTATTTGTTAAGGATCTATAATTACGACGGACATTTTTAGTCATAATGACCATTTTACCCCTGACCCCCTAATCGGCGGAATTTCGCCAGCATTTTGTTACTTTGATTTTAATCTTCCAAAATTTTGCCATAACTCCGACCCCATCATGAATTTCTAAATTAATGACTAAAATACCCCTAACATATGATATCTAATCATACTTGGAAGATTAAAGACCAAAACAACATTTCTACTATAACTACCGAATCGAAAACTAGAACTTAAGACTCGGTACCGAAAAACTTACCCAGAGTTTCGCTGATTTTTCCTCCAGAGCTCCTCTCTCTAAAACTTCTCTCTATGTTTCGAATTTTCTAAGGCAAATGGTGTGAAAAATGAAGAGAACCAAGGGCCTATTTATAGAGTTTTTCCATGAATTTCAACCCTTGGATCAACTTTATGAGATCAAATCCTAGCCCTTCATTTTGGAAACTTTGCAAACAAGTTTTCCCTCTCTCCTTCCTCTCTTGGCCGACCTGCCCTATGCCCCAAAAGTCCAAAAATGTGCTCAAGTGGTGCCACCTTGCATAGCTTCTGGAAGGTTTCTACCGATAAAGTCCCCGATCGGTGTTCGAATCGCATAATCTTGTAATATCTTAGAAATCCAGAATCATAACTTTGAAGTTCTTTTCTTACTCATTAGAAATGTCTGGGTTAACTAAATTTTTGATCCCTTTCAGGTCTTCTCCGGTCCTGCTGAAGTTTTATGGAAAAACGCGGCGGTTACGAAAGTAATTTCCGGATTCACCAACTTCTGCACAAAAATTCACTGATTCCAAATATGTCTAGATATTTTCCAACTAGTTCAAGGATTTTGAGTTAGAATTTATTTTCTATAGACTCACTTTTTCCAATATCTGACCTTTTCCTCTTTGCCGGATGCCCTAATTACTCCGCCGGTCACGGAAACGACTTTGGAGACAGTCTATTCCGAGATAAAATTATACTTGTCTATAAAATACTCTGACCTTAGAAACCTTATTCATGGTTTTCTAGATAGGATTAAATCTCTATCTGTGGTCATTTATCCTATTTGCTTTTTCACAGAATATTCCATAGAATATTCCTTTATATTATTATTTTATTACAACTTGCAAAACAAATATCATCTTCATTCTTATCCTATTTTGCTCCAAAATTTCGGTCCATATTCTGGTCCTTTTTAATTTATTTTTTCATTTTATTTAATTATTTAATTAATAATATATATATTTTAATTATTTAATAATTATTTTTCATAATTTTTCCACAAAGTTTCCTATTGGTCCATACTTGTTTTTAGGCTTAAAAATACCTATTCTCACCAATTTTCCTTCATAATTTCCAATTAATTAGTAAATATATTTTATGCTAATTTTAGCCATAAACCACTAATTATAGGGTTTTCCATAATTATCTTTGGATTTTCCTTTGTTTAAGCTTAAGTAATTAGCCAATAATTACTTAATTAATCCCCCACTAATTGTTGATAATTTTCTTATTTATAAATAATTATTTCCTCACAACAATTGGACTTATATTGGTATTTTATGTTCTACATAAAATATTAATAATCACGGGGTCAACAATGATCCCGGAATACTTTTTAATTTTTCCCTCACCATTTTCCAGGGAAATAAATCCCAAAAATTGTCTAACTTAGAGACAACATACTCTCTAATTTTTAATAATTATTTTGTTGCCTCTTGGTATTTATCACAGTATTTTCAGGGCATTATATAACCCTAAAATACATTTTTTAGCCTTTTAATACCTCACAAGGGCATTTTAGTAATTTTGGCCTTTTAATCCTTCTAATTTCATTAGAAATTACCTTAGTAAATAAGATAATTATGACATTTTCCCTAATTCAAATTTTAGGGTATTACACAGAGTCCTGATAGTGATATTATAGATTGTGTTGTGTCTCATCAACATCCAACTTTCGATCATCCCATGTTTAGAGGACACAAACCACTGGTAATTCCATGAATTGCCTCAAAATATGATCAAGACATTTATTAAAGCTATATGAATTGTAATTGAGACAATGAAGATTTTGCTTTTTGTTTTTTTTTTTTGGCAGGATCCTCTGGAGAGACCAAAGGGGCATGATAAAAGAGGAATATTGTTGGATGAGAATCTGATCAAGACATGGTGATAGATATAGGAGATATCTTGGGCTGTGGTCTGTAATGAATAATAGTTGTTAATTAGATATTATCAATTTTTGTTCCCACTTGAATTGGAATATTGTTGGCATTATATTCATTTCCAATAATTCAATTTGTAACTCATAATGAGTTATTCAAAACTTGTAGCAAACTGTCTTTTAGATGCTGGATTGGATGGTGGGTAAGAAGATGAAATAAAGTGGATATGTGAAAGAACATGAAAAAAATTTAGACTGAGTGTTATAAATATTTGGTGTAAAAAGAATTAATACAAGACTTTTAAGGCTGGTTTTAAAAATATAAGGTATAAATACTATTTTTAAGACGTGTTTCTAAAACAATTAGTCTTGAAAATCAGACTTTTTAAACTGGATATTGTACACAACTGATATTAAAATTCAGACTTTTAAGACTGGATCTTGTGAAAAACCGGTCTAACAAGTTAGACTTTTAAGACCGGATCTTTGTTGCAACCAGTCTAAAAATTTTGACATTTTAGATCTTATATAAGCCAAGTCATCATGTCTAAAAAATCTGACTTTTTAGACCTAATATTTGAGTAATTGGTCTAAAAAGTATTTTTAAGACTGGTTGCTCAAGTGGTCTAAAAAATAACAGACTTTAAAGACCGGCTGTATTGAGACCGGATCCAGAACCGGTCTAAAAAATGATTTTTGCACTAGTGATCAAAATTGTGCATATGCAATTATTGGGGTTTGAATATAATAAATATAGGAAATTGAATTTCAAATTAGGTATTCAATCAAGAAATCATAATCATAATAATGCTTATATAATCACCATTAATTTCAAATTTGCCCCCGTGCGTTGAATATGATAACCACCATTAATATTACAAGTTCACTTAAATGTTAATATTAATTCGGCTTTAAAGGCATTTACTAATATTCGTCATTCAAGCTCCCCAATTTTTCAACACTTTATCAGCAATGCTGATTAAAAACGGAAGGAAGACATTAAGTTGGATTTGAAGTTAGACGTTAAATTAGGAATCATTATTATATTTATCGTGTTCCATGTATAAACAAAAAATTCACCTTTTATGATTGTAGGATTTCCACAACTAATTTGGGTTTAAGGGATTGAAAATCACACCATCAAAATTATTCACGTGTAATTATATATTGAGGTTTGAATATAATAGAGGAAGTAAATTATTGGGGTATATCAATTTTTTAGTTCCATGACGTGAAAAGACAGAGCTACTTCATGCATTGAAGGTAACAAATAACCAAACTATGAAAAACACTTCAAAAGCATACGCGTACCATGGTACGCCTCTTACTAAAAATAAAACCATATGGTGAGCCTCTAGAAGATGAAGGAAATGAACATGAAGCAGAGAAAATAGGTGGTAATTTTGCAAGGTAAACTGTTTTTCTTTTGTTCGTAAGTTGATGGAAGTGTGTGTTTGCTTCACATATCAGACATGCTTTATGTCCCTTCACACTATACCTTGACAAGTTTCCTTATGCAAGAAAGTCACTTATCGTGGTGAAAATCATTGCACGTAGGTTTAAGGACTCCTGCCTATATGCATCTAACACATCTACGCCATCCTCCCACAACCATTTTAAGTCCTCCATCAAAGGTGCCAAGTAGACATTGATATCACTCCTCGATTGTTTTGGTTCCGAAATTATCATAGAAAGCATCATATACTTGCGTTTCGTACACAACCAAGGAGTTCAGTAGTACATCACCAGGAGAACCGGCCATATACTATGTGTACTACTTATAGTACCCTAAGGATTGATTTCATTTGTGCAAATCTCAAGCCGAAGGTTTATTCGCTCGTTTCTAAATCCAAAAAACATTTCATTTATTTTCTTCCATTATAGAGAGTCAGTCAGGTGCCAAAGGTATTTCCCATCACATATTCTCTCATCAGAATTCCATCTCAACTTCTTTGCTTTTCTCGCATTAGCAAACACTCGCTAAAACTGCGGTATAATTAGAAGATATCATAAAACCTTTATAGGTTACCTTTTAGTTGTCTCATCACCACAACCAAACATCTTTCTTCATTTTGGATTGTAAAGTTTTACATTTCGGACACTCACTTAGTCCTTCATACTCCTTTTGCACAATACACAGTCATTAGCTAGGGCAATCATATATCTTTTTATATGCCATACTCATCGTAGACAATATTTTTTTAGCCACATACATACAATTTGGAAGTACATTATCCTCTGGATTGGCCTCATACATACAATTTGGAAGTACATTATCCTCTGGAAGCAAAGATATCACAAAACAATTTAAGTAACAATGTGAAATTACTATCGGTCCACCCACAAACTGCCTTTAAGTTGACAAAATGCAAAATACCTGAAAATCGATAAATTAAAGTGATCTCTTATATCATCAATATCTCGTCGAATCTCATTTTAACACTTGACACAAGGACAAAAATACTTCCCATTTGTACTAGGCGCATTCATTTTAGCAAATTCAATAGACCCGTCCACCCTATTCTCATATTCTTTACTAGTTCTCAACGCATTCATCCAAATATGATACATTTTATTACCACCTAATCCATTTTCAACAATACTCAAGTTTAGAACAATTGTCATTATTGTGAATATGGGTGAAGGAAGGGGTTGCCTTACTCATTTTTGAAAAAATTCAGCAGCATTTCCTCTTAAAAGTAAGACATCCAAAAATTTCAACAACAACCCAATTCAACAATTAAATCCAGCAATTTCATCAATACAAGTTCATAATGTCTCTAATAGCTCAACCAATGCCAACTACCTATGTGTAACCATAAATTTATAGTTTTGCATATTCTATCAAGTTCATATCAATAAAGACAGAGGATAGAGCACACCCCCGGAACATGCCATTACAGTTAAACCCCATAAGCCAAAATGAAAACAAACCAAAGAACAATTAGGAAAAAAAAACTAAAAGTGGAGAGGACAGAGCACACTTACACGATTGAAGCGAGGAGGAGATGAGACTGAAGAGTAAATCATGAGGATGCGACTGGAGGGGTAGAGAATAGAGGGAGTCGGTGACACAACGTGTGTCTGTATAAGGCCGAGAAGGAGAGTGTAATACCCGGATAATTATTTATCTGAAATATTATATTTTAATAAATAATACCTATTGGATATTGGAAATAGGTGAATATGCGGTCTCAAATCTTGAGTTATAATTACCTTATTTTCTAGGGTAAATTCTATTGAAATTAGAAGAGATAAAGTGCTAAAAATCCCTAAGAGAGTTTATAGTTCATATAATGCCCTGAAAATAATATGATAAATCCTAAGAGGCAAGTAAATATTTATTAAAACTTAGATAGTATGTTGTCTCTAATTTAGATAATTTTTGGGATTATTTTCCCTGGAAAATAATGAGGCAAAAATAAATATTATTTTGGGGAACATAACTGACTCCATGATTTTTAATATTTTACATGGAGCATAAAATACCAATGTCAGTGCAATAGTTGTGAAATAATGATTAATCCTAATTAAGAAAATTATCAATAATTAGTGAGTGATTAAATAAATAATTAATTGCTAATTGTTTAAGCATGAGAAAATGAGATATTCAAAGATAATTATTTAAAACCCCTAAATTGAGATTAATGACCATTAAGGGATCAAGATTAGTATAAAGAATATTGCTAAGTAATTTGACATAATTAAAAAGTATATTAGATGAATTACATTTAATCCCTAAAGCTTAATTAACCAACAAGGGAAGAATCAATGGGATAATTACCTATTAGATAAATTAAAGCATAATGGGAATTAATTAAACAAAAGTTGACAAGTCAAAAGGGAGAGGGGGCAGCCGAAAATAAGGAAAAAAGGAGAAGGAAAATTGAGTGGAATTAAATAGAAAACTTAGTGAAGAAGTTGTTGAAAAAGTAGAAAGATATTTGTGAAAAAGCAAATAGGATAAATGAGAACCGATAGAAATTAAATCCTACCTTGAAATCCTTGGATTAAGTAGAAAGCAACTGGACATATTATAAACCAGTGTATTTTTATCCCGGAGTGGGCTATCTCCGAAGTCATTTCCGTAGCCGGCGGAACGATTAAGAGATAAGACGAAAAAGATATTTTGTGAAAAATGGCAGATAGTATAAATGAGAACCAATGGAAAATAAATCATAACTTGAAATCGTTGAATTAGGTTTCTAACAACTGGACGTATTATGAATCAGTGGATTTTTATCCAGAAGTTGGTGTTACCGGAAGACATTTCCGTAACCGACGGCGTTTGCCCTGAAATCTTTAGCAGGCTAGGAAATACCCTTAATGGGATCAAAAATTTAGTTAACCCAAATATTCTTAAAGAGGAAGTTTACATCTTCAAGGAGTTGCTAAGGAATTTTTGAGGTTTTCTAAGATTACGCGATTAGAACACCGAACAGGGAACTTTATCGGTAGAAGCTCATAAAGCACATGGATGACATCATGTTGGTGACATGGGATGACATGGGGGGACGAATTTGTGGTGGAGAAGAGAGGAAAAAGAATGGTTTGCAAGAGGCCACATCTTCATCTTCTTATCCATTGATGCAAAAGTTGATCCAAGGGTTGAGATCCATGGAAATTCTCTATAAATAGGCCTTGAATCCATTGGAAATTCTCACATCAAATCCTCTTGCATATTTCGAATTCTAGAGAGAATTTAGAGAGAGGAGCTCTGGAAAAGGAGTAGCGAAGTTCTTCAAGGGTAAGTTCTTCGGTTTTTAGTTTTTAGTTCGGTAGTTCTTGAAGTTCTAGGGCAAATGTTAGTTTGATCTTTAATCTTCCAATATATTGTAGATATCATGTTTTAGGGTTAAATATGATGTATATTTCGAAAATGATGTGGGAGAAAGAGTTATGACAAAATTTTGGAAGATTAGGTCAAAGTAACGAAGTTATGGCGAAATTCCACTGATTAGTAAAGTCAGGGGCAAAAAGGTAATTTATGCCTAAAATGCCTGTTATGATGTTGATCATTAATAGAAACGTTATTATCCTTATAGGATATCTGTGATTACGCTCTGATCAACAGTCATACCGAAATTCCGTCAATGAAGGTACGTATTCGCGTACTGTAACACTAACTCTGATGTTTATGGTATGCGTATATGTGTTATGTGTGTTGTATGCGTAGAGATGGTATGTGTATTGAATGTATATGGGTGTTAGAGGATAACTGAACATATGCATATGCTGGGAACGGTATATCTGTAATGCTGGGAGCGATACATCTGCATACTGGGAGCGATACATATGCACGTTGGGAGCAATACATCTGCATTGGTTGTGTGTGATAAATTTGTTGTGTGTTTATATACTGTTAAGGTTGTGAGTATCTGTAATACATATGTGTGTATGTAAACATGAGGTTAACCGTTACCTGGGGTCCGTATGCATTGGACCTCAGCTCTTAACATAGCGTCAGGGTCAGGAGGACCGAGGAGAGAGCAAAGCAGCAAGCTTAGAGATCCGGCTGCAGACCATCTTTTGTTGCCACGGCGTGGGGATCGCCAGGGAGACACTTTTTGTCGTTATTTATTTTCAGAAACTCTCGGATCAATGTACCGCCAGTTGGCATTTTGAATATAAATATCAGTTACTCAATTGCTCCGATGCTCTACTCTGATGAAAAAAAAAAATATACTGCTTTTGAAAATGAGATGTTACTGAGAGGGGTCATGATCGGATGGAAGGCGAAGGTCAGAGAAGGGGCCAGAGGTTGCGTCTGGGGTCGAAGAGGGGGCCGGACGATATGTTTTTGTCGGACTAAGGCTCGGAGGTGGATCAGAGATAGATGGAGAAGACGGGGAGGCCCGAGAGAGACTGAAGGTGAATGAGTCACAGGCACAAGAGAGCACAAGAGGCGCATTCAAAAAAGATGAAAATTTATTATTTTCAACGACTGTTTTTGAAAATCAGTCATTGAAATTAAGCTTTCAACAACTAGTTATAAAAGACAGTTGTTGAAAGTTAAACTTTCAATGACTATTCTCCAAAACAGTCATTAAAAGTTTAAATTTCAACGACTGTTTAAGTTTAACTTTCTACGATTGTTTTTATAAACAGTCATTGAAAGATAAGCCGAAATTTCAAAAATGTCACTACCCCATTTTAACTTCTGTTTTATTTTTAATAAAAAAAAGGGAACGTTAATTAGTGTCGTTAAAAAGAACTTTTTGTAGCAGTGTACCTAGCTGTTGTATTAGGGTCGACCTGAGGGAGTATTACATTTATAACTAAAGCAAATCCCTTAACTGATTAACTCCTAGGTTTAGAACCAAAGAAAATCTATTTAATCCACACTTATCTTCTAAACTTAATTAAGTGGCTAAAAATATTGGTCTCAGGTTCATATCTGACGTTGGAATGTTAACAAAATGGCTAAAATCATTGGTGTGCTCTGTAACCACGCACTTGTTTGAATCACGTACGGAGGAATAGTTTATCTAGAAGTTTTCTTTTTTGCCCCAAAAGTGTCGTCATTTTCGATAACCACCGATAAAATGAAGCTATATATATGGCCAGAACAACAGATCGAAGACCATTTTGTCTTCACGTACCCTCGCTTTCTGCAAGCTTCATTATATTAATTAAACAAAGATAAAGTTGACGAAGCCCACCTTTAATCCATCGGGGAAAAAAAGAGAGAGAAGATACAAATTTACCAATCTACTTTTTGTACTCAATTCTGATCTCTCCACAACCAACCCGAAAATCTAATGAATACAATCCAAAACTTAAAACGATTTTATGTCAAACCGTACGGAACAAAGCAGACATGAAGCAAATGTGTATTGCTTGCACTACATGAAAACCCTAACCACAGGCGTAAGATTTTTGAAGATGTTAAAAACAGGAGTATTGTATATATCATTTTGAACCCCTACATATAAATGCCTTTAAAAGGGTCACAGTTTGGTACGGGCCAGCAATTGTACCTAACGATTGAAATCGTTTCAAAAGAACTTGGGAAAATCCCTCTTAGGACCTAAGTAACCAAAAAATGCTCAAAAAAAAGTCATATGTCAAAAAAGGCCTTAGGGCCTTTTCTGGTATTATTTCATATATGTTAACAACTAAATCAATACAACATTAACCACTAAATCAGTATACGTTAACAACAATATCCTAACAATTAAATCAGTACACGTTAACAACTATATCAGTACACGTTAAGAACTATATCAGTACAACATTTTTTGAAATAATACTAGAAAAGGCCTAGGGCATTTTCTGACATCTGACTTTTCTCTGGGCCTTTTTGACAATATTTTGGTAACGTGGGCCCTGAGGAGGATTTTCCCAAAGAACTTAGACAAAAAAAAAGACCCATCATTAATCTATTTTCTAATAACTAATATAATGATCATTTATCAGTATGTAAATGAGTGTGTATATATATATAATGTGAGCTAAATTTCATAGATGTTTATATAAATCGCATCTAAAAATAGCATCTAGCACTTAGACTAAGAATTTATTGCTACATTGAAATCGCATTAATGGATGTATTAACGGATGAAGAACCCAGATGGGAGAACAAGGGACAAGGAAACAAGGGAGCAAGAGAACCGCAGGCCATTATTGAGAAATGAGATGGACGATAAAAAAAATTGAAAACAATAATACACTCAAGCATAAAAGTATTATGCAGATATAATAATATCATGAAAACAAAGTTTCCATCAAAACAAAGTAATACAAATACAAAGATAGTAACAAAAACATATACCATATCGATAGTGCAATATATGTCAAATATAGATGCTCATACCACTCTTAGCGAACATAGTCCAAGCCTATGCACAAATTATCGCATAGCTCCATTGGTGGCGGCTACCGGCGGCGACACCATTTGCATAAACTCAAGGTCCCTTCCCATTTCTTCCAGTATTTTGTAGGAAGCACACATCTCAAATTCAAAGCTACCTTCTTCTGCTCCGCCATCAGCCGCCAGCTTCCATGACCGTGTATTGGCGGGGCCGAGACGAACCGCCACGGGTTTTCCCCAGCCGAAATCAATATCATAAAATTTTGTTCTTGGGGAGCTGCTGGTTGACATAAACTTCCCATATGGGGCAGGTTGTGTGCGCATAATTGGATTTCGAATCCAAGCTTCAAAGTCCCTCTTGATCTTCTCTTCAGTGCATGATGAGATTCCCTTGTTCATCTCCCAAGCAAACTTCCCAAGCCCTCCATCTTCCACTAAGTCCCTTACCTTCATCACCACCATAGTGAATTGAACAGTGATTCCAAAATAATCTTCTGGAATTGGTGGGTGAAAAACTCTGGATTTTGCAGTTATGAGGAATCTGTAAGTGACTTCCTCTTCAGGGTTGAAATCCTGATTTTTGATCACAGACCTCCAACATGGCCAATGTAACGCCCCCACTTTTCACAAGCAGTATAAATTTTTTTTTTTAAAAACAAACATCATTTGAAGACATCAGAGTAGAGCAACAGAGCGATTGAGTAACTGATATGTATTTATAAACTGCTGTAAGTCTGGATGGTTACAACAGTGGTTCAACAACCGATAGTTTTCAGAAATAACAGACAACATCAAAAGGAAGACTCCTGCTGGAAACATCGAAATGAAGTCTTCAGTCAGGTCTTCTACGCAGGCTGCTTGCCTCTCTCCTCGGTCCTCGGTCCTCCGGAACCTGACGCTATGTCAAGGGCTGAGATCCGCACCGGATCTCAGGTAACGGTTAACCTCATGTTTACATATACAGTATACAACATATGTATTATACAATCAAACATATCCTAACAATACATAAACCCCCGGCCGATACGTCACACCTAGCAATTGATTCACACCAAGCATTTGTTCACACCAAGCACCTCACACCTAGCCAACATTTCACACCTAGCAATCACATCCCAATACCCCGCAGGCTTAATCATAATAACAGACTACCACATTAGGTATACAATACACATAGTACACATACGTACACAATATCCATCAGAGTTAGTGTTACAGTACGCGAACGTACTTACACCAATAGTACATAAACACACAACAGATCATCAAACAACATATACGCATACGATAAACATCAGCGTTAAGGTTACTAGTACGCGAACGTACCTTCTTTGACGGTATTCGCACGTTTATGGAAAACGGTCGTTTTGCCGAAAACAATAAACGCCCTGTCGGACAACAGAATTCGGCAGCAGATCAGAGTTTCTGATATCCTATAAGGGTAATATCACTTTCATTAGTGATTTGACACAATAACTGGCATTTTAGGTAAAAATTACCATTTTGCCCTTCTACCCCAAATTGGCGAAATTTCGCCAGCACTTCGTTACTCTGACTAATTTTCTTCCCAAAATTTCGCCAGAACTTCGACGCCATTTTGATTTTCGAAAATAAAGACTAAAATAGCCCTCCCATATGATATCCAATCATACTTGAAAAATTAAAGGCTATTCTAGCATTACTACCCTTACTACGAAAGAACTACGAAAGCTTAAGTACCGAAAAACTTACCCAGAGCTTCGCTACAGATTTTCCCAGAGCACCTCTCTCTAAAATTCTCTCTCTAGAATCGGTTTTGCTCTTCAAAATGGTGTGAGAAATGAAGAGGAAACTTGGCTATTTATAGAAGAAAATATGACACTATTCACTACTTTTTCATATCGGATATCTACCGGATCGCACTTTGCCACATGTCACGATCCTCACCGGGCCACTTGGCAGCTGACATCATCATTTAAAGCCATGATGTCATGGTGGTGATGTCATCTACTTGTTTGAGAAGTTTCCTACCGATAAGTTCCCGATCGGTACCCGATTCGCGTGATTTCGGAAAAATCTCAAAATTCTGGATTTACAACTTTGAAAACATATTCTCACTTAGTAGAAATGTCCAAGTTAACCTATATTTTGATTCCATATAGGGCTCCAACAGTCCAGTTGAGTCTTTCTCGAAAACGTGTCCAAACGCGTCCGGTGTCGAAACTTGTTTTCGGAAACACCCATCTCTTCAGAAAAATTCACTGAATCCAAATATGTTCATGAAAATTCCCAATTCTTTTCCAAATGTCACAACATAACCTTTTCGTCCTTTTGGCTATCTGGCCTTTTCTCAGAATTTCCTATTTCGTCTTATTAGGAAAAAGCACAAACGGCTTCAGAATTAACTTCCGCAAGAGTTTAACGGAAGATAAAATCCCACTGATTAATATTTTACATTGACTTTGGGAATCCCATTCCTAGATCTCTAGATAGGATCCGTTTCCTAATTCCCATTTTACTATTCACCCTTTTTCACTTTAATTAATTATATTATATTTTAATTGCAAGTTGCAAACTTATATACATATATATATATTTTGTTTTTCTCTTTTTTCCTTTTCATTATTTTTTTTTCTCTGCCCTTGACTTTCGTTATTATTATTATTATTATTATTATTATTATTTTTTATTAATTATTTAATTAATTATTTAATTAATTAAATAATTATTTTCACATAATTTTTTCAAAATTTCCCTATTGGTCCATTCTTGCATTTAGGCTTAAAAATACCTAAACTCATCTATTTTTCTTCAAAATTTCCAATTAATTAGTAAATATACTTTTACTAATTTTCAACAACTTTCCACTAATTTTTGAGCTCTACATAATTATCTCTGAATTTTCCTTCGTTTATGCTTAAGTAATTAGCCAAAATTACCTAATTACTTTATTATCACTTGTTGATAATTTTCTTAATTACAATGCCTCATTATCTTCATACTCTTGTATTAACATTGGTATTTTCATGCCTCTAGCATTTTTAGAACTTACATGGGTATTATGGTCTTTTTATTACTTTTTGAATATTCTTCTACAATTTCTCCAAGTTTGTAACTTAATAAATTACCTAAATTAGGGACAATATCCTTCCCTATTTCAAGTAGTTTTTTACTTGCTTCTTTTATAGCTTTCACAGGGTATTTATAACCCATAATGTGCTTAGGGACCTATTTGCAAATTCCCAAACGTTTTAGGGACCTAATTGCAAATTATCTAATTTCAAGAGAAATTACCTTAACAACAAGGTAAACTCAATACAAGGTGTTTGAAACCTCATATTCACCTATTTTTAATAGGTACATTTCCCATTTATGATATTTTCCCTAAGTCAGATTTTGGGGTGTTACATTTCTCCCCCCGTTAAACAAAATTTCGTCCTCGAAATTTGCACTCTACCCACTAAACTTCGTACGAACTAAAATCCGTTCTACTCGGACTTTGGACTATACGCGTCGGGTCTTTACTTCGTCTGCCTGCTACTCCTCCTGGTGATCGAAAATTCGCTTTGGTTTGACTACTACGATCTTGTCATATTGTACCTTGATATATGATGTTTCCCCGTGGTTCCCATACACCGCGGTTAACACCACAGATACCAAAATGTCTCCATGGTTCCCATACACCATGTTAACACAAGATTACCAAAATGTCTCTATAGTTCCCATATACCATGACAACATAAGATACCTCCTACTCAATGACATGATCACGGTAGAAAGATAACGAAGAAACACGGAATACGTCACGAAGATGGTTCACGTACCATATGATTTAGTTGAATAACTAACACATAGTTCATGCAACGCATAGAGAAAATTCCTTACTAAGAGAGATAGTACCTTGGACTCTCTCTGGAAGTTCTCTGTCCATTGTATCGTTCAGCACATACATTCGGCTTGGGTTCTGTGGCCTGAATCCCGCAGGTTTCTCAGGACAGTCTGCGATGAAGTGTCCCGGCTTCCGACATTTGTAGCAAATCCGCCTCCTATCACAGTCCACACCAGGATGGTAGTTCCCGCATTTTGGACATGGTCGGGTTTCCGGCATTCTTGGGTTATTACGCTTCCGTGAGGAGTTTTCACGGCTGACCTCGCTACGACTGCGTTGTTGTTGTTGAAGTTTCGGATTTCGAAATCCTTTCAAATTTCGTTCATCATCCTACAAGTTTCCACAAAGACTAGTCAAATCTTGGAATCGTTGAGACATGAGTCTTTCACCAATTTCATACTTCACCCGTGGATTAGTATGTTCACCATACTCCTTTCATCATTTCCCTTCCGCAGTGCGGTGAGTATCGAGATAGATTGGTGAATCGGGCGTAGTAGTCGTCGAAAGATTCCCTTGTCCCTGTCGGATATGGAGAAATTCTGACTCCTTGTTCATTTGTACAGAAGGAGGAAAATACTGCTCATGGAACTTCTCCAGAAATTTCTCCCATGTCACGGGACAGTAACGTGTCTGTAAGGTTGTTGCTATGACTTCCCACCAACGATCTGCGTCTCCTTCTAACTGGTAGATTGCCAGTTCAGCCTTGCGATTTTTAGGGCATTCAATTACTTTGAAAATCTTTTCCAATCTCTTGAGCCAATCCTCTGCTAAGTCTAGTTTACCCTGAAAAGCTGGTGGTTTCAGCTTGCAGAACTGTGTGACCCAATATTGTGTGGTCCGCACAATTCTCCCTTGTCGAGGGGGTGACCGTGATCTGTCAGACTCTTCTTCATGTTCCTCATCATTTTGCTCTTCCTCTTCCTCCTCTTCTTCATCATCATTTTCTTCTTCTTCATTCTCTTCCTCTTCCTCAGCTTGTCGTTCTTGTATTTGCCTTTGTCTTTCTTGTCTTTCGGCTATGAGATCGTCTATCGCCGCCCTCTCGCTCCTGGAGAGTTCTTCTCGGTTCCTGTATCTCATTATGCTCCGGTTGATTCAGTATTTGATTTGGGTCATGATCAGGTATCGGTCCCACTCGAGGTTGTCTGCCTCGTCCTCTGCCTCGGCCTCTGCCTCGACCTCTGGGTACTCCGGCTCCTCTCAAATTTGCCATGTCTCGTTCTTTTCCTTTATTAGGGAAAAAGTTAGATACAAGGGAACATTTCGCATATCGTAGATTTTCTCGCACTAGTATCTATACCGCACCTAGGCTCTATCGTACTTATAGACTTTATCGCACATAGAATTTACTCGACACATAGACTTTATCGCACTTAGTATTTTCTACACATAGTCTTTCCTATCCGCAGTTTTCACACCATAAACAAATAGACACTCACAACGTTTCCTTTGTCAAATTATCGTTGGTTCTCTATATTCGAGAACGGGTACAGAGTTACGTATCGGAAGTTTCGCTACATGAGTCAAATACTACATGTACTTATCTTTGCTGGTTTCGGAGTTTCATCCGGTGTGGCCCAGCACCGTATATGAGCTCTGGTTAGGATAGAATGACCGTTCCAGTACAAACTGGTGGTTATCAGAGTTATCGGAGTTATCAGAGACTGATATCAGGGATTGATATCAGAATTATCAGAACTCGTGTCAGGGCTGATTTCAAGATCTATGATCTCCCGGGTAGTCAAAGTTGTCGTCGGTAGGCGACATTATCAGGGTTATCAGGGTTATCAGATACTGATATCAGAATTATCAGAACTATCTGATGTCGGCATAAGCACAGGTGATGGATTCACCGGCTCTGGGTTGATGTGATGCACCGACAGAGGGTGGTACACCGGTTCAGGATAGTATACCGGTTCAAAATGGTATACCGACTCAGGGCTATATCAGTACTCTTTTTCAAAATATGCTCCAAGTTTTTGAAAAGGCTTAGAACCTAACTCCGTTAACCGAACAAAATGGCCAGGTAAGTGTCTACCATGGGGGCCTCACCGAGTTCACGGCGACTGATTGGCACACCCACGTAGACTAGCCTTGCCTTCGGCACCAAACTGTCCGTAATAACATAGTTAAATTCATGCCAGGACTACTGCTCTGATACCATAATGTCTCCCTGGCGAATCCACGCCGTGACAACAAATCGTACCTCAGTCGCTAGTTTTACGCCCCGCCTCTCGGCCAAAGGCAACCAGCTCACTGGCCATGTCGGGGTAAGAGCCAATGCTTCGTCACAGATCACACTGTGAGAAACCCCGATCATGGTTAACTTAACTAGCTCTGATACCAAATGTAACGTCCCCACTTTTCACAAGCAGTATAAATTTTTTTTTTAAAAACAAACATCATTTGAAGACATCAGAGTAGAGCAACAGAGCGATTGAGTAACTGATATGTATTTATAAACTGCTGTAAGTCTGGATGGTTACAACAGTGTACACAATATCCATCAGAGTTAGTGTTACAGTACGCGAACGTACTTACACCAATAGTACATAAACACACAACAGATCATCAAACAACATATACGCATACGATAAACATCAGCGTTAAGGTTACCAGTACGCGAACGTACCTTCTTTGACGGTATTCTGGCACGTTTTATGGAAAACGGTCGTTTTGCCAGAAAACAGCGAAACGTCCTGTCGGACAGCGTAACGGCAGCAGATCAGAGTTTCTGATATCCTATAAGGGTAATATCACTTTCATTAGTGATTTGACACAATAACTGGCATTTTAGGTAAAAATTACCATTTTGCCCTTCTACCCCAAATTGGCGAAATTTCGCCAAGACTTCGTTACTCGACTAATTTTCTTCCCAAAATTTCGCGAACTTCGACGCCATTTTGATTTTCGAAAATAAAGACTAAAATAGCCCTCCCATATGATATCCAATCATACTTGAAAAATTAAAGGCTATTCTAGCATTACTACCCTTACTACTGAAAGAACTACGAAAGCTTAAGTACCGAAAAACTTACCCAGAGCTTCGCTGATTTTTCTACCGATAAGTTCCCGATCGGTACCCGATTCGCGTGATTTCGGAAAAATCTCAAAATTCTGGATTTACAACTTTGAAAACATATTCTCACTTAGTAGAAATGTCCAAGTTAACCTATATTTTGATTCCATATAGGGCTCCAACAGTCCAGTTGAGTCTTTCTCGAAAACGTGTCCAAACGCGTCGGTGTCGAAACTTGTTTTCTAAACACCCATCTCTTCGAAAAAATTCACCGAATCCAAATATGTTCATGAAAATTCCCAATTCTTTTCCAAATGTCACAACATAACCTTTTCGTCCTTTTGGCTATCGGCCTTTTCTCGAATTTCCCTATTTCGTCTTATTAGGAAAAAGCACAAACGGCTTCGAATTAACTTCCGCAAGAGTTTAACGGAAGATAAAATCCCACCGATTAATATTTTACCTTGACTTTGGGAATCCCATTCCTAGATCTCTAGATAGGATCCGTTTCCTAATTCCCATTTTACTATTCACCCTTTTTCACTTTAATTAATTATATTATATTTTAATTGCAAGTTGCAAACTTATATACATATATATATTTTGTTTTTCTCTTTTTTCCTTTTCATTATTTTTTTTTCTCTGCCCTTGATTTTCGTTTTTATTATTATTATTATTATTATTTTTATATTAATTATTTAATTAATTATTTAATTAATTAAATAATTTTTTTCACATAATTTTTTTCAAAATTTCCCTATTGGTCCATTCTTGCATTTAGGCTTAAAAATACCTAAACTCATCTATTTTTCTTCAAAATTTCCAATTAATTAGTAAATATACTTTTACTAATTTTCAACCACTTTCCACTAATTTTTGAGCTCTACATAATTATCTCGAATTTTCCTTCGTTTATGCTTAAGTAATTAGCCAAAATTACCTAATTACTTTATTATCACTTGTTGATAATTTTCTTAATTACAATGCCTCATTATCTTCATACTCTTGTATTAACATTGGTATTTTCATGCCTCTAGCATTTTTAGAACTTACATGGGTATTATGGTCCTTTTATTACTTTTTGAATATTCTTCTACAATTTCTCCAAGTTTGTAACTTAATAAATTACCTAAATTAGGGACAATATCCTTCCCTATTTCAAGTAGTTTTTTACTTGCTTCTTTTATAGCTTTCACAAGGTATTGATAACCCATAATGTGCTTAGGGACCTATTTGCAAATTCCCAAACGTTTTAGGGACCTAATTGCAAATTATCTAATTTCAAGAGAAATTACCTTAACAACAAGGTAAACTCAATACAAGGTGTTTGAAACCTCATATTCACCTATTTTTAATAGGTACATTTCCCATTTATGATATTTTCCCTAAGTCAGATTTTGGGGTGTTACAGCCAAGAACAGCTTGCAACGACGATATTTTGTTCCTGATGACACTATCCTCAACCTCTGAGTTAGCTTTTGCTTTGAGTTCAGCAATTTTTTCTCTTTTAAATCGAAAGATCCTTCTACATAACACAGGTGGTTGAACCAAATTGATAGAGGCCTTATTATGATTCTGCATCATTTCTTTGAATGGAATTCGTACAGGGCGTTCAATATTAATGCCATGAGGAAACCATCGCTCAAAGGTAGCGGGCTTTGAATCCAACCCCAAGTGATTCAAACCATTTCTGGAAATCTCTGCCCATGTGTTCCAGAAATCCCAGCCTGGCTTCACATCAGCAAGACAGTGGTTTGTCGAGGAAGCGATGAAGATACCATCCACTAGCTCTGTGACTTGAATAGCCAATAACGGGACCCGAGTTCCTTCAAAGTTCTTGAAATTTCCGGGTGGGAAGAAGGAGTAGAGAATTTGGGGAACATAAGTTGGTTCAACAATGTCGGCAACCGTAGTAATCTCTGCAATGGCATGAACATAACTTACTCCGGCATTATTGCAAGTGATGAAGACGGAGGAGGTGTCACCGTCATCGTCGTTGCGGATGATGGCAAGACGACCGGCGAGGGGCGGGTAGAAGTTGAGGGTTGAAGAAAGCGAGTCCTTCAGGCGCTGGATCACCGTCTCCGATGAAGAGATGGGTTTGTGATAAAGAAGTCCCTTTTGAGCATACTCAAGCATTAGATACTGAAGATCCCATGGATTCAGGTCTATCATTTGTTGTGAGTCGCCATTATTAAAGTTCCTTTGAGCTTGAACAGTAGTGGTGGAGATCACTCGAAGGGCTTCCATGGGATGATGGAGAGGCTGTTGTTTCCCTCTACAATAACTTTAGTGTATTGATATCGTTCGATATTGTTAGCCAGATGTTATACATTGAAGTAAATGTACATGTAGCTTTCCCCAGCCGTGAAAGGCTGAGTATTAATTGAGTGCCCGGTTGAAAAGATAGCAAAACTTTTAAGATATAAATTAATTTTTTTAGCTCGGATTTAAGATATAAATTAATTAAAAATGTTTTATTGGTACATGTAAGGTCTTTTAGTGTTATTAGGAAAAAATACTTATGTCAAGTTTCTTATGACCATTTCGTTAAGTTCTCCAATCACATGTGACCATATATTTTATTGTTGAATAATTATCATTTAACTACAAATCTATATGAAAAAATAGGACACATCATGGTCATGTGTGATCAGTGGCGGACCCAGGATTTTAGGTTTGTGGGTGCATAATTAGTGGTGAGATTCGGGGGTAGCGCCCCCGAAATTTTTTTTAAGGAAAGTTTTAAACGCATTAAAAAACAAAAGGATATAAACAATAAAAAAAAAACTTCAACTTAACATAAAAAAATAATAATCAAGACTCAACTAAATTAACATCCAAAGGATGAAAATACCGTATTTGTAATCAATAAATTATGGATAAGTAAACTAAATAAAATGTGTCTTTTTATATTTTTTTGCATCTCCCCTCAATGAAAGGTTGCATAGCTCAATTGGTAGACTGCATCCTCTTAGGGTGCAGCGCAGCCATATGTCGTGTGTGATTAGATAACTTGATGTAATAGATATAAAGACCTTGATGTAAGTATGATCCATTTTTCATTATTAAAGGGTAGGCACTAATTGCATAGGTTAATTATGGGATTAAACTTGTGACATCCCACTTAAGAGAAGCTCTATTGTTACTAAGTTAGAAGGTTAGAAGGACATTGGCAGTATATGTAAGTTTTGTAATTTTATATTTTACTCTTGTTTAAGGTAACGGAAATTGGACCGGTGACTCAACTGATTGAAGCAATGGTTAAGAGTTAATGGTTCAGAAAAAGTTAGATTGGTCATAATTAAATCGGACTATCGGAGCAACAAAATTATTTATTCTTAAAATCATAATTTTAAGGTGGAATTACTAAAATGTCCCAATGATAGAATTTAATCACCCAAAAGTCTTATAACAACTGAGAAAGTATGTAATGACAAGTTATGATGTATGAAATGATAATAGATTTAATTTGCGTCGGACGGGAGGAATGATGTTCTGACCGCTGCGACCGGAAAACCAGATCACTCGGGGCGTGTAAGGGGGATTGGAGGACGGGTAGGCCTAAAGCAATACTTTGGTAAATCCAAACGCCACAAGTGAAGCTTGTAGATGTCTCTACTCCTCCTCAAGCTCCACCCCCTCCTCAAGCTCCACCCCCTACTGCTAACTTGACGGCCAAGGAAAAAATACAAGATTTGGTAGCCCAAAAATGGTTTAAAGATAAATCGTGGCCTGTCGATGAAGTAATAGGCCTCCCTCATCCTGGACTGGTTTACATTGATAATGAAGATGTAGAGTCCATGCTGCTTCCTGGAAAGGAGGTTACTAGTCCATGTGTTCAAATATTTATGAAGTAAGTATCTTCTTCCTTGATTACATAATTGAAATGCACCGTTTAGACACACATATATACATATATACTAATTCCTCATCGATGTCATTCTTGTAGGTGCATGCACGAGAAACCGGTTCAACAGGGGCAAAATTTCGGATTTTGGATTCTTGTGCCCAGTGTATGCAAGTACAACACTACCTCTGGAATTGAGACAGAGTACATATCAAATAGGTTGTGTAAAGTGCAAAGAAAGGTGTACTTGTTTCCATGTTGGCTCGGTACATATATACTTGTCTGCAATTCACTTAATATAATTATGCTACATATATATATATATCAGAGTACTTTACTTTGCTGTGAATTTTCAGCAACCACCGGCAAGTTGGTCGTCATGAACATGGAGTTGCATTATGTTATCTTCTTATGCTCCACTCACAAATGATCCATCGACTACGTTGAAGCGGATGATCACCAAGTAAGAATGTCATTTTGATTGTCTTGTCGAAATCTCTGTTGTGAATTTTCGGTGAACATTGCGATAAATTTGTGATTTTGATGATAGTGCCATGAAGACCTTCCGTGTTGAGGTAAAAAAGCGCGGGTGCTCGGCTCACGGATCCTAAATGGCACAAAATTAAGGTTAGTACATAATTGGACATGGCATAATTGCCTTCGAAGTTGGTCAGTAAGCTATATATGCTCTTATATATATTTATTGTTATTTTTAGACCCGTCGGCAACCGGAAGGATCGAACTTATGTGGCCCGTACGTCATGAAACACATATATGATATTGTGACGGAGGGAAAGACTACATTCACTGTAAAGGTAAAATAATGTTATGGCTGAATTCGGCCATCGATGGCTTAATGTTACATATGAAATATGCACGTAATAATATGTTATTTACATTTCGTCTTTGATGTTACGAGAGGTTTCCTGTCAAACGCCATTTTCTGATGATGAAGTGGAGCACATACGCGAATTGTTTTGTAAATATCTGTATAAACTGGTCTTAGAAAATCTAAGTCAGGACAATAATTAATGTCCTAATTAATTCATTTGTAAATAATATATGATGCTGTCTCAACAATAGCCTTCTGGGTACAGGCGGATGTTGAAAATGAGCCAGATGAGGCTCTGAAAAGTATTCGCGACTTTTAGGACCGAATATTTGTTAAAAGTGCGGTCCTAAAGGTCTTCGTCCATTTTGAGACCGGATATTTAATAAATATACGGTCCTAAAAGTCTTCGTCTAATTCTAAAAAATTTGGGTAGAGACTTTTAGGACCGTATATTTGTTAAAAGTACGGTCCTAAAGGTCTTCGTCCATTTTAAGACCGTATATTTAACAAATATCCGGTCCTAAAAGTCTTCGTCTCATTCTAAAAAATTGGGTAGAGACTTTTAGGACCGTATATTTGTTAAATATACGGTCCTAAAGGTTCGTCCATTTTAAGACCGTATATTTAACAAATATCCGGTCCTAAAAGTCTTCGTCTAATCCTAAAAAATATGGGTAGAGACTTTTAGGACCGTATGTATGTCAAATATCCGGTCCTAAAAGTATAGAAAATATACGGCTAAAATATTAGGACCGTATATTTGTTAGTAGTCGTCTTAAAAGTCTTCATTTTATTTAATAGATTGCCGAAACCTTTAGGACCGTATATTTGTTAGTTGTCCGCTCCTAACTTTAAATTTTAAAATAAGGCTTAATTTTTAGGACCGAGGATTTATTATACGTCCGGTCCTAATATTCTTCATTTAAATAGAGTTGGTGACTCGATTTTCAGACATATCGTTAGGGTTCAAGGCAACCATGTTTCTGACGTTCTTCTCAAGTTTTGTGCTTCGTTGTTCTCGTTTCTACTTTTCTGGATGTGAAGAACGTCATCGGTGTCCCTTTTCTTTTGTCGGAAAAAGAAAGAAGATAACGAAAACGACACTGAAAATTTTCATCACATCCGGAAAAGTAGAGGGAAGACAACGATGGTCCAAACTTGAGAATAGTCGTCACTCGTTTGCTTTTATTCGAAAAAGGTAAATAATGTTTTTTTGTTTTGTTTTGTATGGTCGCAACTGTTAACTTTATTCTGCAAATTTTTAAGATTGATCACCACGAATAGGACAATGTTTTGTTTGTTCTTGTTGTCGGAGAAAAAAGAACATAAAGTTAAAGACAAACAAGGAAGGCGATTGGGAAATAAAAATTTTATTTAATAATTTTTTTTTTTCTGCTGCCTCGTAAGGCAGCAGTACAAAAAAAAAAACTTAAAAATTCTAATCCTCCCCATCGTTGTCGGAGGAGGGAATGGTCTGAGACGTCGTCATCGAGGTATGATACTCAACGTCATTGGCGTCGAGTACCGCTTTCAGCTTGTTGTTGACGGCGTGATAGACTGAAACAGTTTGCCCAAGCTTCGGTCTATATGATCGACGCGGGCTATCAGTGCTCCAAAGATCTTGCCAAGTTCGGTTTCGGAGGCAACGGAGGAGGATATGGAGGTGCCTCGGATTTCGCCTGAAGGAGGACCTCGTCGTGGTGGAGAAGCCATTACGGTGGAGGTTCTAGGAGGAGATGGAGATGAATGTTAAGAAAGTAACAACGGGTTTAAATAGAGAACCCATCCCGAAGAATGTGAAACGCCTAAACATTAACGAGGAGACGCATATTTGCTCGAATACGAGGAGATGCCTAGTTGGGAAGTTTATGTGGAAGCCGAAGAGACTCGAATTCATTTCAACAATGGGGAAGGGACTCTTGAAAAGAATGAACTTTTAATACCGGATACTTGTGTGAGATCCGTTCTTAAAAGTAATATTTTTAACCAAAGATTTTTACTTGAAAAAAATAAATTGAAATATAAAAATAAATGAGTTTTAGGACCGGATACAAAGTAATATATCGGTCTTAAATGAGTTTTAGGACCGGATATTTGATAAAAGGACGGTCTTAAAAGTAATTGAATTAAAAATTAGTTCTAGGACCGGATACCAAGTAATATATCGGTCTTAAATGAGTTTTAGGACCGTATATGTGATAAAAGGACGGTCTTAAAAGTAATTGAATTAAAATTAGGACCGGATATAAGATAAAAGTCCGGTCTTAAAGGTTTATATAAAAGTAAAATGACGAATTCATCATCGATGTTTATCTCTCCTGCCATCTGTCTTTATATACTCCACACACTACCTCTTTGTCCTTTTAACTCCTCACTTCCTAGCTCTCGCCCCAACTTCTCAAATCCTCAAACCATGGTTAGATACAAGCAAACCGCTCGTAGGGTGCATACACGCCTCACTCTCGTGCCATGGCTAGATCATTATATGGTGCGCCTCCTCCAACGACAGTGCGTCGTATTGTTTCCGAAGACTCTCGGGTCGTTGGACCCATTGTTATTTCTTCGGATGATGAAGAGATTGCTCATGCCGCATCCCCCCTCGATCCTTCTGCCGATCCTTTCCTTGCTGAGTTCAACCGTCATCTTGAAGCTATTAATGCTCTTCACGCCGAAATCGCCGAGGTTGTTCATCGATTCTTGTGGATGATAATATTCAGCTTGTTTTTCATTTGTGTTTTTGTTGTTGTGTATATATTCGAAGTAATGTAAGAAACATTAAGAACACCGTATGAATTTTTGGCTCTTCTCCAAGTAATTCATTAAAGAAACTTATTCTCCAATTTTGCTTTATTTTTGTCCAAAAATATCATTTGTTTTATTGATTTAATATTGCAATCACGAAGGCCATTAAGACCGGACATTTTATTTTATAAGTAACGGATCTAAAGATAATTTGAATTTTAGGACCGGATGTTTTATAAACCTCCGGTCTTAAAACTTAAAATCTAATAAAATTTTAGGACCGGATAATTTTAAAACTCCGGTCTTAAAATGTTAGTTGTATCTTTAGGACCGGACATTTAATTAATAACCGATATTAATAAAATCCAAAAAGCTAAATAAGGTATCTTTGTCGCGCGGAAAAATTAAATTTCCCTCTCTGAACTCTTGTCGCGCCGAAAGTGAATACTCGGGTTCCGACTCGAAATTTCCTCTCGCCTTCGTCGCTGCTTCGCGTACCTTTCTCGACAATCACTCTCTGGTTCCTTAGCTAAACGTCTATAGACGAAGTTGTAAGAGATGTTTCGGTTAAAACTTTATTACTTTCCACTTATCGTTCTTGGTTTTTCATGGGTTTAACGAAATCGGTGTAATGTTGTTATGGGTATTCTCTGTTAACGAATATTGTTTTTTGAAGATTATATTTGCACTTTAGACCTACCCAACCGACCAACAAGTGTTTTTAGGTTACTCTTGCTGTCTTGTGCCGCAACATCAACGTTCGTGAGTGGAGAAGTAAGACGACTCAAAGAACGCATATGCTACGAGTTAGTCCACAAGACCTTCATCCCCGCATTTAATTTCCTCGTCTTGCATTTATTTTGGTTCTTGGATTCACTGTGATGCATTTATGACCAAAAGTAATTCTTAATTCGTCTAAATAATATATAGGAATTATACTATGGATCACAAGATTGGATAGATGCTTTACGAACGAGTATTGAATATCAGAATGGGGTTAGAGAATTTATAGAATTTGCTAAACAAAATGCCCATGATGATGGGGGGAAGTATTATTGCCCTTGTGTAAAATGTTTGAATGAGTGTCGACTATGTCCTGAAGTTATACGCACACATTTAATTTGTCACGGATTTTGTAAGACTTATACAGTATGGGTATGGCATGGTGAACAAGTGTCATCAAGTGGGAAACAACATGGGGAAGTGGCATTTGATGATAATGACACGGATATGGATGATCGCATAGAGGACATTATCCGTGATGTAGGAGAAGAGGCTTTTGAGCGATCACATGCATATGGTAATATGTGCAGTGATGCGAGACACCGCTATATCGTGGGTGTAAAAAATACCAATTGTTGAACGCTGTATTGAAATTGGTAAGCTTGAAGGCACGTCATGGATGGAGCGACAAGAGTTTTTCAGAATTTCTTGAGGCTTTGAAGGACATGCTTCCGGATGATAATGTGTTGCCGCATCGCTACTATGATGCTAAGAAGATACTTTGTCCACTGGGGATGGAGTACAAAAAGATCCATGCATGCCCGAATGATTGTGTATTATATAGAAAAGAGTTTGAAGAGAATCAGAGTTGTCCGGTATGTGAAACCCCACGGTACAAGTCGATAAGGGGCTGCAAAAGTGTTGTGGTATCTTCCAATCATACCAAGGTTCAAGCGGTTGTTTGCGAATGAAAATGATGCAAAAATGCGAGGTGGCATGCGAGATGAGAGGATTTCGGATGGACAGCTTCGACATCCGGCCGATTCTTCTCAATGGAAGAAGATCGATCAATTATTTCCGAACTTCGGCGAAGAACCTAGGAACCTCAGGCTTGCCCTTAGCACGATGGCATGAATCCCTATGGAAGCCTTAGCAGCATACATAGCTCATGGCCCGTACTCCGATTGTTTACAACTTATCTCCTATGTTATGCATGAAACGAAAGTACATCATGCTCGTCTATGTTGATTTCGGGACCAAAACAACCCTAAATGACATAGATGTTTACCTAGAGCCCTTGATCGAAGACTTGAAGGAATTGTGGGAAGAAGGTGTCGATGTTTTTGACTCTTTCAAGAAGGAGGTCTTTAAAATGAGAGCCATGATATTTTGTACTATAAACGACTTCCCAAAGATATGAGAACTTGTCAGGGTATAGTGTAAACGGCCATAAAGCATGTCCGGTTTGTGAAGAAGGCACATGCTACCATCAACTTCAACATGGAAGAAAGACGGTGTATCTTGGACATAGGAGATTTCTTAGATGGGGCCACCCATATCGTCGATTAAAGAAGGCATTTTTTGGTGGCCAAGAGTATGAAGAAGCTCCGGTGGCATTGGTTGGGAGCAAGTGTATGAAAAGGTTAAAAATATCGGTGTCATCTTCTTGGTCGTTTTGACTAGACTTTGTTTCTTCTTCAATGCGGTTTGTAGTAAAGTTTTCAAGATTGAAAAGTTGGATGAATTGGAGAATGAAGGATATCTTATCTTGTGCCACCTTGAGAAGCTTTTTGTTCCTTCATTTTTGACATCATGGTTCATCTCATTATTCATCTAGTGAGGAGATAAAGTTGTGCGGCCCTATCCATTTACGGTGGATGTACCCTATTGAAAGATCTATGAAATTCCTAAAAGGGTACGTGAAGAACGCGTCCGCGGCGGAAGCATCAATTGTTCGAAATATGTTTGAAGAGGCCATGGAATTTTGTCAAAATTATTTGGCCAAAGTAAGACATATTGGGCTTCCAAAACGTCGGCATCTTTGAAGGGGGTAGACGTGGGGCTTCGGTAAAGAGTGTGGATCCCGATGAATTGTCACAAGTCCACTTATACATCTTGAATAATGTTGATGAAGTTCAAGCCAGCATATACGCACATAAAGAGGCATAAGGAAAGAGAACCATCGAATGACCGAACAAAGGTTGATTAGGGAGCATAACAGAACTTTTGCAAACTGGTTCAAATAAAAGGTCGAGGGATCTCGAATGTGTTTCGACACAATGAAATGGTTAGCACGTGGTCCCGAGGTTGATGTCATAAGTTGGAATTCGTATGTGATCAATGGTTATACATTTTACACGAAGTCCCTGGATGATAGGAGCATAGTCCAGAACAGTGGTGTTATGTTAGAGGTGAATCTATGCACTTCTCCGATTCGAAAGACAAGAGGCCTAAATTGGCGGTCATGCCATATTATGGGGTTATTGAAGAGATTTGGGAGGTGGACTATGTCAAAGTTAGATTTCCCATCTTCAAATGCAAGTGGGTTAATGTCAATAATGGTGTTCGAGATCGATTGACTAGGATTCACTTTAGTCGATGTCAATAGTAGAAGTTTTGGAGATGAACCTTTTATTATGGCGACTCATCATGCAAAACAAGTGTTCTATATCACCGATCAAGAAAATAAAATGTGGTCTGTAGCTCTCCAAGGAAAGAGGGTCATTGATATTGATGAGGAAAGTCATTCAAATTATGGTGATCTTCTGAGAGTACTCCTTTACAAGGGGTCTACTGGACATGAACGAAGAAGATGAAGCGGATAATGAACCCGGCATAAGAAATGATCATCAAGAAGGGATATGGGAGGATATCACTTTATAAAAGTGTCAATTCATAAGGTAATTAATATTCATATGCAGAATTCTTAGAAAACTTTAAGGTTTTAACTATTATTATATTCCTTCTATGTTCTTAATTAAACAATGTCATCATTGAATATGAATTTGTTCTTGTTTTGTTTTTGTGGCAGGATCCGTTTCAAAGGGGCATGTTATAAAAGAGGATGCATGTTACGTTGTTGGGTGGGAATCAAATGAAGGCATGGTGAATAATATATTGGACTACATTTGTATGTTGAATTACGTCTTTGCATGTATTGTAACTCATTGCCTTTGTAATTAGTTATATGTTAGCTTATTGTATAAATTATTTTAGTTGTTTTAGACTTAATTAAGAGGCCACATAACTCATGGTGAATAATATTTGTATTCTTTTTCCCAATTCAATTTATTCATGTTCATAGCTTGTAGCTTAAAGTATATCAATTTTTATGTGCTGTTTTGGATGGTGGATTTGTGTATATATATTGATCAGGAAGAACAGAACAGGGGAAAAATACGGGAAAATTTAGACCGCAAATAAAAATATGCTCTTAAATGTTCAAATATTAAGACCGGATGTATATATAACACCGCTCTTAAAGGTGTTAAGCCGGTCTTAAAAGTTGGTCTTTTAAGACCGGTCCATTGCAAAATTCGGTCTTGAAAGTCGGTCTTTTAAGGCCCGGGTAATTAGTCCTCCGGTCTTAGAGTCCTCTATCTTTAGGACCGGATTGATATTTGTCCGGTCTTAATATTTGGATCTTTTAAGAGCGGTCGATATTTATTTAGTACGACTTTTAAGACCGAATGTTTAAAATGTCCGGTCTTAAAGAAAATTTTTAAGACCGTGTAAAAGTCCGGTCTTAAAGGTCGACTTTTAATACCGCCTGTAACAAGACTGCTCGCGGTCCGGTCCTAATGTACCTTTTTTGTCCGGTCTTAAAAGCCTTTTTTCCACTAGTGTTTGTCAATATTTAAAATTTTGATGTCATCATTTTTCCTAACAATACCACAGAGGAATGAGGAAAAACACTTTATATATTTAAGGAACTAAAATGAATCATAGTATGAAACCAAAGGATTAAAAATGAAAATTTTCTTTTTATTATTAATTGTTATTAAAAATACCTGACATCTCACTTTTTTACCTCTTTGCATTTCATCACTTAGTGAAATATTTTATTTTTCTTATATGTATATCAGAGAACCTTTACATACTTATTTTCGTTGATCAGTTTCTCCTTCATTCAATTATGTCATTAAAAATCTTTGCTCTAGGATATAGGTGGTGGTGGATGGAAGATAATCTCTGACAAGGCACAAGCGTGTCAATGAGAGAGATGGCATAAAGGGCCAGAGCCAAAGAAATATAATTGGTCCCGTTTTTTGTGTGGAGATGAAGACATAAAAAGTGGATCAGATTGGGGCCAAGTACCATTATTACGAGAGACCAGAGAATTCAATGCATTTCGTTTCTAGATAAGGAAAGCTAATTTTTATACTAAGATTTTAAATATATGACAAAGTTTGTAGTGTAACTTGTACTATAAATTTTATCCTATATTTAGGACTGGAGAAAGTATTATTTAGTCCTTCTAATGTATCCTTTCAGCCCTGAAAATAAGTTACTCTCTCTAGTCCTTAATTATAAGCTTATTACAAGGCACCCACAAAAGTATATTTGGTCATTTTACAAGGCATTTGTTTATTTTCAAAGAGAATTAAATATTTTTTTAAATATATCAATAATTAATAAAAATAGTAGATGAGAGTAATAATTAATATATATATCGGACAATCTTTATTTTTATGGGTATTGGGATATAAAAAGTGAATGATGAGATAGGTGCCAAGTACCATTGTAATACCCTAAAAATCTGTATTATAATTTAGTAAAAGTATACCTATCAAAAATAGGTGAATATGAGATATCAAATATTAAGTAATAATTAGCTTATTTTCTAAGGAGAAATCTCTAGGAAAGTAGAGAGTTTAAGGGTCAAAGTGCCAAAATGACGGAAATACCCCTAAGGGACATAAATGACTTAGGAAAATTATGAAAAATCCTAAAAGGCAGTAAAATGACTAAGTGAAGTATGAGAGTATATTATCTCTAATTATAGTAATTTAATAAATTATGAACTTGGAGAAATTGAATAAGAATGCTCAAAAGGTATTGAAATGACTAAATTATCCTTGAAAATTCTAATATAATGCGGAAGACATGAAAACAAAAATGTCGGGGCAAAAGTTATGAGGTAATATGGCATTATAATTAAGAAAATTATCAACTAGTAATAATAAAGTAATTAAGTAGTATTGGCTAATTACTTAAGCTTAAGCAAAGAAAATACAGAGATAATTATGTAAAGCTCAAAAATTAGCGGAAAATGGTTGAAAATTAGTAAAAGTATATTTACTAATTAATTGGAAATTTTTGAGAAAAATAGTTGAGTTTAGGTATTTTTAAGCCTAAATACAAGTTTGGACCAATATGAAAATTATGTAATAAATTATATAAAATAATTATTTTATATTAAATAAAATATAAAACGAAAATTAATTAAAAAGGACCAGATATGTTTGACCGAATTTTGCAAGAAAATTTGAAGATAAGAGCAAAAAATTAATATCTAGATTTTTTAACAAGTTGCAATATTATAATAATATAATTAAATTTTGTGAATAGTGATTCAAAAATTAGGAAACGGACCCTATCTAGAAGACCAGGAATAGGAATTCCAAAGTCAAGGTAAAATATTGATCAGTGAGTTTTTACCTTCAAGTGACCTCTTCCGGAAGTTAATTATATTCCGACGTCGATTGTGCATTTTCCTAATAAAACAAAATAGGGAAAAATGTAGACAGGCACATTTTTGGATCTGAAGAAAATAAATTCTAACTCAACATCTAGAAATGAGTTTGAAATTATCTGGACATATTTGGAATCAGTGAATTTTTGTCCGAAGTTGATGATTCCGTAAATTCGTTAAAGTGGCCAGCACGCTTTTCGAGGAACTTGAGACCGACGAGTTGGAGCCCTATATGGAACCAAAATTTAGGTTAACTTGGACATTTCTAATAAGTGAGAAAATGTCTTCAAAGTTGTAAATCCAGAATTTTGAGATTTTTCCGAGATTACTCGATTCGGGTACCGATCGGGGAACTTTTCGTAGGAGGCAAAAAGCAAAAATGGTTTGATGACTCATCTTTGCTTGGAGGAGGGGCTGCACGTTTTGAAGCTTTCCATGGCTGTAAATCATCCACCAAAACCCTAGAATTGCATGGTTAAAAGTAAGGGGAAATTACAAAGTTGGAAGGGAAAAATTACACATGTTGGCACATTTTTTTCCTATAAATAGGCAAGCATTCCTCTTCATTTTTCACACCATTTCCTTTGTGGAATTCAAAAGTTAGAGAGATATTTTAGAGAGAGGAGCTCTAGAGAAAAGCTGTAGAGAAGCCCTGATAAGTTTTTCGGAACTTAAGCTTTCATAGTTCTTTCGGTAGTTTTAGTAGAACTGTTAGTTAGATCTAGGAAGTAGGAGATGAGATTCCTATTCTTGTTTTTAAGCCTCATTGCATTGAAAGATGCCTGACGAGGTAAAAACATAGTAGGGATTAAGTCTCTGAAAGTTGAAAGTTAAAATAGCGAGCTTTAAGCTTTCATAGTTCTTTCAATAGTTAGAGTAGCCTTTATTTTTCAAAGTATGATTAAATATCATACGATAGGGCTATTTTAGTCTAGAATTTCGAAAATCATAATTGCGTCGAAGTTTTGGCGAAATTTCGGGAAGAAAATTTGTAAGAGTAACGAAGTCTTTGGCGAAATTCCGCCAATTAGGGGCATAGGGGAAAAATGGTAATTTTTACCTAAAATGCCAGTTATAATGCCAAATCATTAATGAAAGTGATATTACTCTTATAGGATATCGAAACTCGATTTGTTGCCGTTCTGCCGCCGAAGTGCCGCTGTTGGACGTTTTCACGTTTTAGTAAAAATACGTTTTACGCGAAGTACCTAACGTCGTCAACGAAGGTACGTTCGCATCTTGTAACACTAATCTAGTGCTGCTCATATACATATATGTGATAGGTACATTCACGGATAGAGATTACATTAGGAGTCACCGAGATACATTCACGGTTAGAAACTCTGTTCGGGGTTACCGATTATACATACGATTCACACGGGTTATAGATGTAGTAATACCATTAGAGTTTTCCTAGCGCTGAGGACACGACCGTACATCGTGGCAGGGTGAATAGTGCGAGGCACTTTATGGGGCTTACATACGCTTTACGCTTATGTCTTGTCATTATATTGATCATAGTTTGTTATGTCATGAATATCTCATTATTCCTTATCTTGTTTTATTTGAGCATAAGGTTAACCTTTACACGAGATTCAATGCGGTGAATTGAATCTCGGCTATAGTTTCAGGGTCGGGAGGACCATGGATCGGAGATCGAGGCAAGCCTGCACGAGTAGGCTCATGGTTGGAGGGCATGTAGCACGAGTGAGCTCGAGACGGAGATGTCACTTTATCGTTTTCCGTAATTACCTATGAGAACAATAGGATCTTTGTATCAACACCGTATTACACTCTGGTTATCGTTTTAATGGGAATCAGTTACTCTTACGCTCCAAGGCTCGACTCTGATTTTTTTAAAAAAATTGGCTCTGGAATTGGGATGTTACAACCATAACGATGGGGACCAGATAATTGAATGCATTTTGTTTCCAGATAAGGAAAACTAATTTTAATTTGTTTTTTATTAGGATGTCCTGTTCTTATTTACTCATTCTCATGTAATCATCCAGTCTTATTTATAAGTTACTTTCAACTTTTTTCATACAGATTACAAAGAAACATTTTAAACCCTATTAATTGTGTCTTGAAGTTTAACGAATTTCTCACTTTGCTCCTATTTCATAACAATATATCCCATAAAACCAAAATTAACATAATAGTAAATGAATGGTATAATTGTACATTAATATAAAAAATGTAATGATATGATTTATAAATAGAACCAAAATAAACCTTCTATTGTAGTCCTACAAATAAAACCAGAGGAGGAAGCTTCAAGTAATTTTTAACTACATATATATATATAATGGTTAATTCATTAAATCTGTGAGCTAACCCAGAGGCGAACGTTGTAGTTCTTTGCAATTTTTCTTATTCTCCATAATTTACATTGGAGTAATAAACATGCACTTTTTCCCAAGAAAATAGAAGTTGCGTTATTGATAGCAAAAAAATTTAAGATTAAACGAATTTAAACTATTTTATTGATATATGTACGTAATTTTTTCGTATACTCTCGTTAGGAATGAAAGAAGTATACTACATATCCTTATAAGTATGGGTACAAGCGGCAAAAAAGAGAGATGATTTAGTAGTCATCAATAGGGTTGTCCAAAAAACTCGAGGTCTGGTTGGGCTGTTCCGGTCCGACCCGACCTGGTCTAAGGTAAGAAAAAAAATGGTCTGAGACAATTTGATGGACCGGACCGGACCAAATTGCTCGGGTTGGATGGACTTCGGTCCGGGGCTTAGACCCACTGGACCGGTTGGTCGACCCAAGGTCCTATTTTTTTTTTTTTTTTTTTTTTTTTTTTTTTGTATATCACCACTACATTGAGCCACTTACTGGAGTCTGGACATCTTAATATGCTTTTTAATTTATAGGATTCACTTTTCACCATGTCACTTTTTATTATTTTAGAAAGTCAGGTGAAATCAGGGCTAAAATATTACTTCCCAAGAAGGCAAAAAAAAAAAAAAAAATTATACTGAAAAAATTGGAAAAAATATAAAAAAAAAAAGCTGGATTGCCGGTCCGGTCTAGTCCAGCCCGAGCTCGGGCTGGTACCAGACCGGACCAGACCTCGGGCTGATTTTTTCAACCCGAGGTCATATCGGGCCAGACCTTGGCGGGTTGACCTCCAACCCGGTCCTTGGACAACCCTAGTCATCAACATACTAGAAGGCATTTAGAATTTTTTTCCTTTTTTCCTGAAGTTTTAAGTAAACTACTAGTGGCTCATGTCAATTTTACATAACAAATGTCTTTACAATTAAGTGTGATTTTCCCATTAAGATGTTGACTTTAACACTATTATCTGAATTTCTTTTTGAATGTTATGAAAGTAGTAAACTTTATCATGGTAAATAAAAGTAGTAAACTATATAAACGAGCAATTACTCATATTATTCTGATGTTGAAACGGTAAAAGGATCAACACACACATTTATAGAATACACACCAAGTTATAAACATATGTAGATAGTCAGTTTTTTAACCCTATATAATATTTATGTTTATCTAACTTTTTTTTTTGAACATGTTTATCTAACTTATTAGTTTTTTAAACATTAACTATTATCATTTAGATTGTCACTTAAATAAAAAAATATTGTACTAATGGACTCAAATTATGGTTTTGTTTTAAATTTTTCTACCTCTACAAATTTCCAAATTCAAATTTGCCGTAAATATTTGGCATGCTTTTTGAACTTTCATCCAATATTTGTAGTGGTTTTATAAGCATTACAAATTTTAATTCAAATTCGCCTTAAAATTTGGCGCAATTTTTAAAATTTCATCCAATACTCATAGCGGTTGTAAACCGCTACAAACTTTTGTCACTAATTTTTTTAAATTCGTGGATGTCCTTAATAGTAGTTTAATAACCGCTACAATGTTAGTGCCAATTTCTCTTTCTCGCCACTCAGAATTTTTTCTCTGTTATTTGTAGTGGTTTTGTAACTGCTACAAAATTGTCACACGATTCGTCATCTTGATCTCATCTTGTAGCGGTGACGTAAAGCCGCTACTAGTATAGTAGCAATTTTATTACATGAGTAACGGTTTGCAAAAATCGCTACAAAACAACTTATAATAGTGTATTTTGTAGCGATTCTTTCAATCTCTATGAATACTCAATTTTAACCGGTACACAATTTTGGTGGTTTTTTAGTGGGATTACAATACATGTTTGCTCAAACATTACATTTAAAAGTTTCCCTATATTTTGTCCCCCCAAAAAAAAAAGCTACCCTATATTTTATATATATATATATATATATATATACGCGCGTGTGTGTGGTTTTTTTTCCTTTTTTTCTTTTTTTGAAACAAGATGATATGTACAGATATGATGACTAATATGTGTGCTTTGTAAGTACAAGAGCGTCGTATATGAGAAAGTTAAAGAGGGGTGAGATATCATTCACTGAATTTGGGAGATATGAGTCCACTTAATTCAGGGGACAGTGTGGGGAATGAGAGAGAAATTCACTTTGGAAGCTTTATGTTTGTCTTCTTCATTTTCTCATACTTACCACTGAGTCTGACATGGTAAATAAAGCAATTACTATCATATTCCATGGTGGGATTCTTCAGAAATTCTTCAGAAATACTATTAATTATGCAGATTATACACACAGACACATGTGCATTAAATTTCAACGTCTAATTCTACAAAAAAAAAGAAGAAGCAATTATCTTATTCCTTTCGAGCATTTGGCTCATACGTTATATGCCAGGTTCAGTGAAGCACAACAATTATTTTACACGCACGCAACACAATATGAAAATCATCACCTCACATGAAAAATATCAATTTGGTCCATCCTTTCTCACGGGCCAACATTCCTACAACAATAACAAGCCTTGCCTATATTTAGAATTGGAGGAAGTGTGTGCCCTAAACCCTAAACAAAGTAGGAGACACAAACGTAATGATCCAGCAATAACTATTCAGATCTAGCAAAGTCAAAATATTATTCAATTTTTCACTGTAAACTAGTTTCAATGCTCATTGTAATATTGAGCATCAAGAATACATTCATCAACACGGTAAACTATTCAGATCATCTAATTTTTTTATTTTCATTTTTTTTTAAAAATATTTTAACGTGTACCGAATTTAAATAAAGATAATATTTTAATTGTTAGTTTCCTTTTAAAAATGATTTTCTATTTAAAAATCATTAAATGCAAAGCTTAAATTTGAACAGCTAACATTTTATTTGAACTGCATAGATCTCACCGCAACAATAAGCAACGGTTCCATAGTGAATGATGGATCTCTCATGGGTCATCAGAAAATCATTATAAGAGTTGCCAAGTATTTACTTTATATCACAAATATGCATATAATTATCGTATTACTCCCTCCGGTTTTTAATATAAAAGATATATTTACCTAATTTAATTAGATTAAGGAAGTTAATTAAGTTACTTAATATGACATGTATTTTCTAATGCACCCTATTCCTCCATTCACTCTCATCCTTAATTATTATTAAATAAGTATCAATATCGGTAAATTAAGAAAAAAAATTGAGAAATATGAAAACTATGTCTCATAATCAATATCGACTTCTTAAATATGCCTTATCTTAGAAACATGAGGGAGTAACTATTAACTTGTTTCTGCAAATGGAAAACAAAATATCACTTTTCAGTAAAGATAAGATGTTCATTATATTTTTATCATCACATAGTTATAAGATAAAAAACCATATTTTATCCTATTAATGATGAAATATACAACGTTACCAGCTATGGAGGACAAAGTTGCTCAATGTCATAGTCGAGTCCGTGCGACTTGACTTGACGGTGATAGCTCCGCCGGCGAGCAAGGAAATTGTACCGCATGCATGAACACAAGGTCTCTTGCCAAAGCCTCTAATACTTCATAAGAAGCGCACAACTCAATGTCGAAGCTACCTTCTTCGGCTCCGGCATCAGCCATCAGCTTCCACTGCTTTGCATTTGCTTGGCCACCGCGAACCGCCACAGGCCTCCCCCAGCCGAAGTCAAGGTTATAAAAGTTGGCTCTTGGGGAGCTGCTGGTTTTCATAAACTTCCCAATTGTGGCATGTTCTGTATACATAGTTGGATTTCGTACCCAAGCTTCAAAGTCCCTCTTGATCTTCTCTTCCGTGCATGATGAGATTGCCTTGTTCATCTCTGAAGCAAACTTCCCTAGGCCTCCATGTCCCACTAAGTCCCTTACTTTCATCGTCACAGTGGTGAATTGCACGGTAATTCCAAAATAGTCGTCTGGAATTGGTGGTTTTGAAACTCTGGAACTTGCAGATATGAGGAAGCTGTAAGTGACTTCATCTTCCGGGTCAAGGTTCTGATTTCTTATCGAAGACCTCCAAACATGGGCTAAAACAGCTTGCAGGGAGGAGATTTTGTTGCTGGTGACACTATCTTGTATCTCGGAATTAGCTTTTGTTTTGAGTTGAGCAATTTTTTCTCTGTTAAAGTGAAAGATCCTCCTCGAAAATGGTGGTGATTGAGTCGTATTTGTTGACTCCTTGAGATGATGATTCTCTATTATTGCTCTGAATGGGATTGTTATTGGGCGTTCAATATTCCCATGAGGAAACCATCGTTTAAATGGAGTGAGCTTTGAATCTGGGGCTATGTGGTTTAGACCATTTCGAGAGATCTGAGCCCATGCGTTTAAGAAATTCCAGTAAGGCTTCACGTCAGCAACACAATGGTTCATGGAACAAGCCATGAAGATACCATCCAAGAGCTCTGTGACTTGAACCACCATTAATGGAACCCGAGTTCCTTCAAAGCACTTGATATTACCTGGTGGAAAAAAAGAGGAGACAATTGGTGGAACATAAGTTGGTTCAAGGATGTCGGCAATTGTAGTGTTCTTTGTGATGGCTGCCAAACTTATAGAGAAGAAGAAGTATTTCAGAGAAGAATTGAATTCTCAGAATATTTGATCATGTGTTCAGTACAGCGTTTATATAGACGGTAGAGTAGAGCAGCGTATATCAGGACGTTGTATCACGTGTGTTATCATTACACTTGGCAGCCATGTGCAACTAACTAATACTGACAGTGGGACCCATCTAACAAACTGATTTCTAATATTCCCTCTACGTGGATGAAAACAAAAATAACAACAGCAAATTTTTTAAAGAACAACAGCAACCCAGTAAACATCAAAGACAGCAACAAATTTGTTTTTATTTCAACTCTCCGTTATGCACTTCGTCCTGACCCAGAATATTTAATTTGTCTCGACAGAAAGCAAACATGCCATACACCTGTGGCTTAGTTAGAATGTCAGCAACTTGATAGTCCGATGGTACATGACCTACAGTGACGATCCCACCAGCAACTTTCTCCCTGATGAAATGAACGTCAAGCTCCACATGCTTGGTTTTGGAGTGCATGACAGGGTTTGACGCCAAGGCCACTGTTCCTGTATTATCATTCCAAATGACTGGTGTATTTACTATCTCAATATGCATCTCTTTCACAAGCGATAGAACCCACATGATATCCTGAATGGAATCAGCCACGCTTCTGTACTCAGCTTCAGTAGCCGAGCGAGATACCACCTGTTGCTTTCTGGAGATCCAAAGGACTGGGTTAGCACCGAGAAACACACAATAACCACTAGAGAACGTTTGTTTTCTGGAAGAATGACAACTTCTTCCTTGGGATCATTTTTATTTTTCTTGGCAGTGACACCGCTCCAATCAGAGTCTGAGTAAGCGTGGATACTGAATTGATCAACTGGTTTGATGAGCAAACCATGGGTGCTAGTACCATTTAGATATCTGAGAAGACGCTTAACACACTCCCATTGCTTCACAGTGGGTTCCTGTAGGAACTGACTGAGTTTATTTACTGTGAAGGCAACATCTGGTCTTGTGTAGCAGAGGTATTGCAGGGAACCAACAATGCTTCTGTATAGCTTTGGTTCTGGAAATGGCAGACTATCATTGAGAAACAAATGAGTGTTTACAGCCATAGGTGAGGCATAAGCATGTGCTTCGACCATTGCAGTCTTGGAGAGAAGAGAGTGTATATACTTCTTTTGAGTGAGATGAATTCCATGCACAGATCTGTGAAATTCAATGCCCAGGAAGAATGATAACTCACCTAGGTCCTTTAATGAGAAGACAGTGCTCATTGTGCTAATGAAATTCTGAACAGCTTTCTCATCTGATCCAGTGATCACTAAATCATCAACATAGACTAGTAAATAGGTGATATGTGCATCAGTTTTGTTGATGAAGAGGCATGGATCAGCTTTTGCTGCAACAAACCCGAGAGTAGTCAAGTGTACACTGAGTGTTGTGAACCATGCCCTGGGTGCCTGTTTTAATCCATATAGTGCTTTGTTGAGCTTACACACAAGAACATTTCCATGATCATCGTGTTGTATGAAGCCAAGGGGTTGTTCCATGAAGACTTCTTCAGTTAGATCTCCATTAAGAAACGCATTATTGAAGTCAATCTGATGAAGCCGCCAGTGCTTATTGACAAAGAGGGTGAGAAGTGTTCGATGGTAGGAGCTTTAACTCTTGGGCTAAAGGTTTCATAGTAGTCTGCACTGCTTCACGAGAATAGCCTTTGCAACTAGACGCCCTTTATATCGAGCAATAGTCCCATCAGCAAGTGTCTTCAATCTACATAGCCACCTGCAGCCAATTACTTTCCTGTCTTTCGGCCAAGGAACCAGATCCCATGTTTTGAACTTTAAGAGAGCATCAAACTCCTCATGGACGGCTTGTTTCCAGTGTGGATTGGCCAATGCTTCTTCAATGTTTTTAGGGATAATTGTGTCTTCTGCAACAGTGAATATTTTGGGCTTAAATATTCCTGATTTTCCTCTAGTGATCATGGAATGAGTGCTTTGGCGAGGAGGACTGGTGTTGACAGCAGATAGAGGTGATGGGGGGAGAGATGAGATGGAGAGCTGAGAAGGGGAGGAGGAAAAATGTTGGGGAGATGAGGGACCAGCGAAAGGGGATTGGGTGGATAATGAAGGACTGTGAGAGGCAGGAGGCAATATTGACGGTGGTTTAAAGCTAGGGACAGTAGACATAGGGGAAGTGGTGGCATGTCTGATGTTGAATTGAGAGTGAGCTGGAAAGGTTGATTCATGAAACCGAACATGTCTTGTGATGTAGACACGGCCGGTGGATCTGTCAAGGCACTTGTAACCTCTGTGAGAAGTGGAATATCCCGAAAAAGACATGAAGCGAGATCTCAAATCGAGTTTATGTTGGTTGTAAGGGCGCAATAGTGGAAAACATTCACAACCAAATACTTTGAGGATAGAGTAATCGGAGGCTTGCCAAAAAGCTTTTGATAGGGTGTGGATCCTTGAAGAACAGTGTAGGCAACCTGTTTATGAGAAAAGTGGCAGCTAAGAAGGCATCACTCCAATAAAACAATGGTATTGAGGCAGTGGCTAGTAATGTTAATCCTGTTTCGACTATGGATCTATGTCTCCTTTCCACTAACCCGTTTTGCTCAGAGGTATATGGACAAGAGAAGCGGTGTTCAATGCCACAGTTAACCAAAAATGGGATGTTACAGTCCCAGATGTTGACTAAAACCCTGGCGCGTATGAAGGTCCTGGTCAGCTTATCATGTATCTTCGGAGATTCAAACATCATTGTCTTCCCCACCGCATTACCCAGAGTTACAGCGTTGGCATGATCAAACGCTATATGTGGTAGACCATGAAATTGTATCCAGAAGGGGCACCAATCAAAATCCACTTCATGGAATACAGTGAATTCCTCCCAGTGTTGTAGGTTCAACAATGCTCCTTGGATTGACCAGGGGCGACCTTTTAGCACTCTGATATAATCTTCCTGCTTCGGAAATCGGAAGATGAAGGCGTTGTTATCTGGTAATTCATGAAGCTCCATTCCTTTATCCAGGCCCCATCCTTTTTTGATCATAGAGACAACAATACCCTTATTCAGGTTCTTATCAGTCTCCAGGCGTCCCACTAACGTTCTGCCTTTTTGTGCATTGATTGAAGAATTCAGATTCAGTTGCACCGCCCTAGAAGTCTTTCTTCCGCTATTGTTGCTGCCTCTGTCCATTGCTTGAGAACTGCTGAAGACCAGAGTGTAAGAATATTTGGAGAGCTATGAAAAAAAACAAAGAAATCTGTGGAGGAGATCACCGGATGAAGGACGATGACTATGAAGAGAGGTTTAAAGGCACAAGAGATAGGAAGGGAGAGGTTTAACGACAGAATGGTCAACTCTCACAGAGGAGAGGGAGAGATCTCTCACAGAGGAGAGGGAAAGTTTTCTCACAGAGGAGAGGATTCATTCAGAGGAGAACGACGTAGAGCATGACCAATTGAATTTCAAATTAGGTATTCAATCAAGAAATCATAATTATAATAATGCTTATATAATCACCATTAATTTCAAATTTGCCCCCGTGCGTTGAATATGATAACCACCATTAATATTACAAGTTCACTTAAATGTTAATATTAATTCGGCTTTAAAGGCATTTACTAATATTCGTCATTCAAGCTCCCCAATTTTTCAACACTTTATCAGCAATGCTGATTAAAAACGGAAGGAAGACATTAAGTTGGATTTGAAGTTAGACGTTAAATTAGGAATCATTATTATATTTATCGTGTTCCATGTATAAACAAAAAATTCACCTTTTATGATTGTAGGATTTCCACAACTAATTTGGGTTTAAGGGATTGAAAATCACACCATCAAAATTATCCACGTGTAATTATATATTGAGGTTTGAATATAATAGAGGAAGTAAATTATTAGGGTATATCAATTTTTAAGTTCCATGATGTGAAAAGACAGAGCTACTTCATGCATTGAAGGTAACAAATAAACAAACTATGAAAAACACTTCAAAAGCATACGCGTACCATGGTACGCCTCTTACTAAAAATAAAACCATATGGTGAGCCTCTAGAAGATGAAGGAAATGAACATGAAGCAGAGAAAATAGGTGGTAATTTTGCAAGGTAAACTGTTTTTCTTTTGTTCGTAAGTTGATGGAAGTGTGTGTTTGCTTCACATATCAGACATGCTTTATGTCCCTTCACACTATACCTTGACAAGTTTCCTTATGCAAGAAAGTCACTTATCGTGGTGAAAATCATTGCACGTAGGTTAAAGGACTCCTGCCTATATGTATCTAACACATCTACGCCATCATCCCACAACCATTTTAAGTCCTCCATCAAAGGTGCCAAGTAGACATTGATATCACTCCTCGATTGTTTTGGTTCCGAAATTATCATAGAAAGCATCATATACTTGCGTTTCGTACACAACCAAGGAGTTCGGTAGTACATCACCAGGAGAACCGGCCATATACTATGTGTACTACTTATAGAACCCTAAGGATTGATTTCATTTGTGCAAAGCCCAAGCTGAAGGTTTCTTCGCTCGTTTCTAAATCCGAAAAACATTTCATCTATTTTCTTCCATTATAGAGAGTCAGTCAGGTGCCGAAGGTATTTCCCATCACATATTCTCTCATCAGAATTCCATCTCAACTTCTTTGCATTTCTCGCATTAGCAAACACTCGCTAAAACTGCGGTATAATTAGAAGATATCATAAAACCTTTATAGGTTACCTTTTAGTTGTCTCATCACCACAACCAAACATCTTTCTTCATTTTGGATTGTAAAGTTTTACATTTCGGACACTCACTTAGTCCTTCATACTCCTTTTTGCACAATACACAGTCATTAGCTAGGGCAATCATATATCTTTTTATATGCCATACTCATCGTAGACAATATTTTTTTAGCCACATACATACAATTTGGAAGTACATTATCCTCTGGATTGGCCTCATACATACAATTTGGAAGTACATTATCCTCTGGAAGCAAAGATATCACAAAACAATTTAAGTAACAATGTGAAACTACTATCGGTCCACCCACAAACTGCCTTTAAGTTGACAAAATGAAAAATGCCTGACAATCGATAAATTAAAGTGATCTCTTATATCATCAATAGCTCGTCGAATCTCATTTTAACACTTGACACAAGGACAAAAATACTTCCCATTTGTACTAGGCACATTCATTTTAGCAAATTCAATAAAATCGTCCACCCTATTCTCATATTCTTTACTAGTTCTCAACGCTTTCATCCAAATATGATACATTTTATTACCACCTAATCCATTTTCAACAACACTCAAATTTAGAACAATTGTCATTATGACATGTGAATATGGGTGAAGGAAGGGGTTGCCTTACTCATTTTTGAAAAAATTCAGCAGCATTTCCCCTTAAAAGTAAGACATCCAAAAATTTCAACAACAACCCAATTCAACAATTAAATCCAGCAATTTCATCAATACAAGTTCATAATGTCTCTAATAGCTCAACCAATGCCAACTACCTATGTGTAACCATAAATTTATAGTTTTGCATATTCTATCAAGTTCATATCAATAAAGACAGAGGATAGAGCACACCCCCAGAACATGCCATTACAGTTAAACCCCATAAGCCAAAATGAAAACAAACCAAAGAACAATTAGGAAAAAAACTAAAAGTGGAGAGAACAGAGCACACTTACACGATTGAAGCGAGGAGGAGATGAGACTGAAGAGTAAATCATGAGGATGCGACTGGAGGGGTAGAGAATAGAGGGAGTCGGTGACACAATGTGTGTCTGTATAAGGCCGAGAAGGAGAGTGTAATACCCGGATAATTATTTATCTGGAATATTATATTTTAATAAATAATACCTATTGGATATTGGAAATAGGTGAATATGCGGTCTCAAATCTTGAGTTATAATTACCTTATTTTCTAGGGTAAATTCTATTGAAATTAGAAGAGATAAAGTGCTAAAAATCCCTAAGAGAGTTTGTAGTTCATATAATGCCCTGAAAATAATATGATAAATCCTAAGAGGCAAGTAAATATTTATTAAAAATTAGATAGTATGTTGTCTCTAATTTAGATAATTTTTGGGATTATTTTCCCTGGAAAATAATGAGGCAAAAATAAATATTATTTTGGGGAACATAACTGACTCCATGATTTTTAATATTTTACATGGAGCATAAAATACCAATGTCAGTGCAATAGTTGTGAAATAATGATTAATCCTAATTAAGAAAATTATCAATAATTAGTGAGTGATTAAATAAATAATTAATTGCTAATTGTTTAAGCATGAGAAAATTAGATATTCAAAGATAATTATTTAAAACCCCTAAATTGAGATTAATGACCATTAAGGGATCAAGATTAGTATAAAGAATATTGCTAAGTAATTTGACATAATTAAAAAGTATATTAGATGAATTACATTTAATCCCTAAAGCTTAATTAACCAACAAGGGAAGAATCAATGGGATAATTACCTATTAGATAAATTAAAGCATAATGGGAATTAATTAAATAAAAGTTGACAAGTCAAAAGGGAGAGGGGGGTGAAAAAGCAAATAGGATAAATGAGAACCGATAGAAATTAAATCCTACCTTGAAATCCTTGGATTAAGTAGAAAGCAACTGGACATATTATAAACCGGTGTATTTTTTTCCTGGAGTGGGCTATCTCCGAAGTCATTTCGTAGCCGGCGAACGATTAAGAGATAAGACGAAAAGATATTTTGTGAAAAATGGCGAGATAGTATAAATGATAACCAATGGAAAATAAATCATAACTTGAAATCATTGAATTAGGTTTCTAACAACCGGACGTATTATGAATCGGTGGATTTTTATCCGTGTTGGTGTTACCTAAGACATTTCCGTAACCGACGGCGTTTGCCCTGAAATCTTTAGCAGGCTAGGAAATACCCTTAATGGGATCAAAAATTTAGTTAACCCAAATATTCTTAAAGAGGAAGTTTACATCTTCAAGGAGTTGCTAAGGAATTTTTGAGGTTTTCTAAGATTACGCGATTAGAACACCGAACAGGGAACTTTATCGGTAGAAGCTCATAAAGCACATGGATGACATCATGTTGGTGACATGGGATGACATGGGGGGACGAATTTGTGGTGGAGAAGAGAGGAAAAAGAATGGTTTGCAAGAGGCCACATCTTCATCTTCTTATCCATTGATGCAAAAGTTGATCCAAGGGTTGAGATCCATGGAAATTCTCTATAAATAGGCCTTGAATCCATTGGAAATTCTCACATCAAATCCTCTTGCATATTTCGAATTCTAGAGAGAATTTAGAGAGAGGAGCTCTGGAAAAGGAGTAGCGAAGTTCTTCAAGGGTAAGTTCTTCGGTTTTTAGTTTTTAGTTCGGTAGTTCTTGAAGTTCTAGGGCAAATGTTAGTTTGATCTTTAATCTTCCAATATATTGTAGATATCATGTTTTAGGGTTAAATATGATGTATATTTCGAAAATGATGTGGGAGAAAGAGTTATGACAAAATTTTGGAAGATTAGGTCAAAGTAACGAAGTTATGGCGAAATTCCACTGATTAGTAAAGTCAGGGGCAAAAAGGTAATTTATGCCTAAAATGCCTCGTTATGATGTTGATCATTAATAGAAACGTTATTATCCTTATAGGATATCTGTGATTACGCTCTGATCAACAGTCATACCGAAATTCCGTCAATGAAGGTACGTATTCGCGTACTGTAACACTAACTCTGATGTTTATGGTATGCGTATATGTGTTATGTGTGTTGTATGCGTAGAGATGGTATGTGTATTGAATGTATATGGGTGTTAGAGGATAACTGAACATATGCATGCGCTGGGAACGGTATATCTGTAATGCTGGGAGCGAAATATCTGCATGCTGGGAGCGAAACATCTGCATGCTGGGAGCGATACATCTGCATTGGTTATGTGTGATAAATTTGTTGTGTGTTTATATACTGTTAAGGTTGTGGGTATCTGTAATACATATGTGTGTATGTAAACATGAGGTTAACCGTTACCTGGGGTCCGTATGCATTGGACCTCAGCTCTTAACATAGCGTCAGGGTCAGGAGGACCGAGGAGAGAGCAAAGCAGCAAGCTTAGAGATCCGGCTGCAGACCATCTTTTGTTGCCACGACGTGGGGATCGCCAGGGAGACACTTTTTGTCGTTATTTATTTTCAGAAACTCTCGGATCAGTGTACCGCCAGTTGGCATTTTGAATATAAATATCAGTTACTCAATTGCTCCGATGCTCTACTCTGATGAAAAAAAAAATATACTGCTTTTGAAAATGAGATGTTACTGAGAGGGGTCATGATCGGATGGAAGGCGAAGGTCAGAGAAGGGGCCAGAGGTTGCGTCTGGGGTCGAAGAGGGGGCCGAACGATATGTTTTTGTCGGACTAAGGCTCGGAGGTGGATTAGAGATAGATGGAGAAGAGGGGGAGGCCCGAGAGAGACTGAAGGTGAATGAGTCGCAGGCACGAGAGAGCACAAGAGGCGCATTCAAAAAAGATGAAAATGTATTATTTTCAACGACTGTTTTTGAAAATCAATCATTGAAATTAAGCTTTCAACAACTAGTTATAAAAGACAGTTGTTGAAAGTTAAACTTTCAATGACTATTCTCCAAAACAGTCATTAAAAGTTTAAATTTCAATGACTGTTTAAGTTTATCTTTCTACGATTGTTTTTATAAACAGTCATTGAAAGATAAACCGAAATTTCAAAAATGTCACTACCTCATTTTAACTTCTGTTTTATTTTTAATAAAAAAGGGAACGTTAATTAGTGTCGTTAAAAAGAACTTTTTGTAGCAGTGTACCTAGCTGTTGTATTAGGGTCGACCTGAGGGAGTATTACATTTATAACTAAAGCAAATCCCTTAACTGATTAACTCCTAGGTTTAGAACCAAAGAAAATCTATTTAATCCACACTTATCTTCTAAACTTAATTAAGTGGCTAAAAATATTGGTCTCAGGTTCATATCTGACGTTGGAATGTTAACAAAATGGCTAAAATCATTGGTGTGCTCTGTAACCACGCACTTGTTTGTATCACGTACGGAGGAATAGTTTATCTAGAAGTTTTTTTTTTTTGGGCCCCAAAAGTGTCGTAATTTTCGATAACCACCGATAAAATGAAGCTATATATATGGCCAGAACAACAGATCGAAGACCATTTTGTCTTCACGTACCCTCGCTTTCTGCAAGCTTCATTATATTAATTAAACAAAGATAAAGTTGACGAAGCCCACCTTTAATCCATCGGGGAAAAAAAGAGAGAGAAGATACAAATTTACCAATCTACTTTTGTACTCAATTCTGATCTCTCCACAACCAACCCGAAAATCTAATGAATACAATCCAAAACTTAAAACGATTTTATGTCAAACCGTACGGAACAAAGCAGACATGAAGCAAATGTGTATTGCTTGCACTACATGAAAACCCTAACCACAGGCGTAAGATTTTTGAAGATGTTAAAAACAGGAGTATTGTATATATCATTTTGAACCCCTACATATAAATGCCTTTAAAAGGGTCACAGTTTGGTACGGGCCAGCAAATTGTACCTAACGATTGAAATCGTTTCAAAAGAACTTGGGAAAATCCCTCTTAGGACCTAAGTAACCAAAAAATGCTCAAAAAAAAGTCATATGTCAAAAAAGGCCTTAGGGCCTTTTCTGGTATTATTTCATATATGTTAACAACTAAATCAATACAACATTAACCACTAAATCGGTATACGTTAACAACAATATCCTAACAATTAAATCAAGACACGTTAACAACTATATCGATCACGTTAAGAACTATATCAGTACAACATTTTTGAAATAATACTAGAAAAGGCCTAGGGCATTTTCTGACATCTGACTTTTCTCTGGGCCTTTTTGACAATATTTTGGTAACGTGGGCCCTGAGGAGGATTTTCCCAAAGAACTTAGACAAAAAAAAAGACCCATCATTAATCTATTTTCTAATAACTAATATAATGATCATTTATCAGTATGTAAATGAGTGTGTATATATATATAATGTGAGCTAAATTTCATAGATGTTTATATAAATCGCATCTAAAAATAGCATCTAGCACTTAGACTAAGAATTTATTGCTACATTGAAATCGCATTAATGGATGTATTAACGGATGAAGAACCCAGATGGGAGAACAAGGGACAAGGAAACAAGGGAGCAAGAGAACCGCAGGCCATTATTGAGAAATGAGATGGACGATAAAAAAAATTGAAAACAATAATACACTCAAGCATAAAAGTATTATGCAGATATAATAATATCATGAAAACAAAGTTTCCATCAAAACAAAGTAATACAAATACAAAGATAGTAACAAAAACATATACCATATCGATAGTGCAATATATGTCAAATATAGATGCTCATACCACTCTTAGCGAACATAGTCCAAGCCTATGCACAAATTATCGCATAGCTCCATTGGTGGCGGCTACCGGCGGCGACACCATTTGCATAAACTCAAGGTCCCTTCCCATTTCTTCCAGTATTTTGTAGGAAGCACACATCTCAAATTCAAAGCTACCTTCTTCTGCTCCGCCATCAGCCGCCAGCTTCCATGACCGTGTATTGGCGGGGCCGAGACGAACCGCCACGGGTTTTCCCCAGCCGAAATCAATATCATAAAATTTTGTTCTTGGGGAGCTGCTGGTTGACATAAACTTCCCATATGGGGCAGGTTGTGTGCGCATAATTGGATTTCGAATCCAAGCTTCAAAGTCCCTCTTGATCTTCTATTCAGTGCATGATGAGATTCCCTTGTTCATCTCCCAAGCAAACTTCCCAAGCCCTCCATCTTCCACTAAGTCCCTTACCTTCATCACCACCGTAGTGAATTGAACAGTGATTCCAAAATAATCTTCTGGAATTGGTGGGTGAAAAACTCTGGATTTTGCAGTTATGAGGAATCTGTAAGTGACTTCCTCTTCAGGGTCGAAATCCTGATTTTTGATCACAGACCTCCAAACATGGCCAAGAACAGCTTGCAACGACGATATTTTGTTCCTGATGACACAATCCTCAACCTCTGAGTTAGCTTTTGCTTTGAGTTCAGCAATTTTTTCTCTTTTAAATCGAAAGATCCTTCTACATAACACAGGTGGTTGAACCAAATTGATAGAGGCCTTATTATGATTCTGCATCATTTCTTTGAATGGAATTCGTACAGGGCGTTCAATATTAATGCCATGAGGAAACCATCGCTCAAAGGTAGCGGGCTTTGAATCCAACCCCAAGTGATTCAAACCATTTCTGGAAATCTCTGCCCATGTGTTCCAGAAATCCCAGCCTGGCTTCACTTCAGCAAGACAGTGGTTTGTCGAGGAAGCGATGAAGATACCATCCACTAGCTCTGTGACTTGAATAGCCAATAACGGGACCCGAGTTCCTTCAAAGTTCTTGAAATTTCCGGGTGAGAAGAAGGAGTAGAGAATTTGGGGAACATAAGTTGGTTCAACAATGTCGGCAACCGTAGTATTCTCTGCAATGGCATGAACATAACTTACTCCGGCATTGTTGCAAGTGATGAAGACGGAGGAGGTGTCACCGTTATCGTCGTTGCGGATGATGGCAAGACGACCGGCGAGGGGCGGGTAGAAGTTGAGGGTTGAAGAAAGCGAGTCCTTCAGGCGCTGGATCACCGTCTCCGATGAAGAGGTGGGTTTGTGATAAAGAAGTCCCTTTTGAGCATACTCAAGCATTAGATACTGAAGATCCCATGGATTCAGATCTATCATTTGTTGCGAGTCGCCATTATTAAAGTTCCTTTGAGCTTGAACAGTAGTGGTAGAGATCACTCGAAGGGCTTCCATGGGATGATGGAGAGGCTGTTGTTTCCCTCTACAATAACTTTAGTGTATTGATATCGTTCGATATTGTTAGCCAGATGTTATACATTGAAGTAAATGTACGTGTAGCTTTCCCCAGCCGTGAAAGGCTGAGTATTAATTGAGTGCCGGCCGGTTGAAAAGACAGCAAAACTTTTAAGATATAAATTAATTAAAAATATTTTATTGGTACATGTAAGGTCTTTTACATAGGTTAATTATGAGATTAAACTTGTGACATCCCACTTAAAAGAAGCTCTATTGTTACTAAGATAGAAGGACATTGGCAGTATATGTAAGTTTTGTAATTTTATATTTTACTCCTGTTTAAGGTAACGGAAATTGGACCGGTGACTCAACTGATTGAAGCAATGGTTAAGAGTTAATGGTTCAGAAAAAGTTAGATTGGTCATAATTAAATCGGAGAAACAAAATTATTTATTCTTAAAATCATAATTTTAAGGTGGAATTACTAAAATGTCCCAATGATAGAATTTAATTACCTAAAAACCTGATAACAACTGAGAAAGTATGTAATGACAAGTTATGATGTATGAAATGATAATAGATTTAATTTGCATGATATTAGTAGTTGTGGCTTAGAAACAAAGATGGGATGGGACTTGGGAGTATGTACACACACATGAATTGAACACACACACACACACATATATATATGTGTGTGTGTGTGTTCAATTCGTGTGTGTGTATAGATACATGCATATATAGATATGTTCAATTCGTATAGTTTATCTCTAATTTTATATAAGGTTTCAATTTTGGTCCTATAATTTTATCAAGTATATTTTCAGTCTACTAACCCTAACATCTTCAGTAGTCCCAAATGATTATTTGCATTAATCATTATTATTTTTTAGAATTAAATATAATATATCAACATTTGAAAATATTTTGTCAATATTTAAAATTTTGATGTCGTCATTTTTCCTAACAGTACCAGTTAGAGGAACGAGGAAAAACACTTGATATATTTAAGGAACTAAAATGAATCATAGTATGAAACCAAAAGATTAAAAATGAAAATTTTCTTTTTATTATTAATTGTTATTAAAAATACCTGACATCTCACTTTTTTACCTCTTTGCATTTCATCACTTAGTGAAATATTTTATTTTTCTTATATGTATATCAGAGAACCTTTACATACTTATTTTCGTTGATCAGTTTCTCCTTCATTCAATTATGTCATTAAAAATCTTTGCTCTAGGATATAGGTGGTGGTGGATGGAAGATAATCTCTGACAAGGCACAAGCGTGTCAATGAGAGAGATGGCATAAAGGGCCAGAGCCAAAGAAATATAATTGGTCCCGTATTTTTTGTGGAGATGAAGACATAAAAAGTGGATCAGATTGGGGCCAAGTACCATTATTACGGGAGACCAGAGAATTGAATGCATTTCGTTTCTAGATAAGGAAAGCTAATTTTAATACAACGTAAATATATAATAAAGTTTGTAATGTAACTTATACTATAAACTTTATCCTATATATTTAGGACTGAAGAGAGTACTATTTACTCCTTCTAATGTATCCTTTCAGCCCTAAAAATAAGTTACTCTCTTTAGTCCTTAATTATAAGCTTATTACAAGGCACCCACAAAAGTATATTTGGTCATTTTACAAGGCATTTGTTTATTTTCAAAGAGAATTAAATATTTTTTTAAATATATCAATAATTAATAAAAATAGTAGATGAGAGTAATAATTAATATATATATCGGACAATCTTTATTTTTATGGGTATTGGGATATAAAAAGTGAATGATGAGATAGGTGCCAAGTACCATTGTAATACCCTAAAAATCTGTATTATAATTTAGTAAAAGTATACCTATCAAAAATAGGTGAATATGAGATATCAAATATTAAGTAATAATTAGCTTATTTTCTAAGGAGAAATCTCTAGGAAAGTAGAGAGTTTAAGGGTCAAAGTGCCAAAATGACGGAAATACCCCTAAGGGACATAAATGACTTAGGAAAATTATGAAAAATCCTAAAAGGCAGTAAAATGACTAAGTGAAGTATGAGAGTATATTATCTCTAATTATAGTAATTTAATAAATTATGAACTTGGAGAAATTGAATAAGAATGCTCAAAAGGTATTGAAATGACTAAATTATCCTTGAAAATTCTAATATAATGCGAGAAGACATGAAAACAAAAATGTCAGGGCAAAACTTTTGAGGTAATATGGCATTATAATTAAGAAAATTATCAACTAGTAATAATAAAGTAATTAAGTAGTATTGGCTAATTACTTAAGCTTAAGCAAAGAAAATACAGAGATAATTATGTAAAGCTCAAAAATTAGCGGAAAATGGTTGAAAATTAGTAAAAGTATATTTACTAATTAATTGGAAATTTTTGAGAAAAATAGTTGAGTTTAGGTATTTTTAAGCCTAAATACAAGTTTGGACCAATATGAAAATTATGTAATAAATTATATAAAATAATTATTTTATATTAAATAAAATATAAAACGAAAATTAATTAAAAAGGACCAGATATGTTTGACCGAATTTTGCAAGAAAATTTGAAGATAAGAGCAAAAAATTAATATCTAGATTTTTTAACAAGTTGCAATATTATAATAATATAATTAAATTTTGTGAATAGTGATTCAAAAATTAGGAAACGGACCCTATCTAGAAGACCAGGAATAGGAATTCCAAAGTCAAGGTAAAATATTGATCAGTGAGTTTTTACCTTCAAGTGACCTCTTCCGGAAGTTAATTATATTCCGACGTCGATTGTGCATTTTCCTAATAAAACAAAATAGGGAAAAATGTAGACAGGCACATTTTTGATCTCGAAGAAAATAAATTCTAACTCAACATCTAGAAATGAGTTTGAAATTATCTGGACATATTTGGAATCGGTGAATTTTTGTCCGAAGTTGATGATTCCGAAATTGCCCGTTAGTCAGCACGCTTTTCGAGGAACTTGAGATGACAGGTTGGAGCCCTATATGGAACCAAAATTTAGGTTAACTTGGACATTTCTAATAAGTGAGAAAATGTCTTCAAAGTTGTAAATCCAGAATTTTGAGATTTTTCCGAGATTACGCGATTCGGGTACCGATCGGGGAACTTTTCGGGCCGGAGGCAAAAAGCAAAAATGGTTTGATGACTCATCTTTGCTTGGAGGAGGGGCTGCACGTTTTTGAAGCTTTCCATGGCTGTAAATCATCCACCAAAACCCTAGAATTGCATGGTTAAAAGTAAGGGGAAATTACAAAGTTGGAAGGGAAAAATTACACATGTTGGCACATTTTTTCCTATAAATAGGCAAGCATTCCTCTTCATTTTCACACCATTTCCTTTGTGGAATTCAAAAGTTAGAGAGATATTTTAGAGAGAGAGCTCTAGAGAAAAGCTGTAGAGAAGCCCTGATAAGTTTTTCGGAACTTAAGCTTTCATAGTTCTTTCGGTAGTTTTAGTAGAACTGTTAGTTAGATCTAGGAAGTAGGAGATGAGATTCCTATTCTTGTTTTTAAGCCTCATTGCATTGAAAGATGCCTGACGAGGTAAAAACATAGTAGGGATTAAGTCTCTGAAAGTTGAAAGTTAAAATAGCGAGCTTTAAGCTTTCATAGTTCTTTCAATAGTTAGAGTAGCCTTTATTTTTCAAAGTATGATTAAATATCATACGATAGGGCTATTTTAGTCTAGAATTTCGAAAATCATAATTGCGTCGAAGTTTTGGCGAAATTTCGGGAAGAAAATTTGTAAGAGTAACGAAGTGCTGGCGAAATTCCGCCAATTAGGGGCATAGGGGAAAAATGGTAATTTTTACCTAAAATGCCAGTTATAATGCCAAATCATTAATGAAAGTGATATTACTCTTATAGGATATCAGAAACTCTGATTTGTTGCCGTTACGCTGCCGAAGTGCCGTTTGGACGTTTTCACGTTTTCCGTAAAAAGTACGTTTTCTGCCAGAAGTACCTAACGTCGTCAACGAAGGTACGTTCGCATACTGTAACACTAATCTAGTGCTGCTCATATACATATATGTGATAGGTACATTCACGGATAGAGATTCTGTTAGGAGTCACCGAGATACATTCACGGTTAGAAACTCTGTTCAGGGTTACCGATTATACATACAGTTCACACGGGTTATAGATGTAGTAATACCATTAGAGTTTTCCTAGCGCTGAGGACACGAGCTTACATACGCTTTACGCTTATGTCTTGTCATTATATTGATCATAAATTTGTTATGTCATGAATATCTGTTATTCCTTATCTTGTTTTATTTGAGCATAAGGTTAACCTTTACACGAGATTCAATGCGGTGAATTGAATCTCGGCTATAGTTTCAGGTCGGGAGGACCATGGATCGGAGATCGAGGCAAGGCTGCACGAGTAGGCTCATGGTTGGAGGGCATGTAGCACGAGTGAGCTCGAGACGGAGATGTCACTTTATCGTTTTCCGTAATTACCTATGAGAACAATAGGATGCTGTATCAACACTGTATTACACTCTGGTTATCGTTTTAATGGGAATCAGTTACTCTTACGCTCCAAGGCTCGACTCTGATTTTTTTAAAAAAATTGGCTCTGGAATTGGGATGTTACAACCATAACGATGGGGGACCGGATAATTGAATGCATTTTGTTTCCAGATGAGGAAAACTAATTTTAATTTGATTTTTATTAGGATGTCCTGTTCTTATTTACTCATTCTCATGTAATCATCCAGTCCTATTTATAAGTTACTTTCAACTTTTTTCATACAGATTACAAAGAAACATTTTAAACCCTATTAATTGTGTCTTGAAGTTTAACGAATTTCTCACTTTGCTCCTATTTCATAACAATATATCCCATAAAACCAAAATTAACATAATAGTAAATGAATGGTATAATTGTACATTAATATAAAAAATGTAATGATATGATTTATAAATAGAACCAAAATAAACCTTCTATTGTAGTCCTACAAATAAAACCAGAGGAGGAAGCTTCAAGTAATTTTTAACTACATATATATATATAATGGTTAATTCATTAAATCTGTGAGCTAACCCAGAGGCGAACGTTGTAGTTCTTTGCAATTTTTCTTATTCTCCATAATTTACATTGGAGTAATAAACATGCACTTTTTCCCAAGAAAATAGAAGTTGCGTTATTGATAGCAAAAAAATTTAAGATTAAACGAATTTAAACTATTTTATTGATATATGTACGTAATTTTTTCGTATACTCTCGTTAGGAATGAAAGAAGTATACTACATATCCTTATAAGTATGGGTACAAGCGGCAAAAAAGAGAGATGATTTAGTAGTCATCAATAGGGTTGTCCAAAAAACCCGAGGTCTGGTTGGGCTGTTCCGGTCCGACCCGACCTGGTCTAAGGCAAGAAAAAAAATGGTCTGAGACAATTTGACTGGACCGGACCGGACCAAATTGCTCGGGTTGGACTGGACTTCGGTCCAGGGGCTTAGACCCCTGGACCGGTTCGGTCTGACCCAAGGTCCTATTTTTTTTTTTTTTTTTTTGTATATCACCACTACATTGAGCCACTTACTGGAGTCTGGACATCTTAATATGCTTTTTAATTTATAGGATTCACTTTTCACCATGTCACTTTTTATTATTTTAGAAAGTCAGGTGAAATCAGGGCTAAAATATTACTTCCCAAGAAGGCAAAAAAAAAAAAAAAATTATACTGAAAAAATTGGAAAAATATAAAAAAAAGTGGATTGCCGGTCCGGTCTAGTCCAGCCCGAGCTCGGCCGGTACCGGACGGACAGCACTCTGGCTGATTTTTTCAACCCGAGGTCATATCGGGCCGGACCTTGGCGGGTTGACCTCCAACCCGGTCCTTGGACAACCCTAGTCATCAACATACTAGAAGGCATTTAGAATTTTTCTTCTTCCTTTTTTCCTGAAATTTTAAGTAAACTACTAGTGGCTCATGTCAATTTTACATAACAAATGTCTTTACAATTAAGTGTGATTTTCCCATTAAGCTGTTGACTTTAACACTATTATCTGAATTATTTCTTTTTTAATGTTATGAAAGTAGTAAACTTTATCATGGTAAATAAAAGTAGTAAACTATAGAAACGAGCAATTACTCATATTATTCTGATGTTGAAACGGTAAAAGGATCAACACACACATTTATAGAATACACACCAAGTTATAAACATATGTAGATAGTCAGTTTTTAACCCTATATAATATTTATGTTTATCTAACTTTTTTTTTTGAACATGTTTATCTAACTTATTAGTTTTTTAAACATTAACTATTATCATTTAGATTGTCACTTAAATAAAAAAATATTGTACTAATGGACTCAAATTATGGTTTTGTTTTAAATTTTTCTACCTCTACAAATTTCCAAATTCAAATTTGCCGTAAATATTTGGCATGCTTTTTGAACTTTCATCCAATATTTGTAGTGGTTTTATAAGCATTACAAATTTTAATTCAAATTCGCCTTAAAATTTGGCGCAATTTTTAAAATTTCATCCAATACTCATAGCGGTTGTAAACTGCTACAAACTTTTGCCACTAATGTTTTAAAATTTGTGGATGTCCTTAATAGTAGTTTAATAACCGCTACAATGTTAGCACCAATTTCTCAATTTATCTTTCTCGCCACTCATAATTTTTGCGCCGTTATTTGTAGTGGTTTTGTAACTGCTACAAAATTGTCACACAATTCGTCATCTTGATCTCATCTTGTAGCGGTGACGTAAAGCCGCTATTAGTATAGTAGCAATTTTATTACATGAGTAACGGTTTGCAAAAATCGCTACAAAACAACTTATAATAGTGTATTTTGTAGCGATTCTTTCAATCTCTATGAATACTCAATTTTAACCGGTACACAATTTTGGTGGTTTTTTAGTGGGATTACAATACATGTTTGCTCAAACATTACATTTAAAAGTTTCCCTATATTTTGTCCCCCCAAAAAAAAAAGCTACCCTATATTTTATATATATATATATATATATATATGCGCGAGTGTGTTTTTTCCCCCCCTTTTTTATCTTTTTTTGAAACAAGATGATATGTACAGATATGATGACTAATATGTGTGCTTTGTAAGTACAAGAGCGTCGTATATGAGAAAGTTAAAGAGGGGTGAGATATCATTCACTGAATTTGGGAGATATGAGTCCACTTAATTCAGGGGACAGTGTGGGGAATGAGAGAGAAATTCACTTTGGAAGCTTTATGTTTGTCTTCTTCATTTTCTCATACTTACCACTGAGTCTGACATGGTAAATAAAGCAATTACTATCATATTCCATGGTGGGATTCTTCAGAAATTCTTCAGAAATACTATTAATTATGCAGATTATACACACAGACACATGTGCATTAAATTTCAACGTCTAATTCTACAAAAAAAAAGAAGAAGAAGCAATTATCTTATTCCTTTCGAGCATTTGGCTCATACGTTATATGCCAGGTTCAGTGAAGCACAACAATTATTTTACACGCACGCAACACAATATGAAAATCATCACCTCACATGAAAAATATCAATTTGGTCCATCCTTTCTCACGGGCCAACATTCCTACAACAATAACAAGCCTTGCCTATATTTAGAATTGGAGGAAGTGTGTGCCCTAAACCCTAAACAAAGTAGGAGACACAAACGTAATGATCCAGCAATAACTATTCAGATCTAGCAAAGTCAAAATATTATTCAATTTTTCACTGTAAACTAGTTTCAATGCTCATTGTAATATTGAGTATCAATAATACATTCATCAACACGGTAGACTATTCAGATCATCTATTTTTTTTATTTTCATTTTTTTAAAAAAATATTTTAACGTGTACCGAATTTAAATAAAGATAATATTTTAATCGTTAGTTTCCTTTTAAAAATGATTTTCTATTTAAAAATCATTAAATGCAAAGCTTAAATTTGAACAGCTAACATTTTATTTGAACTGCATAGATCTCACCGCAACAATAAGCAACGGTTCCATAGTCAATGATGGATCTCTCATGGGTCATCAGAAATCATTATTAGAGTTGCCAAGTATTTTACTTTAGATCACAAATATGCATATAATTATCGTATTACTCCCTCCGGTTTTTAATATAAAAGATATATTTACCTAATTTAATTAGATTAAGGAAGTTAATTAAGTTACTTAATATGACATGTATTTTCTAACGTACCTTACTTCTCCATTCACTCTGCACCTTATTATTAAAGGAGTATTAATATAGGTAAATTAGGAAAAAATTGAGAAATATGAAAACTATGTCTCATAATCAATATCAACTTCTTAAATATGCCTTATCTTAGAAACATGAGGGAGTAACTATTAACTTGTTTCTGCAAATGGAAAACAAAATATCACTTTTCAGTAAAGATAAGATGTTCATTATATTTTTATCATCACATAGTTATAAGATAAAAAAACCATATTTTATCCTATTAATGATGAAATATACAACGTTACCAGCTATGGAGGACAAAGTTGCTCAATGTCATAGTCGAGTCCGTGCGACTTGACTTGACGGTGATAGCTCCGCCGGCGAGCAAGGAAATTGTACCGCATGCATGAACACAAGGTCTCTTGCCAAAGCCTCTAATACTTCATAAGAAGCGCACAACTCAATGTCGAAGCTACCTTCTTCGGCTCCGGCATCAGCCATCAGCTTCCACTGCTTTGCATTTGCTTGGCCACCGCGAACCGCCACAGGCCTCCCCCAGCCGAAGTCAAGGTTATAAAAGTTGGCTCTTGGGGAGCTGCTGGTTTTCATAAACTTCCCAATTGTGGCATGTTCTGTATACATAGTTGGATTTCGTACCCAAGCTTCAAAGTCCCTCTTGATCTTCTCTTCCGTGCATGATGAGATTGCCTTGTTCATCTCTGAAGCAAACTTCCCTAGGCCTCCATGTCCCACTAAGTCCCTTACTTTCATCGTCACAGTGGTGAATTGCACGGTAATTCCAAAATAGTCGTCTGGAATTGGTGGTTTTGAAACTCTGGAACTTGCAGATATGAGGAAGCTGTAAGTGACTTCATCTTCCGGGTCAAGGTTCTGATTTCTTATCGAAGACCTCCAAACATGGGCTAAAACAGCTTGCAGGGAGGAGATTTTGTTGCTGGTGACACTATCTTGTATCTCGGAATTAGCTTTTGTTTTGAGTTGAGCAATTTTTCTCTGTTAAAGTGAAAGATCCTCCTCGAAAATGGTGGTGATTGAGTCGTATTTGTTGACTCCTTGAGATGATGATTCTCTATTATTGCTCTGAATGGGATTGTTATTGGGCGTTCAATATTCCCATGAGGAAACCATCGTTTAAATGGAGTGAGCTTTGAATCTGGGGCTATGTGGTTTAGACCATTTCGAGAGATCTGAGCCCATGCGTTTAAGAAATTCCAGTAAGGCTTCACGTCAGCAACACAATGGTTCATGGAACAAGCCATGAAGATACCATCCAAGAGCTCTGTGACTTGAACCACCATTAATGGAACCCGAGTTCCTTCAAAGCACTTGATATTACCTGGTGGAAAAAAAGAGGAGACAATTGGTGGAACATAAGTTGGTTCAAGGATGTCGGCAATTGTAGTGTTCTTTGTGATGGCTGCCAAACTTATAGAGAAGAAGAAGTATTTCAGAGAAGAATTGAATTCTCAGAATATTATATCATGTGTTCAGTACAGCGTTTATATAGACGGTAGAGTAGAGCAGCGTATATCAGGACGTTGTATCACGTGTGTTATCATTACACTTGGCAGCCATGTGCAACTAACTAATACTGACAGTGGGACCCATCTAACAAACTGATTTCTAATATTCCCTCTACGTGGATGAAAACAAAAATAACAACAGCAAATTTTTTAAAGAACAACAGCAACCCAGTAAACATCAAAGACAGCAACAAATTTGTTTTTATTTCAACTCTCCGTTATGCACTTCGTCCTGACCCAGAATATTTAATTTGTCTCGACAGAAAGCAAACATGCCATACACCTGTGGCTTAGTTAGAATGTCAGCAACTTGATAGTCCGATGGTACATGACCTACAGTGACGATCCCACCAGCAACTTTCTCCCTGATGAAATGAACATCAAGCTCCACATGCTTGGTTTTGGAGTGCATGACAGGGTTTGACGCCAAGGCCACTGTTCCTGTATTATCACACCAAATGACTGGTGTATTTACTATCTCAATATGCATCTCTTTCACAAGCGATAGAACCCACATGATATCCTGAATGGAATCAGCCACACTTCTGTACTCAGCTTGATGCCGAGCGAGATACCACCTGTTGCTTTCTGGAGATCCAAAGGACTGGGTTAGCACCGAGAAACACACAATAACCACTAGTAGAACGTTTGTTTTCTGGAAGAATGACAACCTCTTCCTTGGGATCATTTTTATTTTTCTTGGCAGTGACACCGCCCCAATCAGAGTCTGAGTAAGCGTGGATACTGAATTGATCAACTGGTTTGATGAGCAAACCATGGGTGCTAGTACCATTTAGATATCTGAGAAGACGCTTAACACACTCCCATTGCTTCACAGTGGGTTCCTGTAGGAACTGACTGAGTTTATTTACTGTGAAGGCAACATCTGGTCTTGTGTAGCAGAGGTATTGCAGGGAACCAACAATGCTTCTGTATAGCTTTGGTTCTGGAAATGGCAGACTATCATTGAGAAACAAATGAGTGTTTACAGCCATAGGTGAGGCATAAGCATGTGCTTCGACCATTGCAGTCTTGGAGAGAAGAGAGTGTATATACTTCTTTTGAGTGAGATGAATTCCATGCACAGATCTGTGAAATTCAATGCCAAGGAAGAATGACAACTCACCTAGGTCCTTTAATGAGAAGACAGTGCTCATTGTGCTAATGAAATTCTGAAAAACTTTCTCATCTGATCCAGTGATCACTAAATCATCAACATAGACTAGTAAATAGGTGATATGTGCATCAGTTTTGTTGATGAAGAGGCATGGATCAGCTTTTGCTGCAACAAACCCGAGAGTAGTCAAGTGTACACTGAGTGTTGTGAACCATGCCCTGGGTGCCTGTTTTAATCCATATAGTGCTTTGTTGAGCTTACACACAAGAACATTTCCATGATCATCGTGTTGTATGAAGCCAAGGGGTTGTTCCATGAAGACTTCTTCAGTTAGATCTCCATTAAGAAACGCATTATTGAAGTCAATCTGATGAAGCCGCCAGTGCTTATTGACAGCAAGGGTGAGAAGTGTTCTGATGGTAGGAGCTTTAACTACTGGGCTAAAGGTTTCATAGTAGTCTGCACCTGCTTCCTGAGAATAGCCTTTTGCAACTAGACGCCCTTTATATCGAGCAATAGTCCCATCAGCATGTGTCTTCAATCTACATAGCCACCTGCAGCCAATTACTTTCCTGTCTTTCGGCCAAGGAACCAGATCCCATGTTTTGAACTTTAAGAGAGCATCAAACTCCTCATGGACGGCTTGTTTCCAGTGTGGATTGGCCAATGCTTCTTCAATGTTCTTAGGGATAATTGTGTCTTCTGCAACAGTGAATATTTTGGGCTTGAATATTCCTGATTTTCCTCTAGTGATCATGGAATGAGTGCTTTGACGAGGAGGACTGATGTTGACAGCAGATAGAGGTGATGGGGGGAGAGATGAGATGGAGAGCTGAGAGGGGGAGGAGGAAAAATGTTGGGGAGATGAGGGACCAACGAAAGGTGATTGGGTGGATAATGAAGGACTGGGAGAGGCAGGAGGCAATATTGACGGTGGTTTAAAGCTAGGGACAGTAGACATAGGGGAAGTGGTGGCATGTCTGATGTTGAATTGAGAGTGAGCTGGAAAGGTTGATTCATGAAACTGAACATGTCTTGTGATGTAGACACGGCCAGTGGATCTGTCAAGGCACTTGTAACCTCTGTGAGAAGTGGAATATCCCAGAAAAAGACATGAAGCAGATCTGAAACTGAGTTTATGTTGGTTGTAAGGGCGCAATAGTGGAAAACATTCACAACCAAATACTTTGAGGATAGAGTAATCAGGAGGCTTGCCAAAAAGCTTTTGATAGGGTGTGGATCCTTGAAGAACAGGTGTAGGCAACCTGTTTATGAGAAAAGTGGCAGCTAAGAAGGCATCACTCCAATAAAACAATGGTAGTGAGGCAGTGGCTAGTAGTGTTAATCCTGTTTCGACTATGGATCTATGTCTCCTTTCCACTAACCCGTTTTGCTCAGAGGTATATGGACAAGAGAAGCGGTGTTCAATGCCACAGTTAACCAAAAAAGGTTTGAAGGCAAGGAATTCTCCTCCATTATCACTCTGCACTTGCTGAATTTTTTTACCAAAACGATTTTCCACCATGGCCTTAAATTCTTTAAACTTTGTGAGAGCCTCAGATTTTTTATGTAGTAAGTAAGTCCAGGTGAACCTACTAAACGCATCAACAAACGCAACATAATAAACCATTCCATTAGAGGAAAAGGGGGCTGGTCCCCATAGATCCATGATTATTAACTGCAATGGCATAGTGTATACAGTAGAAGATGGTGCAAAAGGTAATCTGTGACTTTTTCCCATTTTGCACGCAACACAAGACAAATTTGAGTAGGATTTTCCAATAGGTACATTAATAGACAGCAAAACAGTCTTAACAGTGTCCTTGTGAGGATGCCCGAGACGTTCATGCCACAAGGTGAAAGAATCAAAAGTGGTTGTGTAGCAGCTGGATTTTGTCTTGAGCTGTGTAGGTATCATGAGTTGACTTGAAGTGGATGATTGAGTATGCTGAGGAGATGTATCAGCAATCAATTTGTACATGCCAGAGATCTCAGTTCCACGCATGAGGACTTTCTTGGTCTGCAGATCCTTAACCAGGCAGTGATGAGGGAAGAACTCAATGGAAACACCATTATCATTAGTAGCTTGAGCAATAGAGATCAAGTTCTTTTGCATATTAGGAACACACAAAACTTTATTCAAGGCTAAAGGAGTTGAATGTGAGGAAGTCAGACTAGTGTTACCAATGAATTCAACAGGAAGTCTAGAGCCACCACCAACTATAACTGTTTTCTTACCTTTTGACGATACTGCAGATTGAAGTGGATTTACTGAATTTGATATATGGTGAGTGGCACCCGAGTCAAGGTACCAAGCTTCATCTGTTATGATTTCAGGTGAGGCAACAAAAGCTTGTGGTAGATTTGAGTCAATGGATGCAATCACATTATTTGAATTAGCAGAGTTAGATAGGCCAGTGGGATCTTGTGATGCAGCGGAGTTGGAGTTATTGATTCCTGCAGAATGAACTGGTTGTTTGGACACAGGGGAGGCATACTTTATATCTGATGAAGCCGCTTCCATGTGATGTGGCTGCCAATCATAATATTGATTAGTATCATAGTATTGTGCATTGTCTGATGGTAGGGAAGTAGCCTGAGCAGCTGCATCAGTGTAGTGAGCTTGTGCTTGAGGTCTGACAGTGCTTGATGACCCATACCTGAAAAAGCACACATCAGCTAGGTGTCCCAATTTGTGACAGATCTGACAGGAAGGCCTGGACTGAAAAGGATATCCACGGCCACGGCCTCTTCCTCTAAAACTATTGAATTGAGGACGAGCTGATGAAACGTTATATTGACCACGTCCTATAGGATATGCTGGTGCTTGAGCAGTGAAAGCCATTGAGGTGTCTTGAGGATAATCAGCCATAGTGTAATGAGCCTGTGTTACAGAGTTGTTCAGGAAGGTCTTCTGTCTAGCCTCTGAATCCAGTAGCATGGTGGTGACTGTATCAAGATCAAAAGTCCGTTTCGCAGAATTAATGATCGCAATTACTGATTCGAACTCCATAGTGAGTCCATTTAGGATATGAGAGATCCTGTTTGCGTCTGTCACAGGTTCACCGAGAAGTGCAAGGTGATCACAAATCGATTTTAAGTTTGCAAGATAGTCACGCATGCTAAGTTCACCTTTCCTTTGGTTTGTTAACAGGTTTTTGTAGTGAAGGATTTTTGAGTCGGACTTGTCCGAATATAGGCGATTTAACTTTTGCCAAATTTGTGAGGAGGTTTCAAGTCCAACCAAATCAGGAAGTACAGAAGATGTTACCGAAGCTAGTAACCAGGACGCAAGAGCTGAATCAAGTTGCTCGTAAACTTCAAAAGCTGGATTATCTACCTCTCTGTTTGTATCAGCATCTCGAACTTTCTTAGCAGGAACAGTGATTGATCCATCTAGATATGAAAATAGACGGTGCTGCTTGGCCATAAAATATACCTGCTGCTTCCAGATCAGGTAATTGGAATCATCTAATTTTACGGTGATCTTCTTATTTGTGAATCCACGACCATTTCCATTTGGATCGCTTGACATCGGAAAAGCTGTATTGGTGGACATTGTTCAGTAAACTATCAATCCAGATTAAGGAGACAGTTCACAATCAATGCCTCTGAATTATTGTCTTTGACCGGAGATCAAGAGCTTCGCCGATGTGACGAGAGGCTCTGATACCATGCCAAACTTATAGAGAAGAAGTATTTCAGAAAAGAATTGAATTCTCAGAATATTTGATCATGTGTTCAGTACAGCGTTTATATAGACGGTAGAGTAGAGCAGCGTATAACAGAACGTTGCATCACGTGTGTTATCATTACACCTGGCAGCCATGTGCAACTAACTAATACTGACAGTGGGACCCATCTAACAAACTGATTCCTAATAATGGCATGAACAAAGTTTACTCCGGTGTTGTTACAGGTGATAAATATAGAGTACGCGTCATCACCGAAGCCGCGGGGGATGACAACAAGACGGCCGGCCAGCGGTAGGAAGAAGTCGAGGGCGGAAGAAAGCGAATCCTTCAAGTGCTCGATCACAGTTTCTCTGTGTATTGAAGAAGATGATAAGGAGGAGGAGGAGGGTTTGTGAAATAGAAGCCCCTTTTGACCATACCCATGTATTAGAAATTGAAGATCCCATGGATTCAGATCGATTTGTTGAGGTGAGTCACCATTTTTAAGGCAGCTTCGTGCTCTGATCGTAGTTATGGAGATGACTTTGACGGCCTCCATGAGATGGGGTGCGTGGTGTTTCTCTACGGTTGCTTTTAGTTATGGAGATAACTTTGACAGCCTCCAAGAAAAATTGGTGGCTCTGGGCAAGCACCAAATGAAGAGAGAGGAGGGTTTAGCTTGCACGCAATACGATTATTTTATCAAATCATTATCGAATGGTTTATAATATAAAATATTATAGAGCAAAATCTATACCACACTCTAGCTACAAATTTTAGACTGCGTAACAAATTTTTATCACATTAATTCCCAAGTAATGTGTTTTTGTTTCAAAAAAATGTAATAATCTAAATTTAAAATTTTATCTTCATCATTTTCGTAATGGAAAGATAAATGTGCAAATTTAGTAATGAATGACGTCTATATATATATATATATTCAAATTTTAAAATTTTTTGGAGTTAATTGAAATAAAATTGTTTGCATGGGATCTAAGTGATATTTTTCATAAAAAATATTAAAATAATATAGAAAAAATATTAGTGGGACCCACAATATAAAAAGAAGGTCTCCTTAAAGTGTTGTTATAGCAAAATTGTTCATTGTTAACTTTACACCTCCCTATATCAAAAAAGAAAAAAAAAACTTTACACCTTCCATTTTTGATACGTGGCATTTTAATATTTCAACTATCTTAAAAGAATCACATGTATCTTTTAAAAATGGGTTTAATGTTTCTGCAGTTGCTGCAGAAGCTTTTTTTTTCTGCAGCACTTACATAAAAGTGAGTAGGTCCCACTAATATTTTCTCTCTCATATCTTTACAATGGGCTAAACTCAGCGGTTTTAAATTTGATGTTCCTGAACGTTTTTTTTCAGTTAGAAGGTTGGGTGGTTGAAAGGTTGGAGCTTGGCCAAATTTATGTTATTATCTGGCAGGAAATAGGTAAGAAATACTAAGATTTTACTCAAGATATCATTATCACCATTCTAGTTGGTCTTTAATCATTGGAGGGTAAGGTGGAAAAATGTTGCTATGTTTTTTGGCATGAAAACAGAGGGAAAGGTGTAATGGGTTAATGAGATGAAGCTACATTTGGTTCAAAAACGCTGAAATGGGATAGTTGTTAATACATACTGTTTTAGTTGTTAATATGACTGATATAGTTGTTAATACGAGCTGAATGTTAAAATGTTGTAGGTTGCTTTGTTTTTGGGCATGGAAACAAAGGGAGATATGTTTGTTAGGGGGAATGAATGAATGTGAAAATGTTGAAATGATATTGTTGTTAATACCTACAGTTTTAGTTGTTAATGTGACTGTTCAAGTTGTTAATACTAACTTTATGTTGCAGATCATAATTAAAGATGACTAGTACTTCAGGGAAGAACCTATTATGCTTCTTCCATGTGGGGGGTAACATTGTACATGGGGAAGGACAAGAAAGTGATTATGTTGGTGGAATGTTAAGAACAAAAAGCATCAAGGAAGGAACAACATATGGGGAGTTGCTAAGAATCATAGTGTCTTTAATTGGGGAAGAAAATACTGAAATTTGCGTGAAGTGCAAACTTAGCATGGATACATCTACATTTGTTGATGTTGTAGATGATGAAGGTGTAGAACATTTAATAAGGTATAATGAAACATATTGTCATGTGTACGTTGAAGAAAATGAGAATAATGACAATAGACCACAGCAAATGAATGTTCAAATGGAAGAACAAGAAGTGTAAGTGTTGTTGTGTTAAGAAATGTAATTTGTTCCAAAAAAATATAAATTGTCATTACTTGGTTCTCATTACTTGCACTAATAATTGTTGTTTGTCATAGGAGGGACCAAGTCTTTGGAGGTGCAGCTAGGTTGTCTATGTCTCCCCTTCAAATGTTCAATGAAACTCAAGACTTGCTATCATTGCCGTGTTGTTCACAAAGTGTATCATTAAGCATGCCTGAAATGAATCATTCAAAATGGAAGGATTTGATAATGGGAGAAGGACAGATTTTTGCGAATGTTGTGACCCTCCATGAAACGTTGTACAAATACAGCATTGCACACAAGTTTTTCTACAAATTTGTGAAGAACAAGCCAAAGAAGATAATAATGAAGTGCAAGGTTGATGGTTGTCCCTGGTACATGGGTGCATATTCAACCAAAGAACGTCAAGATACCAAGTTCCTAATCATCAAAACATACAGAAGAGCACACATACACCATGCACATGATAGCCTTATTGTATCTCATCCACCGAAGTGTAGCTTGAGATCATTGCTTGTAATTGATGGTTTGAGATGTAATATTGAGAAGACAGCGAATGAAATTCGAACTGACTTGTATAGCGAGTATGGGGTACGGGTACGGCTGAACTATCGTCAAGCATATAGGGCGAAAGAAAGAGCGGTGAGGCATTTACACGGATGAGTAGAGGACTCTTACAAGATTATTCCTTGGATGTGTGACAGGCTCATAGAGAGTGACCCCGACACAGTGGCAAAATGGGAAGGGTCACCCGATAACAGATTTGAGAGGCTATTTATTGCATATGGTTGCTCTATCAAAGGTTTTGTAGATGCTTGTCAGCCAATACTTTATATAGATGGATGTCATCTGAGTGGCCCTTATAGGGTAACAATGTTGTCAGCTTGTACGTATGATGCAGACAACCAAATGTTTCCCTTAGCATATGGCATTGTTAGTGGTGAGACTTATGATGATTGGGCTTGGTTTCTAAATAATGTAAAACAAATTACATGATCAATGATGATAACAATTGTGTCTAATCGGAATATTTCCATTATTGGTGTTGTAAAGGATATATTTGGCACTGAGAGACATGCATTTTGTTACAGGCATGTTAAGGAAAATTATAGTGCAGAGTTCCTCAAAATCATGAAAGGGATGCCGCGTACTGCTAGGAATAGCAAGGATACTGCATTGCACCTCCTTGATGGAATTGCATACGCAAGGATGGTTGATGAATTCACTGTTGTGATGGGAAAATTAAAATTGTTCAATCCGCCATTGGCACAATGGGTTGAGACTCATGGGGATGTTGATCGATGGGCTCTAAGAAAGTTTCCTTTCAAAAGGTGGGATAACATAACCACTAACTTTGCTGAATCGTTCAATGCATGGATGGTGAAAGAGCGGAAGCACACCGTGTCAATGTTAATATATGAGCATAGAGAGAAGTTGGCTGCGAACTTGCTTGCAAGCAAGATGACTTTGGTGAATTGTAAAAATGGTGTAGGACCTAAAATAGAAGAAAAATTGTTGCAACATGTGAACTTTGTAGAAAATATGCATGCTACACATTATGGGGAGAACCAGTTTTTAGTTGAAACTAGACATGGTGATGCCTTAAGTTATGTTGTTGTTGATGTGGTTGCAAAAGAATGCTCTTGTTTAGCATGAAAAATGAGTGGACTACCTTGCCCACATGCATGTGCAACAATTAAGTTACTTAATGGTAATTTGTACACATTTGTAGATGATAGTTGTACACTTTCAGCACAAGAGAAAATTTATGCACATAGCATGCGGCCAATTGCAACACATGATTGTCCATGTGTTGAGAACCCGACGATGACACAAATGCTAACAGAGACTTTCTTGGAGCCTCCAATTACTACAAGGCCGTCAGGTAGACGAAAAAGAAAAAGACGGGAATCTCAGTTCCAAAACAAGAAGGTTTATCATTGTGGTAGATGCCATGAGCCAAGACACTCCGTCAAGACTTGCAAAAATCCAAATCCAAGATTATCATTGATGGTGCCTTGGGTGTTTCTTTTTTGGGCATTGTGTCTCAAACTCTTTTGTTGTATATGGCGATTGAAATCCACACCATATTATTTTTGGAGATGGTGTGTGATGTTGTCATTATGGATTTGTAGATGCATTTGGTGTTGTAAATGAAGGTTGGATATTGTTGCCACAATTGTATCCAAGTCTCATTTATGTACACATATTCATATTGTGTTGCAAATGTAAATGATGTTGAAAAATATATGCAGCTGGATATTGCTCTTATTAGGGATTGATATTATTGTTATTGGGGAATGCTATTGTTGTTAGTGCCCCCTGATATTGTTGTTAACAGGGATTGATATTGTTGTTAACGCCCCTGATATTGTTGTTAATAGGGATTGATATTGTTGTTACCGCCCCCTATTATTGTTGTTATCGCCCCCTGATATTGTTGTTAATGAAGGCTGATATGGTTGTCAGTGGGGGCTGATGTGGTTGTTTGTTTTTTCTAATATGATTGTTCTTTTTTTTCCTGATGTTCATGTTAAAGGGGTCAGATTTGGTTGTTAAAAGGGGCTAATATAGTTGTCAGTGTGAGTTGATGTTGTTGTTAATGAGGGCTGATGTGGTTGTTAGTGGGGGCTGATGTGGTTGTCAGTGGGGGCTGATATTGTTGTTAATGGGGGCTGATGTGGTTGTCAGTGGGGGCTGATGTCATTGTTAGTTCTTTTTGATATGATTTTTAATTGGGGTTGATATAGTTGTTAGTTTTTTCTGATATGGTTGTTCTTTTTATTTTCTTATGTTCATGTTAAAGGGGTCTGATTTGGTTGTTAAAAGTGGTTGATATAGTTGTTAGTGGAGGCTGATGTGGTTGTTAGTGGGGGCTGATGTCGTTGTTAGTTTTTTCTGATATGGTTGTTAATTGGGGTTGATATAGTTGTTAGTTTTTTCTGATATGATTGTTCTTTTATTTTTTTTTTCCTGATGTTCATGTTAAAGGGGGCTGATGTAGTTGTTAGTTTTTTTTGATTTGGTTGTTAATTAGGGTTGATATAGTTGTTAGTTTTTGCTGATAATGTTGGTAAACGGGTACTTTATTATATCCCATCTTCCAGCTTCTGCACACACAACTAACAATGATAGATATGAAGGAAACAGTTGTCGTTCTCATTCATACTAAAATGTCATATCACGTACATGGTGAATGATTTTTTGTTTCTTGTTATTTTTTCTTATTTTTGGACTTTGTATTCATCTTTTTTGTTTTTCTTGTTGGTATTGCTTCCAATCTTCTCTTGGTTCTCCATTGCTGATGACGGAGGGAAATTCAAAATGTTGCCAGATCTGGTGATTTGGGACCGGTTGTTTCATTTGTTTTTTTTTGAAACACTTTTAAGACTGGATATTTCAAAAGTTCGGTCTAAAAACGATTTTTTTAAAGACCGGTCGTTCATCCAGTCTTAAAAGTAACATATTTTTAAGACAACCTGAAATGAGACCGGTTCCAAATCTAGTCTTATGAGGTATTTTTCGTCCGGTCTTAAAATGCTTTTTTGCACCGGTGAATATGTCTACATAATTATTATGAAATTTTAATTAAAAAGGTTTGTGTACTAATGTGATTGCACTTTGGCCACATTATGTTAACATATAGGAAGATATATTAACAAGTGCAGGGGATGGCACTGACAAGTCTATGGGCGTCTGCTGTCAAGTTCATGAGCATACCTTAACAAGTTCATGTCCATCCAGTGACAATTGCATTTACATCATAATACAAATTTTCATATGAATAGCTTATTATATATAACTTTCATTTACATCTTCAAATGCATCTACAAGGTAGTAACTCCATATTCACAGCCTATCCAAACAAATCATATGGATTGCATCTCTATCCAATTACTCCCCAACTTTAAGTATGTCTAATGACATTTGCAAAAGGCAAAAAAAAAAAAAAAAGTACAAGATGCATTTCCAAAATATATATATATACACACACACACACAAGCTGCTGACATTGATTAGCTTGGATTAGGATTCTGGCAAGTCTTGGTAGTATGGCCAACCTCATTACATCTACGACCACAATGATGAACTCGTTTGAATTCATTGTACCTTGTGCATTCCTTAATGTTTTTGTTCTCACCATACTCCCAACCTTTGTTGTATCACATGCTCCATTAATTATAAATCGTCCCATATATGAAGGAAACATAGTAGATTCTTCTTAAATGTACTAGCCATCACCACTGTCAACATGTACAATATAGTTGTCATCAACAATTAAGTTTACCACCTACATTAACAACTACTGTTGCCCCTATTAACAACAAATTTTGACTCAGTAGATCAGCAGTTACAACCACAAAACTTTCACCCTATGTTCATTCATTCTCACTTTTACTAGACAAATAGAGAACAATATATACAAAAACATAGAAAACATTCAAAACCCTATGAAAACACTACGAAAATCACAACTAAAATGATTAAAACAAAATATGACCTACATTTGTCATTAACAAGTCTATCATCTATATTAACAACTATCGCTGCACCTATTAACAATAAATTTTTTCTTTGCACACCAGGTGTTGTAAGCACAAAACTTTCACCTCATGTTTATTCCTTCCCATTATGATGCAAAAACAAAGCACAATCAACTGAAAAATAGAGCACAAACTCTAAAACCCTACTAAAACACATTGGAACCACAACCTTAATAGTTCACAAATATAAACAAGGATATCTTAATTCCTAAATGCTCAAACACCCAGCCCCAATCCTACATTATATTCCTACCTTCTCATGGCATCAAAAAGTTTTCTTTAGCTTGAAGCTCCCAAAATTTGCAGAAGAATAACAAAATTTGCAGCAGCCATGATGATGAGTTGAGCTTGACGGGGCAACAAACTAGGGCTATCGAGGAGAGAGGCACAATGTTTCTTCAATGGCAACGGACAACGAAACGTGATGGCGACAAGCTTGGCTTGATGGGGTGACAACCTAGGGCTATCAAAGAGACAGATAGGAAGAGGAACTTCTAAGAATTGGGGGTTTTGCATTGTCAGCCTTTTCTCAGTTTCACTAAAGGGTAATTGGGTCTTTTCATAATTGCATTATATTACCTAAATGTTTCATAGGACTTACCTATGTAAATTGAAGATTTTAAGGGACATTGGAGTCGTTTTTTCTCTACATTGAGACCTTAGTGCAATTTTACCTTTAATATAATGAGGTGGGCCCATAATTGAGTTATAATTGGACGTTATCTAACAAAGGAATAAATTACATACGTTTTTAAGGCAATAATGTGGATGTGATCGGCCACAATTTAAAATCTTCTCATACTAGCTAGTGTGGACTAAATAATTAAAGTGAATAATTTAATAGAGGGGAATTACTAGGTTTGAAGGAAGAGATTTGTTCGAAAAAAAAAGGATGAGATTTAATTATAAATAAATTATATTGAAACTTATCATTACATGCAAGGTTGTCAAACTCGTGAGTTTAAGTAAAATCGTGACAATGACATAAACTCGTATCGTGAACTCGAATCATAAACTCGTAAGAGTTTATTTTCACTATTAAATAGGTATTAGTAGTATATAACAAATAATTAAAATATAAAAAAATGGCAACAATTTGATTTAAATATATTTTAAATCCAAATAATTAAAATTAAATCTATAAATATTCAAAAATTACCATATTTAACAAAGAAATTTCTATAAAACTCACATATAAAGCCGCAAAGCATGATCAAATAAGAAAAGTTAACACGAGTTTAAGGTTAAGTTAACACAGTTTTGTAAGTTTGAAACGTAAAAACGATAAACTCGGTGTATAAACTTGTAAGTTTAACCAAGTTTACAACGATCACGAGTTTACCAGTGACTCAACTCGATTTGGTAAATTAGAAACGTAAAAACAGTAAACTAGGAGAGTCAACACGCGAGTTTGATAACAATGATTACATGCTCTCTAGTTGTCATTGAGATTTATTATTAGTAACTAAGTCCAATTCTTGAAACCCGGTAGTATTTCTCTCTTTAATATATAATGAGGTGGGCCCATGCATATGATAAACTTAAAAAAACTGAGTTTTATAGGTTTTATGTTTGCAAAATTAACTTGTATTCAAGTTAGTTTCTGTTTCTTTTCTCCATAAAAAAATATTTTTGAGTTTTACAAGACAAAACATATAAAACAAGGTTCTATGATCCTATTTATAAGTTTAATTTTTTAAAAAGAATTGATCCTTATTATAAGTCCATTTTCAAAGTAATAAATGAGAGTTTTATATTTTATCCTTATTAATTGTAATAAATTTTAGGTAGAGAAAGAAGAAAGAAGTGAGAAATACTTATTCATAAATGAGGATAAATTAAAAAAAAAATCAATTTAGTCCATATTTATTGAATAAACTAACTCTATTTAGTGAGTGATAATTAAGTAATTTGAAGTTATAAATAAGACCATAATGATATTATAAAATTACCCCAAATCAACTGAACCAAACCAGCACCCTTAATTAGAACCTCAAAATTCCCAATGAGCAAAACCAAATGGATTAGAAAACATGATCCTCGCTTACCTTCAACCCATAGTCATAAGAGTATGTATGGCAAGTTCATCGATCTTAGCGAAGCCTCAGTTCTCAACAACCACATTAATGCCTTTGCCAAGTACCGAAATGATACTAGTGCAGACATATTTTTTTACAGCGGTTTTTTTAGGACGAAATGATCAAATTTAATTACTACTACAAACGAAAAGTTATCGCATATGAGATAGGATTGTTCAACTGATTGAATAATTTACAGCGGTTAAGAAAAGGACTTCTACACTGATTGAATAATTTATATGCAACATAAGTATTTTAGGAACCTTTTTGTCTGATTTTTTATTTTATATCTGTCTTGAAGTTGTGAGGATATTCTTTGCCAAAAAAAATTAAAAGTTTCAACCTAATGAACTTACTTTGATAACTAGATATTTTATTCCCATGTAATGCCCAAGAAAAATAACAATTGAAAATTTCCATGAAGATTATACTTGTTTGATTTCATTTAAACTCTATTTAAATATATGAAAAAATATTGACAAAGAATATAATTCATGAACGAAATTGATTGCACAAAGGTACCTAAAGACCAATGTTTTAAAGCAATTAAGTACAAGTTGCACATCTCTTCTTCACCTATTTACAACATATATTCACCTTTGTACAAATGTCTTCCATTTTACGCATGTATAGTTGAAATAAAGTAGTGCACATAGAGTTTGTACCCGCTAGAAATATGTTGTACCAGAGTCCTTAAACAAATTTCAGTTACTTTTGGTTAATCAATCTTACAATGGGGAATTTTTCAACAATTTTCCCTTTAAAAAATGCATATGAAGAAAGACTAAAAAGTAAAAAAATAATATCCCGCGGGATCCAAAAGTAGTCATAACTCATGATTTATAAATAATTTTCATATTTTATGTTGCTTTGATTAGGTCATGCTCTTATTTTAATTATGGGTCAATACAATCTTTGGTTCCTTAAGTTTTTTCTTATTTTAGTTTTGATCCCTCAAGTTTTAAACCATGCGTTTTGGTCCTTCATGGGGCAAAATGGTCAATAAATTTTGCTTACTAATTTAGCCCTCATCATTTATAATTCCTTAATTTTGGCTAAAATTGTTTTAGTAATTGAACAGTATTTCCTTTATCTTAATTTATTTTTTTCTTTTGAAAATACTTTTTTGTTGTTGTTAAATTTATCATTTTAAGATAAATGTTAAATTAATTTAATTAATATAGACATAAATAATGTATTTAAAAATATGATTAATTTTTGGGAAAGAGAAAAAAAATACCACTTGAACTTCAAAATTCCAAGTGATTTCCAATTAAAATGAGTTGTCAATTGCTATACTCTTGCAACAAATCCCTATACTCTTATTGGCGACAAGAACTTATTTGTGATTTTTAAGTTCAAGTGGTATTTTTTTGTCTTTTTCGTTTAAATTTTTAATAAATATATGCTTAATTAAATTTTTTTACAAATGTTTGTATACAAAAATTAATTAAAATTATAAATAATTTATATTATCGGACAAATTTATATCATTTATAATATATATAAAAGACGTTTGTGTGAAAAATGTTTTTAGGCATTTAAAAGAAAACTAAAAAATAAGTTCAATTAATATGACAAAAATAAAATTATAAATTTTATAATATAATAAAAATTAATAAATTTAAATATATTGAAAATTTTGGAAATATATGTATTAGAATTTGTTTTAAATTTTTTTAGGCAAATGTAAATATTTATTTTTTATGTGAAAAGAGGGGTATTTTGGTCAAAACAAAGGCTTGACGGTCAAACTTATTGGTCAACTAACGGTTATGTGGATGAAAATAGAATCTCAAATATATAAGAGAGCTTTTTGTAACATGCATTTAAATTTCAAGGGAGGCTTATATACACTTTCAAAATAGATGGGAGGTTTATGTAATTTGAGTAAAACAAAGGGGCCGGTGGTCAATGCATTTTACTCTAATAATAAAATTTATAAATTAAAGAAAAATGGCGTAAAAAAACTTTAGGTTTGTGAGTATTACTGAAAAATACTTTAAAGTGTTAGATATAGCTTAACGGACTTTTCAAGAGTTAATTGTGAGTATGTAAAAATAGTTTAAGAGTAAAATTCTACTTAAAGAATTTTAGGGTGTTAAGTTCTCCACAAATAAAATTAGGATGTTGATGCAATCTATAAATAATATCAAGATAAGATGTTGGATGCTACCTTATCCCTCCCTCATAGTTCAAGTGATGCATTATTATTTAATAATTTAGTAAGAATCTAAAGACACATTAAACGATTGGAAATAATTAAAGTTATCACTAACATTATTCCAATGAAAATCAAATAAAAATAAATAGTGAGTGGTTTGAGGAATATAAATGGAATGTCAATATGATGTAACCCCTACAAATGGCAAAGCAAAATTCAATTGCCTAGTGTCCAAAGATGTGTGTGTGTAATATGGATCTCGGTGGAGAATATATTCATTTTTTTCTTTCCAATAAATTGTAGGACTGTGTGACTGTATGAGGGGGAAGAACAGAATTGGGATTCTAATATTTTGGCCTCTCATCGTACTCCAGCTAGCCTCGCTAAGAAATTATGAATTATATAGTTAAAAATACTATTAACATGATTTCAATATATATATATATATATATATATATATATATATATATATTGTTATGGACCTAAATCTAGGCCCATTAGATAACCCGCCCATTAGGGGGCAGTCCGCGTATCAACCGACCCACAGATCTAAACCGCAAGACCTATTCAAAGGGGAGGTTACCGAGATTCATGGACACACCTGATGCGGGAGATCTAACCCTAAGGTACCTTCTATAAATAGATGGTAAACCCTAAGGTACAGAGGACCTTCTTCTACGCTCTTCTCTCTGGCTATTTTACATATCGCCTACACAGAGCTCACGCACCACCCCCTTTGGCTAAACGCCTGCAAGTATCATCGAACTACGTGGACTTTGATCCCTCTTCAGGGTACGTAGGCCCTAGGAATCGCTCCTAGGTCAAGTCCCAATCAACATCAACATCCTAGCCCCTCAGGGCTAGACAATCTGTGTTCTACGCCAGAACAGTGGCGCCGTCTGTGGGGATCCGTAAATTTCGATTCCCGTGACCAAAGATGGTCAATCATTCTAATTCCGATTAGTATTTGAAACGGCAATACAAGAATTCAAATCTTTTCAATCCAAGAACATCTCAGATTATGGAAGAATTTTTCGGCAAAGAGAAATGCAATTCGAATTGAGATGACTGACAACACCGTAATTAGATCGAGCAATATTGCCAATATCGTGCATCATCAACACTCCTGTGATTATATCGCGTCTTCACAGTTCCAGAGTCTGCGCCGTCAAAGATTGCAACTCCACTATTAATTTTGTGCTCCAGTTCCTAATTTAAGTTCGTGCCCTAAATCCCGGAATTGGCGTCGTTGCAATCAGAATTTTGGTTTGCATCTATATGGTTCAACGCTCTGCTTGCTGTAGTGCTCTTGGTCTTTGGAGCTTATCGCCGGCATCAAATAACATAGAGTCGACGCTATCAATCTCGGAAGTTCCAGTCTTGGAAGATAGCTCCTGCCTCGTATCTCGGCCATACTCATCTCGGTCTCGGTTACAAACCACTCATCTCGGCGAAACTCAACTCGACAACTCGGTACGTTGGCATCACAGCACAATAATCTCGTCAGTTAAACTTCATATGATCTCGTCAGTTGGCAACTCGGTACTGGATCCTTCTCATGATCTCGACATCTCCAGCCTTCAGAAAGTAGAACCCGGTTCCTCTCTATCAAACCTCCATCTCGGCACAAGTTATTGTCGTTGACCCTGGATCTCCGAAAATTGAGTTTAAGCATCTCCAAAATATTCATCTCGGTAACCTCCGTGCATCTTGGCTTCACCCCTCTCCAAGAAATATATCTCGGCATCGTAGTGTCTCAACAATATATGCAAGTCTCACAAAGCTGACTTTTAATCCATACTGTCGGTCTCTCAGCATCTTGGTATCTCAGCACTTCGGTACAACAACCAGCTCGGTACCGATGCTCTGCATGCTGGGTTCACTTATCTCGGCCTTGAATCAATTCATGCCGATTTTGCAACTTCCAAATCGACTTGGAGAGTTTCCCAGAGATCATGTTTCTGTCATCTGCATATGAGAGAAAATAGTAGATCACTTACAGTGCTAGAAGGTAATTCTTCCTTTGTAGGAGCAGCTTTTTATCTGCTAGAGTCTTGATATATTCCGCAGATGCTGGGCGAGCCTCAACAATGGAAGGGTGTATTCCATCCTCAAATTTTGTTTATTTAATCCCAAGATCCGAAGATGCCGACTCACTAGCAAACATATCAGCTTTTCCATATTCAATTACATCTCAACTTGGCAGACAGATTGAGCAACACCCCTGGCAGACAGATTGAGCAACACCCCTTTCTCATATCTCGGCCTCAAGTTGATCTCGGAATTCTGGCATTTTGACATTGTCAAAAACTTATTTTCTGAAGCATCACAGCCGAGTTGCAAGCGTGAAGGCCGGGGTACCTCCAAAGTTGTCTGGCATTATAATTCAAAGTTAGGTTTTGTGGTGTGCGAAAATGGGAACCGTGGTTTTCTTCGTGGTGGAGAAGTTGCCAAGTTCCACCGTCATTGAGTTCGGGCAAGTTTGGTTGTGAGGGAAGCAAAAAATCTCCATACCTCGGCTTGCTACTTTGCAAGAATAAATCAGAATTGATTCTCGGCATCCACGATTTCGATTTCTGGACAGGCCGTCAACTTCCTCCAGAATTCTGTGTATTGCAGCTGGTTTTTCACTTCAAAAAGTGTTACGAATTACAAAGGATACGAGGAAATGCAAGAGGCCTCTTGCATTTGTTCCTCAGGAAGAAAGCTTCGAGGACTGATGTGAATTTCTCTATACATTCTACTCTTTTTAGAAAAGAATTTATCCACTCTTCAATCCCATACTCTTGCCGACGTCGCTGCTCAATCACTCAGTATCACTTTCAGTGTGGCTGAGAACACTATCATGTACAGGTTGAGAAACGACTTTCTCACTCTTGGAATCATGTGCAAAATTCTTATCCTCCATGTTCAAAGCCTTTTCAGGTTGCCTTGTTTTTCTCCTTCTCTTAATTTTGATCTTGGAGAATCTAACTCCACTCGGAAGTGGCTTGAGCGTTGGATTGGGTCAAGCTATTGGGCACCTCTTACCAAATCAGAGAAAGAAAAAGGGAAGGTCATATGCAGTCAATATTAATAATCCAGCCAGCTACTTCTACTGACAAAGTGTTATTTCTTTGAACTTTGTTGTTTCATTCTCAAAACAGTGATCTGACTCTACAAATGGATTATATGGGCGGCTTGCAATACTCAGTTTTATTAGGTTACACCCCTACCTCTTGCATTTGCTCAAAAATCTCGGGGCAAAAGCATATTTAATTTTGATGGCAAATAAAGATAGGCTACTATTGGCCAATGTCAACCTTTTACGGCTTCACTGGAGCATTTGTTGGGTTGATTTTGCTCATGGCAATGCACAGGGAAATTGCAGTTCCTGCCACCTCACTCCTTTGTCCGACATCAGAAAGTTGGAAGAGGCAATTCTGCTTCTTATTATCCTTATCAGAAAATTTTGCATGGGGGAGCTAGTCATTGTGACAAATTTTTCCATATCGATACCTCCTTGCATTGGTTCAAGCCCAAAGAAAATCCTTTGGTTCACTAATTCACAGGTTGTGTATTGGCCATAACACTTGTCTTCACAAAAATCTTAGAATCTTTAGTACAAAGGCAGTGATATTTCCGAAGCAGGGAATTGGCTATTCAGTTCCTCTCTCTGTTCGGGTGATTGGAGGTCGAAAAAAAGGCGGACCCCGGTTACACCAAACCTGGTGAAGGGCAGCCCCGTGTCAAGTTTTGAAGACGGACACCGGTAAAACCAAATCTGGGTAAAATCCCAGCTCCGTGTAAATTTTGAAGGCGGACCCTGGTTACACCGAATCTGGTTACAATCCCGGCTCTATGTTACGGCGGCAATCCCGCCAAGTCTATTTATATGTAGGAATCTGAGAAATCATAAACCTGGAACCTCGGTGTTAGAGTATATAAACCCAGAATCTCGGGTCAGCACGCAAGCAATCCCGACAATCACGAACAATCTGATCCAGGTTAGTAAATCAACACATCCCGACAGCTCAAAGACCTGAACTATCGGTCTGGGGGGCAACATAATGGATAAACGAATTCAGGATTGCGGGCACTTGTGATGAATTCCAGGCGAAGACATCCTGCCTTCAGTCAGAGGGAGTTACGACACCCATGTTGGACTAATAAATCTCGGGTTACGACACCCAGAACGGATTAAACCCGGTTAATCTTAATAACTGCATCAACGTGGATTGTTTCGATATGACGACCGTCATCGTCAATTCTAACCTTTGCATCAACTTGCGGGGTAAAAGATCTTATTCGTGGAGGTCAGGTACCTTTTTCTTTTATATCTTGTTTCTTTATATGTGATTATTCATTGCATATTTTTTAATTCCACACATCACGTGTTTCCGACCCCGGTTACACCGAATCTGGTTAAAATCCGGGCTTAGGGTAAAGACGGCTACGGCCACCAAATCTATTTAAATGAACAAATTCAGGGTTGTGACACCCATAATTGTTCATTTCATATTTCCTCAAATCCACATATCACATGTGTTTCCTTCGAGCTATTGGTGCCCTCCCATCACTAGGCGCAAGGGTGCCATATTAAACTGGATGGAATCCACCTCCAAAAATAGAAGAACACCTACACCGGTTACACTGATCCCAGTTAAAACCCGGGCTCCACGTAAAGTTTTTCGGAAAACGAAAAGGCAGACCCCGGTTACACTTAATACAGTTAAAACCCGGGCTCCATCTAAAGTACAGTTGCCCCGGTTACACTTAATACAGTTAAAACCCGGGCTCCGTGTAAAGTACATTTTAGTCCGTGTAAACTCCGGATTACAAACTGCAAATAAATAAAGAAACTCTCAATCGAGAGCATTGATTCAATCTCCTCAAATTGTACTAACGACAGAGACATGAACGGAAGAGAGAATATAGGGTCACTGAACCCGGTCGTAATTCAAATACGAACTGAAGAATAAAACCCGGCTTTTCAGTCGGAGGGAGTTGTCTCCGTAGAGCTATCGCAGCCCGGACGCTTCCTAACTTACTCCAGGATATCAAGTGGAACTGTCATGCCGACCTTGATCAGGTGAAAATGCTCGGACGCTTTGGTGAAAACCAAACCCAGGCAAGTGACAACTTCCCTTTATCCTAGGATGACCCGGTCAACGAGCCCGAAATTATACGAGGCAGTTTAAGTGCTGACTCCTCACCACACTCTATTTCCCGGTTTCAATACCGGATGCACTTTCGCACTGTCGCAGATTCTGCATATCACACCTATGACCCTGGCCCGGTCACTCAATAGTACTCCAAAAACAAATGTGAGTTCACTATATCAGTTTATCGTGGACACGGATGAAACACTACGTAAATATTCAAATTGATCGGGAAGTAAGCAAACTTTCATTAATGATCAAGTCGATACAGCCCCAATCAATCAACCCGGAGTACAGATCTGGGGGCAAGTTGTAGTAAAAAAATCCGGAAACCCGCTCCTTTCCTTTTCAGGACAATTCGGATTAGGGCAATTCGGTGTTGCAGCAAACAAACCCGGAGACCCGTATGATTGATGTAGAGAGATCCTAACGATCATAGAAAGAAAAAGAAGGCGGACCCCGGTTACGCTTAATACAGTTAAAGTCCGTGCTCCGTGCAAGGGTCATCAAACCCGGCTTTTCAATCAAGCGAAGCCGTCACCGTAAGCTTTCACAACTCGGTCGCTTCCAAGACTTAGCAGGAAAGAGTACGTCGAGGGCCATCGAACCCGGCTTTTCAGTCAAGCGAAGCCGTCACCGTAAGCTTTCGCAACTCGGTCGCTTCCAAGACTTAGCTCGGTTTCTAAATTACGCGAGGCCGCTGTTATCAGCCCTTGCAAATATTTTGGACATTTAACGACGTGCCAAGTACCTACAAAGGAAGGGGCAACATCTGTAACATCCCATGTTTGAAATGCGGAAAATTTTTTTTTTCAAACAAACAATCAGAGTAGAGCAATAGAGCGAAAGAGTAATTGGATTCTTAGCCAAAACATCAACCATTGTGTAACATTGTAATGATTACAGTAATCCTAAGGTTTAGAAAGGAAATAGTGTAATAACAGAATACGATAAGATAGAGATAGTCTTCAGCTGCACACCTACTCCGGGTACTTGCCTCGATCCCCGAACCGTGGTCCTCCTGACCCTGAAGCTACAGCTGAGATTCAATTCAACGCATTGAATCTCAGGTAACGGTTAACCTCATACCCAAACAACACAGTATATGGCCAACAGATATTCAAGAGCTAATACAACAGTATATCATAAGCATACTAGAGATGCATGATCATTATGCCGACAAAACATAAGCACAGAGCAATATGTAAAGCCCCATAGGGTAAATAACAACAACAGCCTGCACTATTCACCAGTGTCACGATAAACACTCGTGTCCTCAAATCAGAGATTCTGATATCCTATAAGAGTAATATCACTTCCATTAGTGATTTGACACAATATCTGGCATTTTAGGTTCTACCCCTAATCGGCGGAATTTCGCCAGCACTTCGTTACTCTGACAAATTTTCTTCCCGAAATTTTGCCAGAACTTCGACGCAACTATGATTTTCAAAAATAATGACTAAAATAGCCCTCCCATATGATACCCAATCATACTTGAAATTTAAAGGCTATTCTAACAAATTATACCCTTACTTTTAAAAGAACTGTGAAAACTTCAACTTTTCGGCGACTCGATCCCTACTATGTTTACACCTCTGCATATTTTTTCAACGCAAACAAGGCTCTAAAACATTTGTAGGAATCTTGTCACCTACTTCCTAAATCTAACTAACAATTCTACTAACTACTAAACTAAAAACTAAAGACTAAAAGACTTACCCGTTGAAGACTTTCCGGACAATTCTACAGGGCTTCGCTGCACAATTCCCCCAGAGCTCCTTTCTCTTCTTTCTCAACCAAAAATTTCGGCCAAGAGAAGGAAGAAAAGGTGTGAGAATTATGAAGGAGGGGGGGTATTTATAGGGTTTTGAAGGGACAAGGTGGGAATTTCCAAAATTGTTACTTTATGCCCGGTCCACTAGTTTTTCCCCGATCGGTACCCGATTCGCGTGATTTCGGAGAAATCTCAAAATTCTGGATTTACAACTCTGAAGACATGTTCTCACTTAGTAGAAATGTCCAAGTTAACCTAAATTTTGATTCCATATAGGCCTCCAACTGTCCAGTTGAAGTTTTCTCGAAAAACGTGTCGGAACGCGTCCGGTGTCGGAATTCGTTTTCGGGATTACCAATCTCTTGGAAATAATTCACCGATTCCAAATATGTCTAAATAAATTCAAACCCATTCCTAAATGTTGAGTTAGAATTTATTTTCCCTATTTCCAAAATATGCCTATATGCATTTTTCCCTATTTTGTTTTATTAGGAAAAAGCACAAACGGCCTCGGAATTAACTTCCGGAAGAGGTCACTTGAAGGTAAAAACTCACTGATCAATATTTTACCTTGACCTTGGAATTCCTATTCCTAGATCTCTAGATAGGATCCGTTTCCTAATTTATAAATTACTATTCACAATTTTCTACTTTAATTAATTATATTATTATTTTAATATCCACTTGACCACTTGCATCTTATATCATTTTTATATTTTTTTTTATTTGGCCTTAAATTTCGGCTGGTCTTCTTTTTATTTTAATAAATATTTATTTATTATTTAATTAATTATTTAATGATTTATTTATTTAATTTTTCCAAAAATTTCCACAAAATTATCTAATTGGTCCATTCTTGTATTTAGGCTTAAAAATACCTAAACTCAATGATTTTTCATAGAAATTTCCAATTAATTAGTAAATACATTTTTACTAATATTCCACTAATTTCCACTAATTTTTGAGCTTCACATAATTATTACTGAATTTCATTTGCTTATGCTTAAGTAATTAGCCCAATATTACTTAATTACTTCATTATCACTTGTTGATAATTTTCTTAATTACTATGCCTCATTACCTTCATACACTTGTATTAACATTAGTATTTTCATGCCTCTTGCATTATTCCATAATTACAAGGGTATTTTGGTCTTTTACTTCTTTTTGAGTATTTTCCAACAATTTCTCCAATTTCATAATTTATAAAATTACAATAATTAGAGATTATATACTCTCCTAACTCACTTGGTCATTTAACTGTCTTTTAGGATTTTTCCATAAATTTTCTAAGTTAATTACCCTTTCAGGGCATTTTGGTCATTTTGACACTTTGACCCTTAAATTCCCTAATTTCCTACAAAATTCAACTTAGAAAATAGACTGTATTTATACAAGACTGGAGATTGAAATTTCACTTATCAGAAATATCCAACTTTTATTTATAATATTCCAGATAAATATCCGGGTATTACAACATCTCGGGTTATTCAACCCAGTCATACTCCAACCAAGGGTACAAGACTAACACCAGGGCCAACAAGCCCGGGTCCTTAAAACAACACGAGGCCGCTGTCATCAGCCCTTGTATCAACACCAGGGCCAACAAGCCCGGGTCCTTAAACTACGCGAGGCCGCTGTCATCAGCCCTTGTGAATATTTTAATGGCACTGTAAAGTTGCCAGCGACATAAGCAAAACCCCAGTTCGTTCCTCTTCAGGACAATTCGGATTTGGGGAATTCGGTGTTGCAACAAGCAAACCCGGAGACCCGGATGATTGAAGAAGAAGAGATCTTGACGATCATAAAAAGAAACAGACAAAGTTTCAAAGCAAAATTAACCCAGACTACATGTCTGGGGGCAATTCAATCAGAATACAAGTAACTCCGGAGTTCTTTGAAACTCGGATAGACACTTTATCAAAATCAAACGAGTGGTAGCAACTCAGATACGATATCCGGATTCAACACCAGATCCACCCCAGCACCTGAACTACCGAGCTTGGGGGAAACTGTTATGGACCTAAATCTAGGCCCATTAGATAACCCGCCCATCAGGGGGCAGTCCGCGTAAGGATCTCCACCGACCCACAGATCTAAACCGCAAGACCTATTCAAAGGGGAGGTTACCGAGATTCATGGACACACCTGATGCGGGAGATCTAACCCTAAGGTACCTTCTATAAATAGATGGTAAACCCTAAGGTACAGAGGACCTTCTTCTACGCTCTTCTCTCTGGCTATTTTACATACCACCTACACAGAGCTCACACACCATCCCCTTTGGCTAAACGCCTGCAAGTATCATCGAAATACATGGACTTTGATCCCTCTTCAGGGTACGTAGGCCCCAGGAATCGCTCATAGGTCAAATCCCAATCAACATCAACATCCTAGCCCCTCAGGGCTAGACAATCTGTGTTCTACGTCAGAACACACACACACACACACACACACATAAATATATATATATATATATATATATATATATCCTCAATCCTAAACATAGAATAATTATAACTTATTAGTGTTTGTTTGGAAACGAAAAGCCATTTTTTCGTAAGCTGAGATAAAATTTTACTTACATACTTACCTCGAACTCCATAAAATCACTTCTAAAAAGATTAAATAAACAAGCACTAATTTAGACATATTAAAAAAATTTAGTTTGATCTTTGATCCTTTTTTGAAAAAGAAAATTCAATTGTTTTAATTTTACTTTTATTAACTATATTAATGGTGTAATTCCCCAAATATATTATGCAACTCCGGGAATGACTACCGTCCTCTACTCTTACTGTTCTCTCCCCATCCTCTTCTCTTCCATTACTCATCTCAACTTTTGAATTCAAATATGAGCGGTTTATATTTAATGTTTTATAAAAATATTAAGAAATTGTTAAATTTTAGTTATGATAATTTAAAATTGCAATAACAATATCTAAAAATAATATTTTTGGGAAACATTAAATCTAAACCACTAAGATTTCAATTTAAAGGCACTACTACAAAAAGGGGTTTTTACTTTCCTAAAAGGCGTCCTTTTTTTATAAAAAGGAAGTAAAAAATAAAGGCTGTGACATTTTTGTAATTATATGTGAGAAAAGTTGACTTTTGACGTCTAAGTTCATATTTAGACACCAAAAGCATCACTTTTGGCGCCTAATTTCAAAACTTACACGCCAAAAGCAATAGTTTTTATCGCCCAACTTTTCATTTACTGCCTAACTTTTTAGAAAACCAACTCAAAGGCATTTGTAGCCAGAGCCGTTCCACCTCCTCTCTACGTCTTCCCTCCTCTGAAATTCCTTCCCTCTCCCACCATCGGACCTCCATCCTCCCATTGCATCTGATCCTCGTCGCCCTCCATCTACCAATGTTGAAGCTCCGAAACTCGTTCCCTCTTCCACAAGTTTGACCAAAATCCACCATCGACAGCGATCTAAAAATACATGTTTGATTTTCATAGATCTGCTTTTGTTTTGATTTCCATAGATCTGCTTTTGTTTTGATTTGCTTTTAGATCTGCTTTTAGAATAATTTTCGATCTGTGAACATTTTTTTGTTTGAGTTGTCGATGCGCCACACAGAGCCATGGAGATCGACAAGTCGTGGCGTCGGTGGAGTTTGTTGGCTTTGGTGACGATAGTTGGTGTTGCCGAAGCTTCTGACGTCACCTACGATGGAAGATCTTTGCTAATCGGCATCGGTGGAGTTTCTTTTTCTTTTTTTTTTCTATACAATTTGATTAGAGTTAGTTTGATCTCGGTTTGCTGGAGGAATGTTCTTCTGAAGGGGAATGCGAGGACTGAGGACATGGTGCTGACTTTTTTTTTTTTAAAAGGGACTTATGGCGTCCTATTTTTTTGGGACGCTGTAAGCAGTCCCCCTTACTACGCCTCCCAAATAGGCGTCCCGCGGAATAAGAACGTTAAATGTGCCAATAATAGGATGTTGTAGCCCTTTGTAGTGAGATTGAGATGAGTAGAGGATGGGAAGAGAATGATAAGAGTAGAGAACATAAGCCAGTCCATGTAACTATGGTTGAAAGAGACAAGAATATTAATTAGAGTTGAATGCTACTCTATCATTATTATAACAAGTGAGTAGCATGAACCTTATCATTGCATGCTACTCACTTATTGTGAGACTTTTTAGTGATTAGGTCATGGTGGAAAAAAGGCTTTTAAGACCGGACAAAACAGGTATATTAGGACCGGACCCGCAACAGGTCTTGTTCCAGGCGGTATTAAAAGTCTCCCTATTAAGACCAGACTTGTAACCGGTCTTAAAGAGTTTCTTTTAGACCGGACATTTAAAACCTTCGGTCTTAAAATTCGTACTAAATAGATCTGAAATATTTTTTGTTCGGTCCTAAAACTCAAACTTCAAGACCGGACAAAATCTCGACCGCTCTTAAAAGATCCGAATATTAAGACCAGACAAATATAAACCCGGTCCAAAAAAAAGTAGATTGTAAGACTAGACCCCGGTCTTAAAAGATTGACTTTCAAGACCGGATGTTATATACATCCGGTCTTAAAAATTGAACTTTTAGACCGGACTTATAAATGGACCGGTCTTAAAAGACCAACTTTTAAGACCGGCTTAATACATTTAAGAGCGGTCATAGAAATACATCCGATCTTAATATTTGAACATTTAAGACCGTCTTTTTTATTTGCGGTCTAAATTTTCCCGAATTTTTTCCTTGTTCTGTTCTTGCAGATCATATATATACACAAATCCACCATCCAAAACAGCATATAAAATTCAATATACTTTAAGCTACAAGCTATGAACATGAATAAATTGAATTGGGAAAAAGAATACAAATATTATCCATTATGAGTTATGTGGCCTCTTAAGTCTACAACAACTAAAGTAATTTATACAATAAGCTAAGATATAACTAATTACAATCACAATGAGTTACAAAACATGCAGAACGTAAATCAACATACATGTAGTCCAATATAATATATTATTCACCATGCCTTCATCTGATTCCCACCCAACAACGTAACATGCATCCTCTTTTATAACATGCCCCTTTGAATCGGATCCTGCCACAGAAACACAACAAGAACAAATTCATATAGTCAATGATGACATTGTTTAATTAAGAACATAGAAGGAATATAATATAGTTAAAACCTTAAAGTTTTCTAAGAATTTTGCATATGAATATTACCTTATGAATTGACTCTTTTATAAAGTGATATCCTCCCATATCCCTTCTTGATGATCATTTCTTATGCCGGGTTCATTATCCGCTTCATCTTCTACGTTCATATCTGGTAGACCCCTTGAAAAAGGAGTACTCTCAGGAAGACCATAATTTGAATGACTTTCCTCATCAATATCAATGACCCTCTTTCCTTGGAGAGCTACAGACCACATTTTATTTTCTTGATCGGTGATATAGAACACTTGTTTTGCATGGTCTGTCATAATAAAAGGTTCATCTCCAAAACTTCTACTATTGACATCGACTAAAGTGAATCCTAGCCCATCGATCTGAACACCATTATTGACATTAACCCACTTGCATTTGAAGATGGGAAATCTAACTTTGACATAGTTCACCTCCCAAATCTCTTCAATAACCCCATAATATGGCATGACTGCCAATTTAGGCCTCTTGTCTTTCGAACTGGAGAAGTGCATAGATTCAGCCTCTAACATAACACCACTGTTCTGGATTGTGCTCATATCATCTAGGGACTTCTTGTAAAATCCGGTCCTAAAATTCAAATTCTTTTTAGACCCGTTACTTATAAAATGTCCGGTCTTAACAGCCTTGGTGAATGAATAAAATAAAGGAAATTTTTTTTGGACAAAAAATAAAGGAAAATTATCATCCACAAGATACAGCCAAAAAGAAAAATACTGAAGAACGGCCAAAAAAATATCAACGGGTTATGTTCTTAATGTTCTTACATTACTGGAGAATGCACGTACACAAGCAAAAAAAAAAAAACAAAACAAAAAAAAGTTGAAAATTATCATCCACAAGAATCTGACTGAACATGCTTGGCGATATTGGCGTGAAGAGCATTAATTTCCCGCCGGATATCAGCAAGTTCCTGTCTTAGTTGCTCCAGCCTCAATATGAATCTCTCATTAGAGGAAAACAGAGAGGGGTTAGAGGTAGGCACGCTGGGGCCAACAGGTTGGAGTGGGGGAGCACGAACCTCGTATGGTCCGAAGGCCGGAGGGGGCTGGAAATCTCGTGACGGGTCGGCAGAAGGATCGAGGGGGGTGCGGAAATCTCTTCATCATCGGAAATGACAATGGGTCCAACGACCCGAGACCCTTCGGCAACAATAGGACGCACTCTCGCTAGAGGAGGCGCACCGTATAACGATCTAACCATGTCACGAGCTTGAGGTGTAAGAGTACCCCTACGAGCAGTTTGCTTGTATCTAACCATTGTTTGAGGCTTTGAGCAGTTGGGGCAGACAGAGAGCAGGAGAGATACGCATCTGGTGATGATAAAGTTAATTGGTACAAATGAATTTAGTGTTTCTACTTTAAGAGCGTATTTATATAAATATCCGGTCCTAAAAGTCATTTATTTTTTTCAAATCAATTCAATTACTTTTAAGACCAACCTTTTATCTTTTATCCGGTCCTAAAACTCATTTTTTTAATTCAATTACTTTTAAGGCCGAGTTTTTATCTTTTATCCGGTCCTAAAACTCATTTCTTTCAATTCAATTACTTTTAAGACCGAGTTTTTATCTTTTGTCCGGTCCTAAAACTCATTTGTTTCAATTCAATTACTTTTAAGACCGAGTTTTTATCTTTTATTCGGTCCTAAAACTCATTTCTTTTTTAATTCAATTTTTCATTCAAGTAAGAATTTTTGGTTAAAAAATATTACTTTTAAGAACGGATCTTTTACAGTATCCGGTATTAAAAGTTGCCTCTTGTCAATGAATGATTCAGAGAGTCTCTCGGCTTCCACACAAACTTCCCAACTAGGCGTCTCCTCGTATTCTGAGGAACTATGCGTCTCCTCATTAATGTTTCCGGCGTATCACATTGTTCAGGATGGGTTCTCTATTTAAACTCGTTGTTACTTTACTTTCTTCACATTCATCTCCATCTCCTCCTACAACCTCCACCGTAATGGCTCCTCCACCACGACGAGGTCCTCCTGCTGGGCGAAATCCTGAGGCACCTCCATATCCTCCTCCGTTGCCTCCGAACCCGAACTTCTGGCAGCTGCTGCAGCACCTGATAGCCCGCGTCGATCATATAGACCGACGCTTTGGGCCAACTGTTTCAGGTCTATCATGCCGTCAACAACAAGCTGAACACGGTACTAGACGCCAATGACGTTGAGTACCATACCTCTGATGACGACGTCTCCGACCCTTCCCTCCCCTCCGACAACGATGGGGAGGATTAGAAATATTTATGCTTTTTTTTTGTACTACTGCTACCTCTCAAGGCAGAAAAAAAATAGAAAAAAAATAAAATGTTTAGATCCCAATCGCTTTCCTTGTACTTGTCTTTATGATGTTCTTTTCTTTTTTCTGACAGAAAGGAAACAAACAAAACATTGTCCTCTTCGTGGTGATCAACGTTAAATGTTTGCAGAATACAGTTAACAGTTAGGACCATACAAAAAAAAAACATTGTTTACCTTATTAGAATAAAAACAAACAGAGTGACAATTCTTCTCAAGTTTGGACCATCGTTGTCGTCGATCTTACTTACCCTAGTGTGAAAATTTTTCAGTGTCCTTTTCGTTATCTTATTTCTTTTTCCGACAAAAGAAAAGGGACACCGATGATGATTTTCACATCCAGGTTAAGTAAAAATGAGGACAACGAAGCACAAAGCTTGAGAAGAACGCCAGAAACTCGATTGTCTTGAACCCTAATGATTTGTCTGAAAACCAAGTCACCAACTCTATTTAAAGGAAGACTATTAGGACCGGACATATAACAAATCCGCGGTCCTAAAAGTTAAGCCATATTTTAAAAATAAACGAAAATTTGAAGTTAGGAGCGGAAACTTAATAAATATACGGTCCTAAAAGTTTCGGCAATATTAAAAATAAACGAAGACTTTTAAGACTTGGCTCCTAACAAATACACGGTCCTAAATGTCTATTCACATTCTTTGGAATTTTACGAAGAATTTTAGGACTTGATATTAATTAAATATACGGTCCTAAAATTCTAGCCGTATATTTTAGAGACATTTAGGACCGGATATGTGACATATATACGGTCCTAAAAGTCTACCCATATTTTTTTAGAAGACGAAGACTTTTAGGACCGGGTATTTGACTTATATACGGTCCTAAAAGTCTACCCATACTTTTTAGATTTAGACAAAGACTTTTAGGACCAGATATTTGTTAAATATACGGTCTTAAAATGGACGAAGACCTTTAGGACCGGACTTTTAACAAATATACGGTCCTAAAAGTCGCGAATACTTTTCAGAGTCTCTTATGGCTCATTTACAACATCCGCCTGTATCTCAAATTTCAAGCAATAATTAAATTGCTTTATCCACCAATCCATTCATTCAGAAACCCAAAATGGACACACACAAATTGTTCGAAAAAATAAACAAATTTATTATTGAATTGCATTGCGTTATATTTACAAATGAATGAATTAGCTAGTCGAAAAAATAAACAAATGTATGTACAGAAGGCTATTGTTGCTACAACATATATTATTTACAAATGAATTAATTTAGGACATTAATTATTGTCCCGACTTTGATTTTCTAAGACCGGTTTATACGAGATATTCACAAAACACATGGCGTATGTGCTCCACTTCATCATCATCAAATGGCTTTTCACGGGCAAACCTCTCGTAACATCAAAGACGAAACAAAAATAACATATTACGTGCATATTTCATATGAAACATTAAGCCATCGTGTGAGAATTCATCATAACATTTTACCTTTGCGGCCAATTTAGTCTTTCCCTCCGTCACAATATCATATATGTGTTTCATGACGTAAGGGTCACATAAGTTCGATTCTGGCGGTTGCCGACGGGTCTAAAAAAGAACAAGAAATATATAAGAGCATATATAGCTTACTGACCAAGTTCACAAGACAGTTATGCCATGTCCAAATATGTACTAACCAATGGTTGGTACCATTTAGGGTCTTTGAGATCAAACTCACACCTTTTTTTACCGTTCTTTGGAAGGTCGTCATGCCACTATCATCAAAATCACAAATTTATCAATAATGTTCACTGAAAATTCACAACAGAGATTTCAGACAAGACAATCAAAATGACATTCTTACTTGTTGATGATCTGCTTCAACGTAGGCAATGGATCGCTGTGAGTGGAGCATAAGAAGATAACATAATGCCACTCCATGTTCATGACGACCAACTGATAGTTGTTGCTGAAATTTCAATACAGATAAAGTACTCGGTGATATATATATATATATATATATATATATATATATATATATATATATATATATATATATATATATATATATGTAGCGAGAATTAAGTGAATTGCGGACAAGAATTGTGATATATATGTACCCGAGCCAAATGTGGAAACAAGCACACCTTTCTTGGCACTTCACACACCCTCTTTGATATGTAATCCTGTCTCATTTCCTTGGATGTTGTACTTGCATACACTGGGCACAAGAATCCAAAATCCTCGATTCTGCCCTGTTGAACAAGTTTCTCATGCATGCACCTACAAGAATGACATCGATCAGGGAATTAGTATATATGTATGTGTGTCTAAACGGTGCATTTAAATTATGTAATCAAGGAAGAAGATACTTACTTCATAAATACTTGAACACATGCACTAGTAACCTGCTCTCCAGGAAGCAGCATGGACTCTACATCTTCATTATCAACTAAAAGCGGTTGAGGATGATCGAGGTCTACTACTTCATTGACAGGCCATGATTTATCTTTAAACCATCTGTTGGCTACCAAATCGGATATTTTTTCCTTGGCCGTCAAGTTAGCAGTAGGGGATGGAACTTGAGAAGGGGGTTGAACTTGAGGAGGGGGTGGAGCTTGACGAAGGGATGGAGATTGAGGAGGAGTAGAGAGCTCTACAAGCTTCACTGGCCAAGAGATGAAGGTTCCCTTGACATCACTCACAAGCTTCAGCTCATCAGTTGGGAGAGGGATAGATGCATCAAAGATCACCTCTTCAACTGACACTCTGACTTCATCATCATCCATTTGTTGGTGGTGTACAGTTGATCCCAAGTTGTGGACAGTCCCTTTAGCAACCAATTGTCTAAGACTATCACGATCCTCCACATATAGATGACAAGGTTGCTTTGTAGCCTAGCTCTCTGGCCTCTGATTCCTCATTTAATTTGGCAACCGTCTGATCCATCTCGTCCCGGGTAATCAAACTTTGTGTGTGGCATTTGGATTTACCAAAGTATTACTTTAGGCCTACCTGTCCTCCAATCCCCCTTACACGCCCCGAGTGATCTGGTTTTTCGGTCGCAACGGTCAGAACATCATTCCTCCTGTTCGACGCAAAAGATCCCTCTACCTCTTTCTTTTTAAGATCTTCCTGTAAGATACAGATAACGAGAAGCTTAGTGATGAAACATGTTTAGTAAGTAAAAAATAACAATATCGATACTTACAATTCGTTCAGCAACTACACGAGTTTTTTCACTCGTGTAGGCGCCGCTTGACTTTTGCCGAATATACAACCACAAGTCCTCGCGAAGTATTGGAGATGGCGGCTGGTCAACTACCGTAGAAGGATTGGATTCAGCTTCATCTTCCAATCTCTTCCGCTTGGCTGCCATCAAATCTTTTTCGGCCTTTTCATATCCGCCGCGAGAAGCCCTGTGTGGGCAATCATTCTTTCTCCCGATCTCTTGGTATTTTTCCCTTCTTTTCAGTGAATCAGGATTGAAAACAACTATCAATTATGAATTCCAGCCATTTTTCTAACAGAAATTAGAGAACTTCTTCTTGATATGAACGTCAAACATTAGTCAAATTCACTTCATCAAGTTTCAACATTTTACTTAAGGAGGATGTAGCATTGTAGAAGAAATTGGGAGAACCAAAGGAAAGGGAGTTGCAGAATTGCTGCCAACTCAGTCAATTCATTCATTCATCATAAATGGTTCCTACACATATTGGAATAACTAACTAACTACTTGCACCGAAACCATTACACAGTTAACATACTAACTAACTAACAGCAACGTCTAACCATATTACACAGTTTACATATTAGACTTGCATGGAACTAGGACATACTCCTCTCATGCAGGACAAAGGCAGGAAATGCATACTTCTATTCACATACCAAACCATTTAACTAACAGGATTAGATGTACACAATAACATTCACATATCCGCACATGTTAATAAGCAAACAAAAGTGCAAACAAAACTAAATATAAACTCACGAGCTTGAGGAGTGGTCCGCAATGAACAAATTGTTGCCAAGTTTGTTCGTCAAGAAATTTGTACTTGTCCCAGGGTTTATGGTCAGGCTTCACCTCGGCAAAAATATACGTGTTAGCCAGAAAGGTCTTAAACTTCCTGAACCGCTCAGCACATTAAGACAATGTTGAGTCTTTCAACTTCTCAAAGTCAGGGACGGTGTATGTAAGCCGGACAGTGTCCCAAATAGGATCCTTTATCGTGCTTTTGTCCACATCTTTCCACTCATCTATGTGCCGCTTCTACCACGGCGTGCACGGCGTTGAGGAGGCTCATTGTGAGATGAAGAGGGTTCGTTCGTCTGACCCACACCAGTCAAAGCGATGGCGGAGTTCCAGGAACATGAGTGGAATCATTTTCACCGTTCATTTTCAAGAAAGTAGAGAGGAATGCTTGAGCAAATGAGGGAGTAACAGAGGCTAACAGTACGTGGGGCGAGGAAGAGAGGTAATGCAACAGGAAGGGTTTCGCAACGTGAACAGGGGTTCGTTCTTCAGTGAGAGTGACAAAAGCTTCTGCGTGAAGAAACGTATATTTGGCGCCTCATTTTTAAGGCCAGGACAAATGAGTATACACGGTCTTAAAGGTTAACCTTTAAGACCAGGTCTTTCTAAAACTCCGGTCTTAAAATTAATTATTTTTTATTTAAACTTTAGTACCTGGCTTTGATTATACGAACGATCTTAAAAGTCTAACTTTGAAGACCAGGTCTATCTCTATCTCCTGGTCTTAAAATTAATTAATTTTTTATTTAAACTTTAGTACCAGGCCATATTTTAAGTCCGGTCTTAAAAGTCTAACTTTTAAGACCTGTATTATAAATGTTCAGTCTTAAAACTTTAATACATTTATATTTAATTTTTTCCGTATTATTTTGGAGTGTAGAAAATATAAGTCTGGCTGAATGAGATTTTTCCATAAAGTAATTGATATTTCAATTTTTTTAATAACAATTTTAAGACCGGTTGTTATTTTAATAGGTCTGGATAAGACCTATGAAAAAATGACCCAGTATAAGAAGTTCTTTATATTTACAAATCTGCTACCGGTCATAGCTTTAGGACCGGTCCTTCGATAGTCCGGTCTAAATGTGGCGGTCTTAAAGCCCTTTATTGTATAAGAAGTTCTTTTTATTTACAAAACTGCTACCGGTCACACCTTTAAGACCGGGGCGTCGATGATCCACTCTAAATGAGGCGGTCTTAAAGCCCTTTTTTGCACTAGTGGGTTCTTTTATTGGGACCACATAGAAATTTTCTTAAGAAAAAGTAGTTAGCATTACAATACATGTTAGATCAAACATTCATTTAAAAGCTACCCTATATTTAGAATGGATGGAGTGTGTGATGTGTTTGTGTATAAGCTGAAACAAAACTCCTCCTACATATTTATTTTAAACTCTGTAAAAACACTTCTAAAAAGTTAACACAACCAAGTACTAATTTATAAGTATTGAAAAAAAAAGTTAGTTCGATCTTTGATTTTCTTTTTAAAAAAATTCAATTGTTTTAATTTTACTTTTATTAACTATATTAATTGTGTAATTCTTGAAACATATTATGCAACTCCTGAGGAACAATACCAGAGTACTAGGAAAAAAAAACCAGAGAGAAATCACTATGAGGTTTTAATTAATATAATAAGGAATTTAATCACCAAAAAATCTTAATGACAAGTGAGTAACATGAACCTGTTATAATTTCCTCCACTAAAACTTATGATTACATGTTGCTCACTCATTATGAGACTTTTTAATAATTACATTCTTTTATTGTGACCTTATAGTGATTTTAAAAAAAAAAAAAAAACTAGTTAGCACTACAATACACGTTAGATTTTTTTTTTTTTTTAATTTATTTATTTATTGCTCAAGAAAATACACGTTAGATCAAACATTACATTTAAAAGCTTCCCTATATTTTGTCCAAAAAAAAGCTATATATATATATATATGTATGTTAGAAATAAGATGATATGTACAGATCATGATGACTAATATGTGTGCTTTGTAAGTACAAGAGCGTCGTATATGAGAAAGTTAAAGATGTGTTTGTGCATATATATATATGTGTGTGTATGTGTGTGTGTATATATATTGTGTCTGTGTGTTTGAAACAAGATGATATGCACAGATCATGATGAATAATGTGTGCTTTGTAAGTACAAGAGCGTCGTATATGAGAAAGTTAAAGAGGGGTAAGATATCATTCACTGAATTGGGGAGATATGAGTGCATTTCAGGGGACAGTGTGGGGAATGAAAGAGAAATTCACTTTGGAAGCTTTATGTTTGTCTTCTTCATTTTCTCATACTTATCACTGAGTCTGACATGGTAAATAAAGCAATTATCATATTCCATGGTGGGATTCTTCAGAACTGGTCATTGCTGGTAGGCCCCTCTTATTCCTTTCATTTGGCTCATACGTACGTTATATGTCAGGTTCAGTGAACCACAACAATTATTTCACATGCACGCACTCACACATGCACACACACCAGAACACACACCAACGCGTGCGCGCATACAAAATATGAAAATCATGACTTATAAACAATATCAATTTGGTCTATCCTTTCTTAGGGGCCAACATTACAACAACAATAACAAAAGCCTATCCCACTAGGCGAGATTGGCTACATGGACTACATGACATTATTGTGTTCTATCAATAATCAAATCTTTACATAGATTGGTAACCAAAATATTTCGTTTGATAACTTCATTGATTTTTCTTTTAACATTTCTAGACCTTTTTTAGAAAACTTTATACTACTTGATCTACTCTGTCACTTACTCTATATTTGAATGGAGGAAAAAGTGAAAGAAAGATAGAGGGCATGAAATCACTACTACATATTTGCTTTTATTTAACGATTATTTTTACCTATATTTAATGGTTTATCTGAGTGCTAAGTATATATTTATATTTAACAGTTGTTTAATTATCAGCATTATATATCAGGCTATATATTTTACGTTTTTTAGTCGATGACTGTTAAATAGAATAAATAATATTGAAAACCGTGAAATATAGTTCACAATACTTTACAGTTCAAATGACGAACAGTAAAGTATTTGACATTAGTTTTGGTCATTTAAAATGAGTTTATTGGACGGTTTTTAATTTATAACTGTAAAATATTTTGATATATACTTCATGATTGTTTAAAATGGCTACTATATAGCCAAAACAGAAACCAAAAGATAGCAAAAGTGAAACCAAAATAGAAACAAAAAACAAAACCATGTATGAACTACCTAAATTAAGAACCTAACTGAGAATCTAACATATACTTAAACAAAAAAATGGCTACTCTATAGCTAATTGATCCATTCTGTAGCTACTCACTGGCGATTAACAATCATAACCAACTCTTCTATGACTTCTTCAATTTAAGCGGGCGAATAGTGCTCACAATAACTATATATCTACAAAGTACTGTAGCCAACAACAAATTAAATATGTTAAAATATATATGATTTGACATTTAATTGAATTAGTTAAACACACATACATATGTATACACACACATGTACATACCTTAGTAGTAATGGAGACAGGATTGTGGGTGATTACGTCCTTCATGACACTGTAGTCGTAGAGCTCTAATCTGGTTCCCATAGACACTATAAACAAACAAATTATAAAAGGAACACAAATAAACAACCCTGACAAGGAAATGAACACAAATGAAATATATATCGATGGATTACCTTTACACTCTTCCATTTGTAAACAAATTCACAGCTGCAGCCACGTAATGGGGACAGTTGAGGCCTTCATCTGTAACGTAATAGTAAACAACTATGACTACAAGATACAAAATTAAAGCACCAAATTTATGATAAGACAATAACAAATTAAAGTACCAAATTAAAATTAAGTGCACATACTTATTGACTACCTTGATCATCTGTGGTCGATTGTCCGTATCCCATGAACTGAATCAAAGTACCAAATCCTTTGCTTGAAAGGATTTAGCACGATGAGGAGCCAATAACCCCTAAGCACAATAAACATAATGAGAACAAAACTCCTTAATTAAGAAACAATTTACCAAAGTTGACAATATTGAGAGAGAGACGCTGGGATGTTATAATCGGTATCAGAGCCAAACTCAAGTCGATGTGGACCAATGTGTCAACGAGGATGCTGGGCTCAAAGGGTGGGTGGGGTATTATGTCCCAAATTGGCTAGGGACGGGAACAAAAGACATCTTATAACGGTTTAGATACCTCTCCCTCTCGACCCGTTTTGAAGCCGTGAAGGACGATCGGACCCAAAGCGAACAATATCTAGAGCGAGGCACTCAGATGTTACAAATTGTATCAAAACCAAGTTCAAGTCGATGTGGGCCAATGTGCTAGCGAGGACACCATGCATCTTTCTTGTCGTTATCTAATCCTTCTTGTTGTCATCTACGTGGAATCCAAACCAAAAAACACACAAATCAACTTGTTAGTGTTAGATATACACTATAAAAAAACTTCAAATTAGGGACGGAATTATTGACGGAAAAAATTCCATAAAAAATTACTGACCAAATTTTGTCGGTAATGTATTATGCCACGGTTTTTCTGCGACAGACGTTTTCCGTCAAAAATCCAATTACCAAATTCCGTTTGTAATTCTGTCGATAATACAAAGTTTTTTTGTAGTGATACTAGTTAATTAACAAGATATTATTAATTATGTAGCATCATATCTTACCTCCATTTCATCCCAGACAACCTTCCTTATTGACTTAGTTGTCTTCTAGTTTTTCAAAATGATAGGCACGTTGCTTTTTGCCGCATACTTGAGGTAGATAATGAACATGTCAAATTTCATAACTTCACCTTTCTTGTTTCATCTCATATTAAGTTTCCTCCTCTCACTCTTTGCTTTCTAGATCTCATTCATCACAACAAAAGCCTTCCTTAGCGCTTTTTCCTCTTATGCCACAAGTCGTGCTTCCTCATTCTGGGCACTAGATAGGGCAACAGAAGGGGCGGCTTCAGTGGAGGGGGTGGAGGACATGGCTCGAGCGAGGGTTAAGGCCCTTAGTACTTTAGCCACTATCAGATGTCGACATATTAACCTGTAGCAAATTTTGACATATTAAGCAAAATCATGATTACTTCACATAGGCTTAAGCTAAATTTAATTTAAACATCACAATATCATGCAAAATGATAGCCAATTGGGCATTTCCTCAAGTTGAAACTGAAATCTATATGCACAACTAGATTACCCAAATTCCTGCAGCAGCCAAAATATAAAATTTGGCATGAAAGTTCATGATCATGTCATGAATGCAGTAGCTAGTCTCAAACTTTAAAGATATGGAATGGCTAATTGAAACTTTTAGGATAATATAAATGTCAATTCAAGTAACCACCTGATTAAACTCAAAATGGAAAAGGTTTTGTACATTCTACCCACCACCCATAACAGAGCAACAAGCATAGGTTTGTGAGTTTTGAAGAACCCTAAACCTAGAACCCAGAAATTTCTCAACGTATAAATGAATGTTGCATCAAGTTCGAATCATTAACTCTAGTCAAGGGTAGAAATTTCTCACCTTTATCCGGATGGGCGCAAAACTTTTAGAGCTTTGAAGAACCCAGAACCCAAAACAAGTCACGAATGCCTTCACAGAGAGGGAAAATAATGGTGGGGATGCTGGAAAAGAGTGGTCGGAGCTTTTAACTAGGTGCGCGGAGAAATGAGGGAAGTTTGAAATCGCGATAAAATAGGGTTGGAAATGGATTTGAAAGCCCTATATGTAACTGTTTATTTTGAAAAAGCATCATATATATAAGTTTAAGGTGTTTCCATAAACAATCATCATGTGTTGAAAGAATATATTTAATAGTGTTTTACATACAACTATCAAGTAAACGAAACTATTTTTTCCAAAAAAAAAAAAAACAAACTTACATATCATGGTGGCCATATGAAATCATCAAATATTGATAGCATTTATTTAACAGTGTTTTACATACAACCGTCAAGTATATGATACCATTTTTTTTGTAAAAAAACCAAACTTATATATCCCGATGCTTATATAAAACCGTCAAATATTATCTCATATTCTTAACGGTTCTTTTAAATAACTTTTATCTATTTCATTCTCTTAACTTTGCCTTTGTATATTTCACGGTTTCATGAAAATTGTTAAGTATGGAGCGTTAACTATGTGCTAATATGTAGTAGTGAATATTATGAAGGAAAATTTCCTAAAATAGCCAAAAATAAAAAAATAAAAATTCCCATGTGGTATTTTTTCTCTCCCCCAATTTTCTTTCCATATAAACATGGGCTCAAAGACTAACAATTATAGGGGTTTGGGTTCTCTCAGAATTCTTTGTCTCATTTTCTTCTCAAAAGCCCATCTCCAACCTCAGGTTAAGAAAATAAATGGTTTGGATTTCATATTTTATAAAAATATTATTTTAAATATAAATAAATAAATTTAAATTGTTAGAATATGATGTACACCATTCATAACTACAACACAAACACAATTTAAAGCTGGAAAAAAACCAAAGAAAATCATTATTATAACAAGTGAGCATATGATGAGCCTGCTATCATTTCCTGCACTAAAACTTATCATTGCATACTACTTACTTATTGTGAGACTTTTTAGTGATTACATTTTTTTATTCAGACCTCATTGCGTTTTTCTAAAAAAAAAACTAGTTAGCATTACAATACATGTTAGATCAAACATTACACATAAAACCTTCCTTATATTTTGTCCCAAAAACAATAGCTACCCTATATTTAGAATTCGAGGGAGTGTGTGATGTGTTTGTGCATATATATATATGTGTGTGTATGTGTGTGTGTATATATATTGTGTCTGTGTGTTTGAAACAAGATGATATGCACAGATCATGATGAATAATGTGTGCTTTGTAAGTACAAGAGCGTCGTATATGAGAAAGTTAAAGAGGGGTAAGATATCATTCACTGAATTGGGGAGATATGAGTGCATTTCAGGGGACAGTGTGGGGAATGAAAGAGAAATTCACTTTGGCAGCTTTATGTTTGTCTTCTTCATTTTCTCATACTTACCACTGAGTCTGACATGGTAAATAAAGCAATTACTATCATATTCCATGGTGGGATTCTTCAGAAATACTATTAATTATGCAGATTATACACACAGACACATATGCATTAAATTTCAACGTCTAATTCTACCCAAAAAAAAAACTAAATCAACGTCTAAATTAAGTCGTCTTCAAATTGTATTCTGCCTATACTCTGATCATAAACATAATTGAAGAGGTTGATCTCACACACACACACATTCTGTGTGTGTAGACATACACACCTATATATTCATACATATGTATGTATGTATGTATGTATGTCTACACACACACACATACATACATACATATACATATATACGCACACACACACATATATCCTCAGTCCTAAACATAGAATTCTGATTAATTAAGTGGTCGTTTGGGAAATGAAAATCACTTTTCCATAAGTCGAGATAAAACTTCACTTACATACTTACTTCAAACTCCATAAAATCACTTCTAAAAAGGTTTAATAAACAAGCACAAATTTAGACATATTAAAAAAAATTAGTTTGACCTTTGATATTTAAAAAAAAAAAATCAATTATTTTAATTTTAATTTTATTAACCATATTAAAGGTGTAATTCCTGAAATATATTATGTAACTACGGGATTGGCTACCATTCTCTTCTCATCCTCTCCCCTCTATTACTAATCTCAACATTTGGATTGAAATCTAAGGGGTTTAGATTTAATATTTTATAAAAAATATTAATAAAATATCAAATTATTAAAAAGTTAAATTTTAGTTATGATAATTTAAAATTGCAATAAAAATTATCTAAAAATAATATTTTTATAAAACATTAAATCTGAACTGCTAATATTTCAATATAAAAGTTGAGATGAGTAGTGGATAGGAAAAGGATGGGAGGAGAACGATAAGAGCAAGGATAGAAGCCAATTCATGTAATTCCAGTCAAAAAAGACAAGAGTATTAGAGTTGGAAAAAAAAAAAAAAACCCAGAGAAAATCACTATTATAACAAGTGAGTAGCATGAACTTGCTATCATTTCCTACACTAAACCTTATCATTGCATGCTACTCACTTATTGTGAGACTTAGTTCTTTTATTGGGACTTCATAGAGATTTTCTTAAGAAAAAGTAGTTAGCATTACAATACTTGTTAGATCAAACATTCATTTAAAAGCTACCCTATATTTAGAATTGGAGGGAGTGTGTGATGTGTTTGTGCATATATCTGTGTGTGTGTGTTGTTTTGAAACAAGATGATATGCACAGATCATGATGACTAATATGTGTGCTTTGTAAGTGCAAGAGCGTCGCATATGAGAAAGTTAAAGAGGGGTAAGATATGATTCACTGAATTTAAGAGATATGAGTGCATTTCAGGGAACAGTGGGGGAATGAAAGAGAAATTCACTTTGGAAGCTTTATTGGTAGGCCCCTCATACTTATCACTGTGTCAGACATGGTAAATAAAGCAATTACTATCATATTCCATGGTGGAATTCTTCAGAACTGGCCATTTTTGGCAGGCCCCTCTTATTCCTTCCATTTGGCTCATATATACGTTATATGCTAGGTCAGTGAAGCACAACAATTATTTTTCACTCACACACACAAAAATATTAAAATCATGACTTCACATAAAAAATATCAATTTGGTCTATCCTTTCACAGGGGCCAACATTACTACAACAATAACAAGCCTTGCCGCTATATTTAGAATTGGAGGAAGTGTGTACCCTAAACCCTATACAAAGTGGGAGACACAAAGATAATGATCCAGCAATAACTTAAGACCAGATAAAAGGAGCAAAACACCAGCAAAGGCAGCATCAGTGACGAAGGTCGATGTACCCAATTCAGAGTGTAAGCCACTTCCATTTAGCAATCCACCCGGCTACCAAATCTACTCCCATAAAAAAATAAATGCAAGAATGGATCCCGATCAAATTCCTTGAGACCATAATACACCCAAGGAGGACATAATTCATTCTTTACTATGTGACATTTTAGCTAAATGGTATGCTAAGTTAATCTCTTCTCTAAGATCGTGACAAATGTCAACTCGTTAATTTCTTTGCAAAGCAAACATAATGTCATCAATAATATTTCTAAACCGGTGGTTAATTTCAAAACCCGTTATAACTAAATTAACTACTTCTATGCAATCAGAAAAGAGAATGATTTTCCCCAAACCTTTAGCTCAATATAAGTTTAGACCATGCAAGATCTCAAACAGTTCCACAACAGCAGGAGGAACATCCATTAACTTATATATATATATATATCATCGTCACGAATGACTCCGCCACAATTGTTTCCACCATGCTTCAACACTGATCCATTCACCTACCATTTGGTGTATTGGTCTTCAAACTATTTTATAAGAATTAAATATTGGTCTCAGGTTCAAATCTGACATTGGTATGTTTGTGTGCGTGAAGGTGTTTAAATTGTTTAAAATAAAAAATGACTAAAAATATTGGTGTCCTCTGTAACCACTTGTTGTATCACTTACGCAGGAATAATTGTTATCTAGAAGTTACCCCTAGTCCTAGTCCTTGGGTTCAACTGACAAAGAGGTTGGACACTCTCACTAAAAGGGAGGGGGTTCGATCCTGAAGTTGGTCAAGGCGTTAGGGGAGACATCCTTGAGGTCTATGAAGCAACGGTAACCCAGACTAAGGTGGAAACATGTGTACTCTTAGTCCTGAATTCCTTACGGAGTGGGCTCCAAGCACTTTGTCCTTGGGTGTAAGTGAGTCCAACCCTTTCCAAATTTTTTTTTATCAAAACATAAAAATGTTATCTAGAAGTTTTTTTGCCCCCAAAAGTGTCGTCATTTTCAAAAACCCCCGATAAAATGAAGCCTATATATATGGCCAGGAACTAGATAGGACCTTTTTGTCACGTACATTCGCTTTCTGGATGCTTAATTATATTAATTAGGGTTAAGTACCAATTTTACCCTGAAAATATACCCCCAGAAGCAATTTTACCCTGAAAGTTTTTTTAGGTTCAATTTTGTCCCGGAAGTATAAAAAAAGAGCAATGTTGTCCTCCCTTAATGGTAGACACTGACGGCATTAGCACACACTCAAGTGTGTGCAGACAAATTTTTTTTTTTTACAAGCGCTCACTCGAGTGTGTGCTTGAAAAAACAAAATTGTCTGTACACACTCGAACTCAAGTGTGAGGCATCACACACGAGTGTTTTGTAACTCCATCAATATGTACCATTATGGGAGGGCAACATTGCTCCCTTTTGATACTTCCGGGTAAAATTGAACCCAAAAAACTTTCGGGCAAAATTGCTTCTGGGGGTATACTTCTAGGACAAAATTAGTACTTAACCCTATTAATTAAACAAAAGATAAAATTGACAAACCCAAGCTTTAATTCCTGGGGGGGAAAAACAGAGAAGATACAAATATACCAATCTACTTTTTGTACTAGATTCAGACCTCTCCACAACCAACCCGAAAATCTAATGAACACCACCCAAAACTTAAAACGAATTTATTGCGGGCACAAAGCAAACATGAAGCAAATGTGTATTGCTGGCACTACATGAAAACCCTAACCACAGGCGTAAGATCTTTGAAGATATTAAAAATAGGGGCTTTTTGACCCTTTTGCCCTTAAATAATTAATAACCAAAATGCCCCTATATGAAACCATATCACCCTTTTGCCCCTATTTAGTCGATTACAACTCGATATGTAGTCGACTAAACAGTGCCAATTTTTTTTTTTTTTAATGTTTTCCCGTATGTAATCAACTGAGCTACAACACTTAGTCGATTACACCACGTCAGATCTGTTTTTTTTTTTTTAAATCTCATTTGGAGCAAATCAGAACCCTTATAGTCGATTAAACTACCCAAGCATCTCTCCCTCGAAATTTTTCCCCAAAAGCTCCTTGAATCCGTTGGTGGGTTGAGAAGGGATCTAAAATCTAGTGGCATTTGCGTTGAGAAGGGATCTACACATACACACACACACATATTTCACAGCTAGGTTTTTCCCATGCTCAACGTTAACCTTTACATATATTAGCAAATTTTTCCCTATTCCCTTGGATACTCAACGCCTCATGACAGCAAGCATATATATATATATATATATATATATATATATATATATATATATATATATATATATATATATATATCCCTTCTCAACGCAAAATGCCACTAGATTTTAGATCCCTTCTCAACCCACCAACGGATTCAATGTGTTTTTTGTTAACTCTCGTATGTTTTGATGATAACAAACACTGATCTTTTGGATTGATAAACTGCCAAAGCATGCTCGAGCAGCGAACTAGTATGCCCGAGCATCATCGGGTTAAGAACATGAGAAACTTACCAACTTAAGTTGGTTGCCCGAGCAATAAGTAAGTGTTGCTCGAGCATAGTGCTCGAGCAGAGGTAAATAAGTGCTCGAGCAAGTATCACATTCTTTTTAGTCTTTAAGCTTTGCTCGTCTTATGTTCGAGCATGGTTAAGTCATGCTCGAGCAAAGATCTTTGGAGTAGAAGTAAAGAGGTCGCTTGAGCAGTGTCATTCGTTCCCTAAGTTTTCGTCTCTGGATAACTCATGCCCGAGCATGAATATAGCATGCTCGAGCAGTGTGCTCGAGCAAGGGAATTAGGTTGCTCGAGCAACATCGCTAAGTCCTATTTACCTTCTCTTTATGACTTGTGCCTGAGCAAGATTGTATCTTGCCCGAGCAAAGATGCTCGAGCAAGCATCAAAAGATACTCGAGCAAGCATCAGAAGATGCTCGAGCAGGCATGTCTCTTGTCTTTAAAAACTCTCGGCCTCACCCATGCCCGAGCACCATTACTAGCATGCCCGAGCATTGGCGACACTGTCACTGGATCATGCCCAAGCATGGAGATTAGTTTGCCCGAGCATCAACGTTCACTAAACTTTTTCTTCTTCTTAAAATAGCCATGCTCGAGCAATCATCCTTAAGTGCTCGAGCAGATGCTTGGTGTTGCCCGAGCATAGGTCGATACTTTGAATTTATAACACACTTCTTGGAGTGATGCCCGAGCAAGCTTGAGGTCATGCCCGAGCATGATCACCCTCTGTTCTGTAAAACAAAATGTTTTTAAAATTCAAATCTCATGGGTTATCTTCAATTGCTCTCTTGACTTACTCAATATTATTTAAACTATACACTAATCATCATCCAAGTGTATTACAGGTTGCTAACCATTGTTTTAAATGAAAAGCAATAGTTCTGACAGAAGCATTAAATGCAGTTGCCATAGCTGTGATATCCTCGGTAACCACCTTCTGAGCAAATGAAAAGCACTTACTGATATTCTGCCTTTGCATTCAATGCTATTTCACAACGGGAAAAAACAAAAGGAATGAAGATAATGTTGGAACTGCAAATCCACCTGGATTATTTGAACGATGAAAAATGTTAACCGAGCGTCATTTGTCTAACGGAAAGATTTGAGACTCACAACGGTTAAATCTTCAAGCTTCTCCAACGGCCATAAATAGTTCAACTATAAATACTGGAAGCATTGAATTCGTCACCTACCAAAACGTTGTGCATTCAATTCGAATTTATTACAACTACTATTGTTTCATTAATATCTTCGGATATCTTGTGTACAGTGTTTAACCTTTATCTACTCGTGAGGAGTTTCCAAACACTTATTTTGATCATTGTTTTGTAAAATCTTAAGGTTGTGGAACCTTAAGTGTGGGTGTACAATTACAACTTGTAAGGGGGAGCGAGTCCGAGAGTGAAAGGATCGTTCTATACAGTGTGTGTAATTGTGTTCTTTTGAAGAGTTAGTGAAAATCCAAAGGTGTACTTGGGGACTGGATGTAGGTCAAAGTATTAGACCGAACCAGTATAAATTGTCTTGTGTCTTATTCCTGTTTATCCTTGTTTGTGTTTATCTCGTGTGGTTCTTGCGAAAAAGATTTTTGAGATCGCCTATTCATCCCCTCTCTAGGTGATATTTCATCTTCACTTTTGGGGAAAAATTTCGAGGGGGAGAGGCTTGGGTAGTTTAATCAATTATAAGGTTTCTGATTTGCCCCAAATGGGGTTTTAAAAAAATAGATCTAGCATGGTGTGATCAATTAAGTATTGTAGCTTAGCCAATTACATTACGGGAAAACATAAAAAAAAAAAAAGGCACTGTTTAGTCGATTACATACCTGGTTAACTCTATTTTAAAATTTAACAAATTTTTAATTTTACTCCTATTTAATAGACAATATAGCATTTAAAACCACAATCAATATAATAATGAATGAATGGTATAATTGTACATTTAAGGGGAATTACATGTACGAGTCATATGGAAGAGGGAAAAATAATAATAAGCAAGTCCCTTGAAATCTGATTGCATTAAAATCCAATGAAACTTAGGTTTTATTAATTGAAATTGTGAATATACCACTTTGTCCTCATTAATTTGAGTATTGAATGACAAGTTAAAGTGCTACCAATTAAGCAACCAATGACAAGTCCTCAAGTCGTTCGTGAGACCCTAACCCCTAACTTATCATGGGTTGTTCAATGATTTGTCATTGGTTACTCAAATTAACAAAAACAAAGTATTCTTTTCTTTAATACAATTTGATTATTTTAAGGGATTTGGTTATAATTTTTTCTCTTCCTTAGGGTGTATGTAATTCTCCCAAATTCTAAATTATCATGCTTTGCAGATCTGGCTTCCATCCTCTTCTCTTCCCATCCTCTTCCTCATCTGAGTCGTCAGATGAATATCTGGACGGTGTAAATTTTTTTTAATAAATTACCGCATGCGGTCCACTTACCGCATGTGGTAAATTATTAGGTGTTTTTTGGGCAGTGGACTATAGCTGCTCCCCATGCTGCGATGTTGGTATGCTTTAATGGGTGTGCGCGTTCCGGGTTTTAAATTTTCTAAATCCCAAGGAAAAAAAAAAAGGAAACAGAAACAGAGCATCGTTGAATGGAACAGTGCCCTTGTGAGGATGAAATGACGAATCCATCATATGGATTTTTTTTTTTTTTGGTCTAACATTATATGGTTATTGACCCAAACCAAAACTACAAATGCTGTCAAAAAACTTATTGGTCCCTATGAAAGTTGTTTGGGCTGATTTAGGGACCAAAAAATCTTAAAACATTCTAGTCATATTTCTTAATTCCTCCATTCATTTTCATCCTTGATTATTTTTAAGATTACTCTTCAATCAGAATTAATGTATTTTAATTACTTTTAATTTTTATAATCTCTTTCTACAATACAATTAATAAGGGCATTGTAGGAAAAAAAAAAGGGAAAAATTTCAATAAAATACCACTTAAATTTCAAAATCCTACAAAAGTGATTTTATAAAAAAAATGGGTTGTCAATTGCTTTACTATTCTTGTTAATCTTATTAATGTGGTTGTCAACATGATTTTGAAGTTTAAGTAGTATTTTTTTGTCATTTCCTCAAAAGAAATTCAATGTTACTTTAAACTTGTTTTTGAATAATTTAAATTTAAAATCTTATATCTATATTTTATTAAATAATTGTATTTTAATAATTTTTATTTTATTTTTTGTATTCATCAAAACCAAATTTGTCTCTTTTTTTTCTTCTCTCAAATAATGTTATTATTATTCAATTTTTCACTGTAAACTAGTTTCAATGCTCACTGCATGTCATATTGATCATCAGGAATACATTCATTGTAGACTATTCAGATCATCTTACTTTTTCTTTTTAAATTATGTTAATGTGTACCGAATTTAATTAAATATAATATTTTAACTGTCAGTTTCTTTTCAAAAATGATTTTTTATTTAAAAATCATTATGTGAAAAGTTTGAATTTGTACAATTAACCTTTTATTTGAATTGTGTAGATCTCACTGCAACAATATGCACAAAACAATTCCTTAGTGCATTATGGATCCCTCATGGGTCATCAGAAATCATTATAAGAGTTGCCAAGTATTTACTATATATCACAAATATACAGATAATCATAGTATTACTCTATATGGTCCTTAATATATAAGACATGTATTTGTCATCTTTCTTAAATCCTCTATTCACTATATATTATCTTTAATTATTGTTGAGGAAGTATCAATCGGAGTAAATTAGGAAAAAATTGACAAATATGAAAACAGTGTATTATATTTAGGATCAAGATCAACTCCCTAAATATATTTTATATTAGGGACGGAGGCAGTAGCTATTAACTTGTTTGTGCAAATGGCGAAAAAAAATAATATTTTCATTAAAAATAAGATATTCATTATATTTTTTATCATCACATAGTCAAAAGATTTAAAAACCATATTTTATCCAATTACTGATGAAATATTCAATGTTACCAACTATGGAGGACAAAGAGTTGCTCAATGTCATAGTCGAGTCCGTGCGACGTTACGTGACGGTGATAACTCCGCCGGCGACCAAGGCAATTGTACCGCATGCATGAACTCAGGGTCTCTTGCCAAAGCCTCTAATATTTCATAAGAAGCGCACAGCTCAATGTCGAAGCTACCTTCTTCGGCTCCGGCTTCAGCCATCAGCGTCCACTGCTGTGCATTTGCTTGGCCACCGCGAACCGCCAGAGGCCTTGTTGCGACTTCGGCAAGTGCACCGATCGTTACAAGTAATAAAGTGTGTGAGAAAAGATATCGTCCCACGAGGAATAGTATTACAGCCACTAATTAGTTATTTAAGCTTTAGTTGGATGAAATAGAGTAATAGGGGTGAATTGTAGCTAAAAAGGTTTTGAATAATTAAATAAAAATTTAAGAATCAAGAATCTCAAGAATTTCAAGAATGTTTTAGAAAAGATGATTTATAGAGAAAACGCAGCTAGGGCATAGAATTCCCCTATGTTCCTCTAAGTATTCTAATTAAATTCCTAATTGGTCATTATTCCCATAACTCGACGATCAATTCTCTAATATTTAACTAAGTCCCAATGTCTTGATGCTACCTTAGTCGTTATCTTTAAAAATAACCTAATGTCTCAGTGTTATTTAGAAAGATTATGTAAACAGGAATTATAAGATCACACAAATTTGTAAGCCTATGTCTAGGTCATGCAATTTTATGATGAGTTAAAGGTTACGGTTAAGTGCACCAACATCTCTATTGTCATGCACTAACCTATGGGCAATCTAAAAGGTGATCGATCTTTTTAGAAGGCTTTAAGTAAATATAACTCATTCAATATGGTAAATAACATTCAATCGAGAATTTCAAATAAATACTTAAATTAACATAGGGTTCATCCTCGCCCTAACTACTAAAAGGAAATTAGCCAAGCATGGCTAGGTAAAAATTAATAAGATAAATGGAAACCAGAATTGTTCTTCAGAGATTGGGGAAGGTTGATCTCTGCAATTGCTTTGATCTTCTCTCTCCAACTCCTCCTTTCTCCTCTCCTTGTGCGTCGCTTCTGTACTGCTTCTTTGCTTTTTGTTCTGTTTCTCTCTTTCGCGGCGTTCTGCTCGTTTTTTCTCCTCCTTTGCGCGTCCGTCTTCTTTTAATATATATAAAGGTTTCCGCTCGGCATGGCTTGCGTCTCGTGTGTGTCTCTTATCCAAAATAATATCCATCATATTTAAACAATATCCTTTCAACCATTAAAATCCTATGGTAATTGCTTTTGCGTGGGGTCCACGGTCTTCTTTTCATCAATTGATATATTATAGATAATATATCATACTATGTTAACTTGCTGGACGTTTCTTAATCTTAATATATATATATATATATATATATATATATATATATATATATATATATATATATATATATATAGATTCCTTTTATCTCCTTCTTAGATCACATAATATTTCCTGCATAATAAAATAGGATATCAATAGATTTTCTGTTATAATATCATTTTATCCTATATTTAGTTAAAAGATAGATAAGTACATAAAGATAATTAAATAAGTACAAAATATCAATAAATTCAATTCAATATATCCCAGAATCTAGCCTTATTTAATTATAAAATATCTACTTATCAAACTCTCCCACACTTAGATCTTTGCTTGTCCTCAAGCAAAAGAAAGAGAATTAATTATCTGAAAGGAACATTGTATATGGAATTCCTAAACAGAGAGCGATAAACCACCACACTTAGATCATATCATCAAATCTTATTTAGGTTAATGTCTTATAAGAATAGGTCACTAAGTCAATAGCCTTGAACAATTATAGTAATCTCTTAACATCTCATAATCAAAGGATCAGTGAATAATAAGATCAACAATACGATTAGTAGACGAATACTATGCTACTTAATTTTTTCCAGAAAAATTCAAATACCCCCACTAAACCAAGCTTTTCATTTAATTTAATAAGGGTCCTCAGGTAAGAAATGACTCATTCTTTTCTTTTTTTTTTTTTTTTTTTTTTTTTTGTCTTGAGCCGTTGTAGGTCCCCTTTTGACGCGACCCTGCACATGGGTGATGCAGCACCGGTTACTCAGTTATTCCAACAGGCACCTCAAGAGGCTTTTAGCCCAACTCATAACTCTCTTGGACTTTACCGTTTGACGCGACCCTGCACATGGGTGATGCAGCACCGGTTACTAAGTCAAGTCTAGAGATGTCAGCGGAGTTGTTTTTTTTTTTTTTTTTTTTTTTTTGAACAAAATGTTTACTTAGCTAGCAAGGTCATCATCTAATTTTCTAAAGAAATCATGTAGCAAAATATTCAAAACTAATAATCTGTTGATCCTATTACAAACTATTCCCTATTCTCATAGTCCATCTCAAGACTGCTACAAAAATTCAAGGCTTAGAGACTTAATTGAAACATTCTTTTCTATTTTAATTTTTGACTTGATAATATTCACTAAGATGGGGAAAACTCAAAGTTAAGGTCAATTTAAACAAACTCAAAAAATTTTCAAGGGAATTCTTTTCAATTGAATAAGAACAAGCAACAACAAAGAAATCATATCCCTACCCCACTCATAAATCAGACAGTGTCCTCAATGTTTGAACAATCAATAAAAGGAAAGGAACTAGTACTCCCCTGGTTTAGGTCTCTAACTCTGATGTGGAGTGCTCCTGTCAAAAGTCATCGGAGTGGTCATCGGCGTCCTCATGTGTGACCGCATCGTCGGAATCATTGTCGTCCTCAGCTGGTTGACAACTAGTGGGGTCAATATTCTGCTTGATGCATAGGGCCTCGACCATCCGGGTCAGATAACGCACTTGGCGTTTTAGTTGCCTAAGAGTAGTGGGATCGGTGAGGTCTCGTCACCGACACCGGTAGATTCTGAGTAGTGGATGGGCCAGGATGGGTGGGGGGCTGTGTCTGTATCGGGGTTCGCATCCTGGCATGCCTGGAGGCATCGGAGGTCCAGCTATCGATGGTGGACCACTGAATCGGGGAAGCCAACTGAACATCCATAGCTTCATTAGCTGGAATTGTGACACCTGCTCGTAGACAAAGTTGCATGATAAGTGAGCAATGTCCCAATTTGCTCTCCTTCCTTCCCGAGGTGATTGTTTGGGTAATTCTATCGGAAAGGATCGACGCTATATCGATATTTCGATTGCCCAAGATTTCATAAATGAGCACAGCCCGCTCCAAGTTGACATCACCATGGTTAGTAGATGGAAGGATGTTGCTATTGATGAAGTAAAACCGAGGACGGGCCTCCGCAGTAAGATCGATCCCGACCAATTTTCGAGGATGCCGGGTAATTTGTGTCTATCACACCGGATCGAAGAGGATGGGCAATGCGCACTCGCAGAGATTCAGCGGAATCAACAATATCGAGTCTAAATTGTTTGGGACGGATGGGGGCAAATAATTTCATATGATCTTGGAAAGCACAAGGGCTGCTGGATCATAACTAGTACCCGAAAACTCTCAATAGTGGCAGTATCAAATGGAACAGATATACCCCTAACCCAAGATATACGAGTATCCCCTATCCGTACAACATCGCATTTGCAAAAATTCTCGGCAGAGTGTACTAGAGCTATCGGTAGGAAAGTTACCAATGTCTTCCATTGGCGACGCCGGATGATTTCTTCTATTGGTGGTATACTAGGTAGGAATAGATCAATCACCCTCTCGGGGACAAAGCTCTTGGGAAGAAACCGGGACCGGTGCCGCTCCCTACTTGCTTGTGATAGAAACTTGGAACCTCTAGGAGTGGTGTGAGAGGAGGAAGAAGCTCGAGCTCTTTTTGAACCAGCAACCGGAGGGGCATATGGTGGAATAGCCTTGTCTTTGTCCTTCCCCTTGCTCATTGTGCCTTTGGACCTGAAATAATAATTAAAAGAAAAAGAAAAAGAAAATAAAAAAAAATGGAGGGGGGTTTCGACGGAGGGAGGGGAAGAATGGAGGAGGACGAAGGGGGGGTGGGGGTCGGTGGGGGGGAAGAATGGAGGAGGACGAAGGGGGGGTGGGGGTCGGCGGTGGGGGAGAGAGAGAGAGAGATATGGTGGGGGATGGGGGTCGGCGGTGAGAGAGAGAGAGAGAGAGATATGGTGGGGGAGGAAGGTAGGGTCGGCGGTGGCTTGTACAGGGGAAAGGAAGAAGACGAAAAGGGGTTTTTCTAAACTTTTTTTTTTTTTTTCAAGTTTTTTTTTTTTTTTTTTTTTTTTTGGTGCCGAGCACCGAGAGTTGGCGCGGGCGCCAAATTTAGCGCCCGGGCGCCAACTTTGTTTGAAGCCCCGTTTTTTTTTTTTTTTTTTTTTTTTTTGTATGGAGCTTATAGTTTGCTCCATACTTTTCACAACCTTCCTATCCTAGAATAACTGCTAAAACTAATAAGAATGAAAAAGAAAACTTATTGGGTTGCCTCCCAATCAGCGCTTGTTTAACGTCCTGAGCCTGACGGATAGTTTCTTAATTCTCAGCTTCTAGTGTCACGGAGGTTCTTCCTCTGTCAATGTCTCCACCATGGTAAGGCTTCAATCTCTGCCCATTTACCTTAAAAGCGTCATCGGTGCAATGACAATTGCACCAAAAGGTGTAACCTCTTTCACTATAAACGGTCCTGACCACCTAGACTTCAATTTCCTGGAAAAGTTTTAAACGAGAGTTATAAAGTAATACCTGCTGTCCCGGATGAAACTCTTTTGGAAGAATCCTCTTGTCATGCCATCTCTTGGTTCTCTCCTTGTAGAGGCTAGCACTCTCATATGCAAAAACTCTGAATTCATCAAGCTCATTCAACTCGAAGTAGCCTTTTTCATCGCAGATTTAACATCAAAGTTCAGCAAACTTAGTTGCCCAAAGCGCCTTATGTTCAAGCTCCACCGGGAGGTGGCAAGCTTTACCATATAACAACTGAAACGGTGACATGCCGATAGGAGTCTTGAATGCCGTTCGGTATGCCCACAAAGCATCATCAAGCTTCTGGGACCAATCCTTCCTTGACTTCCCAACAGTCTTTTCCATAATTTGCTTCAATTCCCTGTTAGAAATCTCCACTTGCCCACTAGTTTGTGGGTGATATGGAGTAGTGACACGATGAGTGACACCATATTTGCTAAGCAATGATTGAAACTGTCGGTTACAAAAATGAGTGCCTCCGTCACGATAATGGCCCTCGCACTCGAACCCGCTGAATATATTCTTTTTGAGAAAGGATATCACCACCTTAGCTTCATTAGTGGGAAGAGCAATTGCCTCTACCCACTTTGAAACATAGTCCACAACTACAAGGATGTACTTGTTGTTAAAAGAGCTTGGGAATGGCCCCATAAAATCAATTCCCCACACATCAAAAATCTCAATAACAAGAATGTTGTTGAGTGGCATCTCATGTCTCCTAGAGATATTCCCTGTTCTCGGCAATGATCACATTGCTCAACATACTTCCTAGCATCCTTATACAATGTAGGCCAATAAAAACCGCTTTGTAGTACCTTAGCGGAAGTGCGTTCTCCAAATAAATGTCCACCATAATCCGAACCATGACAATGCCGAGGATCTTATGAGTTTCCTCCTCTCGGGATACAGCACGGAGCATTCCATCTCGCACACCGAAAAATAAGAAGGGCTCATCCCGGATATACCGAACATCATGCATGAACTTCTTCCTCTCTTTGCCATGTTAGTCCCTCCGGTATCATCCCAATGGCCTTATAATTAGCAAAGTCAAGAAACCAAGGAATACCGCTAATTGCTAAGACATACTCATCCGGAAATTCATCATGAATCTCCATTTCGAATCATCTTGCGGCTCCTTAACTCGAATCCTAGACAAGTGATCGCCTACCACATTCTCTACCCCTTTCTTGTCTTTGATTTCAATCTTAAACTCTTGGAGTAGCAAGATCCAACGGAGAAGCCTTGGCTTAGCGTCTAACTTAGTCAAGAGATATTTTAGAGCAGCATGATCTGTAAAAATAATAACTTTGGAACCAATCAAATACTGTCTAAATTTATCTAATGCATAAATAACTGCAAGCATCTCCTTCTCAGTTGTTGCATAGTTCAACTGTGCCTCATTCAGAACTTTACTTGCATAATATATAACATGTAACAACTTATTCTTCCTTTGCCCCAAAACAGCTCCTATGGCGTAGTCACTGGCATCACACATCAGCTCAAACGGTAGATCCCAATCAGGTGCGGTCAGAATTGGTGCAGTTGTCAATCTTTCTTTCAACAAGTTGAATGCCATCAGACACTCTTTGTTGAAGTTAAAGTCTTCATCTTTGACCAACAACTGACTAAGTGGTTTGGTTATCTTGGAAAAATCCTTGATAAACCTTCGGTAAAAACCTGCATGACCAAGAAAACTGCGAACACTACGTACATTGGTGGGAGGGGGCAAGTCTTTGATGATTATAATCTTGGCTCTATCCACTTCTATCCCTTTATCAGATATTCTATGACCCAAGACTATCCCATCTTCACCATAAAGTGGCATTTTTCCCAATTAAGCACCAAATTACTCTCTTGACATCTTTGGAGTACACGAATTTAATTAAATATAATATTTTAACTGTCAGTTTCTTTTCAAAAATGATTTTTTATTTAAAAATCATTATGTGAAAAGTTTGAATTTGTACAATTAACCTTTTATTTGAATTGTGTAGATCTCACTGCAACAATATGCACAAAACAATTCCTTAGTGCATTATGGATCCCTCATGGGTCATCAGAAATCATTATAAGAGTTGCCAAGTATTTACTATATATCACAAATATACAGATAATCATAGTATTACTCTATATGGTCCTTAATATATAAGACATGTATTTGTCATCTTTCTTAAATCCTCTATTCACTATATATTATCTTTAATTATTGTTGAGGAAGTATCAATCGGAGTAAATTAGGAAAAAATTGACAAATATGAAAACTGTGTATTATATTTAGGATCAAGATCAACTCCTAAATATATTTTATATTAGGGACGGAGGCAGTAGCTATTAACTTGTTTGTGCAAATGGCGAAAAAAATAATATTTTCATTAAAAATAAGATATTCATTATATTTTTATCATCACATAGTCAAAAGATTTAAAAACCATATTTTATCCAATTACTGATGAAATATTCAATGTTACCAACTATGGAGGACAAAGAGTTGCTCAATGTCATAGTCGAGTCCGTGCGACGTTACGTGACGGTGATAACTCCGCCGGCGACCAAGGCAATTGTACCGCATGCATGAACTCAGGGTCTCTTGCCAAAGCCTCTAATATTTCATAAGAAGCGCACAGCTCAATGTCGAAGCTACCTTCTTCGGCTCCGGCTTCAGCCATCAGCGTCCACTGCTGTGCATTTGCTTGGCCACCGCGAACCGCCAGAGGCCTCCCCCAGCCGAAGTCAAGGTTATAAAACTTGACTCTTGGGGAGCTGCTGGTTGCCATAAACTTCCCAATTGTGGCATCTTGTGTCTGCATAGTTGGATTTCGTACCCAAGCTTCAAAGTCCCTCTTGATCTTCTCTTCCGTGCATGATGAGATTGCCTTGTTCATCTCTGAGGCAAACTTCCCTAGGCCTCCATGTCCCACTAAGTCCCTTACTTTCATCGTCACATTGGTGAATTGCACGGTAATTCCAAAATAGTCGTCTGGAATTGGTGGTTTTGAAACTCTGGAACTTGCAGATATGAGGAATCTGTAAGTGACTTCATCTTCCGGGTCAAGGTTCTGATTTCTTATCGAAGACCTCCAAACATGGGCTAAAAGAGCTTGCAGGGAGGAGATTTTGTTGCTGGTGACACTATCTTGTATCTCGGAATTAACTTTTGTTTTGAGTTGAGCAATTTTTTCTCTGTTAAAGTGGAAGATCCTCCTCGAAAATAGTGGTGATTGAGTCGTATTTGTTGACTCCTTGAGATGATGATTCTCTATTATTGCTCTGAATGGGATTGTTATTGGGCGCTCAATATTCCCATGAGGAAACCATCGTTTAAATGAAGCGAACTTTGAATTTGGCGCTATATGGTTTAGACCATTTCGAGAGATCTGAGCCCATGCGTTTAAGAAATTCCAGTAAGGCTTCACCTCAGCAATACAGTGGTTCATGAGACAAGCCATGAAGATGCCATCCAAGAGCTCTGTGACTTGAACTACCATTAATGGAACCCGAGTTCCTTCAAAGCACTTGATATTACCTGGTGGAAAAAAAGAGGAGACAATTGGAGGAACATAAGTTGGTTCAAGGATGTCGGCAATTGTAGTGTTCTCTGCGATGGCATGAACAAAGCTTACTCCGGTGTTGTTACAGGTGATGAATACAGAGTACGCGTCATCACCGCCACCACAGGGGACGACAACAAGACGGCCGGCCAGCGGCAGGAAGAAGTCGAGGGCGGAAGAAAGCGAGTTCTTCAAGTGCTCGATCACTGTTTCTTTGTGTATTGAAGATGATGATGATGAGGAGGAGGGTTTGTGAAATAGAAGCCCCTTTTGACCATACCCAAGTAATAGATATTGAAGATCAAATGGATTCAGATCGATTTGATCAGGTGAGTCACCATTTTTGAGGCAGCTTCGTGCTCTGATCGTAGTTATGGAGATGACTTTGACGGCCTCCATGAGATGGGGTGCGTGGTGTTTCTCTATTGTTGCTTTTGATTCACTGCCACTTATAGACTCGAGCAAAACCCCAAAGTCGTCGCATTTTTTATGTTAGGAAAAATAAATGAAGATAAAACAAAAAAGTTGGAAGCTGGTCCAGAAAATAAGGAGAGTTGAAATTGGTAGTGCGGCTCTGGGTAAGCACCAAATGAAGACTGCGCAACAATTTTCAGAATCTTTTGGGATTCACTGAAATGAAATTGTTTATATGGGATCTTAATGATATTTCACATTAACAAAATGTTAAACTAATATATAGAGAAGATTTTGGGATCCGTAGTGTAAAAAGTAACAAATTAGATTTTCTTTGCAGCCTTGCTATATCTACTATTATACCCAAAAATATTTAATTTTTATAAGTGTTCCTAGCGAAATTGTTTATTACTAACTTTATACCTTCGCCCTTTTGATATGTGGCATTATAATATTTCCACTATCTTATAGGAATCACATGAACGCCTAATTTTTTTTTTGAAGAATCAAATATTCTCATAACGTGGTCTTCTCAATCACAATTCACATCATGATTCTAAAATCTATTATATTTCCCTGATCCCATCATCAAAACTATATATAGTGAGGGAATATTTTCTTATTTCAGACATCATCTGAAAAATGAATAAACTAAGGACTCATTTGCCACCATCTAATATCTTATATTAGAGTGCATACTTTAATATAATGAGGTGGGTGGGCCCATGCATCAAATAAACTTCAAAAATCAAGAAGCATATTTATCAAATATCGGTTGTTGAATTGGCATTTGGCAAGCGAGACGCTAAGATGTTAGACGTATTAAATTATAGAATTTGACTCAAAATTTTATGAAATTATATTTTAGCCTTTTAAAAATTTAAATATTTTCACTTTAGTTTCTATTAGAGGTTTAATGAAGGGACTAAAATGAAAATATTAAAATATATGAGGCAAAAATATAATTTTATAAATTTTTGGGTCCAATTCTATAATTTTCTCTGCCTAATTTCAAATGCTGGCTCCATTATGTTCTATTATGTAATTTTTGCCCCCTAATTTCAAATCCTGGCTCTGCCTCTTGACTCAGACTTTAAATTTATAATATACTCATCTTTTTTTGTCAAATAATCTATTAATATATCTTGGATCTCTAATATTGGCAGTTTGGCACGTACGTCTATAACAAGTGGGCGCGTATGATTAAAAAAAAAATTAACAATTTAATTGTGAGATCGATGGTCTAATTACGCAAACTACGAATTAAAAATGCGTTGGAATGTTTATACCACATAAGCTGCATCTGGTGGAGAATCATCTAATTTTTTTTTGATTAATATTATATATTATTTTAAAATGTCAATAATTCTTCATAATACGCATTTGTCGTTTTAAGTATTGGCTTAACGATGAAGGCAAACATGCTCTTACTATTTTAGTTTAAAGACTCCGGTGACAACTCACAAGTGCAGTCTATCTTTAACAAGTGAAACCTATTCTTAGTTATGAGTGAAATGGAAGACATTTATTTGCAGAGTTAAAGATATGTTATACATAGTTGAAAAAGAATTGCAAGAACGAAAAACTTGGGTCTTTTATTAGGTATTTTTGGACCATAAATTTATAAAGAAAGATTTTTTTCGGCAATTAAATATATCTCTACATGGTATTGACGCGTTTTTTTTATAATGTTTAATTTAACATGTAACAATGCCAAAGAAAAACTAGATATGTTATGAAACTAAAAATAACTAGGGAAAATTATAATAAAAGATCTAAAAAAAATAATATGTATTAAAAAGGACCATAAAAATGGTAATTATTTTGAAGGACTAGAAATTAAAACATTAAAATAGAAAGACTAACTTGTCATTAGCCAGATTTTCTATATTTTTTCTAATTAAATGAGAATCTGAATTGATTACTCATTCTCCTCCAAATCTTCATTATGAGAAAAGCACGGAGAGAGATGATGGAAAAACCGAAAAAATTTATGATAAGGAACTGAGTATACTCATGCCTGGACATTTATAAGTTTTTTTGTTGATAACATGAAATATATAACTCAGAGTTTCCTTTGGATTTTATATTATATACAGCCATTGAAGTGTAATTGCTAAAGCGTTTCATCTCATTATAGTGACGGTTTGATCTGCAAATTGAGGATTATCTTCGATTTGCAAAAAAAACAAGTGGCTTTGTTTGCTGAATAATATGGATTGAACTATATGAATTTAGTTATTTAGGGTTTATGAACAATATCATTATAGATAAGAGACGGAAAGACGAGAACAGGCCAGAGTCAAATGGGTTTGAGACAGTTTTTAAGTTATTTAGGGTTTATGAACAATATCATTGTAGATAAGAGACGGAAAGACGAGAACAGGCCAGAGTCAAATGGGTTTGAGACAGTTTTTATTTAAAAACTGTCTCTATTTAAAATCTTTAGAATAGCAGAGAAAGCTCCCCGATGAGGATGAGAATGAAGGTTGCTGGCATTAATGTGATTGAGTCCTATTTGTTGACTCCTTGAGATGATGAATCTCTATTATTGCTCTGAATGGGATTCTTATTGGAGCTCAATATTCCCATGAGGAAACCATCTTTTAAATGAAGTGAGCTTCGAATTTGGGGCTATGTGGTTTATACAATTTCGAGAGATCTGAGCCCATGCGCTTAAGAAATTCCAGTAAGGCTTCACCTCAGATTTGGGGCTATGTGGTTTAGACCATTTCGAGAGATCTGAGATCATGTCAAAGTTCACATCATGACTGAGATCTCATGGTTCATGAGAAGATTTGGAAGATTATTATTATTTGTTGTAAGAAATTCTAAAGGGAAAGTGTGAGGCTTTTTGTTAGTGGTTTGTTGCTGAGAAAATTTAAAATTGGGATGTAAAGATTGGTGTTGTTAGAAAGAAGACACGTGAATGCCTTGTCCCTCCAATTTGCAATGATAAAAAAGGAGTTTCATTTTCCAATGAAATCTAATGAGATAGGGTTATTAGGAGAAATCTAATGAGAATCGGTATGGATAGAGATGAAGGGTGGGTTTTTGTTTCATGGCCCACTACCACAAAAAAGGGATACGGTGTTGTGATATTCCACTACATTGTGAAAGTTCTTCTTTCTTCAATTTCTTCTCTCCTTCTAGATTATCCCCCAAAATCATTTGATAACTTCTTGCTTCCTTGACATTATGATATTCCCATTATATTGTGCAAGAACTTCTTTCTTCAATCTATTTTCTTGATCATTCTCCATCATTCAATTTGGACTCATCATTCTCTGCAAGTTCTACCTTCTTCAATATCTCATCTTCTTCTTGAACTTGACATTCTTTCCAGTTTCTTCTTTCTAAAATCTCTTATCTCCTTCTTAAGCTATTATTCAACTTGGACTAATCTACATTAACTATAGTAGTTAGTCAATGTAGGAAATAAATATATCATACAAGCTTTTTGCTCTTATTAATGACATCTATATAAGACATCATCAAAACTAATCACATCTAACACACTAGAGAGTGAAATGATTTGTATTGTACTTCAGTGTTTATTCATCTCCTCTTATAGAGCGAGAGAACATTTCTGATTATTAAATCATTGTAAGAATCTCAAGTCTCGGGACTTGGAGATTGGGTTATCAGTTTACAACTTGTAAGGGGGAGTGTATCCTAGTGAGAGGATAACTTCGAGTACAAAGTGTGTAACTGATTGAAAGGTGTATCTCAGTGAGAGATTTGGCTTCACAAGTGCCTAGTGAACTTGTGCGTTTGTAAAGGCTTCTCTTGTGCCCAGATTAAACAAGAAGATAGTGGATTGAAAATCTCAAGTGGAGCTCGGGGACGGACGTAGGTCAAGGACTGGGCCGAACCAGTATAAATCACATTTTGCATATTGTTTTCCCTTATCTCTTATATTTCCAGTATATGTTTATTTGAATATCAAACTGTTGATTTAGAAAACGCGAAAAGATTTTCAAAGTTTCAAGTTTTTAATCTTCACCCAATTCACCCCCTCTTGGGTTCAGCCGGTTCTACTCTTATTACATAAAATACCTCGTATTGCTATCGGAATAAAGTTCTCCATCAACACATAGAAATCGTGTGATTGCAAACCCTTCAACTTCATCAAGTTTTTCATTGACACAAGGTTGCTAATGTTTAACAAGTGACCCTCTGGAACTTTCACGGAAGCAAGAAACTCACAAACTTTTTTTCTTGTTTAGATAGTGTGAAAGCCGCTGGGTGAAGGAATGTAAGAGATCCCTACTCACTAGTGCAAAAAAGAGCTTTAAGACCGCCTCATTTGGACCGGATCATTGACGCACCGGTCTTAAAGGTATGACCGGTGGCAGTTTTGTAAATATAAAGAAATTCTTCTACAAAAAAGGCTTTTAAGACCGCCTCATTTAGACCGGACTATCTATGGCCCGGTCTTAAAGATATGACCGGTGGCAGTTTTGTAAATATAAAGAACTTCTTATACCGAATCATTTTTTCATAGGTCTTATCCAGACCTATTAAGAAAACAACCGGTCTTAAAAATGTTATTAAAAAAATTGAAATATCAATTACTTTATGGAGAAATCTCATACAACCAATCTTATATTTTCTACACTCCAAAATAATACAGAAAAATTTAAATATAAATGTATTAAATTTTTAAGACCGAACGTATATAATAGCCGGTCTTAAAAGTAAGAATTTTAAGACCGGACTTAAATTAAGGCCAATACTAAAGTTTAATTAAAAAATTAATTATTTTTAAGACCGGAGTTAGAGAAAGAGCGGTCTTAAAAGTTAAACTTTTAAGACCGGATATAAAATCAGGCCGGTACTAAAGTTTAAATAAAAAATTAATTAATGTTAAGACCGGTGTTATAGAAAGACCGGTCTTAAAGGTTAACTTTTAAGACCGGACATAAAATCAGGTCGGTACTAAAGTTTAAATAAAAAATTAATTAATGTTAAGACCGGAGTTATAGAAAGACCGGTCTTAAAGGTTAACTTTTAAGACCGTATATACTAATTTGTCTGGTCTTAAAAATGAGCCGCCAAATATATTTCTTCGCGTGGAAGCTTTTGTCACTCTCACTGAAGAACCCCTGTTCACGTTGCGAAACCCTTCATGTTGCATTACCTCTCTTCCTCGCCCACGTACCATTAGCCTCTGTTACTCCCTCATTTGCTCAGGCATTCCTCTCTTACTGTCTTGAAAATGGACGGTGAAAACGATTCCAGTCGTGTTCTTGGAACACCAGGTACTGGTGTGACTGATGTGGGTCAGAACGAACCCTCTTCGTCTCACAATGAGCCTCCTCAGCGCCGTACACGCCGTGGTAGAAGCGACACACGAATGATGGATGTATCCCTTAGTCAGAATTCTGGGACGAAGCTCGAGATTTAGTTTGATGAAAATTTGCAACATGTCGGTCCTAATAAAAGCACATATACTAGTTTTGTCGGCTGTCTAGTTCGCAGCAAGGTTAGCATCTTGACAGCTGAGTGGAAAAATGTGGACCAAAGCACAGTAAAGGATCCTATTTGGGACACTATCCGGCTTACATACACCGTCCCTGACTCTGAGAAGTTGAAAGACGCAACATTGTCTTATTGTGCTGATCGGTGGAGGAAGTTTAAGACCTTTCTAGCTAACACGTATATTTTTGCCGAGGTTCTTCCTGACCATAAACCCTGGGACAACTACAAATTTATTGATGAACAAACTTGGCAACAATTTCTTCAAACATGCGGACCACTCCGAATCTCTCGGTGAGTTTATATTTAGTTTTGTTTGCCCTTTTGTTTGCTTATTAACTCGTGCGGATATGTGAATGTTATTGTGTTCATCTAATCCTGTTAGTTAAATGGTTTGGTTTGTGAATAGAAGTATACATTTCCTGCCTTTGTCCCGCATCGAGGAGCATATCCTAGTTCCATGCAAGTCGATATGTAAACTGTGTAATGGTTAGACGTTGTTGTTAGTTAGTTAGTATGTTAACTGTGTAATGGTTTCGGTGCAAGTAGTTAGTTAGTTATTCTAATATGTGTAGGAACCAGTTATGATGAATGAATGAATTAACTGATCGAGTTGGCAGCAATCTGCAACTCCCTTTCCTTTGTTTCTCTCAATTTTTTCTACAATGCTACATCTTCCTTAAATAAAATGTTGAAACTTGATGAAGTAAATTTGACTATTGTTTGACGTTCATATCAAGCAGAAGTTCTCTAATTTCTGTTAGTGACATGGCTGGAATTCATAATTGATAGTTGTTTTCAATCCTGATTCACAGAAAAGAAGGAAAAAAGCACAGGAGATCGGGAGAAAGAATGATTGCCCACACAGGGCTTCTCGCGGCGGATATGAAAAGGCCGAAAAAGATTTGATGGCAGCCAAGTGGAAGAGATTGGAAGATGAAGCTAAATCCAATCCTTCTGCGGTAGTTGACCAGCCATCTCCAATACGTCGCAAGGAGTTGTGGTTGTATATTCGGAAAAAGCCAAGAAGCGCCTACAGAAGTGAACAAACTCGTGTAGTTGCTGAACGAATTGTAAGTATCGATATTGTTATGTTTTACTTACTAAACATGTTTCATTACTAAGCTTCTCATTATCTGTATCTTACAGGAAGATCTTAAAAAGAAAGAAGCAGAGGGATCTTTTGCGTCGGACGGGAGGAATGATGTTCTGACCGTTGCGACCGAAAACCGAGATCACTCGGGCGTGTAAGGGGTAGGCCTAAAGCAATACTTTGGTAAATCTAAACGCCACGACAAAGTATGCTTACCCTGGAGGAGATGGATCGACGCTTGCGGCCAGAGAAGCTACATTGAGAGCAATGTTTCAAGCTGAGATGAGCAAGATGAAGGAGGAGATGGATCAGAAAATGAGGTGTCTCCTGAGCTCTCTACCAGAGACCAGTGTTCCCTTGACACCTTCACCGCACATATGCAAAGCAGAGCACTAGAGGAGCTGCATTGTTGGACAGTCGAGCAACCTTGTCACCCGTATGTGGAGGACCGTGATAGTCATAGACAATTAGTTGCTAAAGGGATTGTCCACAACTTGGGATCAACTATACACCACCAACAAATGGTCGATGATGAAGTCGAGTGTCGGTTGAGGAGGTGATCATTGATGCCGCACCTGTCCCTCTCCCAACTGATCAGCTGAAGCTTGTGAGTGATGTCAAGGGAACCTTCATCTCTTGGCCAGTGAAGCTTGTAGATGTCTCTACTCCTCATCAAGCTCCACCCCCTCCTCAAGCTCTACTCCCTCCTCAAGTGGAATCCCCTTCTCAAGCTCAATTCCCTCCTCAAGCTCCACCCTCCTCAAGTGGAATCCCCTTCTCAAGCTCCATCCCCTTCTCAAGCTCAATCCCCTCCTCAAGTTCCATCCCATATTGATCACTTGACGGCCAAGGAAAAAATATCCGATATGGTAGCCAACAGATATTTTAAAGATAAATCGTGGCCTGTCAATGAAGTAGTAGGCCTCCCTAATCCTGAACCGGTTTACATTGATAATGTCGATGCAAAGTCCATGCTGCTTCTGGACAGGAGGTTAGTAGTGCAATTGTTCAAATGTTTATAAGGTAATTATCTTCTTCCTTGATTACATAATTTAAATGCATCGCTTAGCCACACATACATATATACTAATTCCCTGATCGATGTCATTCTTGTAGGTGCATGCATGATAAACTGGTTCAAGAGGGCAGAATCGATGATTTTGGATTCTTGTGCCCAGTTTATGCAAGTTCAACACCTTTGGAATTGAGACAGCTGTACATATCAAAGAGGTTTGTGAAGTGAGAAAAAAGGTGTACTTGTTTCCATACTATCGAGGGTACATATCACAATTCTTGTCTGCAATTGACTTAATTCTGCTACATATATATATATCACTGAGTACTTTACTGCTGTGAATTTTCAGCCGCCATGGCGATTGGTCGTCATGTTGATGGATCTGCATACAGTTATCTTCTTATGCTCCATTCACGGCGATCCAGGGCCTACGTTGAAGCAGACCATCAACAAGTAAGCATGCATGTCATTTTGATTGTCTTGTCTGAAATCTCTGCTGTGAATTTTTCAGTGGAACATTATTGATAAATTTGTGATTTTGATGATAGTGGCATGAGGACCTTCTAAGTTGAGGTAAAAAAAAGGCATGGGTTTGAGCTACAAGATCCTAAATGGTTCTTTCCAAAGGTTAGTACATATTTGGACACTGGCATATATAACTTTGCCTTGTGAGCTTGGTCAGTAAGCTATATATGCTCTTATATATATTTATTGTTATTTTTAGACCCGTCGGCAACCAAAGCAATCGAACTTATGTGGCCCGTACGTCATGAGACACATATATGATATTGTAACGGACAAAAGGACTAAATTCGGTGCAAAGGTAAATGTTATGGCTGAATTCAGTCACTGGCTTAATGTTACATATGAAATATGCACGTAAGTTAATTCTGTTTCTGTCTTTGATGTTACAGAGGTTTGCCTGTGCTAAGCCATTTTCTGATGATGAAGTGGAGCACATACGCGATGTGTTTTGTGAATATCTGTATAATCAGTAAAAGAGTCAAGACAATAATTAATGTCCTAAATTAATTCATTTGTAATTAATATATGTTGTAGCAACAACAGCCTTCTGTACATTTGTTTATTTTTTCGACTAAGTCATTCATTTGTAAATATAACGCAATAATTCAATGATAAATTTGTTTATTTTTCCGAACAATTTGTGTTGTCCATTTTGGGTTTCTGAATGAATGGGATGGTGGATAAAGCTATTTAGTGCTTGAAATTTGAGGTACAAAGCGGATGTTGAAAATGAGCCATAAGAGACTCAGAAAAGTATTCGCGACTTTTAGGACCGTATATTTGTTAAAAGTCCGGTCCTAAAGGTCTTCGTCTATTCTAAAAATATGGCTAGACTTTTAGGACCGTATATTTGTTAAATATCCGGTCCTAAAAGTCTTCGTCTATTCTAAAAATATGGCTAGACTTTTAGGACCGTTCATATGTTAAATATCCGGTCCTACAAGTCTCTAAAAAATATGGCTAGAATTTTAGGACCTTATATTTATTAAATATCCGGTCCTAAAAGTCTTCGTATAATTCCAAAGAATATGGCTAGACTTTTAGGACCGTATATTTGTTAGGAGTCAGGTCTTAAAAGTCTTCGTTTATTTTAAAAGTTTGCCGAGACTTTTAGGACCGTTTAATTTTTAATTGTCCGCTCCTAAATTCAAATTTTCGTTTATTTTTAAATTAATTAGTCTTTACTTTTAATAGAATTGGTGACTCGGTTTTCAGACAAATCTTTAGGGTTCAAGACAACCGAGTTTGTGGCGTTCTTCTCAAGCTTTGTGCTTCGTTGTCCTCGTTTTTACCTCTCCTGGTTTTGAAGATCATCATCGGTGTCCCTTTTCTTTGTCCTTTTTATTTTTGTCGGAAAAAGAAAGAAGATACCGAAAAGGACACTTAAAATGTTCAAACTAGGGGAGGTCAAATCGACGACAACGATAGTCCAACCTTGAGAAGAATCGTCACTCTATTTGTTTTTATTCGAATAAGGTAAACAATGTTTTTTTTTGTATGATCCTAACTGTTAATTGTATTCTGCAAATTTTTAATGTTGATCACCACGAAGAGGACAATGTTTTGTTTGTTTCTTTTTTGTCGGAAAAAAAAAAAGAACATAAAGATAAAGAAAAGTACACCAAGGCGATTGGGAACTAAAAATTTTATTTTAGTACAAAAAAAACATAAAAATATCTAATCCTCCCCATCGTTGTCGGAGGGGAGGGAAAGGTCGGAAACGTCGTCATCAGAGGTATGGTATTCAACGTCATTGGCGTCGAGTACCGCATTCAGCTTGTTGTTGACGGTGTGATAGACCTGAAACAGTTGGCCCAAGCGTCGGTCTATATGATCGATGCGGGCTATCATGTGCTCCATCATCTGGTAGAGTGATGGGTTGTGAGGCAACGGAGGAGGGTACGGAGATGGCTGAGGATTTCGCCGAGAAGGAGGACCTCGTGGTGGTGGAGGAGCCATTACGGTGGCGGTTGTAGGAGGAGATGGAGATGAATGTGAAGAAAGTAAAGTAACAACGGGTTTAAATAGAAAACCCATCCTGAACAATGTGAAATGCCGGAAACATTAACGAGGAGACGCATAGTTCCTCAGAATACGAGGAGACGCCTAGTTGGGAAGTTTGTGTGGAAGCCGAAGAGACTCTCTGAATCATTCATTTCAACATAGGGTAAGGATAGACTCTGCTATCTGAGTATTTTGAAAAGAATGAACTTTTAATACCGGATACTGTAAAAGATCCGTTCTTAAAAATAATATTTTTTAACCAAAAATTCTTACTTGAATGAAAAATTGAATTGAAAAAGAAATGAGTTTTAGGACCGGATACAAGATAAAAGGTCGGTCTTAAAAGTAATTGAATTGATTTGAAAAAAATAAATGAGTTTTAGGACCGGATACAATATAAAATGTCGGTCTTAAAAGTAATTGAATTGATTTGAAAAAAATAAATGACTTTTAGGACCGGATATTTATATAAATACGCTCTTAAAGTAGAAACACTAAATTCATTTGTACCAATTGACTTTATCATCACCGATGCGTATCTCTCTTGCTCTCTGTCCTTATTAACTCCTCACACGAACTCTCTGTCCTTATTAACTCCTCACTACCTCGTAACTCCTCACTACCTAGCTCTCTGCCCCAACTGCTCAAAGTCTGAAACCATGGTTAGATACAAGAGAACAGATCGTAGGGGTACTCTCTTGAAGATTATATTTGCACTTTAGACCTACCCAACTGACCAACAAGTGTTTTTAGGTTACTCTTGCTATCTGCAACATCAATGTTCGTGGCCGGAGAAGTAAGACTCAACAAACACATTTGAATTTATATGCTACAGGTGAGTCCATAAGACCTTCATCCGTCCCATGCATTTAATTTTCTCGTCATGCATTTATTTTGGTTCTTGGATTCACTGTGATGCATTTATGACCAAAAGTGATTCTTTGTTATGCATTTAATGGGCAAGTTCATCCGTAAAAGTGATTATTTGAGCATAAACATTTGGAGTTGGCTTATTTTATATGCAAGTTTCAATTTTTTCGGATTATGTATGATCAATGATTTCCGTCTATATATAGGAATTCTACTATGGATCACGATTGGATAAATGCTTTACGAACGAGTGTTGATATCAGAATGGGGTGAGGGAATTTATAGAATTTGCTAAACAAAATGCTCATGATGATAGGGGAAGTTTTATTGCCCTTGTGTAGAATGTTTGAATGAGAGTCGACTAAGTCCAGAAGTTATACACACACATTTAATTTGTCATGGATTTTGTAAGACCTATATAGTATGGGTATGGCATGGTGAAAAAGTGTCAAGTGGGTCTCAACATGGGGAAGTGGCCTTTGATGATAATGACACGGATATGGATGATCGCATAGAGGACATTATCAGTGATGTAGGAGAAGAGGTTTTTGAGCGATCACATGCATATGGTAATATGTGCAGTGATGCAGAGACGCCGCTATACCCTGGGTGTAAAAAATACCAATTGTTGAACGCCGTATTGAAATTGGTAAGCTTGAAGGCACGTCATGGATGGAGCGACAAGAGTTTTTCAGAATTGCTTGAGGCTTTTAAGGACATGCTTCCGGATGATAACGTGTTGCCGCATCGCTACTATGATGCTAAGAAAATACTTTGTCCACTGGGGATGGAGTACAAAAAGATCCATGCATGCCCGAATGATTGCGTACTGTATAGAAAAGAGTTTGAAGAGAAGCAGAGTTGTCCGATATGTGAAACCCCACGGTACAAGTCAGATAAGGGGCCTGCAAAAGTGTTGTGGTATCTTCCAATCATACCAAGGTTCAAGCGGTTGTTTGCGAATGAAAATGATGCAAAAAATTTGAGGTGGCATGCAGATGAGAGGATTTCGGATGGAAAGCTTCGACATCCGGCCGATTCTTCTCAATGGAAGAAAATCTATCAATTATTTCTGATCTTCGGCGAAGAACCTAGGAACCTCGGCTTGCCCTTAGCACGGATGGCATGAATCCCTATGGAAGCCTTAGCAGCATACATAGTTCATGGCCTATACTCCTAATTATTTACAACTTATCTCCTATGTTATGCATGAAACGAAAGTACATCATGCTGTCTATGTTGATTTCGGGACCAAAACAACCCGGAAATGACATAGATGTTTACCTTGAGCCCTTGATCGGAGACTTGAAGGAGTTGTGGGAAGAAGGTGTCGATGTTTTTGACTCTTTCAAGAAGGAGGTCTTTAAAATGAGAGCCATGATATTCTGTACTATAAACGACTTCCCAGCATATGGGAACTGGTCAGGGTATAGTGTAAAAGGCCATAAAGCATGTCCGGTTTGTGAAGAAGGCACACGCTACCATCAACTTCAACATGGAAGAAAGATGGTGTATCTTGGACATAGGAGATTTATTAGACAGGGCCACCCATATCGTCGATTAAAGAAGGCATTTTTTGGTGGACAAGAGTATGAAGAAGCTCCGGTGGCATTGACTGGGGAGCAAGTGTATGAAAAGGTTAAAAATATCAGTGTCATCTTCGGTAAGACTGGAAAGAGTAGAAAAGAAACAAATATATGGAAGAAGATATATGTATTCTTCGATCTTCCATATTGGCGCAATCTTGATGTGAGACACTGTATTGATGTCATGCATGTGGAGAAGAACGTATGTGATAGTATTGTTGGCACGCTTCTCAACATACAAGGTAGTTCGAAGGATGGTGTGAAGGCAAGATTGGATTTGCAAGCAATGGGAATACGCGAAGACTTATATCCAAGGCCATATGGGAAGAGAACTTATTGTCCCCCGGCTTCTCATACTTTGTCTAAGGATGAGAAACGAAGCTTTTGTGAGTATTTACATGGCACAAAAGTTCCCTCGGGGTATTCTTTAAATTTTAAGAGGCTTGTCTCGATGAAGGACTTGAAATTAGTAGGCCAAAAGTCTCATGAATTTCATGTCTTGATGCAACATCTACTCCCAGTAGCTATTCGAGGCATCGCTGAATATGATCTTTGGGTCATTTTGACTAGACTTTGTTTCTTCTTCAATGCGGTTTGTAGTAAAGTTGTCGAGATTGAAAAGTTGGATGAATTGGAGAATGAAGGATATCTTATCTTGTGCCACCTTGAGAAGCTTTTTGTTCCTACATTTTTTGACATCATGGTTCATCTTATTGTTCATCTCATGAGGGAGATAAAGTTGTGCGGCCCTATCCATTTACGGTGGATGTACCCTATTGAAAGATCTATGAAATTCCTAAAAGGGTATGTGAAGAACGCGTACCGGCCATAAGCATCAATTGTTCAGAAATATGTTTCTGAAGAGGCAATGGAATTCTGTCAAAATTATTTGGCCAAAGTAAGACATATTGGGCTTCCAAAACGTCAGCATGCTGAAGGGGGTAGACGAGGGGCTTCGGTAAAGAGTGTGAATCCTGATGAATTCTCACAAGTCCACTTATACATCTTGAATAATGTCGATGAAGTTCAAGCCAGCATATCTGCACATAAAGAAGCTGTAAGGAAAGAAAACCATCGAATGACCAAACAAAGGTTGATTGGGAGCATAACAGAACTTTTGCAAACTGGTTCAAACAAAAGGTCAAGGGATCTGAATGTGTTTCTGATACAATGAAATGGTTAGCACGTGGTCCTGAGGTTGATGTCATAAGTTGGAATTCATATGTGATCAATGGTTATACATTTTACACGAAGTCCCTAGATGATAGGAACACAGTCCAGAACAGTGGTGTTATGTTAGAGGTTGAACTATGCACTTCTCCAGTTCGAAAGACAAGAGGCCTAAATTGGCAGTCATGCCATATTATGGGGTTATTGAAGAGATGCGGGAGGTGGACTATGTCAAAATTAGATTTCCCATCTTCAAATGCAAGTGGGTTAATGTCAATAATGGTGTTCAGATCGATCGGCTAGGATTTACTTTAGTCGATGTCAATAGTAGAAGTTTTGGAGATTAACCTTTTATTATGGCAGACCATGCGAAACAAGTGTTCTATATCACCAATCAAGAAAATAAAATGTGGTCTGTAGCTCTCCAAGGAAAGAGGGTCATTGATATTGATGAGGAAAGACATTAAAATTATGGTCTTCCTGAGAGTACTCCTTTTCAAGGGGTCTACCGGATATGAACGAAGAAGATGAAGCGGATAATGAACCCGACATAAGATATGATCATCAAGAAGGGATATGGGAGGATATCACTTTATAAAAGAGTCAATTCATAAGGTAATATTCTATGCAGAATTCTTTGAAAACTTTAAGGTTTTAACTATATTATATTCCTTCTATGTTCTTAATTAAACAATGTCACGCAGACTATGATGAATTTGTTCTTGTTTTGTTTTTGTGGCAGGATCCGATTCAAATGGGCATATTTATAAAAGAGGATGTTACGTTGTTGGGTGGGAATCAGATGAAGGCATGGTGAATAATATATTGGACATGTACGTTGATTTACGTGCTGTATTTGTACTCATTGTGATTGTAAGTTATCTTAGCTTATTGTATAAATTACTTTAGCTGTTGTAGTCTTAAGAGGCCACATAACTCATGGTGGATAATATTGGTATTCTTTTTCCCAATTCAATTTATTCATAATTGTTCATAGCTTGTAGCTTAAAATATCGACTTTTATGTGCTGTTTTGGGTGGTGGATTTGTGTATATATTTATGATCAGGAAGAACAGAACAAGGAAAAATTCGGGAAAATTTAGACCGCAAATAAATAAGCAAGTCTTAAATGTTCAACTGTTAAGACCGGATGTATTTCGATGACCGGTCTTAAAGGTATTAAGATGGTCTTAAAGGTATTAAGACGGTCTTAAAGGTATTAAGACGGTCTTAAAGGTTGAGTTTTAGGACCGGTCTTTTTATAAGTCCAGTCTAAAAGTTCAATTTTTAAGACCGGATGTATATATCATCCGGTCTTGAAAGTCAGTCTTTTAAGACCGGGTAATTAGTCGTCTGGTCTTAAAATCCGCTATTTTTTGGACCGGATTGATATTTGTCCGGTCTTAATATTTGAATCTTTTAAGAGCGGTCAAGTTTTTGTCCGGTCTTAAAGGTTAAGTTTTAGGACCGAACAAAAAATATTTCAGATCTATTTAGTACGACTTTTAAGACCGAAGGTTTAAAATGTCTGGTCTAAAAGAAACTCTTTAAGACCGGTTTCATGTCCAGTCTTAATAGGGAGACTTCTAATACCGCTTGGAACAAGACCTGACGCGGGTCCGGTCCTACGATACGTCTTTTTTCCGGTCTTAAAATCCTTTTTTCCACCCGTGACTCCTCCACTGCCAATTCCTCCATTATTCCCATCTCAACTATATCTAGTCTTGCATTTATGCTATTCTTCATCTTCCCAGAAATATGGAGTAACGTTAAAAAAAGACTCACACACATTTTTCTCAATATTCATGACATCAAGAAAATGTCTAACATTCAGGAAACTCCAATATGGCAGATCAAAGAAAATAGACATTTTCTTTCACCCGCTTGTCCCAATATGTTTCCTAAATGGCTTCCTAAATTTAAAGTCTATATGTTTCTTTTTAAAAAAAAAAAAAACTCCTCACCACCAGTTAAAGGTTTAGGTGTCATCCTTTCATCCAATTCCCCATTGAAGTATTTTCTCATACGACGATACAGATGACCCTTTTGCAACCATCTGCGATGTGCCATATAGGAATTCTTCATACTATTTCAACCTAATCGATTGTGTACCCTCTTCACAAATCAGGCATCCAAGTTGGCATTTAATGTTATACCCTAACAAATTACCATTTGCAAGAAAGTCATTGATTGTGCCAAATAGAATGGCCTTCATATTGAATGTTTCTTTTATGGTGAGCATCATATATAGCCTCCCCTTTGTCCAACAACTTCTTCAATTCTTCAACTAGTGGCACAAGGTGTACATCTATTTCATTCCCTGGTTGCCTTGGCCCTGAGATTAGAATTGACAACGTATTTACTTCCGTTTCATTGAGAGCCATGGAGGGAGGTTATATATAAATAACATAATTGACCATGTACTATGGTTCCTGCTCTACATCCCAAATGGGTTTATCCCATCAGTAGCCAATGCTAGGTGGCAGATTTTTTTTTTTTTTTTTTAGCAAATTCGGGATACTCAAAGTTAAACTTACTCCATTCCATAGAGTTTGCAATATGTCGAAGCATGCCGTCTTGAATTCTTTCATCTACATGTCACCTTAAGTTTTTTGTATCAATTACATTGCTATACAAGTGTCTAAATCTAAGTATAATTGGAAAATAACACAGAGGACACCCAGATAACAATTCATATTCTTTTCTAAATAGAATACAATTGTTGGGGTAAGCATGTATCTTTTCATAACTCAAGCCAGTGGTGCACAACACTAGTTTTGCATAATAAGTCTTGGTTGGCATATCGTTTCTCAGTGTAGCATTCTTCCCAAAATCACAAGCAACTCTGTGAAGTCTAAGTCACTCATCCCATATTTTGCTTTTCAGTTGTACAAGTTCAACACTATAGATAATAATGTGAAATTAGTACATTCTCATACAAAGGCTTTTCTACTGCTTTTCATCCTCTCAAACTTTTTTGGGCTTTCACTGAATTTTGCTTCAATTGCATTGGCCATACCGTGAAGACGATCAACCTCAAATGTACTTGTGATGAATATAGGCGATTCACACCTTTCCAAATTCCGTGGACTAGCACTACTGCCCACATCCTTCTCCCCATATTTTTCCAACACACCACAAGAAATTGATGTTTTGTAGTGGTTAATGACAATAGTAGTAGTTTAAAGAATCGCTACAAAATACATTGTTGCAAGCTGTATTATCTACACTATTGGTAAAAAAGACTTATAAATAGGACCAGAGTGGTACTAAGTATTTTTTATTTCCAGAATGACATTCCCTTAACATTCCTTCTATAATTATCAACATTCATTTCATAATCGAATGTCATCTAGTGGACAACATGATTAGTTTATATTATCAACACATTCTCAATATTATACCTATATAATATCCATAATCAAATATCATCTAAGAGTATTATTTTTAAAATATTAAATTTATCATATAAATTATCAATTAACTAATAACACTAAAATGACAAAGTAATAAAACAAGCACTACAATTACTAGATTTTTTTTTAAAAAAAAACAGAATTTTCTTTGTAGCGATTATTTAACTGCTACAACATTTGTATGAAAACTTTTGGCCCAATTTTTTAATTCTTAAAAATTGATGGCCAAAATTTGTAGCGGTTTTAAAACTAATACATTTAATTCAAGCTTTTGGCGTCATTATATTGTTACAATTTCATCCAAAATTGTAGCATTTTTGAAACCACTACAAATTTCTTCCGCCAATTTTTTAAAATGTTTTGCGGCCACTCAAACTTTTCCCACCTATTTTAAAAAATTCGTGAATGTAGTTAGTAGTGGTTACTAGACTGCTACAAATAATTTCAATTTCATTTTGTAGCGGTTTATGAACCGCTACAAAATGTTAACACAATATGTCATCTGGATGTCATCCTATAGCGATGACCCATAACCACTACAGTATCAATAGCAGTTACGATACTTCACAGTTTTGATCACCACGAAACGTCATTTTTTTTGTAGTGAGGATAGATAAGGAATTTCAAAAGAAGAAGCATGTGTGTGTGTATGAATATATATATATACATACATATATATAGATACATACATACACATATATATAGATACACGCACATATATGTGTATCTATATATATGTGTGTATGATATACATATATGTGTGTGTACACACACATATATGTGTATGTATTTATAAATCTTTTTTAACTAAATCACACATACCAAGAAAATGTAGTTAACTCAATGATTATAAGATATATTTTCAAATTTGCTCTTATTTATAAATGGGTATTTTTCAACTCATTATCTCTCTATTTTCATTGGTACAATTAATTAATATGAGTAAAATTGTCATAATCTCATTTATTACTCTAAAACTGAACTTATAAATAGGACTAGATTTTTTGGTTAAAAAAGACTTATAAATAAGATCAGGATGGGTGTGTGTGTGTGGGTATATACATATGTATATGTATATCTAGCTATGTGTGTGTCCACATGTTAGCATCGTCACGAATGACTCCGCCTCAATTGTTTCCACCATGCTTCGACACTGATCCATTCACCTACCATATTTTTTAATCAAAGATTCACCTACCATTTGGTGTATTGGCCTTAATAATAATTAAAAAAAAAATTTGTGTCCCGAACTATTTTTTAAGATTATTCTTCAACAAGAATTAATGTATCTTGATTACTTTTATGTTTTTTTTTTATAATAATCTCTCTACAATACAATTAATAAGGGCATTGGTAGAAAACAAAAAGAAATTTAATGTTACTGACTTTTGTCTGAAAGTGACTTATATTTAATAGCATAAAAATATTTTAAGAAATATCTTATTGTAACATCCCAATTTTTAAAGCGGAATTTTTTTTTTAATCAGAGTAGAGCATGGGAGCGAAAGAGTAACTGATCATAACAAAATATGAACCATAGTGTAACATAGTATTGACATTACAGTGATCCTACTGTTCCAAAAGTAAACTACTGTTCAAAAGGTAAGTACAGAAAGCGATAAGATAACTTCGGCCGGTAGCCTACTCCTGCTGCTTGTCCTTAGCACCCCTGCTGCTTGTCCCTAGGACCGATCCGTGGTCCTCCGGATCCTGAAGCTACAGCTGAGATTCAATTCACCGCATTGAATCTCAGGTAACGGTTAACCTTATGCTCAAATAAAACAGTATATAGACAACAGATATTCATGACATAACAAAGAACATCTCATCGGATAAGTGTGACACGAGACGGAACATAAGCATGGAGCAGTATGTAAGGTCCTACACAACAACATTGTGACACGGACAGGACATAAGCATAAAGCAGTATGTAAAGTCCTACACAAATATAGCTTGCACATTAACCTGTGCCACGATCACGTGTCCTCAGCGCTAGGAAAACTCAAACCGGTATTATCATGTCTATAACCCGTACAAGGCTGTATGTATAACGACGACCCTAAGCAGAGCCCCGGTATATGAACGTATCTATGACATATATGTATATGAGAACTATAGGATTAGTGTTACAGTACGCGTCCGTACCTTCGTTGACGTACGTAGATGTTTCTGGCGGAAACTGTACTTTCTGACGGAAAACAGCGGTTTGTCCGACAGCGGCACGTTGGACAGCGTAACGGCAGCAGATCAGAGTTTCTGATGTCCTATAAGGGTAATATCACTTTCATTAGTGATTCGGCATTATAACTGGCATTTTAGGTAAAAATTACCATTTTGCCCCTATACCCCTAATTGGCGGAATTTCGCAAGTACTTCGTTACTTTGGCTCCGATTTTTCTAAAATTTTGCCAGAGCTTCGACCCAATGATAATTTTCGAAATTCTAAACTAATATAGCCCTATCATATGATACCCAATCATGCTTGAAAAATTGAAGGCTATACTAGCAGTACTACTCTAACTGTTTAAAGAACTACGAAAGCTTAAAGCTCACTATTTTAACTTTCAACTTTCAGAGACTCAATCCCCACTATGTTTTTACCTCGTCAGGCATCTTTCAATGCAATGAAGCTTAAAAACAAGAATAGGAATATCATCTCCTACTTCCTAGATCTAACTAACAGTTCTACTAAAACTATCGAAAGAACTAAAGACTAAGGACCGAAGGACTTACCCGTTGAAGACTTCTGCACAATTTTGCCCAGAGCTTCTCTCTCTTCTTTCCCTCTCTAGATTCGGCCAAGGAGGAGAAAATGGTGTGAGAATTCAAGAGCATGGCATGCCTTTATATAGGCAAATTTTGGGTCCTAAAGTGTAATTTTCCCTTCTCAAATTTTGGGTCCAAAGTTGTAATTTTCCCTTTAATATTTTGAAGAGTAATTCTTGGCCATAGAAATCTCCAAAACGTGCTGCCCCTTCTCCAAGCCAAAGATGAACCAATTGCATGATGACATGTGTCCATTCCAGCTCCTTTCCAGACCAATTTCCCCGATCGGTACCCGATTCGCGTAATTTCGGAGAAATCTCAAAATTCTGGATTTACAACTTTGAAGACATTTTCTCACTTATTAGAAATGTCCAACTTAACCTAAATTTTGATTCCATATAGGGCTCCAACAGTCAGTCTGAAGTTCCTCGAAAAACGTGTCCGTACGGGTCCGGTTACGAAATTCGTTTTCGGAATCATCAATCTCTAGAGAAAAATTCACTGATTCCAAATATGTCCATATAAATTCAAACTCATTCCTAGATGTTGAGTTAGAATTTATTTTCTTCAGATCCAAAATGTGCCTATCTGCATTTTTTCCCTATTTTGTTTTATTAGGAAAATGCACAATCGGCTTGAATTAACTTCACGAAAAGTCTAACGGAAGATAAAAACCCACCGATCAATATTTTACCTTAACTTTGGAATTCTCATTCCTAGATCTCCAGATAGGATCCGTTTCCTAATTATTGAATTACTATTCACCATATTAAATTATATTATATAATAATACATAATATATAATATTTTCATTTTATTTCTTATCCTATTTTCTTTTTTTTCTCTTTTTTTTTCTGCCCATTTTTTTATTTCGTTTTTTTTTATTTTTGATTAATTATTTTTACATAATTTTTTTACAGAATTTTTCCATTGGTCCATTCTTGCATTTAGGCTTAAAAATATCTAAACTCAACTATTTTTCTCCAAAATTTCCAATTAATTAACAATATATTTTTACTAATTTTAAGCCAAAACCACTAATTTTAGGGTTCTACATAATTTTCCCTGAATTTCCTTTGCTTATGCTTAAGTAATTAGCCCAATATTACTTAATTACTTAGTTATCACAAGTTGATAATTTTCTTACTTAGAACACCTCATTGTCTTCATACTTTTGCATTAACATTAGGACTTCCATGCCTCTTGCATTATTCTATAATTTATAAGGGTATTTTGGTCTTTTTATTACTTTTTGAACATTCTTATACAATTTCTCCAAGTTCATAATTTATTAAATTACCATAATTAGAGATAATATACTCTCATAATTCACTTGGTCATTTTACTGCTTTTTAGAATTTTTCATAATTTTTCTAAGTCTTTTACCCTTCCCAGGGGTATTTTGGTCATTCTGGCACTTTGGCCCTTAAATTCTCTAATTTCCTACAGAGTTTAACTTAGAAAAATAGACTACAATTACACAAGTCTTAAGGTCAAAACTTCACTTATCAGAAATATCCATTTTATTTATAATATTCCAGATAATAAATATCCGGGTATTACACTTATATTATTTTATTGTTTGTTTTTTCTTGTAAGAATATATTACGTTAGAGTTTAATGTAACTATTCGGGTTTCGGTCGTCACTGTCTTTATCATTGCATTGAAATTTAGACAGTTTAAATTAAACTTGTTTTTGAATAATTTAAATTTAAAAATTTATATCTATATTTAAAAAAAAAATATTTTAAGTTCTGTATTCATCAAAACCAAATTTGTAAAAATTAAATAATTTAATTTAAAACATCCAAAATAAGTTTAGATGTTTCAAAATCAAAATTTTGGTCACCATCACATGGACCACTCATGCAGACAATTTTAAGGAAATATGATTAATTAGTTGTTTGAAAACATAACAATTTTTTTTATCCAACCCATATTTAATAAAAATAAATAAATCAGACGCACATTAAATCATTCGTAGTTAATGTCTTTAAATATGAGTCATATTGATATACTTTAATTAATATATTTTATCAAATAACTTGTAATAATCACTCACATATTTTAAGAGATATCTTATAATAAAAACAAAAGGAAAAGAAGAATCATTCTCGTAAGGTAGAGCTGGGAATCAGGGCCGGCCCGGCCCGACAGGGCCTGGCCCTACAGGGCCTGGGCCCAACAGGGCCAGCCCTACAGGGCTTGGAGTAAGGAAAACATCTGTTTTTCAAAGCCCGGCCCGATAGTACTGGGCAGGCCGGCCCCTACAGGGCCTGAAAATTACTATTCCAAATTTTAACTATTTTTCCTTCTTTTTCCTTCGATTTTTTTTCAAAGAAATAAAATTAGTAAATTGCAACCATTAAAGTTCTAATCTATCAAATAAATATTATCAACATTAATATCTAAACAATATAAATCATTCAACAAATAAACGCATTTATTAATTCGTAATAAAAATAAATAAACACAAAGAATATGTTTTTTCCTTTTTTTCAAAAAATATTAAACAAAAGAATTTCTTTGTGTATGCCCACGAAAAAATGTATTTCCCTCTCGTAATTTTGTGTGTGTCCGATTCCTTCGATTTAGGCATGATTTTACTGACAGGTAAAAGTAATTATACTTATTTTACACAATATATGTATAATTTATTACTTATATAATATTGTAAAACGGGCCTAACGGGCCGGCCCAATTAAGCCCGAGGCCCTACAGGGCCGGCCCTGTAGGGCCAGATTCAAAATTTTGACATATTTTTCAAACCCGAGCCCTACAGGGCCAGGGCTTAAACGGGCCGGCCCGATGGGCTTGGCCCGATTTCCCGGCTCTATCGTAAGGTGATCCTCTCCCGTCTCGGGTCTCAAAAATGATATTTTATTATATTTACATTATCGCGTTACTAAAATGATAGTGACGGGAATATTTTCTTATCTGCTATGATCGGGCACGATCTAATATAATATCTTATCATGCCGACGAGCACTAAACGATTATAGCGCATTATTTAATAATCCCTCCGTCCTAATTATAGAACTAATTTAACCGATTTTGGGAGAATTAAGGAGAGAAGTTAAATTAGTTAATTTTACTCATTTTCCTAAAATGTTCTTATATAAATTTAAAATGATACAAGTTGCCCTAATTATAAGTGTTTCTAATTTGTCTTACGTTAGACATCCATGACATATTAGTTTAGTATATATGTATATTAGTTGCTTTTTATATAGCCGTGTGTATACATATAGATCTAATTTCCTTTCCACACGCTTTCTAATTGAAATAATGGTTTTGCTATATAAACATATATGTGTACACACACGCATACATACATATATAGACACACACACACACATATATATATACACATATATATATTGACACACATAAACATTGATATACATATATGTACACACATATATATAAATGCTCCTAATAATAACTATAAATAGGGGTACTATAGGAAAAAAATGACAAAAGTTAAAATTTGCTCTTATAATTAGGACCAAAACCAACTCCAAAATTTACTCCTATAATTAGGACTGAAGGGAATATAATATAATGAGGTGGGTCCATGCATCAAATAAACTTCAAAAAATTTGAGCTATATCACTTGTTAGTTGTTATAATTTTTTTTTTAGTTGTTATAATATTTGAAACCGACATATTGCAGAAGTATTATATTTAAAAAAAAATATTTTAATGTGTACCGAATTTATATAAAGATAATCTATTTAAAAATCATTATTTGAAATGCTTAAATTTGGATGGTTAATGTTTTATTTGAATGGTATAGATCTGCAACAATAAGCATTGAAATGGTTCCACAGTGGATGATGGATCTCTCATGGGTCATCAGAAATCATTATTAGAGTTGCCAAGTATTTACTATATACCAAAAATATACATATAATCATCGTATTACTCCCTTCGGTCATTAATATATAAGACATATTAGATTAAAAAAGTTAGTTAGGTTAGTTAATATGATATACATTTTCTATACACCCTAATCATCTTCTTTAATTCCTTTATTCACTATCATCGTTGATTATTGTTCAAAAAGTATCAATAGGGATGAATTTAGAAAATATTAAATATTATAAATATTATACCTTATATTTAAGATCAATATCAACTTCCCAATTATGTGTTATATAAGAGACATCAGGGAGTAACTATTAACTTGTTTGTGCAAATGGGGAAAAAAATCTCTTTTCACTAAAAAAAAAAGATATTCATTATATTTTCTATGATCACATAGTTACAAGACTTAAAAACCATATTTTATCCTATTAATGATGAAATATACAATTTTTTACCAACTATGGAGGACAAAGTTGTTCAATGTCATAGTCGAGTCCGTGCGACTTGACTTGACGGTGATAACTCCGCCGGCGACCAACGCAATTGTACCGCATGCATGAACTCAGGGTCTCTTGCCAAAGCCTCTAATATTTCATAAGAAGCGCTCAACTCAATGTCGAAGCTACCTTCTTCGGCTCCGGCATCAGCCATCAGCTTCCACTGCTCTGCATTTGCTTGGCCACCGCGAACCGCCACAGGCCTCCCCCAGCCGAAGTCGAGGTTATAAAAGTTGGTTCTTGGGGAGCTGCTGGTTTTCATAAACTTCCCAATTGTGGCATGATCTGTATGCCTAGTTGGATTTTGTACCCAAGCTTCAAAATTCCTCTTGAGCTTCTCTTCCGTGCATGATGAGATTGCCTTGTTCATCTCTGAAGCAAATTTCCCTAGGCCTCCATGTCCCACTAAGTCCCTTACTTTCATCGTCACAGTGGTGAATTGTACGGTAATTCCAAAATAGTCATCTGGAATTGGTGGATTTGAAACTCTAGAACTTGCAGATATGTGGAATCTGTAAGTGACTTCATCTTCCGGGCCAAGGTTTTGATTTCTTATCGCAGACCTCCAAACATGGGCTAAAACAGCTTGCAAGGAGGAGATTTTGTTGCTGGTGACACTATCTTGTCTCTCGGAATTAGCTTTTGATTTGAGTTGAGCAATTTTTTCTCTGTTAAAGTGAAAGATCCTCCTCGTAAATGGCGGTGACTGAGTTGTATTTGTTGACTCCTTGAGATGATGATTTTCTATTATTGCTTTGAATGGGATTGTTATTGGGCGCTCAATGTTCCCGGGAGGAAACCATCGTTTAAATGAAGCGAGCTTTGAATTTGGGGCTATGTGGTTTAGACCATTTCGAGAGATTTGAGCCCACGCGTTTAAGAAATTCCAGTAAGGCTTCACGTCAGCAATACAATGGTTCATGGAACAAGCCATGAAGATGCCATCCAAGAGCTCTGTGACTTGAACCACCATTAATGGAAGCCGAGTTCCTTCAAAGCTCTTGATATTACCCGGTGGAAAAAAGAGGAGACAATTGGAGGAACATAAGTTGGTTCAAGGATGTCGGCAATTCTAGTGTTCTCTGTGATGGCATGAACAAAGTTTACTCCGGTGTTGTTACAGGTGATGAATACAGAGTACGCGTCATCACCGCCACCACGGGGGACGACAACAAGACGGCCGGCCAGTGGCTGGAAGAAGTCGAGGGCGGAAGAAAGCGAGTCCTTCAAGTGCTCGATCACTGTTTCTCTGTGTATTGAAGATGATGAGGAGGAGGAGGGTTTGTGAAATAGAAGCCCCTTTTGACCATACCCAAGCACTAGATATTGAAGATCCCATGGATTCAGATCGATTTGTTCAGGTGAGTCACCATTTTTAAGGCAGCTTCGTGCTCTGATCGTAGTTTTGGAGATGATTTTGACGGCCTCCATGAGATGGGGTGTGGTGTTTCTCTATGCTTGCTTTTAGTTATGGAGATCACTTTGAAGCCCTCCAAGACAAATTGGTGGCTCTGGGAAAGCACCATATGAAGAGAGAGGAGGGTTTAGCTGGCATGCCATACAATTATTTTATCAAATCATTATCGAATTGTTTATGATATACTCCCTCTGGTCCTTATTATAAGGCACCAACCACCAACATTTTTTGGTCCTTATTATAATGCACCAACTTACTTTAACTAACTCATTTATTACTATTTTTCCATTATGCCCTCATTTTTAACTAACTCATTTAAATCTACATCATTAAAGTAGGGGTAAAGTTGGAAACATTTATTACTTTTATATCTCATTAATAACTTAACCTCAATTCCTTGGTCCGCGAGAAATGGGTAGTTGGTGTCTTATAATAAGGACTAGAGGGAGTACTCCCTTCCCTCTACTCCTTATTATAAGGCACCAACTAACTTTTCTCACAAATCAATAAAAACAGTTAAAGTCAATAAAATTGTCCTAGAATTTAAGTAATTTCCAATATTACCCCTACTCATTCAACTAAATTATAATATTATATTAATTATTACTCTCACCTACTACCCTTATTAATTATGGGCAAACATGGAAAAAAATAATTAATGCTCATTGGGAACAAGCAAGTGCCTTATAAAAAGGACCAAACAAACTTGTTAGTTGATGTCTTATAATAAGGACCAGAGGGAGTAATATAGTATAGACTATAGAGTAAAATCTATACCCAACTTCCGAGCCCCGAAAAAAGAAAAAAAAAACCTATACCCAACATGGAATCAGTTTCTCTATTCATCGAAAATGATGAGTAGGAAGAGCTTTTTTCTCCGCCTGATAGGTACTTTGAAGAGACAATCTGATCTAATATTAATATGCTAGTTTATTGATACTAGACATCTATTATTCTTATACAGAACAGATTCTATCTGAACAGTTCATATTTAAATTTTTTACCTTTTATTTTTTTTTTGGAAAAATTATTTTAATAAGTAGAGAATCTAAAGTAAAAATAATCTATTAACTACTATATTTTTAAAAAATGATTTTTTATTTAAAAACCAGACTTTTAAAAAAAGTAAATCTGGATATAGGGGCTTGTTCCTACCATACTCTAGCTACAAATTTTAGTTTGCGTAGCAAATTTTTTTGACATACATTAGGTCCCAAGTAATGTATTTTTTAAAAAATCTAAATTTAAAATTTTCTATCTCTCATTTTAGCAATGAAAGGGTAAAGGTGCAGATGTAGCATGAACAACTTCATTTTTTTTGCAAATTTCATTTTTGGAGTTAACTGAAATGAAATCATTTCCAAGGTCTAAGTGATTTCCTATTAAAAACTAATAGAATAAAACAAAAAGTAACATAAGTTAGATGTCTTTAATAACATTATTATATCTACTCTCACATAAATTATTTAGGTCTACGATTGTTATACCAAAAAATATTTAATTTTCATAGGTGCTTATTATAACAATTGTTCTCTACTAAATTTACACATTGGCCTTTTGATATGTGGCATTTTAATATTTCAGCTATCTTAAAAGAATCACATGTATCTTTTAAAAGGTACTATTTCCGGTCGTGATTATAAGAATATTTTTGTAATGCATTTTATACTATAAATATGCTCCTATACTTAGGATCAGAGGGAGTATAACTTATAATAAAGGCAGAGCGCATAATTTTTTTGAAGAATCAATATTCTCATAACGTGGTCCTCTCAATCCCATTTCACATCATGATTCTAAAATTTATTATATTTCCCTGATCCCATCACCAAAACTATTTATAGTGATGGGAATAGGTGGGTGGGCATGCATCAAATAAACTTCAAAAATCAAGAAGCATATTTATCAAATATTTTGAATTGGAAAGCAGCCTCCCTCTTAAAAAGGAGGAAAATATTTTCTGCTTTAAATCTCAAAAGGCGAAACCCTCAGTTATATATTATTATTATTATTATTATTTTAAATGTAGACATGATCCCTAGGATTGCATATACTATAAATTGTTCAATGAAAAGTAAAAGATCTTTCTTTGCCTCAATGATTTGAATTTGTGTCGGTTGCACAATTTTGTAAACAATACTGTATTAATTGTAGCCTCACTGTTTATCATTTTGTTTGACGAATATTAACAACTGTCTCCCTCTCATCTTCAAATGCAAATAACACAATTAAAGCCAGATCTAGTAGTGTTTGATAGTTAATACTCATGATATCCTTAATGTAAGACCTGATTATGTAAATTGAGAATATTAAAAATATTAAATAAATTGCTTAATTATAACATATGTGACATGATTTCTCTAAAATAATTCTATGAAACATTAGATCATATATCAATCACTACTACAAAAATTGGATATTACTACCCTAAAAAACGTCCTTATTAAAAAATAGGAAGTAACAAATGAAGAAGGTGACATTCTTGTAATTATATGACAGGAAATTTAGACTAAAGCGTCCTAAATAAATGTTTAGGACTCTTAAAATGAATGTTTGGCGTTCTAATGTGTTTGGGACACCTCAAATTAGGGAAATTTGTTTCGTGTCATGGGAAATTTGTTTCACGCCATGGAAAATTATTTTTGGCGTCAAAATTTGACTTTTGGCGCCCTGAATTAAATTCAGGACGCCACAATTTCAATTGTCGCGCCCTGAATTAAATTCAGGATGCCACAATTTCAATTGTGGCGTCCTGACTATACTTCAGGACGCCAAAATTGAAATTGTGGCATCCTGATTTTACGTTCAGGACGTCCAAATGGAAATTGTGGCGTCCTGAAATTACTTCAGGTCGCCAATAATCACTTTTATAACTCAATCGACAAGATAAACTTCTTTCATTCGTCATTTCCCTCTCGAAATCATCTCAGATGATCGAACACTACTCTCCGCCGCCTCCTTCCTCATTTCCGGCCAGAGCATTTCCTTTTTCGCCACCGTCTCCGCCGCGCGCGCCTCTGTCTCCTCCGTCTCTCTCACTTTGTCGTTGGCTCTCTCTCACACCGTCGCTGGCTCTCTCTCACTCTGCCTCCTTCCCGATACCGACACCTAAGTAAGCCAGCCAAGCCCTATCACTCTGCCTCTGTCTCCTTCTTCGCGACTCGTTCCTTAGGTATTTTTTTCAATTCATTCTCAATCTTTATTGTACACACGTTCATTTAGCATCTGGTTTTCCAAAAACAAATAAATAATGCTTAAGTATATATAATGTATAAACGTGCTGTGAGGATTGATGATTAATTTTGTTATCTAAACTAGGCCTTGAAGTGTTTTAGTGCTATAGATTTGAAGGATGTGCATATCTATGCTTTCATTTTTGTTGTTTGCTCTAGTTTTTGTTGTTTTTGATGTTGAAACGGTTTTTATTTTTCCATGGGCAATGAGTTTCGATGTATTGGGGGTATCTGTATTTATAGAAGCTTTCATTTTTGTGCTTATTCTAATTGTTGGTTTAATTTATGCATGGCGAAAAGGAGCACTAGAGTGGTCTTAATTCTTGAATATTTTTAGACAATAAAAAAACATTGAGGCAGTTATGAATTCCATTGAGTTTCCCTTATATAGAGTGGATTGGAGCTTGGAACTAATTTGAACTTCCTTTATAATGTATTTTAATGTTAATAATTGTTCTACATAGTCATTTTACAGTTGGTTATGTATCATCTTGGTAAACAACAATGTGTAATAGAAGAGATAAAAGCAAACAAGATACATGAGACAGAGAATGGTTTGTTTTCCAAGAGCTTAATTATCTTATATAATCCTAATTCCACCGATAATATGAATTTAATCCCTTACAAATGCTTTTTTTTTTTTTGGAATTCTCCGATCTCATACCAATGTAAGGCTATCAACAAATCACATTTTAAATACACATTTGGCCTCTATTCGAAGGGGTTTAATTACATAATCCTTGGGAATCATTCAATCTTTTAGGTTATTTTCGGTACTACTCTTGACAAACTAGGCTTAATAGTCTATTTAATTCAGGTTTTTTCCTTGAACTTCTAAGCCCAAAATTAGGATGTCACACTTTAACCTTTGTTGGCTTACTCGTTTGGTGAGACTTGTCCATTTGAAACTTTGTCTGTTGGCATATCAATAGCGGATTAGTACTATGCCTGGCATGGTCGTAACCGATATCCTCATAGGGGGTGCCATAAGCATACAAACACTCCCCACACATCAGTTTTCTCTATAACTCGTATGTGCGAGCATTGTCAGTGCAGAAAAGACATATCCCATTACCATTAATAATAAAGATTTGGGGGAGTTTATGCATTTGGAGTGTTTAGATATAGAGTTTCTTCAACTTGCAATCATGTAAGTTTTTTCCCCCTTTAATTATTGCAATGATTTTTTATGTTTTATATATTTAACAATAGTTATCATTTTATTTTGATCATAGTGTCTGCCACGACATTTGCGTCCAGAAAGCCCGAACGGGTTCATATGGCTTCTTATGTCCTGCAAACACGACGAGGGAGAAGAATAAGTTAGCCAGAAGGGCGCTTTATGTTGGTTGTACAATGGGCGACGGAGAATTGCCTTGTTATCTAGCGCCAATAATTGAAAGGTACGTATTTTAGTTTTGTCTATATAAGATTTTTAAGAATAAATTGCTTTCTTGTCTTAATTTAATATTAATATGCATATGTTGTAGTGGTCATTGGACCCTGGTTGTTGTTTGTCCCGCCAACAACGTATGTTATTGGTTGGATTCCTTAGGTGGCAAGCCAAACAACGACATCAAAACCATGTTTACCGAGTAAGTAAATTTTTGTCTAAATCATCAATTCTTCTTTTAAATGAATTGTTTTCATGTCTGTTAATTTCTGTTTTAATGATAGTGGTCTCAAGACATTTAGAATGCTTGCTGGAGCACGAGAGCAGGGTGGACCGAAGTGGTTTTATCCTAAGGTAAGTAGTTTCAATTCAAGTTCTTTCATTGACACAGTAACTTTCGATATGCCTTTATTCATTTTAACAAGTTGCTTTTGATTTATAGTGCCCGAGACAACCAGGGGACACCGAGTGCGGATACTACGTTATCCATTATATGCAATCCATCATTTCCAACAGACGTATTACAGGTTTTCAACACGTACGTGATCGCTCCATGATTCTCAAATTATGATATTTTTGTAGAATGTACTTGAGTTTTTAATTATTTCATTCACTTCATTGGTTTATCTTATGGCTTGTTTCCCAATTTACAGTTTTTTGATAGCGTGGATCCGTTCTCGGATGAAGAAATCGATACGGTTCGAGACGTTTTGGCTAGACATCTTCTGCAACACCTATAGGTATATAAAGTTTACTTCACATTTTTTGGCTGGATCAGGTGATCATCTGTTCTATGTAAATAAATCTTTTGATAGACGTTTTATTTGTTGCTATTTCCGTAGTTTTTTATCGACTGTAATTGTTTTCAAACTGTTGTGGTTCTGTTTGTCTGCTTGGAAAGCTTGGATTCTTTTAAGGAGAATTTTTTCATGTTGGTGATGCGTTTTCTAGACTACTTTTTTTTTTGGTAAAATTCTAGACTACTTTTTTATTGGTTGCAATTTCATCAAATTGTTGGGATTGTGATTACTCTTTTTGCTTGTTTTCTTTATGAAATTTGGGTGTGTTTAAGGGGATGGATTTGGGGGGGTTCTCCTTAATATGTGGATTGATTGGGTTTGAAAATGAAGAATATGAATGTTAATATATTAGGAATTGTGATGTTTCCTCTCGAGTAGTCCAAAGGCATCATTCCTCGTTATATGATTTGATTGTGCTTTAATTCCCTCCTCCTTAATCGGATTGCTTAATGTGTCCCACCCTCTATATATAAATATTAAGGGTGAGCATGTGTTGCAGGTGCAAGAATGACGACAATAATTGAAGATCACATCAGAGAGAAAAAGGTACAAAGGGAATTTGACATTGTTGTTGGTAGTGCACTAGTTCAAATGTATAGTGCGAATTTGACATTGTGTTGATGCTCATGTATTTCATTTTGACATTGTTGTTGATGCTCATGTATTTCATGTATTTCAAATGTATAGTGCACTAGTTCACTATTTCATTTTGACTTGTTGCTATTTTATTGGACATTTCTTTACTATTTATGGACTCATGACGTTTCTTAGTTGGTGGGAAGGCTGGGCTCATGTCTCACTGTTTAATCAGCCTGATTAGTTAATGAACGTTTTCCATTTTGAGCACTGTGCCCGCTAGTGGCTTGTAAATATTGTATTCCTGTTTTGCAGACAATTAGGGAATTATAAATATGTAGCAGTCATTTTTTTTTAAAAACTAATATAAGGCGTCCTGAAATGAAATTCAAGACGCCAACACATGATTTAAGGAGTCCTGAAATTCTATTCAGGACGCCTCATATGAAGATCTTAATGTTGGGATCCGTACACGCAGCGGAACAAAAAAACATTTTACGGATCCCTTAGGCGAATCGCTCAACCGTGTTTAGATCAAAGTTAGATTTCAGAACCGTACCTATGCGTGCTTGCTTGCGTTCTGTTCTCGTTTGCGCCTCGATCCTCGTGCGCGCGCAGATGTCGTGCGTGTCGAACGAGGTGGCATATTTTATCTGTGCTTCTTGATCACGTGGGCTAGCGCCTTCTTGTTCGATCAGACAGGAGCTGACTTCGCGTGTCCTCTCTCTCTACCGGTATCCACACGAACGGCCTCCAACACTGACGGTAGCGTGCTAGCGCCTCAGTATTCTTGCGTCTCTCTCTTTTTTCTCTCAAGGGTTTTTTGTGTTTCGGCTGTCTAATTCATTCACGTGCTTAATACGACTAGATAAGCATCTGTTATAGGGTTTCTAAAACCCTAATAATGTGTCGAATTAAATTATTCAAAATTAATCCAATTAATTTTGAATTTTGAATTTGGATTAAATAATATTAATTAAATCATCCAATGATCTAATCTAACCACTTACTCCGAATTAATAGGCCTTCAGATTTAATTTATATTTATAAATTAAATCAAGATATGATATGCTTATATTTAATTTAAAATGAGATCCGATATCTCAATTCAAATTAAATCTGATATGCAATATATTTATTCAAAAATTAAATCTGAGATACAATATCTCAATTTATTATAGTTATTTAATTTATCAAATAAATTAAATACTATATATAATAATATTATTATCGATAAATAATATCATTATTATTTTCGAATTTAATAATATATATAGACACACACACACACATCCTAGATTAAATAAGTATTCATTAAATCTTAAACACATTTAAGATTCAATGAATCTGACGCTCTTGCTCGTGTTAGGCCATTCTTGTGTCCGACCCTGTAGGCCCACATGAGATTGGCAGCGGGCTAATACTGTACCAGCCCACAAGTCGCAAGCGGCCTCTAGCAAGACATTGCAACTACCCAATTCATATGGGGATCGTTGATGCAATATAACCTATCGTACAATCATGTCATGTCCCTTCTGTCACGCGATAACTTGGTCAAGGATGAGGCATGAATGATGTCAAGTTCCTGTTCTTGATCATTACTTTCTCGATTCTTGAGTAGTCTAACAATTGAAATGGAAACTCCTTTTCATCGTAGTATGGCCATACATTTCTCAGACTCACTCATCGAGGGGCCCAGTATTATCTCTCTACAAATGTGAGGGACAAATTCCATCTTGACCATTCAAATTCCTCTGCATGAAAACCATTGATCCCGATCCAAGCCTTTATTATCACCCGGTCAAAGGTGACTTTTGACTAGGTCAAAGACCAGCGACTCATCATGTAGGAATCCATGATGATCTCAGGTCAAAGGGCGTTGTGACGCGGTTATACATGAGAAAAGCTTATGACTTATTCCATGAAGTTTTCTCATAGTGGGTCGGTTCAGCACCTTGTACTCTTACAAGTGCCCATGACTTTGATTCGTATCTCCATACCTCATCAAAGTCATACTGGTCTTATCTCATCTTCGCTCCCGCGTAGATGACCGACCAGGGACATTTAGGATAATCTATTAGATATATCCAGAGATACAGTTATCAATGTAAACATGCAAATGAAATGATAACTTAAAGAGAATACTTTAAATAACAAAAATGTCTAAAGTACAATGACTTGCCCCTAGGGCATAATTTCCAACACTTAAATCATTTCAGGACTCCTCATATGAGGCGTCCTGAATTAATTTCAGGACACCTCATATGAGGCGTCTTGAGTTAATTTCAGGACGCCTCATATGTATAGAATTCAAATTCTGCTGTGTGTTCATCAAACTTCATACGAAGTAAGTCGTTTTCAGTCATAAGGGTGTTTATCCTATTCTCCTTTATGCTAGTGGTTCCTTTGTGAGCTATCTCCATAGCTTTCCACATTTCTTTAGCAATCGATCAATTGCTTATACGAAAATACTCCTTCTGGCTTAATGCACTTTAAATCATCAGGATAGCTTTACTAGTGAGTGTCATTTGCCATATATCATTTTCATCAAATTCTGATTCAAGCTTTGGTACATGAATTTCACCTTTTATTTTTATTGGAACGTAGTCTCCTTTCTCGATTACTTGCCAGAGAGCATATTCAGTGGCAAGAACGAAGACTCTGAATTTAGCTTTCTAGAATGAGTAATGTTTTCTATTGAAGCCAGGTGGTCTGTTGATCAATGGACCATCAGGTAAAATTCCTTCCATGGATCCTTCTTCTCGGGATGTTAAGCTTGTAATGAGAAAACCTTGCTCTGATACCAAATGTTAGCTGCAATGAATCACCCAAGAAAGGGTGTATTGGGTGAGTTAAAAAAATCAAAACGATCTTAACAAATTATTAAATCACAAAGGAAAGGTTAAAAGGATATCACCGAAGTGCACATTGACAGTTATATTGGTTCGGCCTCAATCTCATGACCTATGTCCTGCCCTAAGAGCTACTCTGAGATTTCCACTATCTTTCAACAATGATTACAATAAGCTTAGAGTAATCTTACAGATTCACTCCCCTTACAACCGTAATCGTACAACCACACTCAATGTCCTACTACCTTGAGATTTTACAGAATCAATTGAATAAAGATAACTCTCTCACATAGTAGATATATGATCACTAAAGAATTGAATATCAAAAGATATATCAGAAAGTATTAATGAATAATAACTAAGCACGAAATGATATCGTCATTGGTTGTTAGCTCTAAATTAAATGCTCTTCGTATTTATAGCTTAACTCCATTAATGGTTGTTGGTGAAGCTTTAAACTATCCGTTAAGAGACTTCGATCCTTCCGTTAGATACAGAAGCTTTCCTTTAGACGCAAACCAGAGTCATTAGAAGATTTGAGGATATGTAGCTTTCGAATTGTCGTTGACAATCTTCATACGACATGCCTTTGGTTTGTAGTTAACTAAGGAAGAGTCGTTATCGCTTTTGCTAGAATTGGTGTTTGAAACCATGATCATTTGACCTACTCTAAATTGGATTCCGTGTGAATGCTTTGTTTTCTGTAATTCATTTAATGTTCTAACACGTTCTTCGCTGTTTGAAGATTTACACGAAATCCTTTCGCTAATCATCTGAAACCTTTTAACAAATAGGTTTGGAAGCATTGAGAAAAATAGTGAGTATTAATCGGATGATATGGAATGTTAACCAAAGAATATGAATTTACGAAGATGAAGAATACAAAGTTTTGAAGGAACTGTAAGAGCATTGCTCGAGTACAAACTTAGTTTACTCAAGCAACTTTCAAATTCTTTCACAGAGAGAGTTCAATAGATAAGCTTACTCGAGTAAGCATACAACCTTACCTAAGTAACATGCTCGAGTAAGTCTTCTGAGTGATTGAGCAAGATCCTATGTAAGGCAGAAGGTTAGCTATCAAAATACATATGCTCGAGTAAGGATTACTCTTGCTCAAGTAGCCTGCTCGAGTAAACGCTTCAGCGTGCTCGAGCAACCACTGTGAAAAAACAAAGGATTAGTTAACAAAATATATATGCTCGAGCACAATACGTCCTTGCTTAAGTACTGCGCTCGAGTAAGTCAGATCCTTGCTCGAGTAATAACCTGAAAGAGTAGAAGTTGGTTTATCAAAAGATATATGCTCGAGCACAATATTTCCTTGATTGAGCAAGACATATTTATGCTCGAGTAACTCATGAGGATAGAAGAAGATGGTAATCATTTGATGTTGCTCAAGTACAAGGAAAATCGGATGGTGATCATTTGATGTTGCTCGAGTACAAGAAAAATCCTACTCGAGTAAGACATTAGTATGCTCGAGTAAGGAAGTTTGCTCGAGCAAGCTCCTACTCAAGTAAACTTATATCTGCTCGAGTACACTTCTTCATATTTCATATTTCATTGAATTTAAAACTTATTTCTTTACAAGTCTTATTATCATCAAAACATAAAACGAAGAACTAACAATTTGTTCTCTATTGACCAATGCAATAGAGTCAGATGGACAGGACAAGTTCCTACTTCTTGGCCAAATATGACACTTAGTACCAAGTTAATCAAAAGGACATCTTTGTTGACATTATGGCCATGAAACATATTTATTAAGAAAAATCCATATGGCCTTCTTTTATTCCCTTTTTGGATGAAATTATAGTCCAAAATAGTTAATGAAATATCAATTCCATGTCAACTATTATATTACAATATATACCAAAATTTAAGGTTTCAGGAAAATCAAGCATTCAACAAAAATTTCACTTTATATATAAAAAAAACAAATATTTCACTATTCCATTCTACTAAATATATAGATTGCTCCAGGAATTTTTAGTAAACAAAAAAATTAGGTTATTACAGCCCATCCAAAAAAATCATATGGACTGCATCTCTATCCAATTTCCCTTAACATTAAGTGTGTCTAATGACATTTGAAAAAGACAAAAAAGAAAAAGAAAAAAAAGAGAGAGTACGAGATGCATTTTCCAAAAAAAATACACTAGCTACTAACATCGATCAGCTTGGATTAGGATTCTTACAAGTCTTGGCAGTGTGGCCAGCCTCATTGAATCTGCCACAACGATGAACTCGTTTGAATTCGTCATAACCGCATTCCTTAATGGTTTTTGTTCTCACCATACTCCCAACATATTTTATAGTGCATGTTCTATTAATTACAAATTGTCCCCTATTTGAAGGAAACATAGTAGATTCTTTCCAGATGTACAAGCCATCACCACTATCAACTTGCACGATATAGTTGTCATTAACAAGTTTACTACCTATATTAACAACTATCGTTGCCCCTATTAACAAAAATTTCACCCCATGTTCATTCATTTTCACTTTTACCAGACAAAGAGGGAACAATATATCCAAAAATATAGAAAACATTTAAAATGTAACATCCCCGTTTTCTAAAAGCGGATAAAATTTTTCATCAGAGTAGAGCATCGGAGTAAGAGTGTAACTGATATATATATTCAAAATGCCCACTGGCTAATTACAGAAACGGTTCAATAACCGAGAGTTTTCAAAAGGAAAGGACAACATCATAACAGTCCTCGGCCGCATCCCTAGGCTTGCTGCTCCCTCTCTCCTCGGTCCTCGGTCCTCCCGACCCACGATGCTATGTTAAGAGCCGAGATCCGCACCGGATCTCGAGTAGCGGTTAACCTCATATTTACATACACAACATATGTATTACAGATAGTCATACAACAACCAAGCATATCCCAACAGCACATAACCCCTAGTACATGTGTCACACCTAGCTATCATGTCACACCTAGCAGCCGTTTCACACCTAGCAATCGTTTCACACCTAGCATTTCACACCTAGCAAACGTATCCCAATACCCAGCAAGCATAATAACAGTACATAAACATATCACAGAGCTATCAGCTACCACAATAGGCATACATTACACATAGCACATATACGCATACAATAAACATCATATTAGTGTTACAGTACGCGAACGTACATACTTCCGTAAACCGAACAGAATGGCCAGGTAAGTGTCTACCATGGGGGCCTCACCGAGTTCACGGCGACTTAATGGCTTACCCACATAGACTAGCCTTTCCTTCGGCACCAAACTGTTCTAACATATTTGCATTCAATAAACATACCATAACAATACACATAGCACATATATACATACCATAAACATAAGAGTTAATGTTACAGTACGCGGACGTACCTTCGTTGACGGTCATCGGTATTTCTAGCGGAACACGGTACGACAGTGGGTCAGAACCTTATCAGAGATATCCTATCAATATAACAACGTACTTGTTAAGGATCTATCATTACGACGGACATTTTTAGTCAAAATGACCATTTTACCCCTGACCCCTACTCGGCGGAATTTCGCCAGCACTTCGTTACTTTGACCCTAATCTTCCAAAATTTCAACATAACTCCTCTTCCAACATAATTTTCGAAATATAAATCATATTGATTAGTGATTCACATCATAACAGGCATTTTAGGTAAAAATTACCATTTTGCCCTGATGTCCCTAATCGGCGGAATTTCGCCAGAGCTTCGCTATTTTAACTTCGACTTTCCAAAATTTTGCCAGAACTTCGACCCCACCATGATTTTTGAAATAATGACTAAAATACCCCTATCATATGATATCTAATCATACATGGAAGATTAAAGACTAAACTAGCATTTCTACGCTAACTACCGAAAGAACTACGAAAGCTTAAGTACCGAAAAACTTACTCAGAGCTTTCTGCAATTCCCCGGCTCCTCCTTCTCTCTTCCTTCTCTCTAGATTTCGGCCAAGGGTCTCAAGAAATGGTGTGAATTTTGAATGAGGATGCTAGGCTATTTATAGGAAAATCCATGGACATAATGGTCTTTTTTTAATTCAATCTACACCGTCGGATCAAGGAAATTTTTGAAACTCCATCTTGACCCTTCAACACACTATGGTCGACATACATGAAGAGGTGGCAACCATGTGCTTAGTTCAAAGTGATGATTCATAGTTTGCTTTATGGTCCGTACCGATAAAGTTCCCCGATCGGTGTCCGATTCGCGTAATCGCGTAAAATCCCAAAAATCCGGAATTACAACTTTGAAGACATTTTCTCACTCATTAGAAATGTCCGGGCTAAATAACTTTTTGATTCCATACATGGTTCCAACGGTCCTGCGGAAGTTTCTCGAAAAACGTGCTCGTTTACGGAATTCACTTCTGGAATTGTCACTTTCTGGACAAAAATTCACTGATTCCAAATATGTCCAGATAATCATAAACTCATCCCCAGATGTTGAGTTACAATGTATTTTCTTCAAATTCTAAATTTATGACTATCGCCTTTTTCTCGATTTTCCCTATTCCGTCTTATTACTTAAGTATTCTACCGATCTCGGAATTGAATTACATAATGACCCAATTCAAGATAAAAATCCACTCATTAATATTATACTCGACTCCGAAAAATTTGTTCATAGTTTTCTAGATAGGATCCAATCACTATCGGTGTTTATTTTTTTTTTTTTACCTTTTACTTTGATTATTATTTAAATAAGAGTTTATTTCTTATACTCCACCATTTATTAAACCTATTATTTTTTTTCCTTTTTCCCTTAGGATGTCGGCACACACACAATTATATATTTTATTTTTTATATTTTTATTTTATTTTTTAATTAATTATTATATAATTTAATAATTTTATATATATATATATATATATATTTACAAAATTTTCCTATTGGTCCATACTTGTATTTAGGCTTAAAATTACTTAATCTAACTAATTTTTCTTCATATTCTCCAATTAATTAGACGATATATTTATGCTAATTTTTAGCCATAAACCATTAATTATAGAATTCTACACAATTTATCACAATTATTTCATCGTTCAAGCTTAAATAATTAACCAATAATTATTTAATCAATCACTTATTATTTGTTGACAATTTCCTTATTTAGAACTAATTACTTCCTCTCAAAATCTGAACTAACATTGCTATTTTATCTCCCATGTCTAGATTCTCGTTGGTTCTCTATATTCGAAAACGGGTACAGAAATACGTCTCAGAAGTCCTACATGAGTCAAATACTGCATGTACTAAGATAGATTCACCTCCCAGTACAAGCGGAGATTATCGAGAGACTGATATTAGAGTTATCAGAGCTATCGGAGACTGATATCAGAGTTATCAGAATTATCAGAGTCTGATATCAGGGTTATCAGAGACTGATATCAGAGTTATCAGAGGTATCGGAGACTGATACCAATATAAGCACAGGTGATGAATTCACCGGCTCCGGGTTAGAGTGATGCACCGACAAAGAGTAGTACACCGGTTCAGGATAGTATACCGGTTCAAAATGGTATACCGAAATGAAATGGTACACCGACTCAGGGCTATATCAGTACTCATTTTCAAAATATGCTCCATGTTAAAAGGCTTTTGAACATAACTCCGTTATCCGAACATAATGGCCAGGTAAATGTCTACCATGGGGGCCTCACCGACTTATACGGCGACTGATTTGCACACCCACGTAGACTAGCCTTGGCTTCGGCACCAAACTGTTCGTAGTAACATAGTCAGGTTCATGCCAGGACTACTGCTCTGATACCAAAAGACTTTCGCAAGGTGTCACGATTCTCACCAGGCCACTTGGCAGCTGTCCTTTATCCCCCTTAGGTGGCATGATGAGTCGCCATTTTGGCCAATCAGAAGGTGCCACCTTGCACCTTCTAGAAGCCTTCGCCCGCAAAAGTGCCGATCGGTGTCCGAATCGCGTAATCGCGCAGAATCTCAGAAATTCGGAATCACAACTTTGAAGACTTTTTCTTTCTCATTAGAAATGTCTAAGTTAACCTAAATTTTGATTCCATACAGGGTTTCAACGGTCATTCTGAAGTTTTACGGAAAAACGTGCCGGTTACGGAATCAACTTCTGGAATCGTCAACCTCTGGACAAAAATTCACTGATTCCAAATATGTCCAGGAAATTCTCAACTCATTCCCAGATGTTAAGTTATAATTTATTTTCTTCAAATTCTAAATCTGTGACTATCTGCCTTTTTCACAGATTACCCTATTTTGTCTTATTACTTAAGTATTCTACCGATCTCGGAAATGGCTTCTGAAACAGCCCAGTCCGAGATAAAAATCCACTCATTAATTTTATACTCTGACACCAGAAACTTTGTTCGTGATTTTCTAGATAGGATCCAATTCCTATCGGTGTTTATTTTACTTTTTACTTTTTACTTTATTTAATTTTTAATTAAGAGTTTTAATTTCACACTCCAAACCATTTCATTTTTTGTTTCTTCCTCCCCCCATGTCAGCACACACATAAAAATATATATATATTTTTATTTTATTTTCTAATTAATTATTATATAATTTAAAAATTATTTTTACATAATTTTTTTACAACATTTTCCTATTGGTCCATACTTGTATTTAGGTTCAAAATTACTTAATATCATTTATTTCTCTCAATATTTCCCAATTAATTAGCCAATATATTTATGTTAATTTTTAGCCATAACCCACTAATTTTAGGGTTTTACATAATTATCTTTGAATTTTCCCTTGTTTATGCTTAAGTAATTAGCCAATAATTACCTAATTAATTTCTTACCAATAGTTGATAATTTTCTTAATTAGAATAACTCATTACCTCACCACTTTTGCATTGACATTTGTGTTTCATGTCCCATGCATTATATTAAAATTTACGGGGGCATTTTTGTCATTTCAATACTTTTTGATTTACCCTTTCTAATTTTTCCAAGTTCATAATTTATTAAATTACCAAAATTAGAGGCAATATACTCTCCCAATTTTAATAATTATTTTACTGCCTTTTAGGATTTTTCATAATTTTCCTAAGTTATTTATGTCTTACAAGGACATTTTCGTCATTTGGCACTTTGGCACTTAAACTTTCTAATTTCCAAGACATCTTCCTTTAGAAAATTAGCTAATTATAATTTAATATTTGATACCTCATATTCACCTATTTTCTATAGGTATAATTTTACCAATTTATGATACAGATTTTTAGGGTATTACATTTCTCCCCCCGTTAAATAAAATTTCGTCCTCGAAATTTGCTCTATCCTAACCGGACTTCCAGTTCATAACTCCAAATTGTATCTACCATCCTTTCTCCCAAAATGTCTCATTCGTAAGCAACCTCTTCTAGGCTAGCTTTACTACCGGGATGCTCCGATTACTCAGTTATTCTTCTTGAAAACTAAAGTTTGCCTTATTTTGACCAAAAGAATACTAGCATTTAATACTTTGATATTTCGTACTTTATTGAGAATTCGTTCCGGCTTGATTACAAAGTTTTGATCATGTTTTAAATTGATATATAGTGTTTTCCGTGGCGTCAAAACACCGCGTACTTTATATATATATTGCTTCCGTGTTGATTGGTTCGACTTGAGAGACTTGAGAGTGGTAAGTCATAACACTGTCATGCTGCAGCTAGACATATCCCGATCCATATCTATTGGTACCACTATAAAACCTACTTGGATTTGAGATAACCAATTTCTTGGTGTTGTGACCAACTTCTCCCTCACTTTATGAAAGCTTGTTTCATAGTCTTTGTTCAACCTTAATGATTTGATTTCCTACTTTGTGAACTTTGTTTAAGTGATGAAAGATTTCGTCATGAATCTGCGGTACTATCCTGCTAGACCCAAAAACTACATATTTACATTAATATTTCTGGCTATCTCAATTCCAGAACTGCTTCCACTTTCTGAAAACAATAGATAATATCGTTGTGTCATGAAGTAATAACAAGATTTGTATATAATCGAAATTTGGTTTCAGACATGCACTATAAGGAAAAGAGCTCACACCCGATGGTGTAGCTGATATATATATATATATATGTATATATATATATATATATATATATATATATATATATATATATATATATATATATATATATATATGTATATGTATGTATGTATGTATGTATGTATGCATCCCAAAAGGATCCGTATAGGCATCAAAACTATATGATTGGTTTAGCACTTGGATCTATTTATGTCTGACATAGACTTTTACTAAGCGGTAGTATTTTGAACCATTCCTGAAGACTCTCCAGCCTCCGTATTAGTTAGCGCGAACCATTCCTGAAGACTCTCCAGCCTCCGTATTAGTTAGCGCAAAGATCCGACCTGAGTTCTGAGGTCTTGTCTCTGCAGCCTTCTCAGGACAGTTCCAGCTGATATGTCCCGGCTTCTGACATTTGTTGCAGATTCGCTTCCCATCGCAGTTGACTCCTGGATGGTACTTTTTGCATTTTGGACATGATGGAGATCCCGCCAGATTGGGATAGTTTTGTTGTTCAGCCGGAAAAGGTCTCTTGTTTTCACCACGGGGGTTGTTCCAAGGCGCTTTCCTCCTTTGTGAGGAATTTCCACCGCCGAATCCACCCCGACCAGGCATTGTTGTTGTTGAAGTTCGGGATCTCGGAATCCTTTCAGATTGCGCTCGGTCGGCCTACAACTTTCCACAGCACTAGTCAAGTCCTGGAATCGTTGAGTCATGAGTCTTTCACCAATTTCGTACTTCAGCCCATGCATCAATATGTTCACCATACTCCTTTCATCGTTGCCCTTTCGTAGGTGTGATGAGTATCGGGATAGATTGGTGAATCGGGCGTAGTAGTCGTCAAAAGATTCCTCTTGTCCCTGTCGGATATGGAGAAATTCCGACTCCTTGTTCATTTGCACCGAAGGAGGAAAATACAGTTCATGAAATTTCTCTAGAAATTTCTCCCATGTTACGGGACACGGTAATGGGTGCAGTAAAGTTTCGCCGTGACTTCCCACCAATGGTCCGCATCTCCTTCAAGCTGGTAAATCGCTAATTGGGCTTTGCGATTTTCAGGGCAGTCAATCACTTTGAATATCTTTTCCAACCTTTTCAGCCAATCCTCTGCCAAGTTTAGTTTTCCTTGGAAAGCTGGTAGACACTTACCTGGCCATTCTGTTCGGATAACGGAGTTATGTTCAAAAGCCTTTTAACATGGAGCATATTTTGAAAATGAGTACTGATATAGCCCTGAGTCGGTGTACCATTTCATTTCGGTATACCATTTTGAACCGGTATATTATCATGAACCGGTGTACCACCCTTTGTCGGTGCATCACTCTAACCGGAGCCGGTGAATTCATCACTGTGCTTATATTGGTATCAGTCTCCGATACCTCTGATAACTCTGATATCAGTCTCTGATAACCCTGATATCAGACTCTGATAATTCTGATAACTCTGATATCAGTCTCTGATATCTCTGATAATCTCTAGTTTGTACTGGGAGGTGAATCTATCTTAGTACATGCAGTATTTGACTCATGTAGGACTTCCGAGACGTATTTATGTACCCGTTTTCGAATATAGAGAACCAACGAGAATCTAGACATGGGAAATATTGTAAGTGTCCGTTCGTTTGTAGCGTAAAACTAGGTGCGATAAAGTCTTGGTGCCATACAAATACTAAGTGCGATAGAGTCTATGTGCGGTATAAATACTAAGTGTGATAAAATCCGTGATATACTAATCGATGTTTTCTTTGTATATCCGACGTTTTCCCTAACGCGTTCCACGTTTCTTAGTCATATTTGACCGTGATCATGTCATTGAGTAGGAGGTATCTTGTGTTGCCATGGTGTATGGGCGCCATGGTGACATGTATGATATTTTGTGTTGTCATGGTGTATGGGCGCCATGGAGACATTTTGGTATACGTGGTGTTGGCCAGCGGTGTATGGGCGCCTCGGGAGACACTATATATCAAAGTACGATATGACAAGATCGTTGCGGTCAAACCAAAGCGAATTCTCGATCACCAAGAGGAGCGGGTGCAGACAAAGTAGAGATCCGACGCGTATAGTCCGAAAACAGGATAGTACGAAGTTTAGTGGGTAAAGTGAAAATTTCGAGGACGAAATTTTATTTAACGGGGGGAGAAATGTAGTACCCTGAAAATCTCACTTATGATAAGTATCATATTGAGTAAATAATACCTATTGGAAATAGGTGAATATATGATCTCAAAGACCTTGTAGAGAATTTATCTTATTTTGGGGTAGTTTCTCTTGAAAAAGAATAATTTGCAATTAGTCCCTAAAACGTTTGAAAGTTTGCAAATAGGTCCCTAAACGCATTTACGGGTTATAAAATACCCTGTGAAAGTTATAAAAAAGGAAAGTAAATATTTATTTGAAATAGGGAATAATACTTTCCCTAATTTAGGTAATTTATTAAATTATTACCTTAAATAAATAAAGGGGGAAAAGTTAAAAAGTATTATAATGACCAAAATGCCCCGTAAATTTTAATATAGGACATGAGGCATAAAACACTAATGTCAGTGTAAAGGTTGTGAGGTAATGAGTTATGCTAAATAAGAAAATTAGCAACAAGTAGTAAGGAGTTGATTAAGTAATTATTGGCTAATTACTTAAGCATGAACAAAGGAAAATCCATAAATAATTATGTAAAACCCTATAATTAGTGGGTAATGGCTAAAAATTAGCATAAATATATTTGCTAATTGATTGGGAAATATGAAGGAAAATTGGTGAGATTAGGTCATTTTAAGCCTCAATACAAGTATGGGCCAATAGGAAAATTTTGTAAAAAAATTATGTAAAAAAAATTATTAAATTATATAATAATTAATTAAAAAATAAAATAAAAATATATATGAATTGTGTGTGTGTGCCGACATCCTTAAGGGAGAAAGAAAAAAAAATAGAATTAATAAATGTGGAGTGTAAATAATAAACTCTTATTTAAAAATTAATTAAAGTAAAAGTAAATAAACACCGATAGGAATTTGATCCTATCTAGAGAACCAGGAACAAGATTTCTAAAGTCAGTAAAGAATATGAAAGAGTGGATTTTTATCTTGAAATAGACTGTTCCAGAAGTTAATTCCGAGATCGGTGGAGCATTTTGATAATAAGACGAAATAGGGTAATCTGTGGAAAAGGCAGATAGTCACAGATTTAGAATATTGAAGAAAATAAATCATAACTCAACATCTGGGAATGAGTTGAGAATTTCCTGGACATATTTGAAATCAGTGGATTTTTGTCCAGAGGTTGACGATTTCGGAAGTTCGTTCCATAACCGATCACGTTTTTCGAGAAACTTCGGGTATGGAATCAAAAATTTATTTAGCCCGGACATTTCTAATGAGTGAGAAAATGTCTTCAAAGTTATAATTCCGGATTTCTAAGATTTTACAAGATTACGCGAATCGGACACCGATCGGGGAATTCTATCGGACCGGGGCAAAAAGCAAAAGTTGAAATGGTGACTCATGGGGGGTAGCTGGACGTTTTGGTGTGTTGTATGGCCACCAAAAATCCATCTAGAAACCCTAAAATGCTTGGTTAAAATGGAAGGGAAAATTACCAAGTTTGCAAGGGAAAATTACCAAGTTGGACCCAAAATTCTCCTATAAATAGGCATGCATTTCCTCTTCAAATCTCACACCAATTCTCTTGAGAATTTCAAAAGTAGAGAGAGGTTTTAGAGAGAGAAGCTCTGGAGGAAAAAAGCAGCGAAGCTCTGGGTAAGTTTTCGGTACTTAGTCTTAAGCTTCCGTAGTTCTTTCGGTAGTTAGAGTATAAATGCTATATTAGTCTTTAATCTTCGAAGTATGATTAGATATCATATGTTAGGGGTATTTTAGTCATTATTTCGAAAATCTTGGTGGGGTCGAAGTTCTGGCAAAATTTTGGAAGATTAGAGTTAAAATAGCGAAGCTCTGGGTAAAATGGTCATTTTGACTAAAAATGTCCGTCGTAATGATAGATCCTTAACAAATACGTTGTTATGTTGATAGGATATCTCTGATAAGGTTCTGACCTACTGTCGTACCGTATTCCGCTAGAAATACCGACGACCGTCAACGAAGGTACGTTTGCGTACTGTAACACTAGTCTGATGTTTATTGTATGCGTATATGTACTATGTGTAATGTATGCATATTGTGGTAGCTGATAGCTCTGTGATAAGTTTATGTACTGTTATTATGCTTGCTGGGTATTGGGTTACGAATGATAGGTGTGAAATGATTGCTAGGTGTTAAACGGCTGCTATGTGTGACATGATAGCTAAGTGTGTAACATCCCAACTTTTCACAAGCAGTGCAGACATTAACATTACTAACATCACCCTATCACAATCAATGTATATGTATTGCTCCCAGCATGCAGACATATTGCTCCCAGCATAAAGACATATTGCTCCCAGCATACAGACATATTGCTCCCAGCATATAGACATATTCCAAACAGTATAACAACATACATACCACATATATGCATACCATAAACATCAGAATTAGTGTTACAGTACGCGAACGTACATACTTCCGTAAACCGAACAGAATGGCCAGGTAAGTGTCTATCATGGGGGCCTCACCGAGTTCACGGCGACTGATTGGCTTACCCACATAGACTAGCCTTTCCATCGACACCAAACTGTTCTAACATATTTGTATTCAATAACCATACCATAACAATACACATAGCACATATATGCATACCATAAACATAAGAGTTAATGTTACAGTACGCGGACGTACATACCTCAATAGTACATAAACATACGCGAGATCATCAACCACATATAATACACATATCACATATATGCATACCATAAACATCAGATTAGTGTTACAGTACGCGGACGTACCTTCGTTGATGTTATTCTAGCACGTTTTACGAAAAACAACGAAACGTCCAACAGCGGCACGTTGGACAGCGTAACGGCAGGTGATTTGATACTATATCTGGCATTTTAGGTAAAAATTACCATTTTGCCCTTCTACCCCTAATTGGCGGAATTTCGCCAGCACTTCGCTACTTACACTTTTTCGGGGACTCAATCCCTACCAAGTTTTACCTCTTTAGGCATCTTTCGATGCAATGAGGCCTAAAACAATAGTAGGAATTTCACTCCCTACTTACTAAAACTAACTAACAATTCTACTAACTACCGAACTAAAAAGCTAAAGACCGAAGGACTTACCCGTTGAAGACTTCTGAAGAATTTTCCCGAGCTCCTCTCTCTAAAACCTCTCTCTAGAACCAAAATTCTCTTCTTGAAATGGTGTGAAAATCTCAAAGGATTCAAGGCCTATTTATAGAGATTTTGCAGGGGCATTTCGGTCTTTTTCCCAACTTCCAACTTTCAATTTAAACCATGGAAACTTAGGGTTTTGGTGGATGATTCTTGACCATGGAATACCCAAAACGTCCAGCTGCTCCCAAGAGTCTCCAATTCAAATTTTGCTTCTTGCCTCCGGTCGATAGAATCCCCGATCGGTACCCGATTCGCGTAATTTCGGAAAAACCTCAAAATTCTGGATTTACAACTTTGAAGACATGTTCTCACTTACTAGAAATGTCTAAGTTAACCTAAATTTTGATTCCATATAGGGCTCCAACAGTCAGCCTGAAGTTCCTCGAAAAACGTGTCCGAACGCGTCCGGTGCTGGAAGTCGTTTTCGGAATCATAAACCTCTGGATAATAATTCACTGATTCCAAATATGTCCAGATAATTTCAAACTCATTCCTAGATGTTGAGTTAGAATTTATTTTCTTCGAGATCCAAAATCGTAGCCTATGCATTTTTCCCTATTTTGTTTTATTAGGAAAATGCACAATCGGCTTCAGAATTTACTTCCAGAAAAACCTAACGGAAGATAAAATTCCACTGATCATTATTTTACCTTGACTTTGGAAAACCTATTCCTAGATCTCTAGATAGGATCCGTTTCCTAATTATTTGATAGTAATTTTTAAATTAGGAAACGGATCCTATCTAGAGATCTAGAAATAGGAATGCCAAGGTCAAGGTAAAATATTAATCAGTGGGTTTTTATCTTCCGTTAGACTCTTGCGGAAGTTAATTCTGAGGCCGTTTGTGCATTTTCCTAATAAAACAGAATAGGGAAAAATGCATAGGCATATTTTTGAAATAAGGAAAATAAATTCTAACTCAACATTTAGGAATGGGTTTGAATTTATTTTGACATATTTGGAGTCGATGAATTATTTCCAAGAGATTGGTAGTCCCAACGAATTCCGACACCGGACACGATCGGACACGTTTTCGAAAAACTTCAACTGGACTGGTTGGAGCCCTGTATGGGATCAAAATTTAGGTTAATTTGGACATTTCTAATAAGTGAGGAAATGGTTTCAAAGTTGTAAATCCAGAATTTTGAGATTTCTCCGACATCACGCGAATCGGGGGGAAAATGGTTGAACAAGTTGCAATTAATGGGTTATTACAACTTTGATTTTCCAAACAAAGCCTTAAATTTGCCAAACAAGGCCCTTGTTTTTGCCTATAAATAGATGCCTTCCCCTTGAGAAATTTCACACCTTTTCTTCCTTCTCTTGGCCGAAATTTTTGGTTGAGAAAGAAGAGAAAGGAGCTCGGGGAATTGTGCGTGGCTCCCCTGTAGAATTGTCAGGAAAGTCTTCAACGGGTAAGTCTTTTAGTCTTTAGTTTTTAGTTTAGTAGTTAGTAGAATTGTTAGTTAGATTTAGGAAGTAGGTGACAAGATTCCTACAAATGTTTTAGAGCCTTGTTTGCGTTGAAAAATATGCGAGGGTGTAAACATAGTAGGGATCGAGTCGCCGAAAAGTTGAAGCTTTCGTAGTTCTTTTAAAAGTAAGGGTAGAATTTGTTAGAATAGCCTTTAAATTTCAAGTATGATTGGGTATCATATGGGAGGGCTATTTTAGTCATTATTTTCGAAAATCATAGTTGCGTCGAAGTTCTGGCAAAATTTCGAGAAGATAATTTGTCAGAGTAACGAAGTGCTGGCGAAATTCCGCCGATTAGGGGTAGAAGGGCAAAATGGTAATTTTTACCTAAAATGCCGATTATAGTGCCAAATCACTAATGAAAGTGATATTACTCTTATAGGACGTCGAAATCCTAATTTGTTGCCGTTCTGTGTCCAACGTGCATTTGTCGGACAAGCCGTTTTCCGTCGAAAGTACGATTCGCCGAAACAACTACGTACATCAAACGAAGGTACGGACGCGTCTTGTAACACTAATCCTATAGTTCTCATATACGAGATATGTCATAGATACGTTCATATACGGGGCTCGCTTGGGTCGCCGTTTTACATACGGCCTTGTACGGGTTATAAGACATGATAATACCGCTTTGAGTTTTCCTAGCGGCGAGGACACGTGTTCGTGGCACGGGGTAATGTGCGAGCTATATTTGTGTAGGACTTTACATACCGCTTTGTACTTATCTTTTGAACAAGTAGGATCATTGTAATGTCAATACTATATTACACTATGGTTCATATTTTGTTATGATCAGTTACTCTTTCGCTCCCATGCTCTACTCTGATTAAAAAAAAAAATCCGCTTTAGAAAATGGGATGTTACATTTTATGGTATCAGAGCAAAACTTTCTGGCAAGTATTTAACTATGTTACCACGAACGGTTTGGTGCCGAAGGCAAGGCTAGTCTACGTGGGTGCGCCAATCAGTCGCCGTATAAGTCGGTGAGGCCCCCATGGTAGACACTTACCTGGCCATTATGTTCGGATAACGGAGTTAGGTTCTTAAGCCTTTTAACTTTGAGCACATTTTGAAAATGAGTACTGATATGACCCTGGTGTAATATGTAGTGATGTACAGAAACGAAAATTCGTATACCTTCTATCCCGTAAGAATGAGGCGTTACACTCGTAGATCCGTAGTTCCAGAGACGGCGGGACGAAGACGAAAACCCTGATATTTCTGATGACCCCTAACCGAAATATGATTTTGACCCAGTATACTACCCTGAGTCAATGGCTAGAATACCATTAGAGCCGGGGAAACCGGTTGGCTCAGATCATTCATCTGATGACAACAGCGTGGGGACATACGATATAACCACTGGTCATAAACCAGCTGGATGATGTAATATACGTTAGCATGTACATTACATCTAATGTGAAAATATATATGTCTTGATGCCATGTGTTGTGTTATTTTTCTGACACTTAGCCGTTATTTGATATAAAGGAAAAGTTAAAACATGGCCATCATAAGAGGTGCCGGTGCACCAGAGAGGTAGGGGCCGAGGCGGAGGCCGAGGTCGAGGCGACGAGGAGGCGGGCGGCCTCAAATGGACGCAATACCGAACGAAATATTATACCCAACCAACCGGAACAGAACGAAGTACAAGAACTAAGGAGAACTCTCCTAGAGTAGAGGGCTCTCATTGATGCTCTGTTAGCAAGACAACATCAACAGGATGAAGAAGCCCAAAGACAATTGGACGCACGTCAACACGAGGAGGAAGAGCGCAACAATGAAGAAAACGAGGAGAATGACGAAGAAGAAGAAGAAGAGGAGGAGGACAATGACAATCAAAGTGAGGAAAACGCTGAGGAATCCGATAGATCACAATCACCTCCACGACGAGGAAGAAGGAAAAGAATACCCAGTATTGGGTTAATCGATTCATAGTAAGAAGCCGCCAACTTTTCGAGGAAAGCTGGACTTGGCGGAGGATTGGTGAAGAGACTAGAGAAGGTATTCGGGGTGATTGAGCGCACGAGAATCGCAAAGCCCAGCCGGCGATTTACCAACTTGAAGGAGATGCCGACCGTTGGTGGGAAGTCACGGCGAAACCTACGAGACCGATTCTTGTCCCGTAACATGGGAGAAATTTACGGAGAAATTTCATGAGCAATATTTCCCTCCTTCGGTGAAAATGAACAAGGAGTCGGAATTTCTCCATATCCAACAAGGACAGGAGGAATCTTTCGACGATTACTACGCCGGTTCACCAACTGTCCCGATACTCGGCACATCTTCGAAGGGGCAACGATGAAACGGTATGGTGAATATACTTGATTCACGGGTTAAAATATGAAATTGGTGAAAGGCTCATGTCCCAGCGATTTCAAAATTTGACGAACGCAGTGGAAACTTGTCGGATGACGAGCGCAATCTCGAGAGGATTCCGGAGATCAAGGAACTTCAACAACAACAATGCTTGGTCGAGGTGGATTCAACGCGAGAACTCTTCACAAAAGAGGAAGGCGCCTGGAGTAACCCCGTGGTGGAAACAAAAGGCCGTACCAAGGCGGGCAACGAACTATCCCAGCAGTAGGGATCACAAACATGCCCCAAATGCAAGAAGCATCACCCGGGCGTGAACTTGTGAAGGGAAGCGGATATGCTTCGGATGTCATAAGCCGGACACTATAGCGGGGAGTGTGCGAGAAGGCTGCAGAGGCGAGACCTCGAGCACGGCCGAATCTTTGCACTAACGAACACAGAGGCCGAACAGTCCCTGAGATGGTCCAAGGTACTATTTACCTTAACGGAAATCTACTTGAGGCATTGTATGATTCGAGAGCAGTCATTCTTTCATTTCCTATGATTGTGCACGTCGCCTAGGCATGAATGCCCGTAGTTTACCTTATGATTTGGTAGTGTCTACACCGCTTGGTGTAAAATCTTTAGCTTCTGACGCATGTATAAATTGTATTGCTAACGTGGATGGACGAGTTTCTAAAGTGGACCTTATCCGTCTACCTCTTCACGGCATCGACGTCATACTCGGTCTAAATTGGCTGACGGCCAACGGTGCGATGATCGGCGTGGCAAGAAGAAGATATCATTCCCAGGAGAAAAAGTTGAAGTGAGCTCGAACTTTCTCTCCGCTACGAAGCTGATCGGTGCGTGAAGCAAGGATGCCATGCCTACATGGTATTCTTTTCGATCAAAGCGAGGCGATCTTTCACTCCAGGATATCCCCGTGGTAAATGATTTTCCCGATGTATTCCGGAGGATCTCACGAATTACCTCCTATCCGAGAAGTGGAGTTCAATATTGATTTGATGCAGGTACGGGGTCAATATCAAAGGCGCCGTATCGTATGGCTCCTAACGAGATGCGGGAGTTGAAGAAGCGGCTAGAAGAGCTTTTGAAGAAAGGGTTCATTCGACCCGGTGTATCACCGTGGGGAGCCCCGGTGCTTTTGTAAAGAAGAAAGATGGAAGCTTCCGACTCGCATTGACTACCGTGGATTGAACAAAGTAACGGTCAAAAACAAGTACCCACTTCCCGGATTGATGATCTTTTGGATCGGTTATCTGGTTCCACTGTCTTCTCCAAAATTGATCTGCGTTCGGGATATCATCAGTTGCGAGTTAAAGATGGTGATATTTCCAAGACAGCTTTCAGGACTAGGTACGGGCATTATGAATTTCTTGTGATGCCCTTCGGATTAACAAATGCACCTGCGGTATTCATGGATTACATGAACCGTATCTTCCGACAACACCTAGACCAGTTTGTGGTGGTGTTTATTGATGACATTCTCATCTATTCCAAGAGCAAAGAAGAGCACGAAGAACATCTGCGAAAGGTGTTGAGCATACTCAGGGAGAAGCAACTCTATGCTAAACCGAGCAAATGCGAATTTTGGCTGCCGGAAGTGAAATTTCTGGGCCATGTTATATCTAGCGACGGAGTTGCGGTTGATCCAAGCAAGGTAGATGCGGTTACGGGTGGAAACGGCGAGAGGCGCGACGAGATCCGTAGTTTTCTTGTTACGGCGGGATACTACCGCAGATTCATACGGGATTTCTCGCGTCTAGCCCTTCCATTGACAAAGCTTACGAGGAAGAATCAACCCTTTGTATGGGGAGATGACCGTGAGGAGAGCTTTCGAGCGAGAGAGATTGACTACGGCACCGGTGTTAATCATCCCAGATCCAGATGAAAAGTATGTTGTTTACGGTGATGCCGGTGGGCAAGGGTTGGGATGTGTCTGATGCAACGAGGGCGAGTGGTGGCTTATGCCTCTCGTCAGCTGAAGCCTCACGAGTTGAACTATCCTACACACGATCTAGAGCTGGCGGCTATCGTGTTCGCTTTGAAGATATGGAGGCATTACTTGTACGGTGTAACCGTAGAAGTGTATTGTGATCACAAAAGTTTGAAATACTTGTTCGATCAACGAGAACTCAACATGAGACAACGTCGTTGGATGGAGCCGATTAAAGACTACACCACGGAGATCAAGTATCATCCGGGTAAAGCAAACGTCGTTCTTGATGCTCTTAGCGGGAAGACGGTGCAGGTGGCATATATGATGATACAAGAACAGAAATTGTTGGAAGATTTCGAGATCCGAATCTATCCAATCAAGTCTCGCATGGGTCTTCATGCACCACCGATGCCTATCTTGCAACTCTTCTTGTTAGTCAAGGGAGTATGATCGAGAGATGAAGTTGAGAAAGCTCAGCAGCAAGATGATTGGGCAAAAGAGATACGTGAGAAAATATCTCGAGGTGAGACCCAAGACCATGACCTATCACTTAGTGGTTTGGTCAGGTACAAGAAGCGAATCTATGTACCGCCGGTTGATGAATTAAGGCGGAAGATAATGGATGAGGCTCACAAGAGTAAATATACTCTACATCCAGGCATGGTCAAGATGTACAGTAGTATGAAATCCGAACTTTGGTGGCCGGAATGAAGAAAGACGTTACGAGTACGTGGCCAAGTGCTTGACACAGTCGAAGGTGAAGATTGAACACCGTCGACCCCCGGTCTTTTGCAAGGACTAGAGCTGCCGGAATGGAAATGGGAGAACATAACCATGGATTTTGTGGTAGGTCTGCCCAAAATCAGAATCATGATACGATATGGGTAGTTGTTGACAGATTAACCAAGTCGGCACACTTCATTCCCATCGGTATCCACTATTCTCGGAACGATTGGCGGGGATTTATATCAAAGAGATAGTGAGATTACACGGTGTCCCTAAGAGCATTGTCTCGATCGGGATACGCGTTTCAAATCCCGTTTACGGCAAGCGTTACACGAAGGTATGGGGACTAAGCGAGGTTCGATTCGGCTTATCACCCTCAAACCGACGGTCAATCGAAAGGACGATTCGAACGGCTGGAGGATATCTTTGCGAGCATGTGCCCTTGATTTCAAAGGAAGTTGGGATCAACATCTTTCGCTAGCCGAGTTTGCATATAACAACGGTTATCATGCTAGTATACAAATGGCCCCGTTCGAGGCATTGTATGGGCGGAAGTGTCAATCACCATTATCTTTGGACGATTCATCGAAAAGCAATTACTTGGGCCGGATATGCTTGAACAAACCTCCGAGCGGATCGCATTGATCAAGAAGAGACTCCTAGCCGCACATAGTAGACGAAAGAGCTATGCGGACAAAAGGAGGAGCCCCTTGACGTTCTATGTCGGCGACCATGTATTCCTAAAGTTATCTCCGATGGCGGGTGTCGGCGAACGCTTAAGAGGAAGAAACCGAGTCCACGATACGTAGGACCCTTTGAGATTTTGGCGAAGCGCGAGAAGTAGCTTATCGAGATAGCTTTACCCCGAACTCGAGTAATCTTCACGACGTTTTCCACGTGTCACAATGAAGAAATACCAACCGCACCAAGGTCATGTCATTGAGTACGAAGACGTTGAAGTACGGCATGATAATACCTTCATAGTTGAGCCAAAACAGATCATTGATCATAAGGAGAAACGGCTCAGAAATAAGACTATTCGATAGTGAAGGTGGTCTGGAAGGGTTTAACACCCGAAGAAGCAACTTGGGAAACCGAGAGTGACATGAAGGAGAAGTACCCAGAATTCATGGCCCGAAGTTTAGTTAGTATAGATTAAATTTCGAGGCGAAATTTTGTGTAAGGGAGAAATGTAATACCGGATTTTTATCCGGAATATTATAAATAAAAGTTGGATATTTCGATAAGTGAAATTTCAATCTCCGGTCTTGTATAATTATAGTATATTTTCTAAGTAGGATTTCTGCGTGAAATTAGGGAGTTTAAGGGCCAAAGTGCCAAAATGACCAAAACGCCCCTGCAAAAGGGTAGTTAACTTAGAAAATTCATGAAAAATCCTGAAAGACAGTATAATGATCAATTGAATTAGGAGAGTATAATATCTCTAATTACGGTAATTTAATAAATTATGAAATTGGAGAAATTGTACAAGAATGTGCCAAAAGTAATAAAAGACCAAAATACCCTTACAAATTATAGAATAATGTAAGAGGCATGGAAATACTAAGGTTAATGCAAGAATATGAAGGTAATAAGGCATCTTAATTAAGAAAAATACCAACCATGGTTAAAAGAGTGATTAAGCAATTAATGGCTAATTACTTAAGCATAAGCAAAAGAAATTCAGTAATAATTATGGAAAGCTCAAAAATTAGTGGAAAAGGGTTGAAAATTAGTAAAAATATATTTACTAATTAATTGGAAATTTTGGAGAAAAATAGTTGAGTTTAGGAATTTTTAAGCCTAAATACAAGAATGGACCAATTAGGTAATTTTGTGGAATTTTGGGAAAAAAAATTAAATAAGTAAATAAATAAATAATTAATTAAATACAAAATAAAGATTTATTAAAATTAATATAGGGCCAGCCGAATTGGGCCAAAAGAAAAAGAGAAAGAATGTATATATATATGTATAAAGGTTTTTGCAACTTGATATTAAAATATAATATAATTAATTAAAGTGAAAAAGTATGAATAGTAATTTTTAAATTAGGAAACGGATCCTATCTAGAGATCTAGAAATAGGAATGCCAAGGTCAAGGTAAAATATTAATCAGTGGGTTTTTATCTTCCGTTAGACTCTTGCGGAAGTTAATTTTGAGGCCGTTTGTGCATTTTCCTAATAATACAAAATAGGGAAAAATGCATAGGCATATTTTTGGAAATAAGGAAAATAAATTCTAACTCAACATTTAGGAATGGGTTTGAATTTATTTTGACATATTTGGAGTCAGTGAATTATTTCCAAGAGATTGGTAGTCCCGAAAACGAATTCCGACACCGGACACGATCGGACACGTTTTTCGAGAAAACTTCAACTGGACTGTTGGAGCCCTGTATGGGATCAAAATTTAGGTTAATTTGGACATTTCTAATAAGTGAGGAAATGGTTTCAAAGTTGTAAATCCAGAATTTTGAGATTTCTCCGAAATCACGCGAATCGGGTGCCGATCGGGAAAATGGTTGAACAAGTTGCAATTAATGGGTTATTACAACTTTGATTTTCCAAACAAAGCCTTAAATTTGCCAAACAAGGCCCTTGTTTTTGCCTATAAATAGATGCCTTCCCTTGAGAAATTTCACACCTTTTCTTCCTTCTCTTGGCCGAAATTTTTGGTTGAGAAAGAAGAGAAATGAGCTCTGGGGAATCAGGCAAATGCTCAGTAGAATTGTCAGGAAAGTCTTCAACGGGTAAGTCTTTTAGTCTTTAGTTTTTAGTTTAGTAGTTAGTAGAATTGTTAGTTAGATTTAGGAAGTAGGTGACAAGATTCCTACAAATGTTTTAGAGCCTTGTTTGCGTTGAAAAATATGCGAGAGGTGTAAACATAGTAGGGATCGAGTCGCCGAAAAGTTGAAGCTTTCGCAGTTCTTTTAAAAGTAAGGGTAGAATTTGTTAGAATAGCCTTTAAATTTCAAGTATGATTGGGTATCATATGGGAGGGCTATTTTAGTCATTATTTTCGAAAATCATAGTTGCGTCGAAGTTCGGCAAAATTTCGGAAGAAAATTTGTCGAGTAACGAATCTTTGGTGAAATTCCGCCGATTAGGGTAGAAGGGCAAAATGGTAATTTTTACCTAAAATGCCGATTATAGTGCCAAATCACTAATGAAAGTGATATTACTCTTATAGGACGTCGAAATCCTAATTTGTTGCCTTTACTGTCCAACGTGCCGTTGTCGGACAAGCCGTTTTTTCGTCGAAAGTACGATTTCCGCGAAACAACTACGTACATCAAACGAAGGTACGGACGCGTCTTTGTAACACTAATCCTATAGTTCTCATATACAGATATGTCATAGATACGTTCATATACCGGGGCTCGCTTAGGGTCGCCGTTTACATACTGACCTTGTACGGGTTATAAGACATGATAATACCGCTTTGAGTTTTCCTAGCGCCGAGGACACGTGTTCGTGGCACGGGGTAATGTGCGAGCTATATTTGTGTAGGACTTTACATACCGATTTATGCTTATGTCTTGTCGTGTCACAATGTTGTTGTGTAGGACCTTACATATTGCTCCATGCTTATGTTACATGCAGTGTCACACTTATCTCGATGAGATGTTCTTTGTTATGTCATGAATATCTATTGTCTATATACTGTTTTATTTGAGCATAAGGTTAACCGTTACCCGAGATTCAATGCGGTAAATTGAATCTCATTTGTAGCTTCGAGGATCCGGAGGACCACGGATCGGTGATAGGGAAAGCAGCGGAGTAGGCTTCCTACCGGATTTATCTTATCGCTTTACGTACTTATCTTTGAACAAGTAGGATCACTGTAATGTCAATACTATATTACACTATGGTTCATATTTTGTTTTGATCAGTTACTCTTTCGCTCCCATGCTCTACTCTGATTAAAAAAAAAATTCCGCTTTAGAAAATGGGATGTTACAGCAATCGTATCCCAATACCCCGCAAGCATAACAACAGTACATGAACATATCACAGAGCTATCAGCTACTTCATGAAAGCATACCATACACATAGCACATATACGCACACATTAAACATCAGATTAGTGTTACAGTACGCGAACGTACATCCATTAATCGAACAGAATGGCCAGGTAAGTGTCTATCATGGGGGCCTCACCGAGTTCACGGCGACTGATTGGCTGACCCACATAGACTAGCATTGCCTTCGGCACCAAACTGATCTAACATATTTGCATTCAATAAACATACCATAACAATACACATAGCACATATATACATACCATAAGCATCAGATTAGTGTTACAGTACGTGGATGTACATTCGTTGACGGTCGTCGGTATTTCTAACGGAACACGGTACGACAGTGGGTCAGAACCTTATCAGAGATATCCTATCAATATAACAACGTACTTGTTAAGGATCTATCATTACGACGAACATTTTTAGTCAAAATGACCATTTTACCCCTGACCCCCTAATCGGCGGAATTTCGCCAGCACTTCGTTACTTTGACCCTAATCTTCCAAAATTTCAACATAACTCCTCTTCCAACATAATTTTCGAAATATAAATCATATTGATTAGTGATTCACATCATAACAGGCATTTTAGGTACAAATTACCATTTTGCCCCTGATGCCCCTAATCGCCGTAACCGCGGTACCTTAGCTACTTTGACTTTAATCTTCCAAAATTTTGCCAGAACTTCAACCCCACCATGATTTTCGAAATTCATGACTAAAATACCCCTAACATATGATATCTAATCATACTTGGAAGATTAAAGACTAATCCAACATTTCTACTCTAACTACCGAATTGAAAACTAGAACTTAAAACTCGGTACCGAAAAACTTACCCAGAGCTTCACTGCAAATTCCCCCGGACTCCTCCTTGCTCTCCCTTCTCTCTAACCTCTCTCTAGAATTTTGCTTTGTGAATTTTGTGAAGAATGAAGAGAACCAAAGGGGCTATTTATAGGAAAAGCTTAAGGGACACAAATGCTATAACAATTTCCTCTTATTTCTTCTTGGCCATAGGATTAGAAAACCACTTTTTGAAATCCCATCTCCATCCTCCACCTATGTGCCGACCTCTTGGCCCATTTTGTCAACAAAAATGACTTCAACTCATGTCATGCTCATGAGGTCATACATTTGCTTGCAAAACTCTCAATGTTTCTCCCAAAGATTCAACTATTTCGGCTTATACTTACAAGTAAACATCAATTCGGTTTTCTCCCCCTATTGTTGACTTTTCCACTTGCTTTTAATTGATTGATTGAATAGGAAACCTCTTTAATTGCTTGGCCGACATCTCTCTTGATCCAATTACAAAAGTTTTTAACAAAATATATATCCATCCACTTGCATCTTCATTTACTTCACTTTTGTTTCTCCAATTCGGTTAATAGTCCCACAAACACCAATCAATTTGGCAGGCCACTTTATTTGATTTTTCCCAACTCCCATATATAATGATTTTAATTAGCCAAATATCATTGATTATATAATACCACATTCTATCCAACCTCCACCATCCCTTTTTGGTCGACATGCTTGCTTCATTATTGGCCATTCAACATGTTTTTAATAAAAATAATTTATACTTTAATTTCCTTAATCAATAATTAATCCATTGGCAATTATCTCCTTAAGTATTTATATAATTTACCTTATTCATTTCTTAAACAATTAGCCATTAATTATTTATTTGATCACTTACTAATTGTTGACAATTTTCTTAATTAGGATTAATTACTTCCTCTCAAAATCTGAACTAACATTGCTATTTTACCTCCCATGTAAAATATCAATAATTATGGAGTTAGTTATGATCTCCAAATACTTTCTAGTTGTTATTTTACAATTCTCCCAAGCTTATAATTTATTAAATTACCAAAATTAGAGACAATATATTCTCTCAATTTTAATAATTATTTTACTACCTCTCAGAATTTTTCATATTTTTCCTAAGTTATTTATGTCCTACAAGGGCATTTTCGTCATTTTGGCACTCAAATTTTCAAGAGATTTTCCCCTATAAATTTGATATCACATATTCACCTATTTCCAATAGGTATTATTTACTCAATATGATACTTATCATAAGTGATATTTTCAGGGTATTACATAAAACCCTACCCAAATACAATGAAACGCCACAACTAAAATGATTAAAACAACATATGACCTACAATTGTCATTAACATGTCCATCTCCTATATATTGACAACTATTGATGAACCTATTAACAATACATTTTTTCTTTGCGCACCAAATGTTGTATTCACAAAACTTTTACCCCATGTTTATTCCTTCTTACTTATAATGCAAAAACAAAACACAATCATCCAAAAAACGAGCTCTAAATCCCTACCCAAACACATTGGAACCACAAGCACAATAAATGCTTTGCATTTAACTAGGTCAACCTTAATAGTTCACAAATATAAACAAAGATATCCTAATTCCTAAATGCTCAAACACCCAGCTCCAATCCTACATGATATTCCTACTTTCTCATGGCATCAAAATTTGCAGAAGAAGAACAAAATTTATGACAGCCAAGATCATGAGCTGAGCTTGATAGGGCAACAAACTAGGGCTATTAGGGAGAGAGGCATAATGTTTCTTTAACAACAACGGATAGTGAAACACGACGGCAACGAGCTTAGCTTGATGAGGCGACGACCTAAGGCAATCGGAGAGAAATAGAAGAAGAGGAACTACTAGAGAGAGAAGAAGAATTGTGTATCATCCCAAATTTGGGATTTAGAAATTAGAAATAATATAAGGGAATTAAATTGTGAAAATTGGTCAAATGATTGAAATTAATTAGGAATTTATTTTCCTTATAATAATTAATAATAAAACTATAGAAAATATTTGCAAAATATAAAATGTGGAATTAAGCCCACATGATATATCTTTCCTATTTCTCATTGCATGTGCAAGACATGGTCTCTTTATGATGAACCCACAAATTCTCTGCATATTCCTTGTCATTAACCCCAGCCCAATAACAACAGCCCATGTCTCGTTCACATTCTCATCTCTCGGCCCAACCACAACACTATGCCTTACTCATATAGCCCAAATCAGCCCATTATCTATACATATTTTCTTTCCTTTGACAACGTTGCTCAGTCGTGCGTGCAGTGAGGAAGAAAAAGAAACTGATTTGCATAGGAGATTATATATATATATATATATATATATATATATATATATATATATATAACCAAAAGAAAGGAAAAACTTTATAACAGCAAGATATGCTCCACATAAAATATATGTTTAACAATTATCCATGAAGTTTCTTTGCAAGTTTCAAAATGTGGTTAATGCTAGAGTATTTGCTTTTTATATTGCAAGCACTTTATCCAAAAACTAAAAAACGACAGAAGTGTGTGATCGAAAACAATATGAATTTAAAATAAAAAAACAATATAATGAAGTTAAAACAATTGGCCTATCAACTTTGCTCTTGGGAGCTAAAATTTTTATATGAGACTATGGCGATCACTTTTTGGATACTCCCAAATATTAAATAAATGTCTCAAAATATTGAAGCATGATTAAAGTTTGTTTTAGTAATAATAATAATAATAAAATACTAAATATATAAATAATAATAATCATAATGCATATTATTAACATTAGAAAGGGGAATAAATAATAAATAGAAAAGGGAATTAATAGTTAAAATGATCTTACTTTAGGACATTGAAGAATTTCAAGTTTCTAACATCGGGACTATATTTATTTATGCAGTTGAGGTTGGTAACTTAATCTCCAATTTCTTATGTTTTTATCTATGCGTTTTATTCAACTAATTGTGGATTATTTATTTTAAATGATAATGTTGTATACTTGCTTTCCTAGAGCTAAGGATTTGTGTCCTAGGAAGATGCTATAGATCAGGAAGTAAGGCTGTGCAGCTGGAGTAGCTAAAGAAGACCCCTAAGGAGGGGATTTATTTAAGTGGATCATACATTATTTTGGATCCGTATATTTGCTAACTATTCAACTGATATTAATTCAGGATACATGTATAATGAATGTCCTCAACGAGATTAACCCTAAGTATTTCGAATTTTATATTGTATCACATGAATATTCCTCAGGAATTAGAGATTAACCATCATATGTCAGGCATATGCTATCAGTTACTCATTCGTCCATACATTATGCATACTCTCTGTTGTGACTCACTCTGATCTATTAACGCCTTCACTCTAATAGTTACTAGTTAGTTAGATAAATACGAGACCTAGGATTATAATTGGATTTCATAATTGACTAGGAATTAGGGGCATTATGTAATACCCCGAAATTTGAATTAAGGAATTTAAGGGGGCCAAAGTGCCAAAATGACCAAAATACCCCTGGGAGGAGTAAATAACTTAGGAAAATGGTGAAAAATCCTAAAGGGCAATGAAATAATTATTTAAATTGGGAGAGCGTATATCTCTAATTTTGGTAATTTAATAAATTACAAACTTGGAGGAATTGAAGAAGAATGCTCAAAAAAATATGGTAATGACCATAATGCCCTCACAAATTCTAGTATAATGAAAGGGACATGGAAATACAAATGTCAATGCAAGTGTTATGAGGTAATAAGATATTATAATTAAGAAAATTATCAACAAGTGATAATTAAGTAATTAGGTAATTCTTGGCTAATTACTTAAGTTTAAGCAAAGGAAATTCAGAGATAATTATGTAAAGCTCCAAAATTAGTGATAAATAGCTAAAAATTAGTATAAATATATTGGCTAATAAATTGGAAAATTTGAAGGAAAAAGGATGAGTTTAGGTATTTTTAAGCCTAAATGCAAGAATTGACCAATAGGAAAATGTTGTGAGAAATTATGTAAAAATAATTATTTAATTAATTAAATAATTAATTAAAAAAAGGCAGAAAATAAAAAGAAAAAAAAAAACGAAATAAAAAAATAATAATAAAAATAGAATAAGAAATAAGAAACTTAGTTGTTAAGTTAAGTTTAATATTTTAATAATATAATTAATTAAAGTGAAAAAGGGTGAATAGTAATTTAATAATTAGGAAACGGATCCTATCTAGAGATCTAGGAATGGGATTTCCAAAGTCAGGGAAAAATAATGATCGGTGGAATTTTGTCTTCCGTTATACTCTTAGGAGAAAATTAAAGTCGTTTGTGCATTTCCTAATAAAACAAAATAGGGAAAAATGCATATAGGGATATTTGTGGATATAAGAAAAATAAATTCTAACTCAACATCTAGGCATGAGTTTGAATTTATTTTGACATATTTGGAATCAGTGAATTTTTCTTTCTACTGAGTGAGGAAATGGTTTCAAAGTTGTAAATCCAGAATTTTGAGATTTTTCCGAAATCACGCAAATCGGGTACCGATCGGGAAAATCGGCTCCAGAAGCTTCTGGAAGGTGACACGTGGCCACCTCCCATTGGCCAATGGATGCCACCTAAGCATGGGGGCAGGTCGGCCTTGGAAGGTTGGAGAAGGTGGAAAACTTGTTTGAAGTTTCCACTGACCGGTTCGGATCGATTCTCACAAAGTTGATCCGATCAGTAGAAATCCTACACCTTTTTCTATAAATACCCACCCCTCCCCTTTGGTTTTTCTCACATTTGAGAAGCAAGAGCTGATTTAGAGAGAGAAGAAGAGAGAGGAGCTCTGGGAAATCGTAGCGAAGCTCTGGGTAAGTTTTAGGTGCAGAGCTTTAAGCTTTAAGTAGTTCTTTCGTTAGTTAGTAAAGCTAGAGTAGTCTTTATTTTTATGATTAGATATCATATGATAGGACTATTTTAGTCAATATTTTCGAAAATCATGATGGCGTCGAAGTTCGGCAAAATTTTGGGAAGAAAATAGCCTATGTAGCGAAGCGTGCGAAATTCCGCCAAGTAGGGGTATAGGGGCAAAATGGTAATTTTTACCGAAAATGCCGATTATTGTGTCAAATCACTAATGGAAGTGATATTACTCTTATAGGACGTCGAGAAACCTAATCTGCTTGCCGTTCGCCCGACGAGCCATTTCACGTTTTTCCGTAGAAAGTACGATTTCCGACGGAAGTGCCGTCTACGAGTCAACGAAGGTACGTCCGCGTCTTGTAACATTAACTCTTATGTTTATGGTATGCATATATGTGCTATGTGTATTATTATGGTATGTTTATTGAATGAAAATATGTTAGAACAGGTTTGGTGCCGAAGGAAAGGCTAGTCTATGTGGGTAAGCCATTAAGTCGCCGTGAACTCGGTGAGGCCCCCATGATAGACACTTACCTGGCCATTCTGTTCGGTTTACGAAAGTATGTACGTTCGCGTACTGTAACACTAATCGGATGGATATGGTATGCTGTATATGGTATGTGTGTGATGTGTGTATGATATGTATATATGTGGGGTGTTGTTGGAATGCATATTATGTTAGAAGATAACTGTATGCATCTTTGGGAGCGATATATCTGTAAGGTGGGAGCGATACATTTATAATCTTGGGAGCGATACATTTATAATCTTTGGGAGCGATACATCCGTAATCTTTGGGAGCGATACATGTGCATTGGTTGGGTGTGGTTTATATGTTGTTTGGTAACCCATATGTGTGTATGTATACATGAGGTTAACCGTTACCTGAGATCCGGTGCGGATCTCAGCTCTTAACATAGCGTCAGGTTCGGGAGGACCGAGGACCGAGGAGAGAGGGAAGCAGCAAGTTCAGGGATCCGGCTGAAGACTTCCCGACGTTGTTCTTTTCTTTCGGATGTTGAACCGTTTATGTAACTAGCCAGTGGGCATTTTATATCAATATATCAGTTACACTCTTGTTCCGGTGCTCTACTCTGATGAAAAAAATTTATACTGCTTTTGAAAAGTCGGGATGTTACACATTACAGATGTGGTATGAGAGCGACATTTGGGCATTTTGAAAAGAGTGCTGATTTAACCTTTGTTACGTGATACAGAAATATGGACGGAGGATTACCACCAAACCAACCCCTCAGTTACTTCCATTACTTGGGAGGCTCTTTAGGAAGAAGAACTGCCCGTAAATCAGTAGTTTCGTGGTTCCTGTGCCGAAGTCACCAACCCGAGCCACCGGTAGACGTGCACCAAAGCCGAAACCGGAAGATCCGACTCATCAAGTGACATCTCCAACCATTCATTTGTAGGAGACACTTCACAACCATGGGTGTTTCCGACTTCTCATAACTTAGTCGAGTCAAATGCGGAGTCCGAAGCTCCGATAAAGCTAAGACATCCTTTGGCCGTTGATATTGTGTTATGGGAAGTCATTCGTGGGTGGTATGAATAGGCGAAGTTGGAGACTCATATGCTAGCAAACCATTATAGGGTATTTCTAGAAAAGGTCAGGACGCAATATGCAAACCGAGTAGTGGATAGGCTAAAGGTTACCATAGAGAGAGAGGTGCATACTACGTGGGCTTCTTCCACGAGACAAGCTTCTAGATTCACACGATGAACGAGATCCAAGAAAGGAATCTTATCGGTGATTTTGAAGCTTTCCTTAATCACATAAGGATACTAGTGGGCACCACATGTAGACCACTTGAAGTGGTTGACACCTACCTATAATGGGAAAACCCGAGGCTAGTATTAGCTAAGCATTTTCGTAGGAAGTAACTAGTTTTTTTTTTTTTTCCTAAAGTCCCTGGGAAGTTGTGAAATATATATATATATATATATATATATATATATATATATATATATATATATATATATATATATATATCTGTGTGTATGTGTGTATGTATGTATGTATGTTTTCTTACGTGATCATATTTCCCTTCTATTTCATAACTGTTTTTTTTTTTATTTGCACTAGTCAAACAAATTAAACATGGCAAAAGTATCAGTCTGCTGGCTACTATGATCTTGTGCAAATATGTGTCACCATTGACTTTCAAAAGTGCAATAGCATTGGCTGTACAAGAGCCAATTTCCAGTGATTATGTCGTCTTCAAATTAGCTCCAAATTTGGCAAACTACCCATGCTCAGAAATCTAATTAAGTATTATTTCTATTGCAAGAAGAATCAACTCCAAACTCGTTGTATTTCGTCCGTTATCATCAGATGAATGGAGGTTGTTATTGACCAGCGTTTTTGCAACATCCTGAACTGACTGTCAACTTCAAAACATCATATATCCTTCAATTGATTTTTTTTTTCATGCTTTTGATGATTTTGAAAAGGTATTTGAGTCTAGTTTCCAATGGCACCAGTTTCAACTCAATTGGATTTGTAGATTGGGAGATACACCCAAAATACCGAAGTTTGGTCTAATGTGTACCGTGAATTTTACTGTCATCTTCAAAAATTCATAGTTCCTTCATCTGACCTTCTTTGGACTTTTATTGTATATCAAAATGACGCATTGGGAGTCTAGTTTCATAAAAAATTGGTTTCACTTTAATCAGACTTCTGGTTTGAGAGATATCATCGAATTACCGAGGTCACCAAACAAACGCTAAAGCAGAGGTGAACATAATGCTGAAAAATGTTGTTGCTTGAGCAAGCACAGTTCTCTGCTCAAGAACGCTGCTCGAGCATGGCATTTTTATCCTCGAGCATGACACTGTTCATGTGAAAATAATAGCTGGAATCTGTAGCAAGTTCTTGTAGAAAACTACTATTCATCTGGAAGCTTGAACTTGCTTATTTTAACTCCGAATTGAGCCGTTTCAACTTCTATTTGATCATAGAGACTTGAATATTGATATTCTCATGATATTTAACAAGTTCTTCTTTCTTCAATCTCCATTCTTGATCATTCTTCATTGTATTAAACTTCACATCTACATTAAATATAAGAATTAGTCAAAGTAGAAGATAAATGTAGTATGCAAACTTTTTGCTCTGGATAATGGCGTCTATATAAGACATCATCAAAACTAATAATATCCAACATAGACATGCTCTAGCTCTGGTGGGGTACCGGTGTCTACCCCCACCTAAACCTTTTTGCACCAAAAAATATATATATATATCAAGATATTGAATGCTACCTCATCCCTGTCGTAGTTTAGGTATGCGTTATTATTTAATAATTTAGCAAGAATCTAACACAGTGAACGATTGGAAATAATTGAAGTTATCACTAACATTATTCCAATGAAAAGTAAATAAAAATAAATAGTGAGTGGTTTTAGGAATATAAATGGAATGTCAATATGATGTAACCCCTGCAAATGGCAAAGCAAAATGCAACTGTCTAGTGTCCCCCCCCCCCCACACACACACACATATAAATATAGATATTGTGTGTGTAATATGGATCTCGATCGGTGGAGAATATATTCATTTTTTTTTATAATAAAAAAAACAAATTGTTCGACTGTGCGACTGTATGAGGGGAAAGCACAGAATTGGGGTACTAATATTTTGGCCTCTCATCATCATACTCTAGCCTCGTTAAAAAATTATGAATTATATACTTAAAAATATTATTAGCAAGATTTCAATAACTATATATGCAGATTATGTTGGAATATTTAATTCTGTATTCAATATTCCGTTATTTCTATTTATGGCCCACATTATTGCCGGTTTTGTAACCGTCCATTAATACCGTAACGGCCCATTTAATACGCAATAAGTGCGTATTGAATACGTTTCCTTTTTTAGCTCTGCGATGGTCAGAGGGGAAACGAACGGTGAAATTCTATCTGGTCCCCTGAACCTGCTCTGACCTTCAGGAAGCACACCATCTGCAATTTCAGAGAGAAGGATCAGAAGGGTTGAGACTCGGAGTCTGTACCTGCTTGCTGGCGTGGATTCGTTCCTGTTTGGAGACTCAGAGTTTGTCCTGTTTGCTTCTGGAGACAAATCAATGGCGGGAGGTATTTGTGATCTCTTACTTGATTTTCCGCATTGATCTATATGTTAATCTATGTTTAACATGTTTAGATCGTTAAGTTATTCTAACATTTGGTATCAGAGCCATGATTCCTCTGCCTTGATTTTTGTTCGATGAAATTGTATGCATATATTAAAATCTGGGTTTTTTGCTTTTCTAGATTTTTGATCTGTATATATGTTTATTTCATCAAGAAATCAGATGTATGGCTTTTCGAATAAACATATGGGTTTTTCAGATATATGTATGTTTGTTTCTCATATGCTCATAATGTTTACTCATGGATGATTTTGGAGAGCCTTACGAAACCATTTATCAGAGATTTCTTTTGGGTTTTGTGTTTGCTTCTTTAAATCGGTTTTTCTGTGATTTTTACGGTAAAAAACGCATTTTCCTGATCATTCTGTGCGCCTAAAATTTCTGGGATTTTTTCGGGTTGATGTGTCGGGTCGGGTCCTGAACCGGGTAAGGAAGATGATCTACAGTGTGTTTTTTTTTTTTTATGATTTGAAAAAAAAACTGGGAATGGTCTGGGAGGATTCGAACAATGGACCATGCGTGTTGAGTGCACAGGTCTTTGCCGGTATGTCACGCCTTCATATTTGGTTAAATATGAATTGTTAATAAATATACGATTTATTATTCGGTTAGAAAATTTTGTAAATGTCATAATTGGGCTTGAACCTAAGATCGTGGGTGCGTGGTTACGCACACATATATGGCGAGAGATGAATCATTATTGGTTTAAATAATTTATTAATTGATAAGCAAAATTTTCGAATGTCAAAAGTGATATTCAAGGCAATGCCCTTCCATTAATATCTTAATTTGGAATCTTAAACCACTGGGCCAATTGTTCAAATGTGGAGAACAATTATTCTGGGCATTTAAATCTTTTATTTCCTTCTAGGAAAATTTCTTAATGGGGAATATATTTTCTTGGCAATCTGTTTTATGTGGAATATATTTTCTTATATCAAGCTGAATTGTTTAAATTGAGAAAATTTAATTTTGGCAACTTTCACATTTTGGAAACTTTTGAAAAATTATTACTATTATTCTTGAGTTATCTAATTGTCTAAATATTTAGAAAAATTAACTTTAGACAATTATATATCTTTTTCAAATTGTTGAAGCCAAATTTGAGTTGAATTATGCCAAAATTAATTCTTTAAACAATATTTGGATACATAAAACAGTGGGAGGATTTTTGTTTTAATTTGATTATTTAGTTAATCAATTAATCCCTCCATCTGCAAAATGAATCATTATTACGTTTAAATGATTTATTAATATCAAATGGCATTTGAATATTTTTGGGTGGGGCCAACCACATTGGACTCCATAATGTGTATGCTTTAATGGTTGGCATTTTCGTCGGGCCAAAAATTTCGAGTTGCAAAATCATTATTTCTATCATTCATTAAGCATCCATTGAAAACCTTGTGATTTAATATTTTGGATTGATTTTATCATGTTTTGGGCTCTGGAATGATTGAAAGAAATTTGTGCTTTGCGCTTTGAAATAATAATCTACGAATTGAATTGTGGGTTAAATAATTTGCAAATTGTTTGCTAAATAAATATTATAATCTACATAGACTTCTGTTTTATGTATAAATTTGATTATATCAAATTTAATTGTTTAAATTGAGAAAAGTTAATTTTGGCAACTTTTACAATTGTTCTGAGTTATTTAATTGTCTACATATTTTGGAAACATTAATTTCAGACAATTAAATATCTTTTTCAAATTGTTGAAGCCCACTTTAAGTTGAATATTGTAAAAATTAATTTTTAAACAATATTTGAATACATAAAACAGTGGGAGGATTTTTCCTTTCAATTTGATAATAATCCTTCCATTAAGATGTGCATATATATTGGACTTATTGCACAAAATAGTGGGAAAATTTGTCAAAGATGATTATTTAATCACATTTATTTGATAGGATTTTTCCTTTCAATTTGATTATAATCCCTCCATTAAGATGTGCATATATATTGGATTTATTGCACAAAATAGTGGGAGAATTTGTCAAAGATGATTATTTAATCACATTTATTTGATAGGATTTTTCCTTTCAATTTGATTATAATCCCTCCATTAAGATGTGCATATATATTGGATTTATTGCACAAAATAGTGGGAGAATTTGTCACGAGATGATTATTTAATCACATTTATTTGATTAGATTGATCAATTAAATTCTCATTAAAGATTTGTGCATATTTGGAATCTAAATGCACAAGATTAATTTTGGTGATTAATATTGGTAACATTAATTTCATCAAAGTGGGAGGATTTTATTTAGTCACTTATGTTGATTAAATTAATTAATCAAAATTCCTATAGATATCATATATACAATTAATATACACAATGGTATGATGTCCTTGTGATGAGTATGTAGAATCAAGGAGTAGCCAAAACATCCTCACTAGGCACATACACTCTATTTTGTTCTAATGAACAAAATTCATCACACAATGATTTAAAGACATCCATTGTAGTTGAATATGTGGTTATAATTAATCTTTGCCCACAGGTAGATAATTATGATCATAGTTTTTAATTAGGGTGGAATGGAATGACATTATATTTTCTAAGTAGCCCACAATAAGCATGTATGTTCAATATTACACAGTCATACAACCTACGAATTTTCTCTGATATGAAATGTGACATTCCCGAATTGAGGGTGATAACTATAAAGTATCATTATTTGGGGTGGATGGACATTGGTTATGCTATTAGGAAAGATGAACCACTTTCTATCATTGAGACCAACACTCCGGATGAGATTGATCTCGTATGAAAGGTGGGAGAGATCTAATCACCTCTCGCCTATGTTTATAAAGACCTCAATCTCTGTTGGCATTCATGGTTCTGTCAAACTACATAACAAGATTAGGCCACTTCTGAAGGTTATTGATGAACAACTTCGGACTTGGATAAGGCATTTGTCGGCACCCCAATTATGAAGTTTTCATTCTTGAGACTCACTATAGTAAAAGATGTGTGTAAGCACATCATAAATATGAGGGACATTGCAGCTCAACTAAAATCATTAGAGGTTGATATGTCTGATTCCTTTTTCTGTACACTATATTCTGAACACTCTTCCACAGTCATATAGACCCTTTAGGATATCCTGCAACACACATAAGAACAAATGGTCAATTAATGAACTTTTGACCATGTGTGCTCAGGAGCAGGGAAGGCTGAAAATGCAAATGGGAGAATTTCTTGAATATGACTTGATTAGTGGGAGCGATCAATTCAGAAACCTTGTTTCTGAAAAACATTTTCAAATAATCGACCTTCCATTTTGAGCTGCAGATTGGTTGTTAACAATGTTCATTCAGTTTAATTGAATATTGTACAACCAGTCATTCAAGATACACAACCTGCTGAGATTGGCCTAGAAGATCGAGTTGTTGATGAGGAACAATAAGAAATTGTTGAGTAACTAGTTGAACAACAAGTTCCTCAAGAAGATAATGCAACAACATTAGGGAGATCTACTGGAACAAGAAGATCAGGATAACAAGTGAATATATTGTGGAATCGACTATAATGTAGAAGTGAAAATGATCTGGAACGTTTCACAAGCCATGAACTGTAGAGAGTCAAGATCATGGTATGATGCTATGAATGATGCGACGAATTCTAAGGCATCTAACAAAGTCTAAATCGACTACAAGGAGACATTCTCTCCTGTATCTACGAAAGATTCTCTTCGCATCATTCTAGCATTGGTTGCACATTTTGTCTATGAGCTTCCGTCAATGGTATTTAAAGTTTCATGATGTTATCTCTTCATTTGGTTTTGTAGAGAACATTATGGATGAATGTATATACCGTGAAAGTTAGTGGGAGCAAGATTTGTTTTCTTATTCTATATGTGGATGATATTTTGCTTGCAACCAATGATAGTGATTTACTATATGAGGTGAAACAATTACTTTCTGAAAAACTTCGACATGAAGGATATGGGAGTTGTATCTTACGCCACTGGTATTAAGATACATAGAGACAGACATTAAGTATTCTAGGTTTGTCTCAAGACACCTATATCAACAAAGTTTTGGAAAGATTTTGGATGAGATATTGTTCACCAGTGCCTAAAGAATGACTTTGAGCGGGACAAATGAAAAACAAATCCTTATGCTTCAACATAAGTAGCCTTATGTATGCTCATGTCCGACGAGACGACATTGCATTTCTTGTTGGAATCTTTGGGGAGATATCGAGTAATCCGGTATGGACCACTTGGAAAGTCTGTGAAGAAGGTGTTGAGATACCATCAAGGAACTAAAGATTACGTGCTTAAGTACAAACTAATTGACAATTTGGAAGTGACTGGTTACTACGATTCGATTATCTTTGTTGCATGGACTTAAGAAAATCCACTTCAGGATATATTTTCATGCTAAGCCGATGGAGCTTTATCATGGAGTAGTGAAAAGCATCTTTAATTGCTACTTCCACTATATAAGCTAAGTTTGTATCTTGTTTTGAGACTATCTCACATGGTGTGTGAATGAAGAGTTTCATTTCTGAGCTTAGAATTATAGATCCAATTTCTAAGCCATTAAGATTATATTGTGACAATTCAGTTGATGTTTTTATGGCTAAGAACAATAAAGGTGGTAGTCGAATCAAGCATATCGACATTAAGTGTCTAGCCATAAAAGACCGTGTTAAAAATAAAACAGTGGTTATTGAACACATGAGCACTGAATTGATGATTGATGATCCTTTAACTAAAGGCATGCCTACATTGAAATTTCAGGATCATGCAGAAAGAATGGGACTTGGTTCCCTTATGTGATTTTCGTTGTAAGAACGATGTTATTTATGAAACTCTATTTGTGATGTTTTTCTCATTTCAGTTGCGCATACATTTATTTGTTTAAATTTGAGGAACATCATTGAGTTTGGACCAAGAATAAACGTAGGGTTTATTCATTAAGTTACTTGGGCATGGGAAACATAATGCACTGTGATACATGGAAGATATTACTCGCTTTAAGAGGACCTATCGCTATGATCCATGCATTTTGTTTCTCAGAGGTATATCTTGAAGTATGTGGACCAAGTGGGAGAATGTTGGAATATTTAATTACGTATTCAATATTCCGTTATTTCTATTTATGGCCCACATTATTGCCGGTTTTGTAACCGTCCATTAATACCGTAACGGCCCATTTAATACGCAATAAGTGCGTATTGAATACGTTTCATTTTTAGCTCTGCGATGGTCGGGGGAAACGAACGGAGGAAGCACACCATCTGCAATTTCAGAGAGAAGGATCAGAAGGGTTGAGACTCGGAGTCTGTACCTGCTTGCTGGCGTGGATTCGTTCCTGTTTGGAGACTCAGAGTTTGTCCTGTTTGCTTCTGAAGACAAATCAATGGCGGTAGGTATTTGTGATCTCTTACTTCAGTTTTCCGCATTGATCTATATGTTAATCTATGTTTAACATGTTTAGATCGTTAAGTTATTCTAACAGATTATATATATATGTATGTATGTATGTATGTATGTATGTATGTATGTATGTATGTATGTATGTATGTATGTATGTATGTATGTATGTATGTATGTATGTATGTATGTATGTATGTATGTATGTATGTATGTATGTATGTATGTATGTATGTATGTATGTATGTATGTATGTATGTATGTATGTATGTATGTATGTATGTATGTATGTATGTATGTATGTATGTATGTATGTATGTATGTATGTATGTATGTATGTATGTATGTATGTATGTATGTATGTATGTATGTATGTATGTATGTATGTATGTATGTATGTATGTATGTATGTATGTATGTATGTATGTATGTATGTATGTATGTATGTATGTATGTATGTATGTATGTATGTATGTATGTATGTATGTATGTATGTATGTATGTATGTATGTATGTATGTATGTATGTATGTATGTATGTATGTATGTATGTATGTATGTATGTATGTATGTATGTATGTATGTATGTATGTATGTATGTATGTATGTATGTATGTATGTATGTATGTATGTATGTATGTATGTATGTATGTATGTATGTATGTATGTATGTATGTATGTATGTATGTATGTATGTATGTATGTATGTATGTATGTATGTATGTATGTATGTATGTATGTATGTATGTATGTATGTATGTATGTATGTATGTATGTATGTATGTATGTATGTATGTATGTATGTATGTATGTATGTATGTATGTATGTATGTATGTATGTATGTATGTATGTATGTATGTATGTATGTATGTATGTATGTATGTATGTATGTATGTATGTATGTATGTATGTATGTATGTATGTATGTATGTATGTATGTATGTATGTATGTATGTATGTATGTATGTATGTATGTATGTATGTATGTATGTATGTATGTATGTATGTATGTATGTATGTATGTATGTATGTATGTATGTATGTATGTATGTATGTATGTATGTATGTATGTATGTATGTATGTATGTATGTATGTATGTATGTATGTATGTATGTATGTATGTATGTATGTATGTATGTATGTATGTATGTATGTATGTATGTATGTATGTATGTATGTATGTATGCGCGCGCGTGTGAATTCAACGTCTAGATTAAGTCGTCTTCAAATTGTAGTCTGCCTATATGCTCTGATCATAAACATAATTGAAGAGGTTGATCTAAAGGCTGGATTCACAATCACATTGGAAATTACACTCCAAACTTCACATGGCCGGATTCATATTCTCTATAATGAATTGCTTCTAACTTAGTACTCAGTACATACTTACCTTAAACTCTGTAAAATCATTTCTAAAAGTATTTTTCTATAAATCGAGACAAAACTTCTCTTACATACATACTTTAAACTCTATAAAATCACTTCCAAAAAGGTTAAATAAACAAGCACTAATTTATACATATTAAAAACAAAGTTAGTTTGATCTTTGATCTCTTTTTTAAGAGAAAAGTCAATTGTTTTAATTTTACTTTTATTAACTATATTAATGGTGTAATTCCCGAAATATTTTATGCAACTCCAGTCGAACAAGACAAGAGTATTAAAGCTGGAAAAAAAAAACCAAAGAAAATCATTATTATAACAAGTGAGCATATGAGCTTGCTATCATTTCCTACACTAAAACTTATCGTTGCATGCTACTTACTTATTGTGAGAGTTTTTAGTGATTACATTCTTTTATTCGGACCTCAGTGCGATTTTCTAAAAAAAACTAGTTAGCATTACAATACATGTTAGATCAAACATTACACATAAAAGCTTCCTTATATTTTGTCCCAAAACCAATAGCTACCCTATATTTAGAATTCGAGGGAGTGTGTGATGTGTTTGTGCATATATATATATATATATATATATATATGTGTGTGTGTGTGTGTGTTGTGTCTGTGTGTTTGAAACAAGATGATATGCACAGATCATGATGAATAATGTGTGCTTTGTAAGTACAAGAGCGTCGTATATGAGAAAGTTAAAGAGGGTAAGATATCATTCACTGAATTGGGGAGATATGAGTGCATTTCAGGGGACAGTGTGGGGAATGAAAGAGAAATTCACTTTGGAAGCTTTATGTTTGTCTTCTTCATTTTCTCATACTTATCACTGAGTCTGACATGGTAAATAAAGCAATTATCATATTTCATGGTGGGATTCTTCAGAACTGGTCATTGCTGGTAGGCCCCTCTTATTCCTTTCATTTGGCTCATACGTACGTTATATGTCAGGTTCAGTGAACCACAACAATTATTTCACATGCACGCACTCACACATGCACACACACCAGAACACACACCAACGCGTGCGCGCATACAAAATATGAAAATCATGACTTATAAACAATATCAATTTGGTCTATCCTTTCTTAGGGGCCAACATTACAACAACAATAACAAAAAGCCTATCCCACTAGGCGAGATTGGCTACATGGACTACATGACATTATTGTGTTCTATCAATAATCAAATCTTTACATAGATTGGTAACCAAAATATTTCGTTTGATAACTTCATTGATTTTTCTTTTAACATTTCTAGACCTTTTTTAGAAAACTTTATACTACTTGATCTACTCTGTCACTTACTCTATATTTGAATGGAGGAAAAAGTGAAAGAAAGATAGAGGGCATGAAATCACTACTACATATTTGCTTTTATTTAACGATTATTTTTACCTATATTTAATGGTTTATCTGAGTGCTAAGTATATATTTATATTTAACAGTTGTTTAATTATCAGCATTATATATCAGGCTATATATTTTACGTTTTTTAGTCGATGACTGTTAAATAGAATAAATAATATTGAAAACCGTGAAATATAGTTCACAATACTTTACAGTTCAAATGACGAACAGTAAAGTATTTGACATTAGTTTTGGTCATTTAAAATGAGTTTATTGGACGGTTTTTAATTTATAACTGTAAAATATTTTGATATATACTTCATGATTGTTTAAAATGGCTACTATATAGCCAAAACAGAAACCAAAAGATAGCAAAAGTGAAACCAAAATAGAAACAAAAAACAAAACCATGTATGAACTACCTAAATTAAGAACCTAACTGAGAATCTAACATATACTTAAACAAAAAAATGGCTACTCTATAGCTAATTGATCCATTCTGTAGCTACTCACTGGCGATTAACAATCATAACCAACTCTTCTATGACTTCTTCAATTTAAGCGGGCGAATAGTGCTCACAATAACTATATATCTACAAAGTACTGTAGCCAACAACAAATTAAATATGTTAAAATATATATGATTTGACATTTAATTGAATTAGTTAAACACACATACATATGTATACACACACATGTACATACCTTAGTAGTAATGGAGACAGGATTGTGGGTGATTACGTCCTTCATGACACTGTAGTCGTAGAGCTCTAATCTGGTTCCCATAGACACTATAAACAAACAAATTATAAAAGGAACACAAATAAACAACCCTGACAAGGAAATGAACACAAATGAAATATATATCGATGGATTACCTTTACACTCTTCCATTTGTAAACAAATTCACAGCTGCAGCCACGTAATGGGGACAGTTGAGGCCTTCATCTGTAACGTAATAGTAAACAACTATGACTACAAGATACAAAATTAAAGCACCAAATTTATGATAAGACAATAACAAATTAAAGTACCAAATTAAAATTAAGTGCACATACTTATTGACTACCTTGATCATCTGTGGTCGATTGTCCGTATCCCATGAACTGAATCAAAGTACCAAATCCTTTGCTTGAAAGGATTTAGCACGATGAGGAGCCAATAACCCCTAAGCACAATAAACATAATGAGAACAAAACTCCTTAATTAAGAAACAATTTACCAAAGTTGACAATATTGAGAGAGAGACGCTGGGATGTTATAATCGGTATCAGAGCCAAACTCAAGTCGATGTGGACCAATGTGTCAACGAGGATGCTGGGCTCAAAGGGTGGGTGGGGTATTATGTCCCAAATTGGCTAGGGACGGGAACAAAAGACATCTTATAACGGTTTAGATACCTCTCCCTCTCGACCCGTTTTGAAGCCGTGAAGGACGATCGGACCCAAAGCGAACAATATCTAGAGCGAGGCACTCAGATGTTACAAATTGTATCAAAACCAAGTTCAAGTCGATGTGGGCCAATGTGCTAGCGAGGACACCATGCATCTTTCTTGTCGTTATCTAATCCTTCTTGTTGTCATCTACGTGGAATCCAAACCAAAAAACACACAAATCAACTTGTTAGTGTTAGATATACACTATAAAAAAACTTCAAATTAGGGACGGAATTATTGACGGAAAAAATTCCATAAAAAATTACTGACCAAATTTTGTCGGTAATGTATTATGCCACGGTTTTTTCTGCGACAGACGTTTTCCGTCAAAAATCCAATTACCAAATTCCGTTTGTAATTCTGTCGATAATACAAAGTTTTTTTGTAGTGATACTAGTTAATTAACAAGATATTATTAATTATGTAGCATCATATCTTACCTCCATTTCATCCCAGACAACCTTCCTTATTGACTTAGTTGTCTTCTAGTTTTTCAAAATGATAGGCACGTTGCTTTTTGCCGCATACTTGAGGTAGATAATGAACATGTCAAATTTCATAACTTCACCTTTCTTGTTTCATCTCATATTAAGTTTCCTCCTCTCACTCTTTGCTTTCTAGATCTCATTCATCACAACAAAAGCCTTCCTTAGCGCTTTTTCCTCTTATGCCACAAGTCGTGCTTCCTCATTCTGGGCACTAGATAGGGCAACAGAAGGGCGGCTTCAGTGGAGGGGGTGGAGGACATGGCTCGAGCGAGGGTTAAGGCCCTTAGTACTTTAGCCACTATCAGATGTCGACATATTAACCTGTAGCAAATTTTGACATATTAAGCAAAATCATGATTACTTCACATAGGCTTAAGCTAAATTTAATTTAAACATCACAATATCATGCAAAATGATAGCCAATTGGGCATTTCCTCAAGTTGAAACTGAAATCTATATGCACAACTAGATTACCCAAATTCCTGCAGCAGCCAAAATATAAAATTTGGCATGAAAGTTCATGATCATGTCATGAATGCAGTAGCTAGTCTCAAACTTTAAAGATATGGAATGGCTAATTGAAACTTTTAGGATAATATAAATGTCAATTCAAGTAACCACCTGATTAAACTCAAAATGGAAAAGGTTTTGTACATTCTACCCACCACCCATAACAGAGCAACAAGCATAGGTTTGTGAGTTTTGAAGAACCCTAAACCTAGAACCCAGAAATTTCTCAACGTATAAATGAATGTTGCATCAAGTTCGAATCATTAACTCTAGTCAAGGGTAGAAATTTCTCACCTTTATCCGGATGGGCGCAAAACTTTTAGAGCTTTGAAGAACCCAGAACCCAAAACAAGTCACGAATGCCTTCACAGAGAGGGAAAATAATGGTGGGGATGCTGGAAAAGAGTGGTCGGAGCTTTTAACTAGGTGCGCGGAGAAATGAGGGAAGTTTGAAATCGCGATAAAATAGGGTTGGAAATGGATTTGAAAGCCCTATATGTAACTGTTTATTTTGAAAAAGCATCATATATATAAGTTTAAGGTGTTTCCATAAACAATCATCATGTGTTGAAAGAATATATTTAATAGTGTTTTACATACAACTATCAAGTAAACGAAACTATTTTTTCCAAAAAAAAAAAAAACAAACTTACATATCATGGTGGCCATATGAAATCATCAAATATTGATAGCATTTATTTAACAGTGTTTTACATACAACCGTCAAGTATATGATACCATTTTTTTTGTAAAAACCAAACTTATATATCCCGATGCTTATATAAAACCGTCAAATATTATCTCATATTCTTAACGGTTCTTTTAAATAACTTTTATCTATTTCATTCTCTTAACTTTGCCTTTGTATATTTCACGGTTTCATGAAAATTGTTAAGTATGGAGCGTTAACTATGTGCTAATATGTAGTAGTGAATATTATGAAGGAAAATTTCCTAAAATAGCCAAAAATAAAAAAAAAATAAAAAATTCCCATGTGGTATTTTTTCTCTCCCCCAATTTTCTTTCCATATAAACATGGGCTCAAAGACTAACAATTATAGGGGTTTGGGTTCTCTCAGAATTCTTTGTCTCATTTTCTTCTCAAAAGCCCATCTCCAACCTCAGGTTAAGAAAATAAATGGTTTGGATTTCATATTTTATAAAAATATTATTTTAAATATAAATAAATAAATTTAAATTGTTAGAATATGATGTACACCATTCATAACTACAACACAAACACAATTTAAAGCTGGAAAAAAACCAAAGAAAATCATTATTATAACAAGTGAGCATATGATGAGCCTGCTATCATTCCTGCACTAAAACTTATCATTGCATACTACTTACTTATTGTGAGACTTTTTAGTGATTACATTTTTTTATTCAGACCTCATTGCGTTTTTCTAAAAAAAAAACTAGTTAGCATTACAATACATGTTAGATCAAACATTACACATAAAACCTTCCTTATATTTTGTCCCAAAAACAATAGCTACCCTATATTTAGAATTCGAGGGAGTGTGTGATGTGTTTGTGCATATATATATATGTGTGTGTATGTGTGTGTGTATATATATTGTGTCTGTGTGTTTGAAACAAGATGATATGCACAGATCATGATGAATAATGTGTGCTTTGTAAGTACAAGAGCGTCGTATATGAGAAAGTTAAAGAGGGGTAAGATATCATTCACTGAATTGGGGAGATATGAGTGCATTTCAGGGGACAGTGTGGGGAATGAAAGAGAAATTCACTTTGGCAGCTTTATGTTTGTCTTCTTCATTTTCTCATACTTACCACTGAGTCTGACATGGTAAATAAAGCAATTACTATCATATTCCATGGTGGGATTCTTCAGAAATACTATTAATTATGCAGATTATACACACAGACACATATGCATTAAATTTCAACGTCTAATTCTACCCAAAAAAAAAACTAAATCAACGTCTAAATTAAGTCGTCTTCAAATTGTATTCTGCCTATACTCTGATCATAAACATAATTGAAGAGGTTGATCTCACACACACACACATTCTGTGTGTGTAGACATACACACCTATATATTCATACATATGTATGTATGTATGTATGTATGTCTACACACACACACATACATACATACATATACATATATACGCACACACACACATATATCCTCAGTCCTAAACATAGAATTCTGATTAATTAAGTGGTCGTTTGGGAAATGAAAATCACTTTTCCATAAGTCGAGATAAAACTTCACTTACATACTTACTTCAAACTCCATAAAATCACTTCTAAAAAGGTTTAATAAACAAGCACAAATTTAGACATATTAAAAAAAATTAGTTTGACCTTTGATATTTAAAAAAAAAAAATCAATTATTTTAATTTTAATTTTATTAACCATATTAAAGGTGTAATTCCTGAAATATATTATGTAACTACGGGATTGGCTACCATTCTCTTCTCATCCTCTCCCCCTCTATTACTAATCTCAACATTTGGATTGAAATCTAAGGGGTTTAGATTTAATATTTTATAAAAAATATTAATAAAATATCAAATTATTAAAAAGTTAAATTTTAGTTATGATAATTTAAAATTGCAATAAAAATTATCTAAAAATAATATTTTTATAAAACATTAAATCTGAACTGCTAATATTTCAATATAAAAGTTGAGATGAGTAGTGGATAGGAAAAGGATGGGAGGAGAACGATAAGAGCAAGGATAGAAGCCAATTCATGTAATTCCAGTCAAAAAAGACAAGAGTATTAGAGTTGGAAAAAAGAAAAACCCCAGAGAAAATCACTATTATAACAAGTGAGTAGCATGAACTTGCTATCATTTCCTACACTAAACCTTATCATTGCATGCTACTCACTTATTGTGAGACTTAGTTCTTTTATTGGGACTTCATAGAGATTTTCTTAAGAAAAAGTAGTTAGCATTACAATACTTGTTAGATCAAACATTCATTTAAAAGCTACCCTATATTTAGAATTGGAGGGAGTGTGTGATGTGTTTGTGCATATATCTGTGTGTGTGTGTTGTTTTGAAACAAGATGATATGCACAGATCATGATGACTAATATGTGTGCTTTGTAAGTGCAAGAGCGTCGCATATGAGAAAGTTAAAGAGGGGTAAGATATGATTCACTGAATTTAAGAGATATGAGTGCATTTCAGGGAACAGTGGGGGAATGAAAGAGAAATTCACTTTGGAAGCTTTATTGGTAGGCCCCTCATACTTATCACTGTGTCAGACATGGTAAATAAAGCAATTACTATCATATTCCATGGTGGAATTCTTCAGAACTGGCCATTTTTGGCAGGCCCCTCTTATTCCTTCCATTTGGCTCATATATACGTTATATGCTAGGTCAGTGAAGCACAACAATTATTTTTCACTCACACACACAAAAATATTAAAATCATGACTTCACATAAAAAATATCAATTTGGTCTATCCTTTCACAGGGGCCAACATTACTACAACAATAACAAGCCTTGCCGCTATATTTAGAATTGGAGGAAGTGTGTACCCTAAACCCTATACAAAGTGGGAGACACAAAGATAATGATCCAGCAATAACTTAAGACCAGATAAAAGGAGCAAAACACCAGCAAAGGCAGCATCAGTGACGAAGGTCGATGTACCCAATTCAGAGTGTAAGCCACTTCCATTTAGCAATCCACCCGGCTACCAAATCTACTCCCATAAAAAAATAAATGCAAGAATGGATCCCGATCAAATTCCTTGAGACCATAATACACCCAAGGAGGACATAATTCATTCTTTACTATGTGACATTTTAGCTAAATGGTATGCTAAGTTAATCTCTTCTCTAAGATCGTGACAAATGTCAACTCGTTAATTTCTTTGCAAAGCAAACATAATGTCATCAATAATATTTCTAAACCGGTGGTTAATTTCAAAACCCGTTATAACTAAATTAACTACTTCTATGCAATCAGAAAAGAGAATGATTTTCCCCAAACCTTTAGCTCAATATAAGTTTAGACCATGCAAGATCTCAAACAGTTCCACAACAGCAGGAGGAACATCCATTAACTTATATATATATATATATCATCGTCACGAATGACTCCGCCACAATTGTTTCCACCATGCTTCAACACTGATCCATTCACCTACCATTTGGTGTATTGGTCTTCAAACTATTTTATAAGAATTAAATATTGGTCTCAGGTTCAAATCTGACATTGGTATGTTTGTGTGCGTGAAGGTGTTTAAATTGTTTAAAATAAAAAATGACTAAAAATATTGGTGTCCTCTGTAACCACTTGTTGTATCACTTACGCAGGAATAATTGTTATCTAGAAGTTACCCCTAGTCCTAGTCCTTGGGTTCAACTGACAAAGAGGTTGGACACTCTCACTAAAAGGGAGGGGGTTCGATCCTGAAGTTGGTCAAGGCGTTAGGGGAGACATCCTTGAGGTCTATGAAGCAACGGTAACCCAGACTAAGGTGGAAACATGTGTACTCTTAGTCCTGAATTCCTTACGGAGTGGGCTCCAAGCACTTTGTCCTTGGACTGTAAGTGAGTCCAACCCTTTCCAAATTTTTTTTTATCAAAAACATAAAAATGTTATCTAGAAGTTTTTTTGCCCCCAAAAGTGTCGTCATTTTCAAAAACCCCCGATAAAATGAAGCCTATATATATGGCCAGGAACTAGATAGGACCTTTTTGTCACGTACATTCGCTTTCTGGATGCTTAATTATATTAATTAGGGTTAAGTACCAATTTTACCCGAAAATATACCCCGAAGCAATTTTACCACGAAAGTTTTTAGGTTCAATTTTGTCCCGGAAGTATAAAAAAAGAGCAATGTTGTCCTCCCTTAATGGTAGACACTGACGGCATTAGCACACACTCAAGTGTGTGCAGACAAATTTTTTTTTTTTACAAGCGCTCACTCGAGTGTGTGCTTGAAAAAACAAAAATTGTCTGTACACACTCGAACTCAAGTGTGAGGCATCACACACGAGTGTTTTGTAACTCCATCAATATGTACCATTATGGGAGGGCAACATTGCTCCCTTTTGATACTTCCGAGGTAAAATTGAACCCAAAAAAACTTTCAGGGCAAAATTGCTTCTGGGGGTATACTTCTAGGACAAAATTAGTACTTAACCCTATTAATTAAACAAAAGATAAAATTGACAAACCCAAGCTTTAATTCCTGGGGGGGAAAAACAGAGAAGATACAAATATACCAATCTACTTTTTGTACTAGATTCAGACCTCTCCACAACCAACCCGAAAATCTAATGAACACCACCCAAAACTTAAAACGAATTTATTGCGGGCACAAAGCAAACATGAAGCAAATGTGTATTGCTGGCACTACATGAAAACCCTAACCACAGGCGTAAGATCTTTGAAGATATTAAAAATAGGGGCTTTTTGACCCTTTTGCCCTTAAATAATTAATAACCAAAATGCCCCTATATGAAACCATATCACCCTTTTGCCCCTATTTAGTCGATTACAACTCGATATGTAGTCGACTAAACAGTGACAATTTTTTTTTTTAATGTTTTCCCGTATGTAATCAACTGAGCTACAACACTTAGTCGATTACACCACGTCAGATCTGTTTTTTTTTTAAATCTCATTTGGAGCAAATCAGAACCCTTATAGTCGATTAAACTACCCAAGCATCTCTCCCTCGAAATTTTTCCCCAAAAGCTCCTTGAATCCGTTGGTGGGTTGAGAAGGGATCTAAAATCTAGTGGCATTTGCGTTGAGAAGGGATCTACACATACACACACACATATTTCACAGCTAGGTTTTTCCCATGCTCAACGTTAACCTTTACATATATTAGCAAATTTTTCCCTATTCCCTTGGATACTCAACGCCTCATGACAGCAAGCATATATATATATATATATATATATATATATATATATACTCAACGCAAAATGGCACTAGATTTTAGATCCCTTCTCAACCCACCAACGGATTCAATGTGTTTTTTGTTAACTCTCGTATGTTTTGATGATAACAAACACTGATCTTTTGGATTGATAAACTGCCAAAGCATGCTCGAGCAAATGAACTAGTATGCCCGAGCATCATCGGGTTAAGAACATGAGAAACTTACCAACTTAAGTTGGTTGCCCGAGCAATAAGTAAGTGTTGCTCGAGCATAGTGCTCGAGCAGAGGTAAATAAGTGCTCGAGCAAGTATCACATTCTTTTTAGTCTTTAAGCTTTGCTCGTCTTATGTTCGAGCATGGTTAAGTCATGCTCGAGCAGCATGCTCGAGTAGAAGTAAAGAGGTTGCTTGAGCAGTGTCATTCGTTCCCTAAGTTTTCGTCTCTGGATAACTCATGCCCGAGCATGAATATAGCATGCTCGAGCAGTGTGCTCGAGCAAGGGAATTAGGTTGCTCGAGCAACAACGCTAAGTCCTATTTACCTTCTCTTTATGACTTGTGCCTGAGCAAGATTGTATCTTGCCCGAGCAGCATGCTCGAGCAAGCATCAAAAGATACTCGAGCAAGCATCAGAAGATGCTCGAGCAGGCATGTCTCTTGTCTTTAAAAACTCTCGGCCTCACCCATGCCCGAGCACCATTACTAGCATGCCCGAGCATTGGCGACAACATCACTGGATCATGCCCAAGCATGGAGATTAGTTTGCCTGAGCATCAACGTTCACTAAACTTTTTCTTCTTCTTAAAATAGCCATGCTCGAGCAATCATCCTTAAGTGCTCGAGCAGATGCTTGGTGTTGCCCGAGCATAGGTCGATACTTTGAATTTATAACACACTTCTTGGAGTGATGCCCGAGCAAGCTTGAGGTCATGCCCGAGCATGATCACCCTACGTTCAGTAAAACAAAATGTTTTTAAAATTCAAATCTCATGGGTTATCTTCAATTGCTCTCTTGACTTACTCAATATTATTTAAACTATACACTAATCATCATCCAAGTGTATTACGGGTTGCTAACCATTGTTTTAAATGAAAAGCAATAGTTCTGACAGAAGCATTAAATGCAGTTGCCATAGCTGTGATATCCTCGGTAACCACCTTCTGAGCAAATGAAAAGCACTTACTGATATTCTGCCTTTGCATTCAATGCTATTTCACAACGGGAAAAAACAAAAGGAATGAAGATAATGTTGGAACTGCAAATCCACCTGGATTATTTGAACGATGAAAAATGTTAACCGGCGTCATTTGTCTAACGGAAAGATTTGAGACTCACAACGGTTAAATCTTCAAGCTTCTCCAACGGCCATAAATAGTTCAACTATAAATACTGGAAGCATTGAATTCGTCACCTACCAAAACGTTGTGCATTCAATTCGAATTTATTACAACTACTATTGTTTCATTAATATCTTCGGATATCTTGTGTACAGTGTTTAACCTTTATCTACTCGTGAGGAGTTTCCAAACACTTATTTTGATCATTGTTTTGTAAAATCTTAAGGTTGTGGAACCTTAAGTGTGGGTGTACAATTACAACTTGTAAGGGGGAGCGAGTCCGAGAGTGAAAGGATCGTTCTATACAGTGTGTGTAATTGTGTTCTTTTGAAGAGTTAGTGAAAATCCAAAGGTGTACTTGGGGACTGGATGTAGGTCAAAGTATTAGACCGAACCAGTATAAATTGTCTTGTGTCTTTTTCCTGTTTATCCTTGTTTGTGTTTATCTGTGTGGTTCTTGCGAAAAAGATTTTTGAGATCGCCTATTCATCCCCTCTCTAGGTGATATTTCATCTTCACTTTTGGGGAAAAATTTCGAGGGGGAGAGGCTTGGGTAGTTTAATCAATTATAAGGTTTCTGATTTGCCCCAAATGGGATTTTAAAAAAATAGATCTAGCATGGTGTGATCAATTAAGTATTGTAGCTTAGCCAATTACATCACGGGAAAACATAAAAAAAAAAAAAAAAAGGCACTGTTTAGTCGATTACATACCTGGTTAACTCTATTTTAAAATTTAACAAATTTTTAATTTTACTCCTATTTAATAGACAATATAGCATTTAAAACCACAATCAATATAATAATGAATGAATGGTATAATTGTACATTTAAGGGGAATTACATGTACGAGTCATATGGAAGAGGGAAAAATAATAATAAGCAAGTCCCTTGAAATCTGATTGCATTAAAATCCAATGAAACTTAGGTTTTATTAATTGAAATTGTGAATATACCACTTTGTCCTCATTAATTTGAGTATTGAATGACAAGTTAAAGTGCTACCAATTAAGCAACCAATGACAAGTCCTCAAGTCGTTCGTGAGACCCTAACCCCTAACTTATCATGGGTTGTTCAATGATTTGTCATTGGTTACTCAAATTAACAAAAACAAAGTATTCTTTTCTTTAATACAATTTGATTATTTTAAGGGATTTGGTTATAATTTTTTCTCTTCCTTAGGGTGTATGTAATTCTCCCAAATTCTAAATTATCATGCTGCAGGATCTGGCTTCCATCCTCTTCTCTTCCCATCCTCTTCCTCATCTGAGTCGTCAGATGAAGATCTGGACGGTGTAAATTTTTTTTAATAAATTACCGCATGCGGTCCACTTACCGCATGTGGTAAATTATTAGGTGTTTTTTGGGCAGTGGACTATAGCTGCTCCCCATGCTGCGATGTTGGTATGCTTTAATGGGTGTGCGCGTTCCGGGTTTTAAATTTTCTAAATCCCAAGGAAAAAAAAAAAGGAATCAGAAACAGAGCATCGTTGAATGGAACAGTGCCCTTGTGAGGATGAAATGACGAATCCATCATATGGTTTTTTTTTTTTTGGTCTAACATTATATGGTTATTGACCCAAACCAAAACTACAAATGCTGTCAAAAAACTTATTGGTCCCTATGAAAGTTGTTTGGGCTGATTTAGGGACCAAAAAATCTTAAAACATTCTAGTCATATTTCTTAATTCCTCCATTCATTTTCATCCTTGATTATTTTTAAGATTACTCTTCAATCAGAATTAATGTATTTTAATTACTTTTAATTTTTTTATAATCTCTTTCTACAATACAATTAATAAGGGCATTGTAGGAAAAAAAAAAGGGAAAAATTTCAATAAAATACCACTTAAATTTCAAAATCCTACAAAAGTGATTTTATAAAAAAAATGGGTTGTCAATTGCTTTACTATTCTTGTTAATCTTATTAATGTGGTTGTCAACATGATTTTGAAGTTTAAGTAGTATTTTTTTGTCATTTCCTCAAAAAGAAATTCAATGTTACTTTAAACTTGTTTTTGAATAATTTAAATTTAAAATCTTATATCTATATTTTATTAAATAATTGTATTTTAATAATTTTTATTTTATTTTTTGTATTCATCAAAACCAAATTTGTCTCTTTTTTTTCTTCTCTCAAATAATGTTATTATTATTCAATTTTTCACTGTAAACTAGTTTCAATGCTCACTGCATGTCATATTGATCATCAGGAATACATTCATTGTAGACTATTCAGATCATCTTACTTTTTCTTTTTAAATTATGTTAATGTGTACCGAATTTAATTAAATATAATATTTTAACTGTCAGTTTCTTTTCAAAAATGATTTTTTATTTAAAAATCATTATGTGAAAAGTTTGAATTTGTACAATTAACCTTTTATTTGAATTGTGTAGATCTCACTGCAACAATATGCACAAAACAATTCCTTAGTGCATTATGGATCCCTCATGGGTCATCAGAAATCATTATAAGAGTTGCCAAGTATTTACTATATATCACAAATATACAGATAATCATAGTATTACTCTATATGGTCCTTAATATATAAGACATGTATTTGTCATCTTTCTTAAATCCTCTATTCACTATATATTATCTTTAATTATTGTTGAGGAAGTATCAATCGGAGTAAATTAGGAAAAAATTGACAAATATGAAAACTGTGTATTATATTTAGGATCAAGATCAACTCCCTAAATATATTTTATATTAGGGACGGAGGCAGTAGCTATTAACTTGTTTGTGCAAATGGCGAAAAAAAATAATATTTTCATTAAAAATAAGATATTCATTATATTTTTTATCATCACATAGTCAAAAGATTTAAAAACCATATTTTATCCAATTACTGATGAAATATTCAATGTTACCAACTATGGAGGACAAAGAGTTGCTCAATGTCATAGTCGAGTCCGTGCGACGTTACGTGACGGTGATAACTCCGCCGGCGACCAAGGCAATTGTACCGCATGCATGAACTCAGGGTCTCTTGCCAAAGCCTCTAATATTTCATAAGAAGCGCACAGCTCAATGTCGAAGCTACCTTCTTCGGCTCCGGCTTCAGCCATCAGCGTCCACTGCTGTGCATTTGCTTGGCCACCGCGAACCGCCAGAGGCCTCCCCCAGCCGAAGTCAAGGTTATAAAACTTGACTCTTGGGGAGCTGCTGGTTGCCATAAACTTCCCAATTGTGGCATCTTGTGTCTGCATAGTTGGATTTCGTACCCAAGCTTCAAAGTCCCTCTTGATCTTCTCTTCCGTGCATGATGAGATTGCCTTGTTCATCTCTGAGGCAAACTTCCCTAGGCCTCCATGTCCCACTAAGTCCCTTACTTTCATCGTCACATTGGTGAATTGCACGGTAATTCCAAAATAGTCGTCTGGAATTGGTGGTTTTGAAACTCTGGAACTTGCAGATATGAGGAATCTGTAAGTGACTTCATCTTCCGGGTCAAGGTTCTGATTTCTTATCGAAGACCTCCAAACAATGGCTAAAAGAGCTTGCAGGGAGGAGATTTTGTTGCTGGTGACACTATCTTGTATCTCGGAATTAACTTTTGTTTTGAGTTGAGCAATTTTTTCTCTGTTAAAGTGGAAGATCCTCCTCGAAAATAGTGGTGATTGAGTCGTATTTGTTGACTCCTTGAGATGATGATTCTCTATTATTGCTCTGAATGGGATTGTTATTGGGCGCTCAATATTCCCATGAGGAAACCGTCGTTTAAATGAAGCGAACTTTGAATTTGGCGCTATATGGTTTAGACCATTTCGAGAGATCTGAGCCCATGCGTTTAAGAAATTCCAGTAAGGCTTCACCTCAGCAATACAGTGGTTCATGAGACAAGCCATGAAGATGCCATCCAAGAGCTCTGTGACTTGAACTACCATTAATGGAACCCGAGTTCCTTCAAAGCACTTGATATTACCTGGTGGAAAAAAGAGGAGACAATTGGAGGAACATAAGTTGGTTCAAGGATGTCGGCAATTGTAGTGTTCTCTGCGATGGCATGAACAAAGCTTACTCCGGTGTTGTTACAGGTGATGAATACAGAGTACGCGTCATCACCGCCACCACAGGGGACGACAACAAGACGGCCGGCCAGCGGCAGGAAGAAGTCGAGGGCGGAAGAAAGCGAGTTCTTCAAGTGCTCGATCACTGTTTCTTTGTGTATTGAAGATGATGATGATGAGGAGGAGGGTTTGTGAAATAGAAGCCCCTTTTGACCATACCCAAGTAATAGATATTGAAGATCAAATGGATTCAGATCGATTTGATCAGGTGAGTCACCATTTTTGAGGCAGCTTCGTGCTCTGATCGTAGTTATGGAGATGACTTTGACGGCCTCCATGAGATGGGGTGCGTGGTGTTTCTCTATTGTTGCTTTTGATTCACTGCCACTTATAGACTCGAGCAAAACCCCAAAGTCGTCGCATTTTTATGTTAGGAAAAATAAATGAAGATAAAACAAAAAAGTTGGAAGCTGGTCCAGAAAATAAGGAGAGTTGAAATTGGTAGTGCGGCTCTGGGTAAGCACCAAATGAAGACTGCGCAACAATTTTCAGAATCTTTTGGGATTCACTGAAATGAAATTGTTTATATGGGATCTTAATGATATTTCACATTAACAAAATGTTAAACTAATATATAGAGAAGATTTTGGGATCCGTAGTGTAAAAAGTAACAAATTAGATTTTCTTTGCAGCCTTGCTATATCTACTATTATACCCAAAAATATTTAATTTTTATAAGTGTTCCTAGCGAAATTGTTTATTACTAACTTTATACCTTCGCCCTTTTGATATGTGGCATTATAATATTTCCACTATCTTATAGGAATCACATGAACGCCTAATTTTTTTTTTGAAGAATCAAATATTCTCATAACGTGGTCTTCTCAATCACAATTCACATCATGATTCTAAAATCTATTATATTTCCCTGATCCCATCATCAAAACTATATATAGTGAGGGGAATATTTTCTTATTTCAGACATCATCTGAAAAATGAATAAACTAAGGACTCATTTGCCACCATCTAATATCTTATATTAGAGTGCATACTTTAATATAATGAGGTGGGTGGGCCCATGCATCAAATAAACTTCAAAAATCAAGAAGCATATTTATCAAATATCGGTTGTTGAATTGGCATTTGGCAAGCGAGACGCTAAGATGTTAGACGTATTAAATTATAGAATTTGACTCAAAATTTTATGAAATTATATTTTAGCTTTTTAAAAATTTAAATATTCTCACTTTAGTTTCTATTAGAGGTTTAATGAAGGGACTAAAATGAAAATATTAAAATATATGACGCAAAAATATAATTTTCTAAATTTTTGGGTCCAATTCTATAATTTTCTCTGCCTAATTTCAAATGCTGGCTCCATTATGTTCTATTATGTAATTTTTGCCCCCTAATTTCAAATCCTGACTCTGCCTCTTGACTCAGACTTTAAATTTATAATATACTCATCTTTTTTTGTCAAATAATCTATTAATATATCTTGGATCTCTAATATTCGCAGTTTGGCACGTACGTCTATAACAACTGGGCGCGTATGATTAAAAAAAATTAACAATTTAATTGTGAGATCGATGGTCTAATTACGCAAACTACGAATTAAAAATGCGTTGGAATGTTTATACCACATAAGCTGCATCTGGTGGAGAATCATCTAATTTTTATTATTATTAATATTATATATTATTTTAAAATGTCAATAATTCTTCATAATACGCATTTGTCGTTTTAAGTATTGTCTTAACGATGAAGGCAAACATGCTCTTACTATTTTAGTTTAAAGACTCCGGTGACAACTCACAAGTGCAGTCTATCTTTAACAAGTGAAACCTATTCTTAGTTATGAGTGAAATGGAAGACATTTATTTGCAGAGTTAAAGATATGTTATACATAGTTGAAAAAGAATTGCAAGAACGAAAAACTTGGGTCTTTTATTAGGTATTTTTGGACCATAAATTTATAAAGAAAGATTTTTTTCGGCAATTAAATATATATCTACATGGTATTGACGCGTTTTTTTATAATGTTTAATTTAACATGTAATAATGCCAAAGAAAAACTAGATATGTTATGAAACTAAAAATAACTAGGGAAAATTATAATAAAAGACCTAAGAAAAATAATATGTATTAAGAAGGACCATAAAAATGGTAATTATTTTAAAGGACTAGAAATTAAAACATTAAAATAGAAAGAATAACTTGTCATTAGCCAGATTTTCTATATTTTTTCTAATTAAATGAGAATCTGAATTGATTACTCATTCTCCTCCAAATCTTCATTCTGAGAAAAGCACGGAGAGAGATGATGGAAAAACTGAAAAAATTTATGATAAGGAACTGAGTATACTCATGCCTGGACATTTATAAGTTTTTTTGTTGATAACATGAAATATATAACTCAGAGTGGAGAAGGAAGGAAATAGTTTCCTTTGGATTTTATATTATATACAGCCATTGAAGTGTAATTGCTAAAGCGTTTCATCTCATTATAGTTACGGTTTGATCTGCAAATTGAGGATTATCTTCGATTTGCAAAAAAAACAAGTGGCTTTGTTTGCTGAATAATATGGATTGAACTATATGAATTTAGTTATTTAGGGTTTATGAACAATATCATTATAGATAAGAGACGGAAAGACGAGAACAGGCCAGAGTCAAATGGGTTTGAGACAGTTTTTAAGTTATTTAGGGTTTATGAACAATATCATTATAGATAAGAGACGGAAAGACGAGAACAGGCCAGAGTCAAATGGGTTTGAGACAGTTTTTATTTAAAAACTGTCTCTATTTAAAATCTTTAGAATAGCAGAGAAAGCTCCCCGATGAGGATGAGAATGAAGGTTGCTGGCATTAATGTGATTGAGTCCTGTTTGTTGACTCCTTGAGATGATGAATCTCTATTATTGCTCTGAATGGGATTCTTATTGGAGCTCAATATTCCCATGAGGAAACCATCTTTTAAATGAAGTGAGCTTCGAATTTGGGGCTATGTGGTTTATACAATTTCGAGAGATCTGAGCCCATGCGCTTAAGAAATTCCAGTAAGGCTTCACCTCAGATTTGGGGCTATGTGGTTTAGACCATTTCGAGAGATCTGAGATCATGTCAAAGTTCACATCATGACTGAGATCTCATGGTTCATGAGAAGATTTGGAAGATTATTATTATTTGTTGTAAGAAATTCTAAAGGGAAAGTGTGAGGCTTTTTGTTAGTGGTTTGTTGCTGAGAAAATTTAAAATTGGGATGTAAAGATTGGTGTTGTTAGAAAGAAGACACGTGAATGCCTTGTCCCTCCAATTTGCAATGATAAAAAAGGTGTTTCATTTTCCAATGAAATCTAATGAGATAGGGTTATTAGGAGAAATCTAATGAGAATCGGTATGGATAGAGATGAAGGGTGGGTTTTTGTTTCATGGCCCACTACTACAAAAAAGGGATACGGTGTTGTGATATTCCACTACATTGTGAAAGTTCTTCTTTCTTCAATTTCTTCTCTCCTTCTAGATTATCCCCCAAAATCATTTGATAACTTCTTGCTTCCTTGACATTATGATATTCCCATTATATTGTGCAAGAACTTCTTTCTTCAATCTATTTTCTTGATCATTCTCCATCATTCAACTTGGACTCATCATTCTCTGCAAGTTCTACCTTCTTCAATATCTCATCTTCTTCTTGAACTTGACATTCTTTCCAGTTTCTTCTTTCTAAAATATCTTATCTCATTCTTAAGCTATTATTCAACTTGGACTAATCTACATTAACTATAGTAATTAGTCAATGTAGGAAATAAATATATCATACAAGCTTTTTGCTCTTATTAATGACATCTATATAAGACATCATCAAAACTAATCACATCTAACACACTAGAGAGTGAAATGATTTGTATTGTACTTCAGTGTTTATTCATCTCCTCTTATAGAGCGAGAGAACATTTCTGATTATTAAATCATTGTAAGAATCTCAAGTCTCGGGACTTGGAGATTGGGTTATCAGTTTACAACTTGTAAGGGGGAGTGTATCCTAGTGAGAGGATAACTTCGAGTACAAAGTGTGTAACTGATTGAAAGGTGTATCTCAGTGAGAGATTTGGCTTCACAAGTGCCTAGTGAACTTGTGCGTTTGTAAAGGCTTCTCTTGTGCTTAGATTAAACAAGAAGATAGTGGATTGAAAATCTCAAGTGGAGCTTGGGGACTGAACGTAGGTCAAGGATTGGGCCGAACCAGTATAAATCACAGTTTGCATATTCTCTTCCCTTATCTCTTATATTTCCAGTATATGTTTATTTGAATATCAAACTGTTGATTTAGAAAACGCGAAAAGATTTTCAAAGTTTCAAGTTTTTAATCTTCACCCAATTCACCCCCTCTTGGGTTCAAAGTTTCTACTCTTATTACATAAAATACATCGTATTGCTATCGGAATAAAGTTCTCCATCAACACATAGAAATCGTGTGATTGCAAACCCTTCAACTTCATCAAGTTTTTCATTGACACAAGGTTGCTAATGTTTAACAAGTGACCCTCTGGAACTTTCACGGAAGCAAGAAACTCACAAACTTTTTTTCTTGTTTAGATAGTGTGAAAGCCGCTGGGTGAAGGAATGTAAGAGATCCCTACTCACTAGTGCAAAAAAGAGCTTTAAGACCGCCTCATTTGGACCGGATCATTGACGCACCGGTCTTAAAGGTATGACCGTGGCAGTTTTGTAAATATAAAGAAATTCTTCTACAAAAAAGGCTTTTAAGACCGCCTCATTTAGACCGGACTATCTATGGCCCGGTCTTAAAGATATGACCGGTGGCAGTTTTGTAAATATAAAGAACTTCTTATACCGAATCATTTTTTCATAGGTCTTATCCAGACCTATTAAGAAAACAACCGGTCTTAAAAATGTTATTAAAAAAATTGAAATATCAATTACTTTATGGAGAAATCTCATACAACCAATCTTATATTTTCTACACTCCAAAATAATACGGAAAAATTTAAATATAAAGGTATTAAATTTTTAAGACCAAACGTATATAATAGCCGGTCTTAAAAGTAAGAATTTTAAGACCGGACTTAAATTAAGGCCAATACTAAAGTTTAATTAAAAAATTAATTATTTTTAAGACCGGAGTTAGAGAAAGAGCGGTCTTAAAAGTTAAACTTTTAAGACCGGACATAAAATCAGGCTGGTACTAAAGTTTAAATAAAAAATTAATTAATGTTAAGACCGGTGTTATAGAAAGACCGGTCTTAAAGGTTAACTTTTAAGACCGGACATAAAATCAGGTCGGTACTAAAGTTTAAATAAAAAATTAATTAATGTTAAGACCGGAGTTATAGAAAGACCGGTCTTAAAGGTTAACTTTTAAGACCGTGTATACTAATTTGTCTGGTCTTAAAAATGAGCCGCCAAATATATTTCTTCGCGTGGAAGCTTTTGTCACTCTCACTGAAGAACCCCTGTTCACGTTGCGAAACCATTCCTGTTGCATTACCTCTCTTCCTCGCCCACGTACCATTAGCCTCTGTTACTCCCTCATTTGCTCAGGCATTCCTCTCTTACTGTCTTGAAAATGGACGGTGAAAACGATTCCAGTCGTGTTCTTGGAACACCAGGTACTGGTGTGACTGATGTGGGTCAGAACGAACCCTCTTCGTCTCACAGTGAGCCTCCTCAGCGCCGTACACGCCGTGGTAGAAGCGACACACGAATGATGGATGTATCCCTTAGTCAAAATTCTGGGACGAAGCTCGAGATTTAGTTTGATGAAAATTTGCAACCTGTCGGTCCTAATAAAAGCACATATACTAGTTTTGTCGGCTGTCTAGTTAGCAGCAAGGTTAGCATCTTGACAGCTGAGTGGAAAAATGTGGACCAAAGCACAGTAAAGGATCCTATTTGGGACACTATCCGGCTTACATACATCGTCCCTGACTCTGAGAAGTTGAAAGACGCAACATTGTCTTATTGTGTTGATCGGTGGAGGAAGTTTAAGACCTTTCTAGCTAACACGTATATTTTTGCTGAGGTTCTTCCTGACCATAAACCCTGGGACAAGTACAAATTTATTGATGAACAAACTTGGCAACAATTTCTTCAGCTGCGGACCACTCCTGAATCTCTGGTGAGTTTATATTTAGTTTTGTTTGCCCTTTTGTTTGCTTATTAACCTGTGCGGATATGTGAATGTTATTGTGTTCATCTAATCCTGTTAGTTAAATGGTTTGGTTTGTGAATAGAAGTATACATTTCCTGCCTTTGTCCTGCATCAAAGGAGCATATCCTAGTTCCATGCAAGTCTGATATGTAAACTGTGTAATGGTTAGACGTTGTTGTTAGTTAGTTAGTATGTTAACTGTGTAATGGTTTCGGTGCAAGTAGTTAGTTAGTTATTCTAATATGTGTAGGAACCAGTTATGATGAATGAATGAATTAACTGATCGAGTTGGCAGCAATCGCAACTCCCTTTCCTTTGTTTCTCTCAATTTTTTCTACAATGCTACATCTTCCTTAAATAAAATGTTGAAACTTGATGAAGTAAATTTGACTATTGTTTGACGTTCATATCAAGCAGAAGTTCTCTAATTTATGTTAGTGACATGGCTGGAATTCATAATTGATAGTTGTTTTCAATCCTGATTCACAGAAAAGAAGGAAAAAGCACAGAGATCGGGAGAAAGAATGATTGCCCACACAGGCTTCTCGCGGCGGATATGAAAAGGCCGAAAAGATTTGATGGCAGCCAAGTGGAAGAGATTGGAAGATGAAGCTAAATCCAATCCTTCTGCGGTAGTTGACCAGCCATCTCCAATACGTCGCAAGGAGTTGTGGTTGTATATTCGGAAAAAGCCAAGAAGCGCCTACAGGAGTGAACAAACTCGTGTAGTTGCTGAACGAATTTTAAGTATCGATATTGTTATGTTTTACTTACTAAACATGTTTCATTACTAAGCTTCTCATTATCTGTATCTTACATGAAGATCTTAAAAAGAAAGAAGCAGAGGGATCTTTTGCGTCGGACGGGAGGAATGATGTTCTGACCGTTGCGACCGGAAAACCAGATCACTCGGGGCGTGTAAGGGGGTAGGCCTAAAGCAATACTTTGGTAAATCTAAACGCCACAGACAAAGTATGCTTACCCGGGAGGAGATGGATCAGACGCTTGCGGCCAGAGAAGCTACATTGAGAGCAATGTTTCAAGCTGAGATGAGCAAGATGAAGGAGGAGATGGATCAGAAAATGAAGTGTCTCCTGAGCTCTCTACCAGAGACCAGTGTTCCCTTGACACCTTCAGCTGCACATATGCAGCAGAGCACTAGAGGGAGCTGCATTGTTGGACAGTCAGAGCAACCTTGTCACCTGTATGTGGAGGACCGTGATAGTCATAGACAATTAGTTGCTAAAGGGATTGTCCACAACTTGGGATCAACTATACACCACCAACAAATGGCTGATGATGAAGTCAGAGTGTCAGTTGAAGAGGTGATCATTGATGCCGCACCTGTCCCTCTCCCAACTGATCAGCTGAAGCTTGTGAGTGATGTCAAGGGAACCTTCATCTCTTGGCCAGTGAAGCTTGTAGATGTCTCTACTCCTCATCAAGCTCCACCCCCTCCTCAAGCTCTACTCCCTCCTCAAGTGGAATCCCCTTCTCAAGCTCAATCCCCTCCTTAAGCTCCACCCCCTCCTCAAGTGGAATCCCCTTCTCAAGCTCCATCCCCTTCTCAAGCTCAATCCCCTCCTCAAGTTCCATCCCATATTGATCACTTGACGGCCAAGGAAAAAATATCCGATATGGTAGCCAACAGATATTTTAAAGATAAATCGTGGCCTGTCAATGAAGTAGTAGGCCTCCCTAATCCTGAACCGGTTTACATTGATAATGTCGATGCAAAGTCCATGCTGCTTCCTGGACAGGAGGTTAGTAGTACAATTGTTCAAATGTTTATAAGGTAATTATCTTCTTCCTTGATTACATAATTTAAATGCATCGCTTAGCCACACATACATATATACTAATTCCCTGATCGATGTCATTCTTGTAGGTGCATGCATGATAAACTGGTTCAAGAGGGCAGAATCGATGATTTTGGATTCTTGTGCCCAGTTTATGCAAGTTCAACACCTTTGGAATTGAGACAGCTGTACATATCAAAGAGGTTTGTGAAGTGAGAAAAAAGGTGTACTTGTTTCCATACTATCGAGGGTACATATCACAATTCTTGTCTGCAATTGACTTAATTCTGCTACATATATATATATCACTGAGTACTTTACTGCTGTGAATTTTCAGCCGCCAGTGGCAGTTGGTCGTCATGTTGATGGATCTGCATACAGTTATCTTCTTATGCTCCATTCACGGCGATCCAGGGCCTACGTTGAAGCAGACCATCAACAAGTAAGCATGCATGTCATTTTGATTGTCTTGTCTGAAATCTCTGCTGTGAATTTTTCAGTGGAACATTATTGATAAATTTGTGATTTTGATGATAGTGGCATGAGGACCTTCTAAGTTGAGGTAAAAAAAAGGCATGGGTTTGAGCTACAAGATCCTAAATGGTTCTTTCCAAAGGTTAGTACATATTTGGACACTGGCATATATAACTTTGCCTTGTGAGCTTGGTCAGTAAGTTATATATGCTCTTATATATATTTATTGTTATTTTTAGACCCGTCGACAACCAAAGCAATCGAACTTATGTGGCCCGTACGTCATGAGACACATATATGATATTGTAACGGACAAAAGGACTAAATTCGATGCAAAGGTAAATGTTATGGCTGAATTCAGTCACTGGCTTAATGTTACATATGAAATATGCACGTAAGTTAATTCTGTTTCTGTCTTTGATGTTACAGAGGTTTGCCTGTGCTAAGCCATTTTCTGATGATGAAGTGGAGCACATACGCGATGTGTTTTGTGAATATCTGTATAATCAGTTAAAAGAGTCAGGACAATAATTAATGTCCTAAATTAATTCATTTGTAATTAATATATGTTGTAGCAACAACAGCCTTCTGTACATTTGTTTATTTTTTCGACTAAGTCATTCATTTGTAAATATAACGCAATAATTCAATGATAAATTTGTTTATTTTTCCGAACAATTTGTGTTGTCCATTTTGGGTTTCTGAATGAATGGGATGGTGGATAAAGCTATTTAGTGCTTGAAATTTGAGGTACAGGCGGATGTTGAAAATGAGCCATAAGAGACTCTGAAAAGTATTCGCGACTTTTAGGACCGTATATTTGTTAAAAGTCCGGTCCTAAAGGTCTTCGTCTATTCTAAAAAATATGGCTAGACTTTTAGGACCGTATATTTGTTAAATATCCGGTCCTAAAAGTCTTCGTCTACTCTAAAAAATATGGCTAGACTTTTAGGACCGTTCATATGTTAAATATCCGGTCCTACAAGTCTCTAAAAAATATGGCTAGAATTTTAGGACCTTATATTTATTAAATATCCGGTCCTAAAAGTCTTCGTATAATTCCAAAGAATATGGCTAGACTTTTAGGACCGTATATTTGTTAGGAGTCAGGTCTTAAAAGTCTTCGTTTATTTTAAAAGTTTGCTTCGACTAAGTCATTCATTTATAAATATAACACAATAATTCAATGATAAATTTGTTTATTTTTCCGAACAATTTGTGTTGTCCATTTTGGGTTTCTGAATGAATGGGATGGTGGATAAAGCTATTTAGTGCTTGAAATTTGAGGTACAAAGGATGTTGAAAATGAGCCATAAGAGACTCGAAAAGTATTCGCGACTTTTAGGACCGTATATTTGTTAAAAGTCCGGTCCTAAAGGTCTTCGTCTATTCTAAAAATATGGCTAGACTTTTAGGACCGTATATTTGTTAAATATCCGGTCCTAAAAGTCTTCGTCTACTCTAAAAATATGGCTAGACTTTTAGGACCGTTCATATGTTAAATATCCGGTCCTACAAGTCTCTAAAAAATATGGCTAGAATTTTAGGACCTTATATTTATTAAATATCCGGTCCTAAAAGTCTTCGTATAATTCCAAAGAATATGGCTAGACTTTTAGGACCGTATATTTGTTAGGAGTCAGGTCTTAAAAGTCTTCGTTTATTTTAAAAGTTTGCCGAGACTTTTAGGACCATTTAATTTTTAATTGTCCGCTCCTAAATTCAAATTTTCGTTTATTTTTAAATTAATTAGTCTTTACTTTTAATAGAATTGGTGACTCGGTTTTCAGACAAATCTTTAGGGTTCAAGACAACCGAGTTTCTGGCGTTCTTCTCAAGCTTTGTGCTTCGTTGTCCTCGTTTTTACCTCTCCTGGTTTTGAAGATCATCATCGGTGTCCCTTTTCTTTGTCCTTTTTATTTTTGTCGGAAAAGAAAGAAGATACCGAAAAGGACACTTAAAATGTTCAAACTAGGGGAGGTCAAATCGACGACAACGATAGTCCAACCTTGAGAAGAATCGTCACTCTATTTGTTTTTATTCGAATAAGGTAAACAATGTTTTTTTTGTATGATCCTAACTGTTAATTGTATTCTGCAAATTTTTAATGTTGATCACCACGAAGAGGACAATGTTTTGTTTGTTTCTTTTTTGTCGGAAAAAAAAAAGAACATAAAGATAAAGACAAGTACACCAAGGCGATTGGGAACTAAAAATTTTATTTTATTACATATTTTTTACTGCTGCCTTGTGAGGCAAAAAAAAACATAAAAATATCTAATCCTCCCCATCGTTGTCGGAGGGGAGGGAAAGGTCGGAAACGTCGTCATCAGAGGTATGGTATTCAACGTCATTGGCGTTGAGTACCGCATTCAGCTTGTTGTTGACGGTGTGATAGACCTGAAACAGTTGGCCAAAGCGTCGGTCTATATGATCGATGCGGGCTATCATGTGCTCCATCATCTGGTAGAGTGATGGGTTGTGAGGCAACGGAGGAGGGTACGGAGATGGCTGAGGATTTCGCCGAGAAGGAGGACCTCGTGGTGGTGGAGGAGCCATTACGGTGGCGGTTGTAGGAGGAGATGGAGATGAATGTGAAGAAAGTAAAGTAACAACGGGTTTAAATAGAAAACCCATCCTGAACAATGTGAAATTCCGGAAACATTAACGAGGAGACGCATAGTTCCTCAGAATACGAGGAGACGCCTAGTTGGGAAGTTTGTGTGGAAGCCGAAGAGACTCTCTGAATCATTCATTTCAACATAGGGTAAGGATAGACTCTGCTATCTGAGTATTTTGAAAAGAATGAACTTTTAATACCGGATACTGTAAAAGATCCGTTCTTAAAAGTAATATTTTTAACCAAAAATTCTTACTTGAATGAAAAATTGAATTGAAAAAGAAATGAGTTTTAGGACCGGATACAAGATAAAAGGTCGATCTTAAAAGTAATTGAATTGATTTGAAAAAATAAATGAGTTTTAGGACCGGATACAATATAAAATGTCGGTCTTAAAAGTAATTGAATTGATTTGAAAAAAATAAATGACTTTTAGGACCGGATATTTATATAAATACGCTCTTAAAGTAGAAACACTAAATTCATTTGTACCAATTGACTTTATCATCACCAGATGCGTATCTCTCTTGCTCTCTGTCCTTATTAACTCCTCACACGAACTCTCTGTCCTTATTAACTCCTCACTACCTCGTAACTCCTCACTACCTAGCTCTCTGCCCCAACTGCTCAAAGTCTGAAACCATGGTTAGATACAAGAGAACTGCTCGTAGGGGTACTCTCTTGAAGATTATATTTGCACTTTAGACCTACCCAACTGACCAACAAGTGTTTTTAGGTTACTCTTGCTATCTGCAACATCAATGTTCGTGGCCAGAGAAGTAAGACTCAACAAACACATTTGAATTTATATGCTACAGGTGAGTCCATAAGACCTTCATCCGTCCCATGCATTTATTTTGGTTCTTGGATTCACTGTGATGCATTTATGACCAAAAGTGATTCTTTGTTATGCATTTAATGGGCAAGTTCCTCCGTAAAAGTGATTATTTGAGCATAAACATTTGGAGTTGGCTTATTTTATATGCAAGTTTCAATTTTTTCGGATTATGTATGATCAATGATTTCCGTCTATATATAGGAATTCTACTATGGATCACAATGTTTGAATGAGAGTCGACTAAGTCCAGAAGTTATACACACACATTTAATTTGTCACGGATTTTGTAAGACCTATATAGTATGGGTATGGCATGGTGAAAAAGTGTCAAGTGGGTCTCAACATGGGGAAGTGGCCTTTGATGATAATGACACGGATATGGATGATCGCATAGAGGACATTATCAGTGATGTAGGAGAAGAGGTTTTGAGCGATCACATGCATATGGTAATATGTGCGGTGATGCAGAGACGCCGCTATACCCTGGTGTAAAAAATACCAATTGTTGAACGCTGTATTGAAATTGGTAAGTTTGAAGGCACGTCATGGATGGAGCGACAAGAGTTTTTCGAATTGCTTAAGGCTTTTAAGGACATGCTTTCAGATGATAACGTGTTGCCGCATCGCTACTATGATGCTAAGAAAATACTTTGTCCACTGGGATGGAGTACAAAAAGATCCATGCATGCCCGAATGATTGCATACTGTATAGAAAAGAGTTTGAAGAGAAGCAGAGTTGTCCGATATGTGAAACCCCACGGTACAAGTCAGATAAGGGGCCTGCAAAAGTGTTGTGGTATCTTCCAATCATACCAAGGTTCAAGCGGTTGTTTGCGAATGAAAATGATGCAAAAATTTGAGGTGGCATGCGAGATGAGAGGATTTCGGATGGAAAGCTTCGACATCCGGCCGATTCTTCTCAATGGAAGAAAATCTATCAATTATTTCTGATCTTCGGCGAAGAACCTAGGAACCTCAGGCTTGCCCTTAGCACGGATGGCATGAATCCCTATGGAAGCCTTAGCAGCATACATAGTTCATGGCCTATACTCCTGATTATTTACAACTTATCTCCTATGTTATGCATGAAATGAAAGTACATCATGCTGTCTATGTTGATTTCGGGACCAAAACAACCCGGAAATGACATAGATGTTTACCTTGAGCCCTTGATCGGAGACTTGAAGGAGTTGTGGGAAGAAGGTGTCGATGTTTTTGACTTTTTCATATAGTGTAAAAGGCCATAAAGCATGTCCGGTTTGTGAAGAAGGCACACGCTACCATCAACTTCAACATGGAAGAAAGATGGTGTATCTTGGACATAGGAGATTTCTTAGACGGGGCCACCCATATCGTCGATTAAAGAAGGCCTTTTTTGGTGGCCAAGAGTATGAAGAAGCTCCGGTGGCATTGGTGGGGAGCAAGTGTATGAAAAGGTTAAAAATATCAGTGTCATCTTTGGTAAGACTGGAAAGAGTAGAAAAGAAACAAATATATGGAAGAAGATATATGTATTCTTCGATCTTCCATATTGGCGCAATCTTGATGTGAGACACATTGGATTTGCAAGCAATGGGAATACGCGAAGACTTATATCCAAGGCCATATGGGAAGAGAACTTATTGTCCCCCGGCTTCTCATACTTTGTCTAAGGATGAGAAACGAAGCTTTTGTGAGTATTTACATGGCACAAAAGTTCCCTCGGGGTATTCTTCAAATTTTAAGAGGCTTGTCTCGATGAAGGACTTGAAATTAGTAGGCCAAAAGTCTCATGAATTTCATGTCTTGATGCAACAGCTACTCCCAGTAGCTATTCGAGGCATCGCTGAATATGATCTTTGGGTCATTTTGACTAGACTTTGTTTCTTCATCAATGCGGTTTGTAGTAAAGTTTTCGAGATTGAAAAGTTGGATGAATTGGAGAATGAAGGATATCTTATCTTGTGCCACCTTGAGAAGCTTTTTGTTCCTACATTTTTTGACATCATGGTTCATCTTATTGTTCATCTCATGAGGGAGATAAAGTTGTGCGGCCCTATCCATTTACGGTGGATGTACCCTATTGAAAGATCTATGAAATTCCTAAAAGGGTATGTGAAGAACGCGTCACGGCCATAAGCATCAATTGTTCAGAAATATGTTTCTGAAGAGGCCATGGAATTCTGTCAAAATTATTTGGAAAGTAAGACATATTGGGCTTCCAAAACGTCAGCATGCTGAAGGGGGTAGACGAGGGGCTTTGGTAAAGAGTGTGAATCCTGATGAATTCTCACAAGTCCACTTATACATCTTGAATAATGTCGATGAAGTTCAAGCAAGCATATCTGCACATAAAGAAGCTGTAAGGAAAGAAAACCATCGAATGACCAAACAAAGGTTGATTAGGGAGCATAACAGAACTTTTGCAAACTGGTTCAAACAAAAGGTCAAGGGATCTGAATGTGTTTCTGATACAATGAAATGGTTAGCACGTGGTCCTGAGGTTGATGTCATAAGTTGGAATTCATATGTGATCAATGGTTATACATTTTACACGAAGTCCCTAGATGATAGGAACACAGTCCAGAACAGTGGTGTTATGTTAGAGGTTGAACTATGCACTTCTCCAGTTCGAAAGACAAGAGGCCTAAATTGGCAGTCATGCCATATATGGGGTTATTGAAGAGATCTGGGAGGTGGACTATGTCAAAATTAGATTTCCCATCTTCAAATGCAAGTGGGTTAATGTCAATAATGGTGTTCAGATCGATCGGCTAGGATTTACTTTAGTCGATGTCAATAGTAGAAGTTTTGGAGATTAACCTTTTATTATGGCAGACCATGTGAAACAAGTGTTCTATATCACCAATCAAGAAAATAAAATGTGGTCTGTAGCTCTCCAAGGAAAGAGGGTCATTGATATTGATGAGGAAAGACATTAAAATTATGGTCTTCCTGAGAGTACTCCTTTTTCAAGGGGTCTACCGGATATGAACGAAGAAGATGAAGCGGATAATGAACCCGGCATAAGATATGATCATCAAGAAGGGATATGGGAGGATATCACTTTATAAAAGAGTCAATTCATAAGGTAATATTCTATGCAGAATTCTTTGAAAACTTTAAGGTTTTAACTATATTATATTCCTTCTATGTTCTTAATTAAACAATGTCACGCTGACTATGATGAATTTGTTCTTGTTTTGTTTTTGTGGCAGGATCCGATTCAAATGGGCATATTTATAAAAGAGGATGTTACGTTGTTGGGTGGGAATCAGATGAAGGCATGGTGAATAATATATTGGACATGTACGTTGATTTACGTGCTGTATTTGTACTCATTGTGATTGTAAGTTATCTTAGCTTATTGTATAAATTACTTTAGCTGTTGTAGTCTTAAGAGGCCACATAACTCATGGTGGATAATATTGGTATTCTTTTTCCCAATTCAATTTATTCATAATTGTTCATAGCTTGTAGCTTAAAATATCGACTTTTATGTGCTGTTTTGGGTGGTGGATTTGTGTATATATATATTTATGATCAGGAAGAACAGAACAAGGAAAAATTCGGGAAAATTTAGACCGCAAATAAATAAGCAAGTCTTAAATGTTCAACTGTTAAGACCGGATGTATTTCGATGACCGGTCTTAAAGGTATTAAGATGGTCTTAAAGGTATTAAGACGGTCTTAAAGGTTGAGTTTTAGGACCGGTCTTTTTATAAGTCCAGTCTAAAAGTTCAATTTTTAAGACCGGATGTATATATCATTCGGTCTTGAAAGTCAGTCTTTTAAGACCGGGTAATTAGTCGTCTGGTCTTAAAATCCGCTATTTTTTGGACCGGATTGAATTTGTCCGGTCTTAATATTTGAATCTTTTAAGAGTGGTCAAGTTTTTGTCCGGTCTTAAAGGTTAAGTTTTAGGACCGAACAAAAAATATTTCAAATCTATTTAGTACGACTTTTAAGACCGAAGGTTTAAAATGTCTGGTCTAAAAGAAACTCTTTAAGACCGGTTTCATGTCCAGTCTTAATATGGAGACTTCTAATACCGCTTGGAACAAGACCTGACGCGGGTCCGGTCCTACGATACGTCTTTTTTCCGGTCTTAAAATCCTTTTTTCCACCCGTGACTCCTCCACTGTCAATTCCTCCCTTATTCCCATCTCAACTATATCTAGTCTTGCATTTATGCTATTCTTCATCTTCCCAGAAATATGGAGTAACGTTAAAAAAAGACTCACACACATTTTTCTCAATATTCATGACATCAAGAAAATGTCTAACATTCAGGAAACTCCAATATGGCAGATCAAAGAAAATAGACATTTTCTTTCACCCGCTTGTCCCAATATGTTTCCTAAATGGCTTCCCAAATTTAAAGTCTATATGTTTCTTTAAAAAAAAAAAACCTCCTCACCACCAGTTAAAGGTTTAGGTGTCATCCTTTCATCCAATTCCCCATTGAAGTATTTTCTCATACGACGATACAGATGACCCTTTTGCAACCATCTGCGATGTGCCATATAGGAATTCTTCATACTATGTTTCAACCTAATCGACTATGTACCCTCTTCACAAATCAGGCATCCAAGTTGGCCTTTAATGTTATACCCTAACAAATTACCATTTGCAAGAAAGTCATTGATTGTGCCAAATAGAATGGCCTTCATATTGAATGTTTCTTTTATGGTGAGCATCATATATAGCCTCCCCTTGTCCAACAACTTCTTCAATTCTTCAACTAGTGGCACAAGGTGTACATCTATTTCATTCCCTGGTTGCCTTGGCCCTGAGATTAGAATTGACAACGTATTTACTTCCGTTTCATTGAGAGCCATGGAGGGAGGTTATATATAAATAACATAATTGACCATGTACTATGGTTCCTGCTCTACATCCCAAATGGGTTTATCCCATCAGTAGCCAATGCTAGGTGGCAGATTTTTTTTTTTTTTTCTTTTAGCAAATTCGGGATACTCAAAGTTAAACTTACTCCATTCCATAGAGTTTGCAATATGTCGAAGCATGCCGTCTTGAATCCTTTCATCTACATGTCACCTTAAGTTTTTTGTATCAATTACATTGCTATACAAGTGTCTAAATCTAGGTATAATTGGAAAATAACACAGAGGACACCCAGATAACAATTCATATTCTTTTCTAAATAGAATACAATTGTTGGGGTAAGCATGTATCTTTTCATAACTCAAGCCAGTGGTGCACAACACTAGTTTTGCATAATAAGTCTTGGTTGGCATATCGTTTCTCAGTGTAGCATTCTTCCCAAAATCACAAGCAACTCTGTGAAGTCTAAGTCACTCATCCCATATTTTGCTTTTCAGTTGTACAAGTTCAACACTATAGATAATAATGTGAAATTAGTACATTCTCATACAAAGGCTTTTCTACTGCTTTTCATCCTCTCAAACTTTTTTGGGCTTTCACTGAATTTTGCTTCAATTGCATTGGCCATACCGTGAAGACGATCAACCTCAAATGTACTTGTGATGAATATAGGCGATTCACACCTTTCCAAATTCCGTGGACTAGCACTACTGCACACATCCTTCTCCCCATATTTTTCCAACACACCACAAGAAATTGATGTTTTGTAGTGGTTAATGACAATAGTAGTAGTTTAAAGAATCGCTACAAAATACATTGTTGCAAGCTGTATTATCTACACTATTGGTAAAAAAGACTTATAAATAGGACCGAGTGGTACTAAGTATTTTTTATTTCCAGAATGACATTCCCTTAACATTCCTTCTATAATTATCAACATTCATTTCATAATCGAATGTCATCTAGTGGACAACATAATTAGTTTATATTATCAACACATTCTCAATATTATACCTATATAATATCCATAATCAAATATCATCTAAGAGTATTATTTTTAAAATATTAAATTTATCATATAAATTATCAATTAACTAATAACACTAAAATGACAAAGTAATAAAACAAGCACTACAATTACTAGATTTTTTTTAAAAAAAAAAACAGAATTTTCTTTGTAGCGATTATTTAACTGCTACAACATTTGTATGAAAACTTTTGGCCCAATTTTTTAATTCTTAAAAATTGATGGCCAAAATTTGTAGCGGTTTTAAAACTAATACATTTAATTCAAGCTTTTTGGCGTCATTATATTGTTACAATTTCATCCAAAATTGTAGCATTTTTGAAACCACTACAAATTTCTTCCGCCAATTTTTTAAAATGTTTTGCGGCCACTCAAACTTTTCCCACCTATTTTAAAAAATTCGTGAATGTAGTTAGTAGTGGTTACTAGACTGCTACAAATAATTTCAATTTCATTTTGTAGCGGTTTATGAACCGCTACAAAATGTTAACACAATATGTCGTCTAGATGTCATCCTATAGCGATGACCCATAACCACTACAGTATCAATAGCGGTTACGATACTTCAGTAGTAGTTTTAAGTAACCACTACAAAACTTGCCACTGTGCTTTTTGTAAAGGTTTCTTTGACCACTACACATGTCGTTAGTAGCAGCCGAAATTGCTACAAGTACGCAGTTTTGATCACCACGAAACGTCATTTTTTTTGTAGTGAGGATAGATAAGGAATTTCAAAAGAAGAAGCATGTGTGTGTGTATGAATATATATATATATACATACATATATATAGATACATACATACACATATATATAGATACACGCACATATATGTGTATCTATATATATGTGTGTATGATATACATATATGTGTGTGTACACACACATATATGTGTATGTATTTATAAATCTTTTTTAACTAAATCACACATACCAAGAAAATGTAGTTAACTCAATGATTATAAGATATATTTTCAAATTTGCTCTTATTTATAAATGGGTATTTTTCAACTCATTATCTCTCTATTTTCATTGGTACAATTAATTAATATGAGTAAAATTGTCATAATCTCATTTATTACTCTAAACCTGAACTTATAAATAGGACTAGATTTTTTGGTTAAAAAAGACTTATAAATAAGTAGAGCCGGCAAATCGGGCCGAGCCCATCGGGCCGGCCCGTTTAGGCCCTGGCCCTGCAAGGGCCGGACTTGAAAAATAGACGAGATATTTGAAATTGGCCCTGTAGGGCCAGCCACAGAGGAGCCTCGGGCCACCACTATGCAGCCCTTTTCACTAGCTGTAGCTTTTTCTTTTTTTCTTTTTAATTTATTAATTTATATATTTTTGTCTTTGTTATAGAGTTATTTATCCATTTAACTACAAATACATAATAAATATACTCTAATTTTATGATTTGGTTTATTATTTGTTGTAAATAAAATTACTCTTATGTTTAACAGATTAAATTATTTGTTACAATAATAGTCATCGTACTAATGTCGCTTAGTGATATGTTTCTTATGTTTTATGTGAGTTATTTGTGAACATAGTTTGCTTTTGATTATGAATTAGTGAGTATGCTTATTTGTTAGATGATTTGTGATGTAAGTTACTAATTATATTTCTTTACAAAAAACATAGGAAAATTAATTAAAATTTGGAATAGTAATTTCCGGGCCCTAGAGGGCCGGCCCAACCCTGGTGCTCTCGGGCCGGGCTTTGGAAAACATGTATTTTTCTTACCTCGGGCCCTGGAGGGCCGGCCCTGTTAGGCCCTGGCCCTTCACGGGCCGGCCCTGGAGGGCTGGGCCGGCCCTGATTGCCAGCTCTAAAATAAGACCAGGATGTGGTGTGTGTGTGGGTATATACATATGTATATGTATATGAGTAAATACCCTTTTTGGTCCCTGGAAAAAACACGGATGCCCTTTTTGGTCCCTGAAAAAAATAAGTCACTTTTAGTCCCTAAAATGGAAAAATAAGGTCCCTTTTAGTCCTTTTGATCAATTTTTTTGCATATTTTAATCCCTTAGAAATTCCCAAAAGGTCCTTTTTAGTCCCTAAAAAGGACCAAAATGACATTTTTTTTACTCAGGGACGAAAAAGGGTCAAATGTGTTTTTCCAGGGACCAAAAAGGGTATTTACTCTATGTATATCTAGCTATGTGTGTGTCCACATGTTAGCATCGTCACGAATGACTCCGCCTCAATTGTTTCCACCATGCTTCGACACTGATCCATTCACCTACCATATTTTTTAATCAAAGATTCACCTACCATTTGGTGTATTGGCCTTAATAATAATTTTTAAAAAAATTTGTGTCCCGAACTATTTTTTAAGATTATTCTTCAACAAGAATTAATGTATCTTGATTACTTTTATGTTTTTTTTTTTATAATAATCGCTCTACAATACAATTAATAAGGGCATTGGTAGAAAACAAAAAGAAATTTAATGTTACTGACTTTTGTCTGAAAGTGACTTATATTTAATAGCATAAAAATATTTTAAGAAATATCTTATTGTAACATCCATATTTTTAAAGCGGATTTTTTTTTTTTTTTAATCAGAGTAGAGCATGGGAGCGAAAGAGTAACTGATCATAACAAAATATGAACCATAGTGTAACATAGTATTGACATTACAGTGATCCTACTGTTCCAAAAGTAAACTACTGTTCAAAGGTAAGTACGAAAGCGATAAGATAACTTCGTAGGTAGCCTACTCCTGCTTGCTTGTCCTTAGCACCTCGCTGCTTGTCCCTAGCACCGATCCGTGGTCCTCCGGATCTGAAGCTACAGGCCGAGATTCAATTCACCGCATTGAATCTCGGGTAACAGTTAACCTTATGCTCAAATAAAACAGTATATAGACAACGATATTCATGACATAACAAAGAACATCTCATCGAGATAAGTGTGACACGAGACGGAACATAAGCATGGAGCGGTATGTAAGGTCCTACACAACAACATTGTGACACGAGACAGGACATAAGCATAAAGCGGTATGTAAAGTCCTACACAAATATAGCACACATTAACTGTGCCACGATCACGTGTCCTCGGCGCTAGGAAAACTCAAACCAGGTATTATCATGTCTATAACCCATACAAGGCCGTATGTATAACGACGACCCTAAGCGAGCCCCGGTATATGAACGTATCTATGACATATATGTATATGAGAACTATAGGATTAGTGTTACAGTACGCGTCCGTACCTTCGTTGACGTACGTAGATGTTTCTGGCGGAAACTGTACTTTCTGACGGAAAACAGCGGTTTGTCCGACAGGGCACGTTGGACAGCGTAACGGCAGCAGATCAGAGTTTCTGATGTCCTATAAGGGTAATATCACTTTCATTAGTGATTCGGCATTATAACTGGCATTTTAGGTAAAAATTACCATTTTGCCCCTATACCCCTAATTGGCGGAATTTCTTGACACTTCGTTTCTTTGGCTCCGATTTTCTAAAATTTTGCCAGAACTTCGACCCAATGATAATTTTCGAAATTATAAACTAATATAGCCCTATCATATGATACCCAATCATGCTTGAAAAATTAAAGGCTATACTAGCAGTACTACTCTAACTGTTGAAAGAACTACGAAAGCTTAAAGCTCACTATTTTAACTTTCAACTTTCAGAGACTCAATCCCCACTATGTTTTTACCTCGTCAGGCATCTTTCAATGCAATGAGGCTTAAAAACAAGAATAGGAATCTCATCTCCTACTTCCTAGATCTAACTAACGATTCTACTAAAACTACCGAAAGAACTAAAGACTAAGGACCAGAAGGACTTACCCGTTGAAGACTTCTGCACAATTTTGCCCAGAGCTTCTCTCTCTTCTTTCCCTCTCTAGATTCGGCCAAGGAGGAGAAAATGGTGTGAGAATTCAAGAGCATGGCATGCCTTTATATAGGCAAATTTTGGGTCCTAAAGTGTAATTTTCCCTTCTCAAATTTTGGGTCCAAAGTTGTAATTTTCCCTTTAATATTTTGAAGAGTGATTCTTGGCCATAGAAAGCTCCAAAACGTGCTGCCCCTTCTCCAAGCCAAAGATGAACCAATTGCATGATGACATGTGTCCATTCCAGCTCCTTTCCGGACCAATTTCCCGATCGGTACCCATTCGCGTAATTTCGGAGAAATCTCACAATTCTGGATTTACAACTTTGAAGACATTTTCTCACTTATTAGCAATGTCCAAGTTAACCTAAATTTTGATTCCATATAGGGCTCCAACGGTCGATCGAAGTTCCTCGAAAACGTGTCCGTGCACGGTCCTTCTGAAACTCGTTTTCGGAATCATCAATCTCTAGAGAAAAATTCACTGATTCCAAATATGTCCATATAAATTCAAACTCATTCCTAGATGTTGAGTTAGAATTTATTTTCTTCATATCCAAAAATGTGCCTATCTACATTTTTCCCTATTTTGTTTTATTAGGAAAATGCACAATCGGCTTCAGAATTAACTTCTGGAAAAGTCTAACGGAAGATAAAAACCCACTGATCAATATTTTACCTTAACTTTGGAATTCTCATTCCTAGATCTCCAGATAGGATCCGTTTCCTAATTATTGAATTACTATTCACCATATTAAATTATATTATATAATAATACATAATATATAATATTTTCATTTTATTTCTTATCCTATTTTCTTTTTTTTTCTCTTTTTTTTCTGCCCATTTTTTTTATTTCGTTTTTTTATTAATTATTTAATTAATTAAATAATTATTTTTACATAATTTTTTACAGAATTTTCCCATTGGTCCATTCTTGCATTTAGGCTTAAAAATATCTAAACTCAACTATTTTTCTCCAAAATTTCCAATTAATTAACAAATATATTTTTACTAATTTTAAGCCAAAAACCACTAATTTTAGGGTTCTACATAATTTTCCCTGAATTTCCTTTGCTTATGCTTAAGTAATTAGCCCAATATTACTTAATTACTTAGTTATCACAAGTTGATAATTTTCTTACTTAGAACACCTCATTGTCTTCATACTTTTGCATTAACATTAGGACTTCCATGCCTCTTGCATTATTCTATAATTTACAAGGGTATTTTGGTCTTTTTATTACTTTTTGAACATTCTTATACAATTTCTCCAAGTTCATAATTTATTAAATTACCATAATTAGAGATAATATACTCTCATAATTCACTTGGTCATTTTACTGCTTTTTAGAATTTTTCATAATTTTTCTAAGTCTTTTACCCTTCCCAGGGGTATTTTGGTCATTTTGGCACTTTGGCCCTTAAATTCTCTAATTTCCTACAGAGTTTAACTTAGAAAAATAGACTACAATTACACAAGTCTTAAGGTCAAAACTTCACTTATCAGAAATATCCAATTTATTTATAATATTCCAGATAATAAATATCCGGGTATTACATTTCTTCCCCCCTTAAACAAAATTTCGCCCTCGAAATTTAATCTATCCTAACTAAACTTCGGGCCATGAACTCTGGGTACTTCTCTTCCATGTCTTTCTCGGTTTCCCAGGTCGCTTCTTCGGGTGACAAACCCTTCCAGACCACCTTCACTATCAAAATAGTCTTGTTTCGAAGCCATTTCTCTTTGTGATCGATGATCTGTAAGGCTATCTGATAAGCTACTTCTCCTCGCTTAGCCAATATTTCAAAGGGTCCCACGTACCGTGGACTCAGTTTCTTCCTCTTAAGCGTTCTGCCGACACCGGTTACTGGGGATAACTTTAGAAACACATGGTCGCCGACATAAAACGTCAGAGGTCTCCTCCTTTTGTCAGCGTAGCTCTTCTGTCTACTATGTGCTGCAAGGAGTCTCTTCTTGATTAACGCGATCTGCTCAGAGGTCTGCTCAAGCATATCCGGCCCAAGTAACTGCCTTTCAGATGAATCTGTCCAGCACAATGGTGACTGACACTTCCGCCCGTACAATGCCTCGAACGGGGCCATTTGTATACTAGCATGATAACTGTTCTTATATGCGAACTCCGCCAGTGAAAGATGTCGATCCCAACTTCCTTTGAAATCTACGGCACATGCTCGCAGCATATCCTCCAGTGTCTGTATGGTTCTTTCAGATTGACCGTCGGTTTGAGGGTGATAAGCCGAACTGAACCTCAGCTTAGTCCCCATACCTTCATGTAACGCTTGCCAGAAACGGGATTTGAAACGTGTATCCCGATCAGAGACAATGCTCTTAGGGACACCATGTAATCTCACTATCTCTTTGATATAAATCTCCGCCAATCGTTAGGAGAATAGTGGATCTTGATGGGAATGAAGTGTGCTTGACTTAGTTAATCTGTCAACAACTACCCAAATCGTATCATGATTTCGATTTTGGGCGAGACCCACCACAAAATCCATGGTTATGTTCTCCCATTTCCATTCGCGACTCCAGTCCTTGAAGAAGACCGGGGGTCGACGGTGTTCAATCTTCACTTTCGACGGGTCAAGCACTTGGCCACGTACTGCGCTACGTCTTTCTTCATTCCGGCCACCAAAGTTCGGATTTCATACTACAGTACATCTTGACCATGCCTGGATGTAGAGTGTATTTACTCTTGTGAGCCTCGTCCATTATCTTCCGCCTTAATTCATCAACTGGCGGTACATAGATTCGCTTCTTGTACCTGACCAAACCACTAAGTGATAGGTCATGGTCTTGGGTCTCACCTCGAGAGATCTTCTCACGAATCTCGATAGCCCAATCATCTTGCTTCTGAGCTTCCTCAACTTCATCTCTCAGATCATACTCCCCTTGACTTACAAGAAGAGTTGCAAGATAGGCATCAGCTGGTGCATGAAGACCCATGCAGATTTGATTGGATAGATTCAGATCTCTGAAATCTTCCAGTAATTTCTGCTCTTGTATCATCATGTATGCCACCTGCACCGTCTTTCGGCTAAGGGCATCAGCAACAACGTTTGCTTTTCCTGGATGATACTTGATCTCCAGGTTGTAATCTTTGATCAACTCCATCCAACGACGCTGTCTCATGTTGAGTTCTCTTTGATCGAACAGATACTTAAGGCTTTTGTGGTCACAGTACAATTCTACGGTTACACCGTACAGGTAATGCCTCCATATCTTCAAAGCAAACACGATAGCCGCCAGCTCTAAATCGTGTGTAGGATAGTTTAACTCGTGAGGCTTCAGCTGACGAGAGGCATAAGCCACCACTCTGCCCTGTTGCATCAGGACACATCCCAACCCCTTGCCCACCGGCATCACTGTAAACAACATACTTCTCATCGGATGCGGGATGATTAACACCGGTCTTGTAGTCAATCTCTCTCTCGGTTTAAAAGCTCTCCTCACGGTCATCTCCCATAAAAGGGTTGATTCTTCCTTGTAAGCTTTGTCAATGGTAAGGCTAGACGAGAAATCCGTATGAATCTGCGGTAGTATCCCGCCGACCAAGAAAACTACGGATCTCGTCACGAGTCTCGGCGTTTTCCAGTCCAGAACTGCTTCCACCTTGCCTGGATCAACTGCAACTCCGCCGCTAGATATAACGTGGCCCAGAAATTTCACTTCCGGCAGCCAAAATTCGCATTTGCTCAGCTTAGCGTAGAGTCGCTTTTCCCTGAGTATGCTTAACACCTTTCGCAGATGTTCTTCGTGCTCTTCTTTGCTCTTAGAATAAATAAGAATGTCATCAATAAACACCACCACAAACTGGTCTAGGTGTTGTCGGAAGATACGGTTCATGTAATCCATGAATACCGCAGGTGCATTTGTCAATCCGAAGGGCATCACAAGGATTTCATAATGCCCGTACCTGATCTGAAAGTTTGTCTTGGAAATATCACCATCTTTAACTCATGGCGGTGATATCCCGAATGAGATCAATCTTTGAAAGGACAGTGGAACCGGATAACTGATCCAAAGATCATCAATCCGGGAAGTGGGTACTTGTTTTTGACCGTTACTTTGTTGAGTTCACGGTAATCGATGCGAGTCGGAAGCTTCCATCTTTCTTCTTTACAAAAATCTTGGGGCTCCCCACGGTGATACACTGGGTCGAATGAACCCCTTCTTCAAAAGCTCTTACAGCTGCTTCTTCAACTCCTGCATCTCGTTCGGAGCCATACGATACGGCGCCTTTGATATTGATCTTGTACCAGGCATCAAATCAATATTGAACTCCACTTCTCGGATAGGAGGTAACTCAGTGAGATCCTCCGGAAATACATCGAAAAAATCCTTCACCACAGGAATATCCTGGAGTGAAAGGTCAGCCTCTGCTTTTACTGAAAAGAATACCATGTAGGCATGACATCCTTGCTTCACGCACCGATTAGCTTCTGTAGCGGAGAGAAAGTTCAGGCTCACTTCAACTTTTTCTCCGGGAAATGATATCTTCTTTTTGCCACAGTCGATCATCGCACCGTTGGCCGTTAGCCAATTTAGACCGAGTATGACGTCGATGCCGTGAAGAGGTAGACGGATAAGGTCCACTTTAGAAACTCGTCCATCCACGTTAGCAGTACAATTCATACATGCATCAGAAGCAAAGGACTTTACACCGAGCGGTGTAGACACTACCAAGTCAAAAGGTAAACTACAGGCATGCATTCCTAGGCGACTTGCACAATCATAAGAAATGAAAGAATGGCTGGCTCCTGAATCATACAATGCCTCAAGTAGATTTCCATTAAGGTAAATAGTACCTTGGACCATCTCCGGGGACTGTCTGGCTTCTGTGTTTGTTAGTGCAAAGATGCGGCCTGCGCTCTGAGGCCTTGTCTCTGCAACCTTCTCAGTACACTCCCGACTGAAGTGTCCGGGCTTATGACATCTGAAGCATATCTGCTTCCCTTCACAGTTCACTCCCGGGTGGTTCTTTTTGCATTTGGGGCACGTTTGAGATCCCGGCTGTCTGGGATAGTTCTGTTGCCCAGCTTGGTATGGCCTCTTGTTTCCACCTCGGGGGTTATTCCAGGGCGCCTTCCTCTTTTGTGGAAAATTCTCACGGTTGAATCCACCGCGACCAGCATTTGGGTTATTGAAGTTCCTGGATCTCTGGAATCCTCTCAGATTGCGTTCAGTCATCCGACAAGTGTCCACCGCGTTCGTCAAACTCTGGAATCGCTGGGACATGAGTCTTTCACCAAATTCATACTTAAGACCATGAATCAGTATGTTCACCATACTATTTTCGTCGTTGCCCTTCCGCAAGTGTGGTGAGTATCGGGATAAATTGGTGAATCGTGCGTAGTAATCGTCGAAAGGTTCCTCCTGTCCCTATCGGATATGGAGAAATTCCGACTCCTTGTTCATTTGCACTGAAGGAGGAAAGTACTGTTCATGAAATTTCTCCAGAAATTTCTCCCATGTCACGGGACAGTAATCGGTCTGTAGGGTTTCTGCCGTGACTTCCCACCAACGGTCAGCATCTCCTTCGAGCTGGTAAACCGCTAGTTGGGCCTTGCGATTCTCCGGGCAGTCAATCACCTTGAATAATTTCTCTAATCTCTTCAGCCAATCCTCTGCCATATACAGTTTTCCTCGGAAGGTTGGTGGCTTTAGCTTACAAAACTGGTTAACCCAGTATTGTGTGTTTTTCTCTCCTCTCCTGTGTCGTGGAGGTGATTGGGATCTCTCAGACTCATTATCTTCCTCGTTATTTTCGTCGTCGTCGTCCTCCTCTTCTTCTTCTTCTTCTTCGTCATCATTCTCCTCGTTTTCTTCATTGTTGTGCTCTTCCTCCTCGTGTTGTCGTGCTTCCAATTGTCTTTGGGCATCTTCATCTTGTTGATTTTGTCTCGCTAACAGAGCATCTATGAGAACCCTCTGCTCTTGGAGAGTTCTCCTCAGTTCTTGTACTTCGTTCTGTTCCGGTTGGTTTGGTATAATATTTTGTTCGGATATTGCGTCCATTTGAGGCTGCCTGCCTCCTCGTCGGCCTCGACCTCGGCCTCTACCTCGGCCCCTACCTCTCGGTGCACCGGCACCTCTTATAATGGCCATGTTTTGACTTTTCCTTTAAATAACGGATAAGTATCAGAAAAATAACACAACAAGTGGCGTCAAAACATCTATATTTTCATATGTAATGTACATACTAACGTATATTACATCATCCAGCTGGTTTATGACCAGTGGTTACATTTTATATCCCACGTTGTTGTCATCAGATGAATGATCTGAGTCAACAGGTTTCTTTGGCTCTAAAGGCATACTAGCCATTGACTCAGGGTAGCACACTGGGTCAGGATCATATTTCGGTTTGGGATCATCAGAAATATCAGGGTTTCGTTTTCGTCCCGCCGTCTCTGGAACTACGGATTTACGAGCGCTACATCTCATTATTACGGGATAGAAGGTATTAGGATTTTCGTTTCTGTCCATCACTACACATTACACCAGGGTCACATCAGTACTCATTTTCAAAACGTGCTCAAAGTTTAAAAGGCTTTTTGAACATAACTCCGTTATCCAAACAGAATGGCCAGGTAAGTGTCTACCATGGGGGCCTCACCGACTTATACGGCGACTGATTGGCACACCCACGTAGACTAGCCTTGCCTTCGGCACCAAACTGTCCGTAGTAACATAGTTAAATTCATGCCAGAATGTCATGCTCTGATACCAAAAATGTAACATCCCAATTTTTAAAGCGGATTTTTTTTTTTCAATCAGAGTAGAGCATGGGAGCGAAAGAGTAACTGATCATAACAAAATATGAACCATAGTGTAACATAGTATTGACATTACAGTGATCCTATGTTCCAAAAGTAAACTACGGTTCAAAAGGTAAGTACAGAAAGCGATAAGATAACTTCGGCCGGTAGCCTACTCCTGCTGCTTGTCCTTAGCACCCCTGCTGCTTGTCCCTAGGACCGATCCGTGGTCCTCCGGATCCTGAAGCTACATAGGAAAACTCAAACTGGTATTATCATGTCTATAACCCGTACAAGGATGTATGTATAACGACGACCCTAAGCAGAGCCCCGGTATATGAACGTATCTATGACATATATGTATATGAGAACTATAGGATTAGTGTTACAGTACGCGTCCGTACCTTCGTTGACGTACGTAGATGTTTCTGGCGGAAACTGTACTTTCTGACGGAAAACAGCGGTTTGTCCGACAGCGGCACGTTGGACAGCGTAACGGCAGCAGATCAGAGTTTCTGATGTCCTATAAGGGTAATATCACTTTCATTAGTGATTCGGCATTATAACTGGCATTTTAGGTAAAAATTACCATTTTGCCCCTATACCCCTAATTGGCGGAATTTCGCCAGCACTTCGTTACTTTGGCTCCGATTTTTCTAAAATTTTGCCAGAGCTTCGACCCAATGATAATTTTCGAAATTCTAAACTAATATAGCCCTATCATATGATACCCAATCATGCTTGAAAAATTAAAGGCTATACTAGCAGTACTACTCTAACTGTTGAAAGAACTACGAAAGCTTAAAGCTCACTATTTTAACTTTCAACTTTCAGAGACTCAATCCCCACTATGTTTTTACCTCGTCAGGCATCTTTCAATGCAATGAAGCTTAAAAACAAGAATAGGAATCTCATCTCCTACTTCCTAGATCTAACTAACAGTTCTACTAAAACTATCGAAAGAACTAAAGACTAAGGACCGAAGGACTTACCCGTTGAAGACTTCTGCACAATTTTGCCCAGAGCTTCTCTCTCTTCTTTCCCTCTCTAGATTCGGCCAAGGAGGAGAAAATGGTGTGAGAATTCAAGAGCATGGCATGCCTTTATATAGGCAAATTTTGGGTCCTAAAGTGTAATTTTCCCTTCTCAAATTTTGGGTCCAAAGTTGTAATTTTCCCTTTAATATTTTGAAGAGTGATTCTTGGCCATAGAAAGCTCCAAAACGTGCTGCCCCTTCTCCAAGCCAAAGATGAACCAATTGCATGATGACATGTGTCCATTCCAGCTCCTTTCGGACCAATTTCCCGATCGGTACCGGTTCGCGTAATTTCGGAGAAATCTCAAAATTCTGGATTTACAACTTTGAAGACATTTTCTCACTTATTAGAAATGTCCAAGTTAACCTAAATTTTGATTCCATATAGGGCTCCAACGATCGATGCAAGTTCCTCGAAAACGTGTCCGTACGGGTCCGGTTACGAAACTCGTTTTCGGAATCATCAATCTCTAGAGAAAAATTCACTGATTCCAAATATGTCCATATAAATTCAAACTCATTCCTAGATGTTGAGTTAGAATTTATTTTCTTCATATCCAAAAATGTGCCTATCTACATTTTTCCCTATTTTGTTTTATTAGGAAAATGCACAATCGGCTTCAGAATTAACTTCCGGAAAAGTCTAACGGAAGATAAAAACCCACTGATCAATATTTTACCTTAACTTTGGAATTCCCATTCCTAGATCTCCAGATAGGATCCGTTTCCTAATTATTGAATTACTATTCACCATATTAAATTATATTATATAATAATACATAATATATAATATTTTCATTTTATTTCTTATCCTATTTTCTTTTTTTTTTTCTCTTTTTTTTAAAATATCTAAACTCAACTATTTTTCTCCAAAATTTCCAATTAATTAAAAAATATATTTTTACTAATTTTAAGCCAAAAACCACTAATTTTAGGGTTCTACATAATTTTCCCTGAATTTCCTTTGCTTATGCTTAAGTAATTAGCCCAATATTACTTAATTACTTAGTTATCACAAGTTGATAATTTTCTTACTTAGAACACCTCATTGTCTTCATACTTTTGCATTAACATTAGGACTTCCATGCCTCTTGCATTATTCTATAATTTACAAGGGTATTTTGGTCTTTTTATTACTTTTTGAACATTCTTATACAATTTCTCCAAGTTCATAATTTATTAAATTACCATAATTAGAGATAATATACTCTCATAATTCACTTGGTCATTTTACTGCTTTTTAGAATTTTTCATAATTTTTCTAAGTCTTTTACCCTTCCCAGGGGTATTTTGGTCATTCTGGCACTTTGGCCCTTAAATTCTCTAATTTCCTACAGAGTTTAACTTAGAAAAATAGACTACAATTACACAAGTCTTAAGGTCAAAACTTCACTTATCAGAAATATCCATTTTATTTATAATATTCCAGATAATAAATATCCGGGTATTACACTTATATTATTTTATTGTTTGTTTTTTCTTGTAAGAATATATTACGTTAGAGTTTAATGTAACTATTCGGGTTTCGGTCGTCACTGTCTTTATCATTGCATTGAAATTTAGACAGTTTAAATTAAACTTGTTTTTGAATAATTTAAATTTAAAAAATTTATATCTATATTTAAAAAAAAAATATTTTAAGTTCTGTATTCATCAAAACCAAATTTGTAAAAAATTAAATAATTTAATTTAAAACATCCAAAATAAGTTTAGATGTTTCAAAATCAAAATTTTGGTCACCATCACATGGACCACTCATGCAGACAATTTTAAGGAAATATGATTAATTAGTTGTTTGAAAACATAACAATTTTTTTTATCCAACCCATATTTAATAAAAATAAATAAATCAGACGCACATTAAATCATTCGTAGTTAATGTCTTTAAATATGAGTCATATTGATATACTTTAATTAATATATTTTATCAAATAACTTGTAAGAATCACTCACATATTTTAAAAGATATCTTATAATAAAAACAAAAGGAAAAGAAGAATCATTCTCGTAAGGTGATCCTCTCCCGTCTCGGGTCTCAAAAATGATATTTTATTATATATATTTACATTATCGCGTTACTAAAATGATAGTGACGGGAATATTTTCTTATCTGCTATGATCGGGCATGATCTAATATAATATCTTATCATGCCGACGAGCACTAAACGATTATAGCGCATTATTTAATACTCCCTCCGAACTTAATTATGTGAGCAATTTAATCGATTTTAGGAGAATTAAAGAGAGGAGTTAAATTAGTTAATTTTACTCATTTTTTCTAAAATGTCATTATATAAATTTAAAATGACACAAGTTGCCCTAATTATTAGTGTTTCTAATTTGTCTTACGTTAGACATCCATACCATATTAGTTTAGTATATATGTATATTAGTTGTTTTTTATATAGTCATGTGTATACATATAGATCTAATTTCCTTTCCACACGCTTTCTAATTGAAATAATGGTTTGCTATATAAACATATATGTGTACACACACACATACATACATATATAGACACACACACACATATATATATATACACATATATATATTGACACACATAAACATTGATATACATATATGTACACATATATATAAATGCTCCTAATAATAACTATAAATAGGGGTACTATAGGAAAAAAAATGACAAAAGTTAAAACTTGCTCTTATAATTAGGACCAAAACCAACTCCAAAATTTACTCCTATAATTAGGACTGGAGGGAATATAATATAATGAGGTGGGTCCATGCATCAAATAAACTTCAAAAAATTTGAGCTATATCACTTGTTAGTTGTTATAATTTTTTTTTAGTTGTTATAATATTTGAAACCGACATATTGCAGAAGTATTATATTTTAAAAAAATATTTTAATGTGTACCGAATTTATATAAAGATAATCTATTTAAAAATCATTATTTGAAATGCTTAAATTTGGATGGTTAATGTTTTATTTGAATGATATAGATCTGCAACAATAAGCATTGAAATGGTTCCACAGTGGATGATGGATCTCTCATGGGTCATCAGAAATCATTATTAGAGTTGCCAAGTATTTACTATATACCAAAAATATACATATAATCATCGTATTACTCCATTCGGTCATTAATATATAAGACATATTAGATTAAAAAAGTTAGTTAGGTTAGTTAATATGATATATGTACATTTTCTACATACTCTAGTCATCTTCCTTAATTCCTCTATTTACTATCATCCTTGATTATTGTTTAAAGAGTATCAATAGAGGTGAATTAAGAAAAAAAATTAAAATTATGAAAATTATGCCTTATATTTAAAACTAATATCAACCTTCTAAGTATGTCTTATACAGAGACATCAGGGAATAACTATTAACTTGTTTGTGCAAATGAAAAAAAAAAAAACTCCTTTCACTTAACATAAGATATTCATTATATTTTCTATGATCACATAGATACAACACTTTTTTTTCCCTCAAACATAGTTACAAGACTTAAAAACCATATTTTATCCTATTAATTATGAAATATACAATTTCTTACTCACCAACTATGGAGGACAAAGTTGCTCAATATCATAGTCGAGTCCGTGCGATTTGACTTGACGGTGATAACTCCGCCGGCGACCAACGCAATTGTACCGCATGCATGAACTCAGGGTCTCTTGCCAAAGCCTCTAATATTTCATAAGAAGCGCTCAACTCAATGTCGAAGCTACCTTCTTCGGCTCCGGCATCAGCCATCAGCTTCCACTGCTCTGCATTTGCTTGGCCACCGCGAACCGCCACAGGCCTCCCCAGCCGAAGTCGAGGTTATAAAAGTTGATTCTTGGGGAGCTGCTGGTTTTCATAAACTTCCCAATTGTGGCATGATCTGTATGCCTAGTTGGATTTTGTACCCAAGCTTCAAAATTCCTCTTGAGCTTCTCTTCCGTGCATGATGAGATTGCCTTGTTCATCTCTGAAGCAAATTTCCCTAGGCCTCCATGTCCCACTAAGTCCCTTACTTTCATCGTCACAGTGGTGAATTGTACGGTAATTCCAAAATAGTCATCTGGAATTGGTGGATTTGAAACTCTAGAACTTGCAGATATGTGGAATCTGTAAGTGACTTCATCTTCCGGGCCAAGGTTTTGATTTCTTATCGCAGACCTCCAAACATGGGCTAAAACAGCTTGCAAGGAGGAGATTTTGTTGCTGGTGACACTATCTTGTCTCTCGGAATTAGCTTTTGATTTGAGTTGAGCAATTTTTTCTCTGTTAAAGTGAAAGATCCTCCTCGTAAATGGCGGTGACTGAGTTGTATTTTTTGACTCCTTGAGATGATGATTGTCTATTATTGCTTTGAATGGGATTGTTATTGGGCGCTCAATGTTCCCGGGAGGAAACCATCGTTTAAATGAAGCGAGCTTTGAATTTGGGGCTATGTGGTTTAGACCATTTCGAGAGATTTGAGCCCACGCGTTTAAGAAATTCCAGTAAGGCTTCACGTCAGCAATACAATGGTTCATGGAACAAGCCATGAAGATGCCATCCAAGAGCTCTGTGACTTGAACCACCATTAATGGAAGCCGAGTTCCTTCAAAGCTCTTGATATTACCCGGTGGAAAAAAAGAGGAGACAATTGGAGGAACATAAGTTGGTTCAAGGATGTCGGCAATTCTAGTGTTCTCTGTGATGGCATGAACAAAGTTTACTCCGGTGTTGTTACAGGTGATGAATACAGAGTACGCGTCATCACCGCCACCACGGGGGACGACAACAAGACGGCCGGCCAGTGGCTGGAAGAAGTCGAGTGCGGAAGAAAGCGAGTCCTTCAAGTGCTCGATCACTGTTTCTCTGTGTATTGAAGATGATGAGGAGGAGGAGGGTTTGTGAAATAGAAGCCCCTTTTGACCATACCCAAGCACTAGATATTGAAGATCCCATGGATTCAGATCGATTTGTTCAGGTGAGTCACCATTTTTAAGGCAGCTTCGTGCTCTGATCGTAGTTTTGGAGATGATTTTGACGGCCTCCATGAGATGGGGTGTGGTGTTTCTCTATGCTTGCTTTTAGTTATGGAGATCACTTTGAAGCCCTCCAAGACAAATTGGTGGCTCTGGGAAAGCACCATATGAAGAGAGAGGAGGGTTTAGCTGGCACGCAATACAATTATTCTAAGCCCGGGTTGACTCCGGGCTAACTCCGGTCTGACCCACTGACCCTTGACCCAGTACCTAGACCGGTCTGGTGACCGGTCCGGGTTTCAGAACCTTGATTTTTATCAAATCATTATCGAATTGTTTATGATATACTCCCTTCCCTCTACTCCTTATTATAAGGCACCAACTAACTTTTCTCACAAACCAATAAAAACAGTTAAAGTCAATAAAATTGTCCTAGAATTTAAGTAATTTCCAATATTACCCCTACTCATTCAACTAAACTATAATATTATATTAATTATTACTCTCACCTACTACCCTTATTAATTATGGGCAAACATGGAAAAACATAATTAATGCTCCTTGGGAACAAGCAAGTGCCTTATAAAAAGGACCAAACAAACTTGCTAGTTGATGTCTTATAATAAGGACCAGAGGGAGTAATATAGTATAGACTATAGAGTAAAATCTATACCCAACTTCTGAGCCTCGGAAAGAAAAAAAAAAAAAAAAAAACCTATACCCAACATGGAATCAGTTTCTCTACTCATCGAAAAGGATGAGTAGGAAGAGCTTTTTTCTCCGCCTGATAGGTACTTTGAAGAGACAATCTGATCTAATATTAATATACTAGTTTATTGATACTAGACATCTATTATTCTTATACAGAACAGATTCTATCTGAACAGTTCATATTTAAATTTTTTACCTTTTATTTTTTTTTTGGAAAAATTATTTTAATAAGTAGAGAATCTAAAATAAAAATAATCTATTAACTACTATATTTTTAAAAAATGATTTTTTATTTAAAAATCAGACTTAAAAAAAAAGTAAATCTGGATATAGGGGCTTGTTCCTACCATACTCTAGCTACAAATTTTAGTTTGCGTAGCAAATTTTTTTGACATACATTAGGTCCCAAGTAATGTATTTTTTAAAAAATCTAAATTTAAAATTTTCTATCTCTCATTTTAGCAATGAAAGGGTAAAGGTGCAGATGTAGCATGAACAACTTCATTTTTTTTTGCAAATTTCATAATATTTTGGAGTTAACTTGTAACATCCCAATTTCAGAGCCAAAATTTTTTTTTGTTTTTAAAACATCAGAGTAGAGCATCGGCGGAATAAAAACATTGAGTAACTGATTATAACAATAATGGTGGCGTATCTGCCTGTTCATAAAGATTAATACATTATCTGATTATGACTTTATATTTCATCGGCCGATCATTACTCGGTCTCCACGTGGTCTTCATCTTCATGTGTGATGTCCGCTCTGCTTACTCTTACCCTCCGTCCATGGTCTCTCTCTCCAGCACCTTGATGTGATGCTATAGTAAGAGCCGAGATCCAACGTTCATCGGATCTCGGAGTAACGGTTAACCTCATGCTTATATAACACTTTATGTTCAACGAGATATTTCTATGATTACAAACAATGATATGTATGATCATTAAATAACAACTGCCCTACAAGCAAAGTTATCTGTCTGCACTTTAATTGTGTGCCACGATGTACTGTCGTGTCCGTAGCGCTAGGAAAACATGACGGTATTATACTTAATATAACCCGTAAAGGCGTAAGTGATTATCTAAGTTTATTACCTTAGTCACCGTGCATGGCCCGAAACGAGTTCCACCCATGGCTTATGAAATTATCCGTACCATATATAAGCAGACTATAAGCATCGAGTTAGTATTACGAGACGCCGCGAACGTACCTTCGTTTGATGGTACTTGATACTTTTGACGGAAATGGCACGTTTACTAAAACGGCGAAACGTCCAACAATGCTCGTCGGACAGCGTGACGGCGGCAAATCAGAGTTTCTGACGTCCTATAAGAGTAATATCACTTTCATTAGTGATTTGACATTATAACTGGCATTTTAGGTAAAAATTACCATTTTGCCCCTATGCCCCTAATTGGCGGAATTTCGCCAGCACTTCGTTACTCTAGCAAATTTTCTTCCTGAAATTTTGCCAGAACTTCGACGCAATTATGATTTTCGAAAATAATGACTAAAATAGCCCTCCCATATGATACCCAAATCATACTTGAAATTTAAAGGCTATCCTAACATTATAACACCTACTTGTGAAAGAGCTATAAAAACTACAACTTTTCAGCGTAATCTCGGAAAATCTCAAAATTCTAAATCCATAACTTTGAAGATCTTATATTTCTCATCAACAATATCTATTTTAACTTAGATTTCGGTCTCTTACGGGTTCCAACAGCTAGTCGAAGTTCCTCGAAAACGTGTCCGTACGGTCCTAGGTTCTGAAACGCTTTTACGGAAACATCATCTTCTTCGAAAAATTCACCGATTCCAAATATGTCAAAATAAATTCAAACTCATTCCTAGATATTGAGTTAGAATTTATTTTCTTTATATCCAAAAATATGCCTATATGCATTTTTCCCTATTTCGTTTTATTAGGAAAATGCACAAACGACCTCTGATTTAACTTAGGAAGAGGTCACTTGAAGGTAAAAACTCACCGATCAATATTTTACCTTGACTTTGAAATTCCTATTCCTAGATCTCCAGATAGGATCCGTTTCTTAATTCCTAAATTACTATTCACCACTTTTTCACTTTAATTAATTATAATATATTTTATTATGCAAGTTGCAAAATTTTAAACATGTGATCTTATCTTCATTTTTCCTTAAATTTTCGGCTGCCCCATAATTATAATTAATAAATATTTATTTTTATTTAATTAATTATTTAATGATTTATTTATTTAATTTTTCCAAAAATTTCCACAAAATTACCTAATTGGTCCATTCTTGTATTTAGGTCTAAAAATACCTAAACTCAACTATTTTTCTCCAAAATTTCCAATTAATTAGTAAATATATTTTTACTAATTTTAAGACAATTACCACTAATTTTTGAGTTTTACATAATTATTTCATAATTTCTTTTGCTCGAGACTTAAGTAATTAGCTAATAATTATCTAATTACCTTATTATCACTTTTTGATAATTTTCTTACTTTGAACACCTTATTACCTTCATATCCTTGCATTAACCTTAGCATTTCCATGCCTCTTATATTATTTGATAATTACAAGGGTAATTTAGTCATTTTAATGCTTTTTGAGCATTCTTATTTCATTTCTCCAAGTTTGTAATTTATTAAATTACCCTAATTAGAGATAACATACTCTCATTATTCAAATAATTATTTTACTGACTTTTAGGATTTTTCACAATTTTCCTAAATCATTTATGTCCCTTAGGGGCATTTTGGTCATTGGCACTTTGGCCCTTAAATTCTCTAATTTCCAAGAGATTTTTCCTTCGAAAATAAGATAATTATATCTTAACATTTGATACCCCATATTCACCTATTTTTTATAGGTATAATTTTACCAAATTATAATATAGATTTTTAGGGTATTACATTTCTTCCCCTTAAACAAAATTTCGTCCTCGAAATTTGTACTCTACCTTCTAAACTCGATATTATCTTAAAATTCGTCCAACTCGGTCTTCGGACTATCCGCGCCGGATCTTCACTCTGTCATAGCGGCTCCCTTGATGATTGAGAATTCGCCTCGGTTTGTCCATAAAGATCTTGTTACGTCGTATGGGAGTCTAAACGAGGTTCGGGATAAGGTTATTTAATAGTACCTTGTTTGTTTTTCAACAACTATTTCGAATGATTTCACGAAATGCGATCCACATGTTCGTCTTTGAGGTGTTCTTTTGACACCGCATCTGGGATGCACGATCATCTCATTCACCAAAAGATTCTCACGATCTTTTGTGACTTGTACAAACTATTAAGAGACGTGATCAATCATATCCCAACTACGAAAATCTCTGCTCCGATAATTTTATCGAGCAATATAAGTGATTTACACTTCGCCCATTCAAGGCGTCAATTCATGCCATCTTGATTGTAAGAAAACTTGGAAGTTCGGCTTCATCAGCGTATTTTACAGTTTCACGGGGAATTTCCTTTATCAAGATCAAGTTTTCATATCCATGCAGCTTTTGTTTCCTCGAATCGTCATGTGAAATACCGGTACATTCTTCTGTAGAGAGTATCTTCTTGGTAGATTTCTCTATCCGATTGCTACCTATTTTCTACATTCTTTGCTAGTTTCGGTTCACCACCGATGGTATTTCTGGACGTAAGTCAACTTTGACAAGATGTAGGAATTTTAGACAATAGAGTAGATCGTTGATCTTTGGAAGTGAACATTTGTTTTTGGATCTGTACCTTTTAACGATGGCGGTTGATACTAATGTCGAAAACTTGAGTCTTTCCTCCGGTGATCGAAAATTTGCTTTGGTTTGATTTATAATGTTTTTATCATGTTTTAAATTGATATATACAAGGTGTTTCCGTGGCGTCAAAACACCGCGTACTTTATATATATTGCTTCCGTGGCGCCCATAACACCTCGTACTTTAGTGTTTTAGCGTTTCCGTGGCGCCCATAACACCGCGTACATAAGTGTTTCCATGGCACCCATAATACCGCGTACTACACATTCATCATATCGCACTTTGATATACGGTATTTCCGTGGTTCCCATACACCGCAAAGAATACCATATATCTCATACTCATGGATATCATGTCGTACTTCGATATATTATGTTCCCGTGGTTCCCATACACCGTGGCAACATAAGATACCTTATACTTAGTGATAAAATCGTGATATGTTTTATAGTTACTTAAGAAATATGATAATACTTATCACTACGTTATGTGTGAATTGGTTCGACTTTAAGAGACTTGAGAGTGGTAAGTTATCACACCGTCATGCTTTGCCTAGACATATCCCAATTCGGGTACCATTAAAAAATATTTGGATTTGGGATAACCAATTTCTTGGTGCGGTAATCAACTTCTCACTCAATTTATGAAAACTTGTCTCACGAGTCTTTGTTCAACATAAATGATTTAATTTCTTTATTCCCGAGCCTTGTTTATTGGCATGTTACGCGAAATTTACTTGCATAAAGATTCGGTTTCCGCATCGCTCTATCTCTGCTTGTGAGAATCATATATTCTTTTGTCACCGTTCTTCATCACCGTTTGTTTAACGCTTATTTAGAATGTCGTCGATGTTATGAAGTCGTAGGAGGATTTATATTATATCCGAAACTGGGTTCAAAATACGCTCTACAAGCTATAAGCTCACACCCAATGGTGTAGCTACTAATACAACGTAAGGAAATATACGTATGCATCCCAAAAGGATCCGTACAAGCATCGAAAGGAATTGATCGGTTTAGAACTTGGATCGGTTCATAATATCTACTGAAATAGTTTTAACTAAACGATAGTATCCGGAACCATCTCGAGGATTCTCCGACTTCCGCATCGAGCGATGCTAATATCCGGTCTATGTTACGTGACTCAAGCTCTACGACTTTACGGGGACGGCGCACCGATGTGTCCAGTGCTGCGACACTTGAAGCATAACAGCTTCCCATCACGATTAGTACTTTGACGATGATATCTCCCACATTTTGGGCATGGTCGGGGTCCCGCCACTCCGGGGTTGAAGCTGCTGTTTATTGTAATTAATATCTTGGTGGTGCCTTCCGTGCTCCAAACAGTCTTTAATAATGTGCCCGACTCCAGACATTGATAGCAAACACGTTTCTCTGTAGCTTCCTCAGTACAGTTTGCTATAATGTGTCCTGGCTTTCGGCACCTGAAACAAACCCGTCTCCCAATACAAACTATCACTGGGATGGTACCTCCCGCATTTTGGACACTGTTGGAGTCCCGGCATTTGTGAATGGTTCTCGTTGTTTAGTCTGAGCTACCTTCTTGCTTTTCCCTTGATTTCTGAGCCAAGGCGCCTTCCTTTTCTGTGTAGGCCTAAGTCCATAACGACTTGATCTGCTACTGCTGGCATTCCTTGATCTACGCAGCTCCTCTAAGTTACATTTCATCAGATGGCAGGTTTCCAGTTGTCTCTCAATCTGCCTTTCTTGTCTTTCAGCTAGGAGGGTATCAATAAGTGTCTGCTTTGCTCTTTCACTTTTCTTTCATAGATGTTTGCTCCTTCAACTTTTCCCATTGAGTCTCTTGCTCTATCGGTTTGTCCATTCGAGTTATTTGCTCAACCATCGTTCCTTCGACTCTTGCAACTCACTTTGGTGTTCAAGATGTTGTCTTGGGATTAGGCATCACTAGTGGTTGTCTACTGCATCTTCATCTTGATCTTGGCCCCAAGCACTTCGATTCCTTGCCAATTTTCATCTGTCTTTCTATTTAAGATTAATAATTCTTTAGGGAACAAGCTTTGTATTACCTCTATAACACACATTGTTCATAGAAAAGATACTATATCATTTAACTAGTTTTAACATCCGTAGTTACAACTTATAACTAAATTTATAACTACTTGCTTACATATTGTCTAAAACTAGCCTTTGAAGATGATTTAGGAAAGAGTAGAAATTGGTTGTACGTTCTCCATCTAAGATTTTATTAGTCTGCTCCATCCGAGAAGCGGTCTCGGGAAAAAGGTATAAAGTTGATTTCACCCAGTCATCCAGCTGGTAAGGGCACCTATTTCTCCGTGCGTAAATCGTTTTGACCTGTTCCAGAAACCGGAAATACGTCCCTCTGCTAGTATCACTTCGTTGCTCTGCCATCAAATACTCGGTTCGTAGGACACCGATCAACTCTTTGTTTGTATCCGGGACATGTTGTAGAAGATTTGGTTCATAGAAAGAATCATTCTCGGAGTCATCTTGATAGCTTAGTCTGCAGACAAATATTCACGGTTGTCATCGTCGGAAGAATGATCGATCCTATAGGTTCTCTGATTGAGAAGGCATTCTAGCCATAGATACAAGGTAGGGCACGAGAATCAAAGTTTTGTACGAGGTTCGAGTTGATGTGTGAGACCTCCGTTCTGCGGGTAGTTGAAGTTGCTTGCCTACTAATGAAAGATGTGGATTTTCGGGCTTTTAGAGTAAATAAAGTTATTGGAATGATAAGAGATTTCAGAATTTATCAAGGTTATTTGAAATATCCATAACGAATATATACTCAAGATATGCTTAAGATGTTATAATCATCTGTACGTACAAACCCTACTTGGTTATATCTGCTTTTATATTACGTCTCAGGGATCTAACATCACAACTATGTTTTCCCCATTCCTTATCTATCTTCTGTAGGTCATCCACGATTCCTTTTTCCTAGATACTGTGGGTTTCCCGCCACTTGAGACGATGAATGGTATATGAAAACTTTAGATAGTCCTTCTCCTAGGAGCTCGTTTGTGCTTTCCACTCAGGAGTGGTTTCGAGGAGAGTGATGAGGAGTGGATCTAGTCCAATATCCGAGAAAGATACGGAATTATGTAATGGTTCTTCCGATAGACATCTTTAACATTGGTCAAATACCGCATGTATTTCTATTCGTCGGTCTTAGAGTTTCGTCAGGCGTGGCCTAGCTCCACCTACAAGCTTTGTGCTAGGATAGAACTATCGTTCGGCACAAACCGACGACTATCGAGTTATCGAGTAGGTTATCGAATTTGTGTCGGAGCGATTTTCAAAATCTATGATCCCACGGGTAATCAAAGTTGTCGTCGGTAGGTGACATTACCGGGGTTATCGGGACTATCGGATGTTGATATAAGGATTATCGAGACGTATCGATCGCTTTCCTCGCCCTAAATATTTTATGCAAAGGACCTCATTTCGTCCATCTCTAGAACATATCACTAGTGTTATATCGGTACTCATTTTCAAAAATATTCTACGAGTTTAAAAGGCTTAAGAATCTAACTCAGTTAACCGAACAGAATGGCCAGGTAAGTGTCTACCATGGGGCCTCACCGGGTTAGCAGCGACTTATGGCACACCCACGTAGACTAGCCTTGCCTTCGGCACCAATCTATTCGTAATAACATAGTCAGATCCATGCCAGGAAAACTGCTCTGATACCATAAAATGTAACATCCCAATTTCAGAGCCAAAATTTTTTTTTTTTAAAACATCAGAGTAGAGCATCGGCGGAATAAAAACATTGAGTAACTCAATGAGATATTTCTATGATTACAAACAATGATATGTATGATCATTAAATAACAACGCCCTACAAGCAAAGTTATCATGCTGCACTTTAATTGTGTGCCACGATGTCTTGTCGTGTCCGTAGCGCTAGGAAAACATGACGGTATTATACTTAATATAACCCGTAAAGCTGTAAGTGATTATCTAAGTTTATTACCTTAGTCATTTGTGCATGGCCCGAACGAGTTCCACCCATGGCTTATGAAATTATCCGTACCATATATAAGCGAGACTATAAGCATCGAGTTAGTATTACGATGCGCCGCGAACGTACCTTCGTTTGATGGTACTTGATACTTTGACGGAAATGGCACGTTTACGGAAAACGGCGAAACGTCCAACGGCGGCTCGTCGGACGGCGTGACGGCGGCAAATCGAGTTTCGACGTCCTACGAGTAATATCACTTTCATTAGTGATTTGACACAATAACTGGCATTTTAGGTAAAAATTACCATTTTGCCCCTATGCCCCTAATTGGCGGAATTTCGCCAGCACTTCGTTACTCTAGCAAATTTTCTTCCCGAAATTTTGCCAGAACTTCGACGCAATTATGATTTTCGAAAATAATGACTAAAATAGCCCTCCCATATGATACCCAAATCATACTTGAAATTTAAAGGCTATCCTAACATTATAACACCTACTTGTGAAAGAGCTATAAAAACTACAACTTTTGGCGACTCGATCCCTACTATGTTTACACCTCTGCATATTTTTCAACGCAAACAAGGCTCTAAAACATTTGTAGGAATCTTGTCACCTACTTTCTAAATCTAACTAACAATTCTACTAACTACTAAACTAAAAACTAAAGACTAAAAACCAAAAGACTTACCCGTTGAAGATTTAGGACAATTCTACGGGGCTTGTTTATAAGATTTCCGAGCACTGCTCTCTTCTTTCTCTCTCTAGGTTTTCGGCCAAGAGGAGCAAGGAATGGTGTGAGAATTTGTGAAGGAGGGGGTATTTATAGGGTTTTGATAAGGCCTTGTTTGGAATTTCGGGTTATAAAAAAACATTTTCCCGATCGGTCCCGTTTTGCGTAATCTCGGAAAATCTCAAAATTCTAAATCCATAACTTTGAAGATCTTATATTTCTCATCAACAATATCTATTTTAACTTAGATTTCGGTCTCTTACCGGGTTCCAACAGTCAGTCTGAAGTTCCTCGAAAAACGTGTCCGTACGGGTCCGGTTACGAAACGCTTTTCTGGAAACATCATCTTCTTCAGAAAAATTCACTGATTCCAAATATGTCAAAATAAATTCAAACTCATTCCTAGATATTGAGTTAGAATTTATTTTCTTTATATCCAAAAATATGCCTATATGCATTTTTCCCTATTTCGTTTTATTAGGAAAATGCACAAACGACCTCGGATTTAACTTAGGAAGAGGTCACTTGAAGGTAAAAACTCACCGATCAATATTTTACCTTGACTTTGAAATTCCTATTCCTAGATCTCCAGATAGGATCCGTTTCTTAATTCCTAAATTACTATTCACCACTTTTTCACTTTAATTAATTATAATATATTTTATTATGCAAGTTGCAAAATTTTAAACATGTGATCTTATCTTCATTTTTCCTTAAATTTTCGGCTGCCCCATAATTATAATTAATAAATATTTATTTTTATTTAATTAATTATTTAATGATTTATTTATTTAATTTTTCCAAAAATTTCCACAAAATTACCTAATTGGTCCATTCTTGTATTTAGGTCTAAAAATACCTAAACTCAACTATTTTTCTCCAAAATTTCCAATTAATTAGTAAATATATTTTTACTAATTTTAAGACAATTACCACTAATTTTTGAGTTTTACATAATTATTTCATAATTTCTTTTGCTCAGACTTAAGTAATTAGCTAATAATTATCTAATTACCTTATTATCACTTTTTGATAATTTTCTTACTTTGAACACCTTATTACCTTCATATCCTTGCATTAATCTTAGCATTTCCATGCCTCTTATATTATTTGATAATTACAAGGGTAATTTAGTCATTTTAATGCTTTTTGAGCATTCTTATTTCATTTCTCCAAGTTTGTAATTTATTAAATTACCCTAATTAGAGATAACATACTCTCATTATTCAAATAATTATTTTACTGATTTTTAGGATTTTTCACAATTTTCCTAAATCATTTATGTCCCTTAGGGGCATTTTGGTCATTGGCACTTTGGCCCTTAAATTCTCTAATTTCCAAGAGATTTTTCCTTCGAAAATAAGATAATTATATCTTAACATTTGATACCCCATATTCACCTATTTTTTATAGGTATAATTTTACCAAATTATAATATAGATTTTTAGGGTATTACATAACTGAAATGAAATCATTTCCATGGTCTAAGTGATTTCCTATTAAAAACTAATAGAATAAAATAAAAAGTAACATAAGTTAGATGTCTTTAATAACATTATTATATCTACTCTCACATAAATTATTTAGGTCTACGATTGTTATACCAAAAAATATTTAATTTTCATAGGTGCTTATTATAACAATTGTTCTCTACCAAATTTACACATTGGCCTTTTGATATGTGGCATTTTAATATTTCAGCTATCTTAAAAGAATCACATGTATCTTTTAAAAGGTACTATTTCCGGTCGTGATTATAAGAATATTTTTGTAATGCATTTTATACTATAAATATGCTCCTATATTTATATTTAGGATCAGAAGGAGTATAACTTATAATAAAGGCAGAGCGCATAATTTTTTTGAAGAATCAATATTCTCGTAACGTGGTCCTCTCAATCCCATTTCACATCATGATTCTAAAATTTATTATATTTCCCTGATCCCATCACCAAAACTATTTATAGTGATGGGAATAGGTGGGTGGGCCCATGCATCAAATAAACTTCAAAAATCAAGAAGCATATTTATCAAATATTTTGAATTGGAAAGCAGCCTCCCTCTTAAAAAGGAGGAAAATATTTTCTGCTTTAAATCTCAAAAGGCGAAACCCTCAGTTATATATTATTATTATTATTATTATTATTTTAAATGTAGACATGATCCCTAGGTTTGCATATACTATAAATTGTTCAATAAAAAGTAAAAGATCTTTCTTTGCCTCAATGATTTGAATTTGTGTCGGTTGCACAATTTTGTAAACAATACTGTATTAATTGTAGCCTCACTGTTTATCATTTTGTTTGACGAATATTAACAACTGTCTCCCTCTCATCTTCAAATGCAAATAACACAATTAAAGCCAGATCTAGTAGTGTTTGATAGTTAATACTCATGATATCCTTAATGTAAGACCTGATTATGTAAATTGAGAATATTAAAAATATTAAATAAATTGCTTAATTATAACATATGTAACATGATTTCTCTAAAATAATTCTATGAAACATTAGATCATATATCAATCACTACTACAAAAATTGGATATTACTACCCTAAAAAACGTCCTTATTAAAAAATAGGAAGTAACAAATGAAGAAGGTGGCATTCTTGTAATTATATGACAGGAAATTTAGACTAAAGCGTCCTAAATAAATGTTTAGGACTCTTAAAATGAATGTTTGGCGTTCTAATGTGTTTCAGGACACCTCAAATTAGGGAAATTTGTTTCGTGTCATGGGAAATTTGTTTCACGCCATGGAAAATTATTTTTGGCGTCAAAATTTGACTTTTGGCGCCCTGAATTAAATTTAGGACGCCACAATTTCAATTGTGGCGTCCTGACTATACTTCAGGACGCCAAAATTGAAATTGTGGCATCCTGATTTTACGTTCAGGACGTCCAAATGGAAATTGTGGCGTCCTGAAATTACTTCAGGTCGCCAATAATCACTTTTATAACTCAATCGACAAGATAAACTTCTTTCATTCGTCATTTCCCTCTCGAAATCATCTCAGATGATCGAACACTACTATCCGCCGCCTCCTTCCTCATTTCCGGCCAGAGCATTTCCTTTTTCGCCACCGTCTCCGCCGCGCGCGCCTCTGTCTCCTCCGTCTCTCTCACTCTGCCGTTGGCTCTCTCTCACACCGTCGCTGGCTCTCTCTCACTCTGTCTCCTTCCCGATACCCACACCTAAGTAAGCCAGCCAAGCCCTATCACTCTGCCTCTGTCTCCTTCTTCGCGACTCGTTCCTTAGGTATTTTTTTCAATTCATTCTCAATCTTTATTGTACACACGTTCATTTAGCATCTGGGTTTTCCAAAAACAAATAAATAATGCTTAAGTATATATAATGTATAAACGTGCTGTGAGGATTGATGATTAATTTTGTTATCTAAACTAGGCCTTGAAGTGTTTTAGTGCTATAGATTTGAAGGATGTGCATATCTATGCTTTCATTTTTGTTGTTTGCTCTAGTTTTTGTTGTTTTTGATGTTGAAACGGTTTTTCTTTTTCCATGGGCAATGAGTTTCGATGTATTGGGGGTATCCGTATTTATAGAAGCTTTCATTTTTGTGCTTATTCTAATTGTTGGTTTAATTTATGCATGGCGAAAAGGAGCACTAGAGTGGTCTTAATTCTTGAATATTTTTAGACAATAAAAAAACATTGAGGCAGTTATGAATTCCATTGAGTTTCCCTTATATAGAGTGGATTGGAGCTTGGAACTAATTTGAAGTTCCTTTATAATGTATTTTAATGTTAATAATTGTTCTACATAGTCATTTTACAGTTGGTTATGTATCATCTTGGTAAACAACAATGTGTAATAGAAGAGATAAAAGCAAACAAGATACATGAGACAGAGAATGGTTTGTTTTCCAAGAGCTTAATTATCTTATATAATCCTAATTCCACCGATAATATGAATTTAATCCCTTACAAATGCTTTTTTTTTTTTTGGAATTCTCCGATCTCATACCAATGTAAGGCTATCAACAAATCACATTTTAAATACACATTTGGCCTCTATTCGAAGGGGTTTAATTACATAATCCTTGGGAATCATTCAATCTTTTAGGTTATTTTTGGTACTACTCTTGACAAACTAGGCTTAATAGTCTATTTAATTCAGGTTTTTTCCTTGAACTTCTAAGCCCAAAATTAGGATGTCACACTTTAACCTTTGTTGGCTTACTCGTTTGGTGAGACTTGTCCATTTGAAACTTTGTCTGTTGGCATATCAATAGCGGATTAGTACTATGCCTGGCATGGTCGTAACCGATATCCTCATAGGGGGTGCCATAAGCATACAAACACTCCCCACACATCAGTTTTCTCTATAACTCGTATGTGCGAGCATTGTCAGTGCAGAAAAGACATATCCCATTACCATTAATAATAAAGATTTGGGGGAGTTTATGCATTTGGAGTGTTTAGATATAGATTTTCTTCAACTTGCAATCATGTAAGTTTTTTACCCCTTTAATTATTGCAATGATTTTTTATGTTTTATATATTTAACAATAGTTATCATTTTATTTTGATCATAGTGTCTGCCACGACATATGCGTCCAGAAAGCCCGAACGGGTTCATATGGCTTCTTATGTCCTGCAAACACGACGAGGGAGAAGAATAAGTTAGCCAGAAGGGCGCTTTATGTTGGTTGTACAATGGGCGACGGAGAATTGCCTTGTTATCTAGCGCCAATAATTGAAAGGTACGTATTTTAGTTTTGTCTATATAAGATTTTTAAGAATAAATTGCTTTCTTGTCTTAATTTAATATTAATATGCATATGTTGTAGTGGTCATTGGACCCTGGTTGTTGTTTGTCCCGCCAACAACGTATGTTATTGGTTGGATTCCTTAGGTGGCAAGCCAAACAACGACATCAAAACCATGTTTACCGAGTAAGTAAATTTTTGTCTAAATCATCAATTCTTCTTTTAAATGAATTGTTTTCATGTCTGTTAATTTCTGTTTTAATGATAGTGGTCTCAAGACATTTAGAATGCTTCTTGGAGCACGAGAGCGGGGGTGGACCGAAGTGGTTTTATCCTAAGGTAAGTAGTTTCAATTCAAGTTCTTTCATTGACACAGTAACTTTCGATATGCCTTTATTCGTTTTAACAAGTTGCTTTGGATTTATAGTGCCCTCAACAACTAGGGAACACCGAGTGCAGATACTACGTTATCCATTTTATCCAATCCATCGTTTCCAGCGGACGTATTACAGGTTTTCAACACGTACGTGATCGCTCCATGATTCTCAAATTATGATATTTTTGTAGAATGTACTTGAGTTTTTAATTATTTCATTCACTTCATTGGTTTATCTTATGGCTTGTTTCCCAATTTACAGTTTTTTGATAGCGTGGATCCGTTCTCGGATGAAGAAATCGATACGGTTCGAGACGTTTTGGCTAGACATCTTCTGCAACACCTATAGGTATATAAAGTTTACTTCGCATTTTTTGGCAGGATCAGGTGATCATCTGTTCTATGTAAATAAATCTTTTGATAGACGTTTTATTTGTTGCTATTTCCATAGTTTTTTATCGACTGTAATTTTTTTCAAACTGTTGTGGTTCTGTTTGTCTACTTGAAAAGCTTGGATTCTTTTAAGGAGAATTTTTTCATGTTGGTGATGCGTTTTCTAGACTACTTTTTTTTTTTTGGTAAAATTCTACACTACTTTTTTATTGGTTGCAATTTCATCAAATTGTTGGGATTGTGATTACTCTTTTTGCTTGTTTTCTTTATGAAATTTGGGTGTGTTTAAGGGGATGGATTTGGGGGGGTTCTCCTTAATATGTGGATTGATTGGGTTTGAAAATGAAGAATATGAATGTTAATATATTAGGAATTGTGATGTTTCCTCTCGAGTAGTCCAAAGGCATCATTCCTCGTTATATGATTTGATTGTGCTTTAATTCCCTCCCTCCTTAATCGGATTGCTTAATGTGTCCCACCCCTCTATATATAAATATTAAGGGTGAGCATGTGTTGCAGGTGCAAGAATGACGACAATAATTGAAGATCACATCAGAGAGAAAAAGGTACAAAGGGAATTTGACATTGTTGTTGGTAGTGCACTAGTTCAAATGTATAGTGCGAATTTGACATTGTGTTGATGCTCATGTATTTCATTTTGACATTGTTGTTGATGCTCATGTATTTCATGTATTTCAAATGTATAGTGCACTAGTTCACTATTTCATTTTGACTTGTTGCTATTTTATTGGACATTTCTTTACTATTTATGGACTCATGACGTTTCTTAGTTGGTGGGAAGGCTGGGCTCATGCCTCACTGTTTAATCAGCCTGATTAGTTAATGAACATTTTCCATTTTGAGCACTGTGCCCGCTAGTGGCTTGTAAATATTGTATTCTTGTTTTGCAGACAATTAGGGAATTATAAATATGTAGCAGTCATTTTTTTAAAAAAACTAATATAAGGCGTCCTGAAATGAAATTCAAGACGCCAACACATGATTTAAGGAGTCCTGAAATTCTATTCAGGACGCCTTATATGAAGATCTTAATGTTGGGATCCGTACACGCAGCGGAACAAAAAAACATTTTACGGATCCCTTAGGCGAATCGCTCAACCGTGTTTAGATCAAAGTTAGATTTCAGAACCATACCTATGCGTGCTTGCTTGCGTTCTGTTCTCGTTTGCGCCTCGATCCTCGTGCGCCGCAGATGTCGTACGTGTCGAACGAGGTGGCATATTTTATCTGTGCTTCTTGATCACGTGGGCTAGCGCCTTCTTGTTCGATCAGACAGGAGCTGACTTCGCGTGTCCTCTCTCTCTACCGGTATCCACACGAACGGCCTCCAACACTGACGGTAGCGTGCTAGCGCCTCAGTATTCTTGCGTCTCTCTCTTTTTTCTCTCAAGGGTTTTTTGTGTTTCGGCTCTCTAATTCATTCGTGTGCTTAATACAACTAGATAAGCATCTGTTATAGGGTTTCTAAAACCCTAATAATGTGTCGAATTAAATTATTCAAAATTAATCCAATTAATTTTGAATTTGGATTAAATAATATTAATTAAATCTGTCCAACAGATCTAATCTAACCACTTAATCCGAATTAATAGGCCTTCAGATTTAATTTATATTTATAAATTAAATCAAGATATGATATGCTTATATTTAATTTAAAATGAGATCCGATATCTCAATTCAAATTAAATCTGATATGCAATATATTTATTCAAAAATTAAATCTGAGATACAATATCTCAATTTATTATAGTTATTTAATTTATCAAATAAATTAAATACTATATATAATAATAATATTATTAATAAATAATATCATTATTATTTTTGAATTTAATAATATATATAGACACACACACACACATCCTAGATTAAATAAGTATTCATTAAATCTTAAACACATTTAAGATTCAATGAATCTGGACGCTCTTGCTCGTGTTAGGCCATTCTTGTGTCCGACCCTGTAGGCCCACATGAGATTGGCAGCGGGCTAATACTGTACCAGCCCACAAGTCCCAAGCGGCCTCTAGCAAGACATTGCAACTACCCAATTCATATGGGGATCGTTGATGAGATATAACCTATCGTACAATCATGTCATGTCCCTTCTGTCACGCGATAACTTGGTCAAGGATGAGGCATGAATGATGTCAAGTTCCTGTTCTTGATCATTACTTTCTGCGGTTATACATGAGAAAAGCTTATGACTTATTCCATGAAGTTTTCTCATAGTGGGTCGGTTCAGCACCTTGTACTCTTACAAGTGCCCATGACTTTGATTCGTATCTCCATACCTCATCAAAGTCATACTGGTCTTATCTCATCTTCGCTCCAGCGTAGATGACCGACCAGGGACATTTAGGATAATCTATTAGATATATCCAGAGATACAGTTATCAATGTAAACATGCAAATGAAATGATAACTTAAAGAGAATACTTTAAATAACAAAAATGTCTAAAGTACAATGACTTGCCCCTAGGGCATAATTTCCAACACTTAAATCATTTCAGGACTCCTCATATGAGGCGTCCTGAATTAATTTCAGGACACCTCATATGAGGCGTCTTGAGTTAATTTCAGGACGCCTCATATGTATAGAATTCAAATTCTGCTGTGTGTTCGTCAAACTTCATACGAAGTAAGTCGTTTTCAGTCATAAGGGTGTTTATCCTATTCTCCTTTATACTAGTGGTTCCTTTGTGAGCTATCTCCATAGCTTTCCACATTTCTTTAGCAATCGATCAATTGCTTATACGAAAATACTCCTTCTGGCTTAATGCACTTTAAATCATCAGGATAGCTTTACTAGTGAGTGTCATTTGCCATATATCATTTTCATCAAATTCTGATTCAAGCTTTGGTACATGAATTTCACCTTTTATTTTTATTGGAACGTAGTCTCCTTTCTCGATTACTTGCCAGAGAGCATATTCAGTGGCAAGAACGAAGACTCTGAATTTAGCTTTCTAGAATGAGTAATGTTTTCTATTGAAGCCAGGTGGTCTGTTGATCAATGGACCATCAGGTAAAATTCCTCCCATGGATCCTTCTTCTCGGGATGTTAAGCTTGTAATGAGAAAACCTTGCTCTGATACCAAATGTTAGCTGCAATGAATCACCCAAGAAAGGGTGTATTGGGTGAGTTAAAAAAATCAAAACGATCTTAACAAATTATTAAATCACAAAGGAAAGGTTAAAAGGATATCACCGAAGTGCACATTGACAGTTATATTGGTTCGGCCTCAATCTCATGACCTATGTCCTGCCCTAAGAGCTACTCTGAGATTTCCACTATCTTTCAACAATGATTACAATAAGCTTAGAGTAATCTTACCAGATTCACTCCCCCTTACAACTGTAATCGTACAACCACACTCAATGTCCTACTACCTTGAGATTTTACAGCAATCAATTGAATAAAGATAACTCTCTCACATAGTAGATATATGATCACTAAAGAATTGAATATCAAAAGATATATCAGAAAGTATTAATGAATAATAACTAAGCACGAAATGATATCGTCATTGGTTGTTAGCTCTAAATTAAATGCTCTTCGTATTTATAGCTTAACTCCATTAATGGTTGTTGGTGAAGCTTTAAACTATCCGTTAAGAGACTTCGATCCTTCCGTTAGATACAGAAGCTTTCCTTTAGACGCAAACCAGAGTCATTAGAAGATTTGAGGATATGTAGCTTTCGAATTGTCGTTGACAATCTTCATACGACATGCCTTTGGTTTGTAGTTAACTAAGGAAGAGTCGTTATCGCTTTTGCTAGAATTGATGTTTGAAACCATGATCATTTGACCTACTCTAAATTGGATTCCGTGTGAATGCTTTGTTTTCTGTAATGCATTTAATGTTTTAACACGTTCTTCGCTGTTTGAAGATTTACACGAAATCCTTTCGCTAATCATCTGAAACCTTTTAACAAATAGGTTTGGAAGCATTGAGAAAAATAGTGAGTATTAATCGGATGATATGGAATGTTAACCAAAGAATATGAATTTACGAAGATGAAGAATACAAAGTTTTGAAGGAACTGTAAGAGCATTGCTCGAGTACAAACTTAGTTTACTCAAGCAACTTTCAAATTCTTTCACAGAGAGAGTTCAATAGATAAGCTTACTCGAGTAAGCATACAACCTTACCTAAGTAACATGCTCGAGTAAGTCTTCTGAGTGATTGAGCAAGATCCTATGTAAGGCAGAAGGTTAGCTATCAAAATACATATGCTCGAGCAAGGATTACTCTTGCTCAAGTAGCCTGCTCGAGTAAACGCTTCAGCGTGCTCGAGCAACCACTGTGAAAAAACAAAGGATTAGTTAACAAAATATATATGCTCGAGCACAATACGTCCTTGCTTAAGTACTGCGCTCGAGTAAGTCAGATCCTTGCTCGAGTAATAACCTGAAAGAGTAGAAGTTGGTTTATCAAAAGATATATGCTCGAGCACAATATTTCCTTGATTGAGCAAGACATATTTATGCTCGAGTAACTCATGAGGATAGAAGAAGATGGTAATCATTTGATGTTGCTCAAGTACAAGGAAAATCGGATGGTGATCATTTGATGTTGCTCGAGTACAAGGAAAATCCTACTCGAGTAAGACATTAGTATGCTCGAGTAAGGAAGTTTGCTCGAGCAAGCTCCTACTCAAGTAAACTTATATCTGCTCAGTACACTTCTTCATATTTCATATTTCATTGAATTTAAAACTTATTTCTTTACAAGTCTTATTATCATCAAAACATAAAACGAAGAACTAACAATTTGTTCTCTATTGACCAATGCAATAGAGTCAGATGGACAGGACAATTTCCTACTTCTTGGCCAAATATGACACTTAGTACCAAGTTAATCAAAAGGACATCTTTGTTGACATTATGGCCATGAAACATATTTATTAAGAAAAATCCATATGGCCTTCTTTTATTCCCTTTTTGGATGAAATTATAGTCCAAAATAGTTAATGAAATATCAATTCCATGTCAACTATTATATTACAATATATACCAAAATTTAAGGTTTCAGGAAAATCAAGCATTCAACAAAAATTTCACTTTATATATAAAAAAACAAATATTTCACTGTTCCATTCTACTAAATATATAGATTGCTCCAGGAATTTTTAGTAAACAAAAAAATTAGGTTATTACAGCCCATCCAAAAAAATCATATGGACTGCATCTCTATCCAATTTCCCTTAACATTAAGTGTGTCTAATGACATTTGAAAAAGACAAAAAAGAAAAAGAAAAAAAAGAGAGAGTACGAGATGCATTTTCCAAAAAAAAATACACTAGCTACTAACATCGATCAGCTTGGATTAGGATTCTTACAAGTCTTGGCAGTGTGGCCAGCCTCATTGCATCTGCCACAACGATGAACTCGTTTGAATTCGTCATAACCGCATTCCTTAATGGTTTTTGTTCTCACCATACTCCCAACATATTTTATAGTGCATGTTCTATTAATTACAAATTGTCCCCTATTTGAAGGAAACATAGTAGATTCTTTCCAGATGTACAAGCCATCACCACTATCAACTTGCACGATATAGTTGTCATTAACAAGTTTACTACCTATATTAACAACTATCGTTGCCCCTATTAACAAAAATTTCACCCCATGTTCATTCATTTTCACTTTTACCAGACAAAGAGGGAACAATATATCCAAAAATATAGAAAACATTTAAAATGTAACATCCCCGTTTTCTAAAAGCAGTATAAATTTTTTTCATCAGAGTAGAGCATCGGAGTAAGAGTGTAACTGATATATATATTCAAAATGCCCACTGGCTAATTACAGAAACGGTTCAATAACCGAGAGTTTTCAAAAGGAAAGGACAACATCATAACAGTCCTCGGCCGCATCCCTAGGCTTGCTGCTTCCCTCTCTCCTCGGTCCTCGGTCCTCCCGACCCTGATGCTATGTTAAGAGCTGAGATCCGCACCGGATCTCAGGTAACGGTTAACCTCATATTTACATACACAACATATGTATTACAGATAGTCATACAACAACCAAGCATATCCCAACAGCACATAACCCCTAGTACATGTGTCACACCTAGCTATCATGTCACACCTAGCAGCCGTTTCACACCTAGCAATCGTTTCACACCTAGCATTTCACACCTAGCAAACGTATCCCAATACCCAGCAAGCATAATAACAGTACATAAACATATCACAGAGCTATCAGCTACCACAATAGGCATACATTACACATAGCACATATACGCATACAATAAACATCATATTAGTGTTACAGTATGCGAACGTACATACTTCCGTAAATCGAACAGAATGGCCAGGTAAGTGTCTACCATGGGGGCCTCACCGAGTTCACGGCGACTTAATGGCTTACCCACATAGACTAGCCTTTCCTTCGGCACCAAACTGTTCTAACATATTTGCATTCAATAAACATACCATAACAATACACATAGCACATATATACATACCATAAACATAAGAGTTAATGTTACAGTACGCGGACGTACCTTCGTTGACGGTCATCGGTATTTCTAGCGAACACGGTACGACAAAGTGGGTCGAACCTTATCGAGATATCCTATCAATATAACAACGTACTTGTTAAGGATCTATCATTACGACGGACATTTTTAGTCAAAATGACCATTTTACCCCTGACCCCTACTCGGCGGAATTTCGCCAGCACTTCGTTACTTTGACCCTAATCTTCCAAAATTTCAACATAACTCCTCTTCCAACATAATTTTCGAAATATAAATCATATTGATTAGTGATTCACATCATAACAGGTATTTTAGGTAAAAATTACCATTTTGCCTCTGATGTCCCTAATCGGCGGAATTTCGCCAGAGCTTCGCTATTTTAACTTCGACTTTCCAAAATTTTGCCAGAACTTCGACCCCACCATGATTTTTGAAATAATGACTAAAATACCCCTATCATATGATATCTAATCATACATGGAAGATTAAAGACTAAACTAGCATTTCTACGCTAACTACCGAAAGAACTACGAAAGCTTAAGTACCGAAAAACTTACTCAGAGCTTTGCTGCAATTTCCCCGGCTCCTCCTTCTCTCTTCCTTCTCTCTAGATTTCGGCCAAGGGTCTCAAGAAATGGTGTGAATTTTGAATGAGGATGCTAGGCTATTTATAGGAAAATCCATGGACATAATGGTCTTTTTTTAATTCAATCTACACCGTCGGATCAAGGAAATTTTTGAAACTCCATCTTGACCCTTCAACACACTATGGTCGACATACATGAAGAGGTGGCAGCCATGTGCTTAGTTAAAAGTGATGATTCATAGTTTGCTTTATGGTCCGTACCGATAAAGTTCCCCGATCGGTGTCCAATTCGCGTAATCGCGTAAAATCCCAAAAATCCGGAATTACAACTTTGAAGACATTTTCTCACTCATTAGAAATGTCCGGGCTAAATAACTTTTTGATTCCATACATGGTTCCAACGGTCCTGCGGAAGTTTCTCGAAAAACGTGCTCGTTTACGGAATTCACTTCTGGAATTGTCACTTTCTGGACAAAAATTCACTGATTCCAAATATGTCCAGATAATCATAAACTCATCCCCAGATGTTGAGTTACAATGTATTTTCTTCAAATTCTAAATTTATGACTATCTGCCTTTTTCTCAGATTTTCCCTATTCCGTCTTATTACTTAAGTATTCTACCGATCTCGGAATTGAATTCTGTAACAGCCCAATTCAAGATAAAAATCCACTCATTAATATTATACTCTGACTCCAGAAAATTTGTTCATAGTTTTCTAGATAGGATCCAATCACTATCGGTGTTTATTTTTTTTTTTTTACCTTTTACTTTGATTATTATTTAAATAAGAGTTTATTTCTTATACTCCACCATTTATTAAACCTATTATTTTTTTTCCTTTTTCCCTTAGGATGTCGGCACACACACAATTATATATTTTATATTTTATATTTTATATTTTTTTTATTTTTTAATTAATTATTATATAATTTAATAATTTTATATATATATATATATATATATATATATATATATATATATATATATATTTATTTATTTATTTACAAAATTTTCCTATTGGTCCATACTTGTATTTAGGCTTAAAATTACTTAATCTAACTAATTTTTCTTCATATTCTCCAATTAATTAGACGATATATTTATGCTAATTTTTAGCCATAAACCATTAATTATAGAATTCTACACAATTTATCACAATTATTTCATCGTTCAAGCTTAAATAATTAACCAATAATTATTTAATCAATCACTTATTATTTGTTGACAATATCCTTATTTAGAACTAATTACTTCCTGTCAAAATCTGAACTAACATTGCTATTTTATCTCCCATGTCTAGATTCTCGTTGGTTCTCTATATTCGAAAACAGGTACAGAAATACGTCTCGGAAGTCCTACATGAGTCAAATACTGCATGTACTAAGATAGATTCACCTCCCAGTACAAACTGGAGATTATCAGAGATTGATATTAGAGTTATCAGAGCTATCGGAGACTGATATCAGAGTTATCAGAATTATCAGAGTCTGATATCAGGGTTATCAGAGACTGATATCAGAGTTATCAGAGGTATCGGAGACTGATATCAATATAAGCACAGGTGATGAATTCACCGGCTCCGGGTTAGAGTGATGCACCGACAAAGAGTAGTACACCGGTTCAGGATAGTATACCGGTTCAAAATGGTATACCGAAATGAAATGGTACACCGACTCGTGGCTATATCGTACTCATTTTCAAAATATGCTCCATGTTAAAAGGCTTTTGAACATAACTCGTTATCCGAACATAATGGCCGGGTAAATGTCTACCATGGGGGCCTCACCGACTTATACGGCGACTGATTTGCACACCCACGTAGACTAGCCTTGGCTTCGGCACCAAACTGTTCGTAGTAACATAGTCAGGTTCATGCCAGGACTACTGCTCTGATACCAAAAGACTTTCGCAAGGTGTCACGATTCTCACCAGGCCACTTGGCAGCTGTCCTTTATCCCCCTTAGGTGGCATGATGAGTCACCATTTTGGCCAATCAGAAGGTGCCACCTTGCACCTTCTAGAAGCCTTCGCCCGCAAAAGTGCCCGATCGGTGTCCGAATCGCGTAATCGCGCAGAATCTCAGAAATTCGGAATCACAACTTTGAAGACTTTTTCTTTCTCATTAGAAATGTCTAAGTTAACCTAAATTTTGATTCCATACAGGGTTTCAACGATCATTCTGAAGTTTTACGGAAAAACGTGCCGGTTACGGAATCAACTGGAATCGTCAACCTCTGGACAAAAATTCACTGATTCCAAATATGTCCAGGAAATTCTCAACTCATTCCCAGATGTTAAGTTATAAATTAATTTCTTCAAATTCTAAATCTGTGACTATCTGCCTTTTTCACAGATTACCCTATTTTGTCTTATTACTTAAGTATTCTACCGATCTCGGAAATGGCTTCTGAAACAGCCCAGTCCGAGATAAAAATCCACTCATTAATTTTATACTCTGACACCAGAAACTTTGTTCGTGATTTTCTAGATAGGATCCAATTCCTATCGGTGTTTATTTTACTTTTTACTTTTTACTTTATTTAATTTTTAATTAAGAGTTTTAATTTCACACTCCAAACCATTTCATTTTTTGTTTCTTCCTCCCCCCATGTCAGCACACACATAAAAATATATATATATTTTTATTTTATTTTCTAATTAATTATTATATAATTTAATAATTATTTTTACATAATTTTTTTACAACATTTTCCTATTGGTCCATACTTGTATTTAGGTTCAAAATTACTTAATATCATTTATTTCTCTCAATATTTCCCAATTAATTAGCCAATATATTTATGCTAATTTTTAGCCATAACCCACTAATTTTAGGGTTTTACATAATTATCTTTGAATTTTCCCTTGTTTATGCTTAAGTAATTAGCCAATAATTACCTAATTAATTTCTTACCAATAGTTGATAATTTTCTTAATTAGAATAACTCATTACCTCACCACTTTTGCATTGACATTTGTGTTTCATGTCCCATGCATTATATTAAAATTTACGGGGGCATTTTTGTCATTTCAATACTTTTTGATTTACCCTTTCTAATTTTTCCAAGTTCATAATTTATTAAATTACCAAAATTAGAGGCAATATACTCTCCCAATTTTAATAATTATTTTACTGCCTTTTAGGATTTTTCATAATTTTCCTAAGTTATTTATGTCTTACAAGGGCATTTTCGTCATTTGGCACTTTGGCACTTAAACTTTCTAATTTCCAAGACATCTTCCTTTAGAAAATTAGCTAATTATAACTTAATATTTGATACCTCATATTCACCTATTTTCTATAGGTATAATTTTACCAATTTATGATACAGATTTTTAGGGTATTACATTTCTCCCCCCGTTAAATAAAATTTCGTCCTCGAAATTTGCTCTATCCTAACCGGACTTCCAGTTCATAACTCCAAATTGTATCTACCATCCTTTCTCCCAAAACGTCTCATTCGTAAGCAACCTCTTCTAGGCTAGCTTTACTACCGGGATGCTCCGATTACTCAGTTATATATATATTGCTTCCGTGGCGCCCATAACACCGCGTACTTTAGTGTTTCCGTGGCACCCATAACACCGCGTACTACACATTCATCATGTCATACTTTGATATACAGTATCCTTGTGGTTCCCATACACCGCGACAATACCATATATCTCATACTCATGGATATCATGTCGTACTTCGATATATTATGTTCCCATGGCTCCCATACACCGTGGCAACATAAGATACCTTATACTTAATGATACTATCGTGATTTGTTTTATAGTTACTTAAGAAACATGATAATGATTATCACCATGTTATGTGTGGATTGGTTCGACTTGAGAGACTTGAGAGTGGTAAGTCATAACATTGTCATGCTGCAGCTAGACATATCCCGATCCATATCTATTGGTACCACTATAAAACCTACTTGGATTTGAGATAACCAATTTCTTGGTGTTGTGACCAACTTCTCCCTCACTTCATGAAAGCTTGTCTCATAGTCTTTGTTCAACCTTAATGATTTGATTTCCTACTTTGTGAACTTTGTTTAAGTGATGAAAGATTTCGTCATGAATCTGCGGTACTATCCTGCTATACCCAAAAACTACATATTTACATTAATATTTCTGGCTATCTCAATTCCAGAACTGCTTCCACTTTCTGAAAACAATAGATAATATCGTTGTGTCATGAAGTAATAACAATATTTGTATATAATCGAAATTTGGTTTCAGACATGCACTATAAGGAAAAGAGCTCACACCCGATGGTGTAGCTGATATATATATATATATATATATATATATATATATATATATATATATATATATGTATGCATCCCAAAAGGATCCGTATAGGCATCAAAACTATATGATTGGTTTAGCACTTGGATCTATTTATGTCTGACATAGACTTTTACTAAGCGGTAGTATTTTGAACCATTCCTGAAGACTCTCCAGCCTCCGTATTAGTTAGCGCGAACCATTCCTGAAGACTTTCCAGCCTCCGTATTAGTTAGCGCAAAGATCCGACCAGAGTTCTGAGGTCTTGTCTCTGCAGCCTTCTCAGGACAGTTCCAGCTGATATGTCCCGGCTTCTGACATTTGTTGCAGATTCGCTTCCCATCGCAGTTGACTCCTGGATGGTACTTTTTGCATTTTGGACATGATGGAGATCCCGCCAGATTGGGATAGTTTTGTTGTTCAGCCGGAAAAGGTCTCTTGTTTTCACCACGGGGGTTGTTCCAAGGCGCTTTCCTCCTTTGTGAGGAATTTCCACCGCTGAATCCACCCCGACCAGCATTATTGTTGTTGAAGTTCCGGGATCTCTGGAATCCTTTCAGATTGCGCTCAGTCAGCCTACAACTTTCCACAGCACTAGTCAAGTCCTGGAATCGTTGAGTCATGAGTCTTTCACCAATTTCGTACTTCAGCCCATGCATCAGTATGTTCACCATACTCCTCTCATCGTTGCCCTTTCGCAGGTGTGATGAGTATCGGGATAGATTGGTGAATCGAGCGTAGTAGTCGTCAAAAGATTCCTCTTGTCCCTGTCGGATATGGAGAAATTCCGACTCCTTGTTCATTTGCACCGAAGGAGGAAAATATTGTTCATGAAATTTCTCTAGAAATTTCTCCCATGTTACGGGACAGTAATGGGTCTGTAAAGTTTCTGCTGTGACTTCCCACCAATGGTCCGCATCTCCTTCAAGCTGGTAAATCGCTAATTGGGCTTTGCGATTTTCAGGGCAGTCAATCACTTTGAATATCTTTTCCAACCTTTTCAGCCAATCCTCTGCCAAGTTTAGTTTTCCTTGGAAAGCTGGTAGACACTTACCTGGCCATTCTGTTCGGATAACGGAGTTATGTTCAAAAGCCTTTTAACATGGAGCATATTTTGAAAATGAGTACTGATATAGCCCTGAGTCGGTGTACCATTTCATTTCGGTATACCATTTTGAACCGGTATATTATCATGAACCGGTGTACCACCCTTTGTCGGTGCATCACTCTAACCCGGAGCCGGTGAATTCATCACCTGTGCTTATATTGGTATCAGTCTCCGATACCTCTGATAACTCTGATATCAGTCTCTGATAACCCTGATATCAGACTCTGATAATTCTGATAACTCTGATATCAGTCTCTGATATCTCTGATAATCTCTAGTTTGTACTGGGAGGTGAATCTATCTTAGTACATGCAGTATTTGACTCATGTAGGACTTCCGAGACGTATTTATGTACCCGTTTTCGAATATAGAGAACCAACGAGAATCTAGACATGGGAAATATTGTAAGTGTCCGTTCGTTTGTAGCGTAAAACTAGGTGCGATAAAGTCTTGGTGCCATACAAATACTAAGTGCGATAGAGTCTATGTGCAGTATAGATACTAAGTGTGATAAAATCCGTGATATACTAATCGACGTTTTCTTTGTATATCGGACGTTTTCCCTAACGCGTTCCACGTTTCTTAGTCATATTTGACCGTGATCATGTCATTGAGTAGGATGTATATTGTGTTGCCATGGTGTATGGGCGCCATGGTGACATGTATGATATTTTGTGTTGTCATGGTGTATGGGCGCCATGGAGACATTTTGGTATCTGTGGTGTTGACCGCGGTGTATGGGCGCCTGGGAGACACTATATATCAAAGTACGATATGACAAGATCGTTGCGGTCAAACCAAAGCGAATTCTCGATCACCAAGAGGAGCGGCTGGCAGACAAAGTAGAGATCCGACGCGTATAGTCCGAAAACAGGATAGTACGAAGTTTAGTGGGTAAAGTGAAAATTTCGAGGACGAAATTTTATTTAACGGGGGGAGAAATGTAGTACCCTGAAAATCTCACTTATGATAAGTATCATATTGAGTAAATAATACCTATTGGAAATAGGTGAATATATGATCTCAAAGACCTTGTAGAGAATTTATCTTATTTTTGGGGTAGTTTCTCTTGAAAAAGAATAATTTGCAATTAGTCCCTAAAACGTTTGAAAGTTTGCAAATAGGTCCCTAAACGCATTTACGGGTTATAAAATACCCTGTGAAAGTTATAAAAAAGGCAAGTAAATATTTATTTGAAATAGGGAATAATACTGTCCCTAATTTAGGTAATTTATTAAATTATTACCTTAAATAAATAAAGAGGGAAAAGTTAAAAAGTATTATAATGACCAAAATGCCCCGTAAATTTTAATATAGGGCATGAGGCATAAAACACTAATGTCAGTGTAAAGGTTGTGAGGTAATGAGTTATGCTAAATAAGAAAATTAGCAACAAGTAGTAAGGAGTTGATTAAGTAATTATTGGCTAATTACTTAAGCATGAACAAAGGAAAATCCATAAATAATTATGTAAAACCCTATAATTAGTGGGTAATGGCTAAAAATTAGCATAAATATATTTGCTAATTGATTGGGAAATATGAAGGAAAATTGGTGAGATTAGGTCATTTTAAGCCTCAATACAAGTATGGGCCAATAGGAAAATTTTGTAAAAAAATTATGTAAAAAAAATTATTAAATTATATAATAATTAATTAAAAAATAAAATAAAAATATATATGAATTGTGTGTGTGTGCCGACATCCTTAAGGGAGAAAGAAAAAAAAATAGAATTAATAAATGTGGAGTGTAAATAATAAACTCTTATTTAAAAATTAATTAAAGTAAAATTAAATAAACACCGATAGGAATTGGATCCTATCTAGAGAACCAGGAACAGGATTTCTAAAGTCAGTAAAGAATATGAAAGAGTGGATTTTTATCTTGAGATAGACTGTTCCAGAAGTTATAACATATTTGTATTCAATAACCATACCATAACAATACACATAGCACATATATGCATACCATAAACATAAGAGTTAATGTTACAGTACGCGGACGTACATACCTCAATATTACATAAACATACAGCAGATCATCAACCACATATAATACACATATCACATATATGCATACCATAAACATCAGATTAGTGTTACAGTACGCGAACGTACCTTCGTTGATGTTATTCTAGCACGTTTTACGAAAAACAACGAAACGTCCAACAGCGGCACGTTGGACAGCGTAACGGCAGCAAATCAGGATTTCTGACGTCCTATAAGAGTAATATCACTTTTATTAGTGATTTGATACTAGATCTGGCATTTTAGGTAAAAATTACCATTTTGCCCTTCTACCCCTAATTGGCGGAATTTCGCCAGCACTTCGCTACTTACACTTTTTCGGGGACTCAATCCCTACCGAGTTTTACCTCTTTAGGCATCTTTCGATGCAATGAGGCCTAAAACAATAGTAGGAATTTCACTCCCTACTTACTTAAACTAACTAACAATTCTACTAACTACCGAACTAAAAAGCTAAAGACCGAAGGACTTACCCGTTGAAGACTTCTGAAGAATTTTTCCCAGAGCTCCTCTCTCTAAAACCTCTCTCTAGAACCAAAATTCTCTTCTTGAAATGGTGTGAAAATCTCAAAGGATTCAAGGCCTATTTATAGAGATTTTGCAGGGGCATTTCGGTCTTTTTCCCAACTTCCAACTTTCAATTTAAACCATGGAAACTTAGGGTTTTGGTGGATTATTCTTGACCATGGAATACCCAAAACGTCCAGCTGCTCCCAAGAGTCTCCAATTCAAATTTTGCTTCTTGCCTCCGGTCCAATAGAATCCCCGATCGGTACCCGATTCGCGTAATTTCGGAAAAACCTCAAAATTCTGGATTTACAACTTTGAAGACATGTTCTCACTTACTAGAAATGTCTAAGTTAACCTAAATTTTGATTCCATATAGGGCTCCAACAGTCAGCCTGAAGTTCCTCGAAAAACGTGTCCGAACGCGTCCGGTGCCGGAAGTCGTTTTCGGAATCATAAACCTCTGGATAATAATTCACTGATTCCAAATATGTCCAGATAATTTCAAACTCATTCCTAGATGTTGAGTTAGAATTTATTTTCTTCAGATCCTAAACTGTGCCTATCTGCATTTTTCCCTATTTTGTTTTATTAGGAACATGCACAATCGGCTTCAGAATTTACTTCCGGAAAAACCTAACGGAAGATAAAATTCCACTGATCATTATTTTACCTTGACTTTGGAAAACCTATTCCTAGATCTCTAGATAGGATCCGTTTCCTAATTATTTGATTACTATTCACTAAATTTAATTTTATAATATAATATTGCAACTTGCATTTTAATATCTAGATATTTTTTTCCCAAATTCTTATCTTCAATTCTCTTTGCAATTTCGGTCAAAATCTGATCCCTTTTTTTTCGTTTTATATTTTTTTTAATATAAAATAATTATTTTATATAATTTCTTACATAATTTTCCTATTGGTCCAAACTTGTATTTAGGCTTAAAAATACCTAAACTCAACTATTTTTCTCCAAAATTTCCAATTAATTAACAAATATGTTTTTACTAATTTTAAGCCAAAAACCACTAATTTTAGGGTTTCATATAATTATTCATGAATTTCCTTAGCTTATGCTTAAGTAATTAGCCCAATATTACTTAATTACTTAATTATCACAAGTTGATAATTTTCTTACTTAGAACACCTCATTACCTTCATAATTTAGTATTGACGTCTTTGTTTTCATGTCTCCTGCATTATCTTAGCATTTACTGGGGTATTTATAACCCACAATGTGCTTAGGGACCTATTTGCAAATTCTCAAACGTTTTAGGGACCTAATTGCAAATTATCCTTTTTCAAGGGAAATTACCCTAACAAAATGGTAAACCCAATACAATGTGTTTGAAACCTCATATTCACCTATTTTCAATAGGTATATTTACTCATTTATGATATTTTCCCTAAGTCAGATTTTAGGGTATTACATTTCTCCCCCGTTAAACAAAATTTCGTCCTCGAAATTTGTACTCTACCATCTAAACTTTGTACTATCTAAACTTCGTCCTACTCGGACTTTGGACTCCACGCGTCGGATCCTTACTTTGTCTCACACCGCTCCTCTTGATAATCGAGAATTCGCTTTGGTTTGACCATAAAGATCCTGTCATATCGTACCTTGATATATAGTGTCTCCCGTGGCTCATACACCGCGGTCAACACCACAAATACCAAAATGTCTCCTTGGACTACACCATGGCAACACAAGATACTTTAAATTTTTCCATGGTTCCCACACACCATGATAACACAAAATACCTCCTACTTAATGACACGATCACGGTCGAATTACTAAGAAACGTAGAAAACGTTAAGGAGGTTTGGTAAAGCTATCTAAAATCCGACAGAGCCAGGTTCTGATCCTGGGACCTGTGGGTTAATGCATTCAGAAATCAGAGTTCTCCGCATCTCCTGCATCTCGTTCTGTTCCGGTTGGTTCGGAACTTGGTTGTGCTCGAGTTCAAGTATCGCTCTTACTTGAGGTTGTCTACCTCGTCCCCTACCTCGGCCTCTACCTTGGCCTCTACCTCGGCCTCTGGGAGCTCCGGCTCCGGATCCTCTTACATTCGCCATGTCGCGTTCTTTTCCCTTATTAAGGGAAACGTTAGATACAGGGGAAGACATTCCGCATAACGCAGACTTTATCACACTAGTCTCTAGACTCTATCGCGCTTAGTATTTACACCGCTCCCAAACTTTTACCACTCTAGCATTCACACTTGCTCCCAAATTTTTCGCACTCACCACAAACGAGCACACAACCTGTCTCCTCTTGTTCAACATTTCGTTGGTTCGTTCTACGTAGAAATGGGCACGGAAATACGTATCGGAAGTTCTACATGAGTCAAATACTACATGTACTTATCTTTGTTGGTTTTGAAGTTTCATCCGGCGTGGCCCACTTCACGTATAAGCTCTATACTAGAATAGATTTACCGTCCAAGACAAACCGGAGATCATCGAGTTATCAAAGGCCGATATCGAGTTATCGGAGACCGATATCGAGTGATCGAGTGATTGGATACGATATCGTGGTTATCGAGTTAATGTACCGACGTGGTAAGTGTCTACCATAGGGCCTCACCGACTTATACGGCGACTTATGGCACACCCACGTAGACTAGCCTTGCCTTCGGCACCAAACTGTCCGTAATAACATACTTAAATTCATGTCAGGACTACTGCTCTGATACCAAAATGTAACATCCCAACTTTTCACAAGCAGTATAATTTTTTTTTTTGTCAAACATCATTTCAAAATCGTCAGAGTAGAGCAACAGAGCGATTGAGTAACTGATATGTATATATAAAACGCCGCAAGTCTGGCTAGTTACAACAACGGTACAGAAACCGCGTGGTTTAAAAGTATATAACAGAAGAAGGCTTCCGCTGGAACAACAAAAGGAAGTCTTCACTGGGGTCTTCTACTCGGCCGCTTGCCTCTCTCCTCGGTCCTCGGTCCTCCGAAACCTAACGCTATGTTAAGAGCTGAGATCCAGCGCACCGGATCTCAGGTAACGGTTAACCTCATGTTTATGTACACAGGCAGCAGACATTAACATTACTAACATCACTCTATCACAATCAATGTATATGTATTGCTCCCAAAGATGCGGACATATTGCTCCCAGCATAAAGACATATTGCTCCCAGCATACAGACATATTGCTCCCAGCATATAGACATATTCCAAACAGTATAACAACATACATACCACATATATGCATACCATAAAATTCAGAATTAGTGTTACCGTACGCGAACGTACATACTTCCGTAAACCGAACAAAATGGCCAGGTAAGTGTCTATCATGGGGGCCTCACCGAGTTCACGACGACTGATTGGCTTACCCACATAGACTAGCCTTTCCTTCGGCACCAAACTGTTCTAACATATTTGTATTCAATAACCATACCATAACAATACACATAGCACATATATGCATACCATAAACATAAGAGTTAATGTTACAGTACGCGGACGTACATACCTCAATAGTACATAAACATACAGCAGATCATCAACCACATATAATACACATATCACATATATGCATACCATAAACATCAGATTAGTGTTACAGTACGCGGACGTACCTTCGTTGATGTTATTCTAGCACGTTTTACGAAAAACAATGAAACGTCCAACAGTCTCTCTAAAACCTCTCTCTAGAACCAAAATTCTCTTCTTGAAATGGTGTGAAAATCTCAAAGGATTCAAGGCCTATTTATAGAGATTTTGCAGGGGCATTTCGGTCTTTTTCCCAACTTCCAACTTTCAATTTAAACCATGGAAACTTAGGGTTTTGGTGGATGACTCTTGACCATGGAATACCCAAAACGTCCAGCTGCTCCCAAGAGTCTCCAATTCAAATTTTGCTTCTTGCCTCCGGTCCGATAGAATCCCCGATCGGTACCCGATTCGCGTAATTTGAAAAACCTCAAAATTCTGGATTTACAACTTTGAAGACATGTTCTCACTTACTAGAAATGTCTAAGTTAAACTAAATTTTGATTCCATATAGGGCTCCAACAAACACCAAGTTCCTCGAAAACGTGTCCGAACGCGTCCGGTGCCGGAAGTCGTTTTCGGAATCATAAACCTCTGGATAATAATTCACTGATTCCAAATATGTCCAGATAATTTCAAACCATTCCTAGATGTTGAGTTAGAATTTATTTTCTTCAGATCCTAAACAGTGCCTATATGCATTTTTCCCTATTTTGTTTTATTAGGAAAATGCACAATCGGCTTCAGAATTTACTTCCGGAAAAACCTAACGGAAGATAAAAGTCCACTGATCATTATTTTACCTTGACTTTGGAAAACCTATTCCTAGATCTCTAGATAGGATCCGTTTCTTAATTATTTGATTACTATCCACTAAATTTAATTTTATAATATAATATTGCAACTTGCATTTTAATATGTAGATATTTTTTCTCAAATTCTTATCTTCAATTCTCTTTGCAATTTCGGTCAAAATCTGATCCCTTTTTTTTTCATTTTATATTTTTTTTAATATAAAATAATTATTTTATATAATTTCTTACATAATTTTCCTATTGGTCCAAACTTGTATTTAGGCTTAAAAATACCTAAACTCAACTATTTTTCTCCAAAATTTCCAATTAATTAACAAATATGTTTTTACTAATTTTAAGCCAAAACCACTAATTTTAGGGTTTCATATAATTATTCATGAATTTTCTTAGCTTATGCTTAAGTAATTAGCCCAATATTACTTAATTACTTAATTATCACAAGTTGATAATTTTCTTACTTAGAACACCTCATTACCTTCATAATTTTGTATTGACATCTTTGTTTTCATGTCTCCTGCATTATCTTAGCATTTACTGGGGTATTTATAACCTACAATGTGCTTAGGGACCTATTTGCAAATTCTCAAACGTTTTAGGGACCTAATTGCAAATTATCCTTTTTATACATATGTTGTGTATGTAAATATGAGGTTAACCGTTACCTGAGATCCGGTGCGGATCTCAGCTCTTAACATAGCATCAGGGTCTGGAGGACCGAGGACCGAGGAGAGAGGGAAGCAGCAAGCCTAGGGATGCGGCCGAGGACTGTTATGATGTTGTCCTTTCCTTTTGAAAACTCTCGGTTATTGAACTGTTTCTGTAATTAGCCAGTGGGCATTCTGAATATATATATCAGTTACACTCTTACTCCGATGCTCTACTCTGATGAAAAAATTTTATACTGCTTGTGAAAATGGGATGTTACAGCAAGCCTAGGGATGCGGCCGAGGACTGTTATGATGTTGTCCTTTCCTTTTGAAAACTCTCGGTTATTGAACCGTTTCTGTAATTAGCCAGTGGGCATTCTGAATATATATACCAGTTACACTCTACTCCGATGCTCTACTCTGATGAAAAAAATTTTATACTGCTTGTGAAAACGGGATGTTACACTTGCTGCTTCCCTCTCTCCTCGGTCCTCGATCCTCCCGACCCTGATGCTATGTTAAGAGCTGAGATCCGCACCGGATCTCAGGTAACGGTTAACCTCATATTTACATACACAACATATGTATTACAGATAGTCATACAGCAACCAAGCATATCCCAACAGCACATAACCTCTAGTACATGTGTCACACCTAGCTATCGTGTCACACCTAGTAGCCGTTTCACACCTAGCATTTCACACCTAGCAATCGTATCCCAATACCCCGCAAGCATAACAACAGTACATGAACATATCACAGAGCTATCAGCTACTTCATGAAAGCATACCATACACATAGCACATATACGCACACATTAAACATCAGATTAGTGTTACAGTACGCGAACGTACATCCATTAATCGAATGTAATGGCTGTAAGTGTCTATCATGGGGGCCTCACCGAGTTCACGGCGACTGATTGGCTGACCCACATAGACTAGCATTGCCTTCGGCACCAAACTGATCTAACATATTTGCATTCAATAAACATACCATAACAATACACATAGCACATATATACATACCATAAGCATCAGATTAGTGTTACAGTACGTGGATGTACATTCGTTGACTCGGCCGTCGGTATTTCTAACGGAACACGGTACGACAGTGGGTCAGAACCTTATCAGAGATATCCTATCAATATAACAACGTACTTGTTAAGGATCTATCATTACGACGAACATTTTTAGTCAAAATGACCATTTTACCCCTGACCCCCTAATTGGCGGAATTTCGCCAGCACTTTGTTACTTTGACCCTAATCTTCCAAAATTTCAACATAACTCCTCTTCCAACATAATTTTCAAAATATAAATCATATTGATTAGTGATTCACATCATAACAGGCATTTTAGGTACAAATTACCATTTTGCCCCTGATGCCCCTAATCGCCGTAACTTCGCCAGCGCTTCGCTACTTTGACTTTAATCTTCCAAAATTTTGCCAGAACTTCAACCCCACCATGATTTTCGAAATTCATGACTAAAATACCCCTAACATATGATATCTAATCATACTTGGAAGATTAAAGACTAATCCAACATTTCTACTCTAACTACCGAATCGAAAACTAGAACTTAAAACTCGGTACCGAAAAACTTACCCAGAGCTTCACTGCAAATCCCCCGGACTCCTCCTTGCTCTCCCTTCTCTCTAACCTCTCTCTAGAATTTTGCTTTGTGAATTTTGTGAAGAATGAAGAGAACCAAATGGGCTATTTATAGGAAAAGCTTAAGGGACACAAATGGTATAACAATTTCCTCTTATTTCTTCTTGGCCATAGGATTAGAAAACCACTTTTTGAAATCCCATCTCCATCCTCCACCTATGTGCCGACCTCTTGGCCCATTTTGTCAACAAAAATGACTTCAATTCATGTCATGCTCATGAGGTCATACATTTGCTTGCAAAACTCTCAATGTTTCTCCCAAAGATTCAACTATTTCGGCTTATACTTACAAGTAAACATCAATTCGGTTTTCTCCCCCTATTGTTGACTTTTCCACTTGCTTTTAATTGATTGATTGAATAGGAAACCTCTTTAATTGCTTGGCCGACATCTCTCTTGATCCAATTACAAAAGTTTTTAACAAAATATATATCCATCCACTTGCATCTTCATTTACTTCACTTTTGTTTCTCCAATTCGGTTAATAGTCCCACAAATACCAATCAATTTGGCAGGCCACTTTATGTGATTTTTCCCAACTCCCATATATAATTATTTTAATTAGCCAAATATCATTGATTATATAATACCACATTCTATCCAACCTCCACCATCCCTTTTTGGTCGACATGCTTGCTTCATTATTGGCCATTCAACATGTTTTTAATAAAACTAATTTATACTTTAATTTCCTTAATCAATAATTAATCCATTGGCAATTATCTCCTTAAGTATTTATATAATTTACCTTATTCATTTCTTAAACAATTAGCCATTACTTATTTATTTGATCACTTACTAATTGTTGACAATTTTCTTAATTAGGATTAATTACTTCCTCTCAAAATCTGAACTAACATTGCTATTTTACCTCCCATGTAAAATATCAATAATTATGGAGTTAGTTATGATCTCCAAATACTTTCTAGTTGTTATTTTACAATTCTCCCAAGCTTATAATTTATTAAATTACCAAAATTAGAGACAATATATTCTCTCAATTTTAATAATTATTTTACTACCTCTCAGAATTTTTCATATTTTTCCTAAGTTATTTATGTCCTACAAGGGCATTTTCGTCATTTTGGCACTCAAATTTTTAAGAGATTTTTCCCCTATAAATTTGATATCACATATTCACCTATTTCCAATAGGTATTATTTACTCAATATGATACTTATCATAAGTGATATTTTCAGGGTATTACATAAAACCCTACCCAAATACAATGAAACGCCACAACTAAAATGATTAAAACAACATATGACCTACAATTGTCATTAACATGTCCATCTCCTATATATTGACAACTATTGATGAACCTATTAACAATACATTTTTTCTTTGCGCACCAAATGTTATATTCACAAAACTTTTACCCCATGTTTATTCCTTCTTACTTATAATGCAAAAACAAAACACAATCATCCAAAAAACAGAGCTCTAAATCCCTACCCAAACACATTGGAACCACAAGCACAATAAATGCTTTGCATTTAACTAGGTCAACCTTAATAGTTCACAAATATAAACAAGGATATCCTAATTCCTAAATGCTCAAACACCCAGCTCCAATCCTACATGATATTCCTACTTTCTCATGGCATCAAAAGGGTTTCTTTAGCTTGAAACTCCCAAAATTTGCAGAAGAAGAACAAAATTTATGACAGCCAAGATCATGAGCTGAGCTTGATAGGGCAACAAACTAGGGCTATCAGGGAGAGAGGCATAATGTTTCTTTAACAACAACGGATAGTGAAACACGACGGCAACGAGCTTAGCTTGATGAGGCGACGGCCTAAGGCAATCGGAGAGAAAGAGAAGAAGAGGAACTACTAGAGAGAGAAGAAGAATTGTGTATCATCCCAAATTTGGGATTTAGAAATTAGAAATAATATAAAGGAATTAAATTGTGAAAATTGGTCAAATGATTGAAATTAATTAGGAATTTATTTTCCTTATAATAATTAATAATAAAACTATAGAAAATATTTGCAAAATATAAAATGTGGAATTTTTTTTTTTTTTGATAAAATAATTTTAGGAAAGGGGTTGGGCTCACCCACAATCCAAGGGCAGGGCGCTTGGAGCCTAGTCCACAGGGCATACTGGACAGAGAGTACACATGCCTCCACCTCTACCAGCGTTTCCACTGCTTCCTAGACCCCTAGGATGTCTCCCCCAACGCCTTGACCAACGCAGGGATCGAACCCCCTCCCTTGAGGTGAGGAAGTCCGACCCCCTTGCCAGTTGAACCCAAGGACGAGGGGTATAAAAATCATTCCTATTTCTCATTGCATGTGCAAGACATGGTCTCTTTATGATGAACCCACAAATTCTCTGCATATTCCTTGTCATTAACCCCAGCCCAATAACAACAGCCCATGTCTCGTTCACATTCTCATCTCTCGGCCCAACCACAACACTATGCCTTACTCATATAGCCCAAATCAGCCCATTATCTATACAACCCATTACCTCCTATGTATATCGGTTTCTTTTTCTTCCTCACTGCACGCACGACTGAGCAACGCTGTCAAAGGAAAGAAAATATCAGCAAATCAGATTTAGCCATATACTCATAAGAGTATGGCTAAATCTGATTTGATGATATTTTCTTTCCTTTGACAGCGTTGCTCAGTCGTGCGTGCAGTGAGGAAGAAAAAGAAACTGATTTGCATAGGAGATAATATATATATATATATAACCAAAAGAAAGGAAAAACTTTATAACAGCAAGATATGCTCCACATAAAATATATGTTTAACAATTATCCATGAAGTTTCTTTGCAAGTTTCAAAATGTCGTTAATGCTAGAGTATTTGCTTTTTATATTGCAAGCACTTTATCCAAAACTAAAAACGACAGAAGTGTGTGATCGAAAACAATATGAATTTAAAATAAAAAAAACAATATAATGAAGTTAAAACAATTGGCCTATCAACTTTGCTCTTGGGAGCTAAAATTTTTAAATGAGACTATGGCGATCACTTTTTGGATACACCCAAATATTAAATAAATGTCTCAAAATATTGAAGCATGATTAAAGTTTGTTTTAGTAATAATAATAATAATAATAATAATAATAATAATAATAATAATAATAATAATAAATATATAAATAATAATAATCATAATGCATATTATTAAGATTAGAAAGGGGAATAAATAATAAATAAAAAAGGGAATTAATAGTTACAATGATCTTACTTTAGGACATTGAAGAATTTCAAGTTTCTAACATCGGGACTATATTTATTTATGCAGTTGAGGTTGGTAACTTAATCTCCAATTTCTTATGTTTTTATCTATGCGTTTTATTCAACTAATTGTGGATTATTTATTTTAAATGATAATGTTGTATACTTGTTTTCCTAGAGCTAATGATTTGTGTCTGGGACACGTAGCACTTGTGTGTGTTTTCGCCATTAATTATACATGTGTTGTGTGCTATGTAGTCGAGTAGCGGTGTGTTTGCTAAATGCTTTCTTTTATTCTACAATATGTGAAATACCTGTCATGTATAAATTACACTTTGAATGTGAGATTAATCGTTACATTGGGATTCATCTAATCACCGAATCTCATTGATACCTAAAGATCTAGGAAGATGCTATAGATCGGAAGTAAGGTCAGTAAAGTGGAGTAGCTAAAGAAGACCCCTAAGGAGGGGATTTATTTAAGTGGATCATACATTATTTTGGATCCGTATATTTGCTAACTATTCAACTGATATTAATTCAGGATACATGTATAATGAATGTCCTCAACAGGATTAACCCTAAGTATTTCTGAATTTTATATTGTATCACATGAATATTCCTCCAGGAATTAGAGATTAACCATCATATGTCTGGGCATATGCTATCAGTCACTCATTCGTCCATACATTATGCATACTCTCTGTTGTGACTCACTCTGATCTATTAACGCCTTCACTCTAATAGTTACTAGTTAGTTAGATAAATACGAGACCTAGGATTATAATTGGACTTCATAATTGACTAGGAATTAGGGGCATTACAGATGTGGTATGAGAGCGACATTTGGGCATTTTGAAAAGAGTGTTGATTTAACCTTTGTTACGTGATACAGAAATATGGACGGAGGATTACCACCAAACCAACCCCTCAGTTACTTCCATTACTTGGGAGGCTCTTTAGGAAGAAGAACTGCCCGTAAATCAGTAGTTTCGTGGTTCCCTGTGCCAGAAGTCATCAACCCAGAGCCACCGGTAGACGTGCCTGCAAAGCCGAAACCAGAAGATCCTGACTCATCAAGTGACATCTCCAACCATTCATTTGTAGGAGACACTTCACAACCATGGGTGTTTCCAGCTTCTCATAACTTAGTCGAGTCAAATGCGGAGTCCGAAGCTCCGATAAAGCTAAGACATCCTTTGGCCGTTGATATTGTGTTATGGGAAGTCATTCGTGGGTGGTATGAATAGGCGAAGTTGGAGACTCATATGCTAGCAAACCATTATAGGGTATATCTAGAAAAGGTCAGGACGCAATATGCAAACCGAGTAGTGGATAGGCTAAAGGTTACCATAGAGAGAGAGGTGCATACTACTGTGGGCTTCTTCCCTGAGACAAGCTTCTAGATTCACACGATGAACGAGATCCAAGAAAGGAATCTTATCAGTGATTTTGAAGCTTTCCTTAATCACATAAGGATACTAGTGGGCAGCCACATGTAGACCACTGAAGTGGTTGACACCTACCTATAATGGGAAAACCCTAGCCTAGTATTAGCTAAGCATTTTCGTAGGAAGTAACTAGTTTTTTTTTATGTATTTTCCTAAAGTCCCTGGGAAGTTGTGAAATATATATTTATATATATATATATATATATATATATATATATATATGTGTGTGTGTGTGTATGTGTATGTATGTATGTATGTATGTATGTTTTCTTACGTGATCATATTTCCCTTATATTTCATAACTGTTTTTTATTTATTTGCACTAATCAAACAAATTAAACATGGCAAAAGTATCAGTCTGCTGGCTACTATGATCTTGTGCAAATATCTGTCTCCATTGACTTTCAAAAGTGCAATAGCATTGGCTGTACAAGAGCCAATTTCCAGTGATTATGTCGTCTTCAAATTAGCTCCAAATTTGGCAAACTACCCATGCTCAGAAATCTATTTAAGTATTATTTCTATTGCAAGAAGAATCAACTCCAAACTCGTTGTATTTCGTCCGTTATCATCAGATGAATGGAGGTTGTTCTTGACCAGCGTTTTTGCAACATCCTGAACTGACTGTCAACTTCAAAACATCATATATCCTTCAATTGATATTTTTTTCATGCTTTTGATGTTTTTGAAAAGGTATTTGAGTCTAGTTTCCAATGGCACTAGTTTCAACTCAATTGGATTTGTAGATTGGGAGATACACCCAAAATACCGAAGTTTGGTCTGCTGTGTGCCGTGAATTTTATTGTCATCTTCAAAAATTCATAGTTCCTTCATCTGACCTTCTTTGGACTTTTATTGTATATCAAAATGACGCATTGGGAGTCTAGTTTCATAAAAAATTGGTTTCACTTTAATCAGACTTCTAGTTTGAGAGATATCATCGAATTACCAGAGGTCACCAGCTGAAACGCGAAACAGAGGTGAACATAATGCTGAAAAATGTTGTTGCTTGAGCAAGCACAGTTCTCTGCTCAAGAACGCTGCTCGAGCATGGCATTTTTATCCTCGAGCATGACACTGTTCATGTGAAAATAATAGCTGGAACTGTAGCAAGTTACTGTAGAAAACTACTATTCATCTGGAAGCTTGAACTTGCTTATTTTAACTCCGAATTGAGCCGTTTCAACTTCTATTTGATCATAGAGACTTGAATATTGATATTCTCATGATATTTAACAAGTTCTTCTTTCTTCAATCTCCATTCTTGATCATTCTTCATTGTATTAAACTTCACATCTACATTAAATATAAGAATTAGTCAAAGTAGAAGATAAATGTAGTATGCAAACTTTTGCTCGATAATGGCGTCTATATAAGACATCATCAAAACTAACAATATCCAACATAGACATGCCCTAGCTCTGGTGGGGTACCGGTGTCTACCCCCACCTAAACCTTTTTGCACCAAAAAATATATATATCTCAAGATATTGAATGCTACCTCATCCCTGTCGTAGTTTAGGTATGCGTTATTATTTAATAATTTAGCAAGAATCTAACACAGTGAACGATTGGAAATAATTGAAGTTATCACTAGCATTATTCCAATGAAAAGTAAATAAAAATAAATAGTGAGTGGTTTTAGGAATATAAATGGAATGTCAATATGATGTAACCCCTGCAAATGGCAAAGCAAAATGCAACTGTCTAGTGTCCCCCCACACACACACACACAAATATAGATATTGTGTGTGTAATATGGATCTCGATCGGTGGAGAATATATTCATTTTTTTTTATAATAAAAAAAAACAAATTGTTCGACTGTGCGACTGTATGAGGGGAAAGCACAGAATTGGGGTACTAATATTTTGGCCTCTCATCATCATACTCTAGCCTCGTTAAAAAATTATGAATTATATACTTAAAAATATTATTAGCAAGATTTCAATAACTATATATGCAGATTATATATATATATATATATATATATATATATATATATATATATATATATATATATATATGTATGTGCGCGCGCGTGTGAATTCAACGTCTAGATTAAGTCGTCTTCAAATTGTAGTCTGCCTATATACTCTGATCATAAACATAATTGAAGAGGTTGATCACAAGGCTGGATTCACAATCACATTGGAAATTACACTCCAAGCTTCACATGGCTGGATTCACAATCACATTGGAAATTACACTCCAAGCTTCACATGGCTGGATTCATATTCTCTATAATGAATTGCTTCTAACTTAGTACTCAGTACATACTTACCTTAAACTCTGTAAAATCATTTCTAAAAGTATTTTTCTATAAACCGAGACAAAACTTCTCTTATATACATACTTTAAACTCTATAAAATCACTTCCAAAAAGGTTAAATAAACAAGCACTAATTTATACATATTAAAAACAAAGTTAGTTTGATCTTTGATCTCTTTTTAAGAGAAAAGTCAATTGTTTTAATTTTACTTTTATTAACTATATTAATGGTGTAATTCCCGAAATATTTTATGCAACTCCAGTCGAACAAGACAAGAGTATTAAAGCTGGAAAAAAAAAAAACCAAAGAAAATCATTATTATAACAAGTGAGCATATGAGCTTGCTATCATTTCCTACACTAAAACTTATCGTTGCATGCTACTTACTTATTGTGAGAGTTTTTAGTGATTACATTCTTTTATTCGGACCTCAGTGCGATTTTCTAAAAAAAACTAGTTAGCATTACAATACATGTTAGATCAAACATTACACATAAAAGCTTCCTTATATTTTGTCCCAAAACCAATAGCTACCCTATATTTAGAATTCGAGGGAGTGTGTGATGTGTTTGTGCATATATATATATATATGTGTGTGTGTGTGTATTGTGTCTGTGTGTTTGAAACAAGATGATATGCACAGATCATGATGAATAATGTGTGCTTTGTAAGTACAAGAGCGTCGTATATGAGAAAGTTAAAGAGGGGTAAGATATCATTCACTGAATTGGGGAGATATGAGTGCATTTCAGGGGACAGTGTGGGGAATGAAAGAGAAATTCACTTTGGAAGCTTTATGTTTGTCTTCTTCATTTTCTCATACTTACCACTGAGTCTGACGTGGTAAATAAAGCAATTATCATATTTCATGGTGGGATTCTTCAGGACTGGTCATTGCTGGTAGGCCCCTCTTATTCCTTTCATTTGGCTCATACGTACGTTATATGTCAGGCTCAGTGAACCACAACAATTATTTCACATGCACGCACTCACACATGCACACACACCAGAACACACACCAACACGTGCGCACATACAAAATATGAAAATCATGACTTATAAACAATATCAATTTGGTCTATCCTTTCTTAGGGGCCAACATTACAACAACAATAACAAAAAGCCTATCCCACTAGACGAGATTGGCTACATGGACTACATGACATTATTGTGTTCTATCAATAATCAAATCTTTACATAGATTGGTAACCAAAATATTTCGTTTGATAACTTCATTGATTTTTCTTTTAACATTTCTAGACCATTTTTAGAAAACTTTATACTACTTGATCTACTCTGTCACTTACTCTATATTTGAATGGAGGAAAAGTGAGAGAAAGATAGAGGGCATGAAATCACTACTACATATTTCCTTACATTTAACGATTATCTTTACCTATATTTAATGGTTTATCTGAGTGCTAAGTATATATTTATATTTAACAGTTGTTTAATTATCAGCGTTATATATCAAGCTATATATTTTACGTTTTTTAGTCAATGACTGTTAAATAGAATAAATAATATTCAACAATTATTGATTGAAAACCGTGAAATATAGTTCACAATACTTTATAGTTCAAATGACGAACAGTGAAGTATTTGACATCAGTTTTGGTCATTTAAAATGAGTTTATTTGACGGTTTTTAATTTATAACTGTAAAATATTTTGATATATACTTCATGGTTGTTTAAAAAAATAGTCATATATGTGAAAATATATAATGGTTATTCGCAAATAACCGTGATGTATTAGTGACAATGTTTTTAAAAAAAATTGGGGCTAATTTTTTATCAACCTCTGGTTATTACATCTATGCAAACACCTGTGAATACAGAAACCAAAATAGATCCATTATTCTAGTAACCAAAATGGCTACTATATAGCCAAAACAGAAACCAAAAGATAGCAAAAGTGAAACCAAAATAGAAACAAAAAACAAAACCATGTATGAACTACCTAAATTAAGAACCTAACTGAGAATCTAACATACACTTAAACAAAAAAATGGCTACTCTATAGCTAATTGATCCATACTCTATTTGTAAACAAATTCACGGCTGCAGCCACGTAATGGGGACAGTTGAGGCCTTCATCTATAATGTAATAGCAAACAACTATGACTACAAGATACAAAATTAAAGCACCAAATTTATGATAATCTATGATAAGACAATAACAAATTAAAGTACCAAATTTAAATTAAGTGCACATACTTATTGAATACCTTGATCATATATGGTCGATTGTCCGTATCCCATGAACCGAATCAAAGTACCAAATCCTTTGCTTGAAAGGATTTAGCACGATGAGGAGCCAATAAACCCTAAGTACAATAAACATAATGAGAACAAAACTCCTTAATTAAGAAACAATTTACCAAAGATGACAATATCGAGAGAGAGATGTTGGGATGTTATAATCGGTATCGAGCCGACTCAAGTCAATGTGGACCAATGTGTCAATGAGGATGGTAGGCTCAAAGGTGGGTGGGGTATTATGTCCCACATTGGCTAGGGATGGGAACAAAAGACATCTTATAAGGGTTTGGTCCCCCTCGACGCGTTTTGAAGCCGTGAAGGAAGATCGGCCCCAAAGCGGGCAATATCTAGAGTGAGGCACTCGGATGTTACAACTTGTATCAAAACCAGGTTCAAGTCGATGTGGGCCAATGTGCTAGCGAGGACACCGTGCATCTTTCTTGTCGTCATCTACGTGGAATCCAAACCACAAAACACACAAATCAACTTGTTAGTGTTAGATATACACTAAAAAAACTTCGAATTAGGGACGGAATTATTGACGGAAAAAATTCCATGAAAAATTACCGACAAAATTTTGTCGGTAATGTATTCTGCCACGGTTTTTTCTGCGACGGACATATTCCGTCAAAAATCCAATTACCATATTCCGTCAGTAATTCTGTCGATAATACAGTTTTTTTGTAGTGATACAAGTTAACAAGATATTATTAACTATGTAGCATCATATCTTACCTCCATTTCATTGCAATAGGCCAGGTCTTTTTGGCAACAAAGTGGCCTGAGCCTGGCCTGTGGCCTGTAACAGGCCATTTTTTAGGCCTGAGCCTGGCCTGTATCCAAGCCTGCCAGGCCTATGGCCTGTTAAGGGCCTGTATTTTTGAAAATTCTGTAAGTAGGCTAACAGGCGAAAAACAGTCTTCGTGCCAAAAGGAAGAAAAATAAATTCCCAAATCCAACCAAACATATGAAGAACAATCCAATTAATCAAAAGGAAGAAAAAAAAAAGAAAAACTAAATACATAATATATCTTGAGCCTTTAGTTCTCAATTTTTGAGAAGTGATTATGCTAATACAAAGATCGGTGACTCCCAGTCCTCATATTTGCACGAAGTGGAGCTCCAAAGCCAATGGAATCTTGCTTCTTGTAAAAGAAATGTGGGTCTATCAAAGAAAGAGGACCATCCATGCATGTGGAGCATGAGGATCCTCACCTTTCTGAGATGCTCCAAATTAATTAACAAACGCCCTCCACATATACAAAGAATATCTTTTGTATCTATCTGTCAAGCATTAAAAATTGAAATGAGATAGCAATCAAAGATGTGAAACTCCCAGTCTGCAAAATGGAATCAGCTCTTTGCATCAAAAATATGCACAGAGAATGCTATCACTTCAAACACTCATGTGTAAGGAAAAAGATTCACAAAATATAAGGTCATCTTAATAGAACATAATTTAATCACCACTTACAACTAAAAATGCCAGAACTGCAAAATGGAATCAGCTCTTTGCATTATAGAATTCTACCAAGAGGTCAAAACTATGCACAGAGAATGCTATCTCTTCAAACACTCATGTGTAAGGAAAAAGATTCACAAAATATAAGGTCATCTTAATAGAACATAATTTAATCACCACTTACAACTAAGAATGCCAGAACCCTGTACCATATAAGTTCTATGGAGATCTTTTTCAGAATCTCCAAGACTGATTCAGGATGCCTCAAATGCCAACACAGCGTCAACCTCCAGCGACTTCATGGCGGATCGAACAGAGCCTCAAATGCAAAGCATGTTAAGATGCAAAAAAAAACTCATTTTTTTCATAAAAGACTTATGAAAGATGAAATCAAACAATCCTTTGATTTTTTTTTACATAGCCAATATCCCAAAAATATCCATTATAGGAATGGATTTTTTTCAATTTGAACAAAAACACTCAAAGATCGAACCCATAGACCAATTTTTTCAATAGGGATGATTTCTTTTGTTGTTACCTTTTCTTTTAAAAATAAACCCAAGAGCGCGAGAGGGATCGAGAGGCTGAGAGCCACCGAGACTGGGATCTAAGAGTGAGAGGCCGAGACTGAGATCTGAACACTGAACCAGCAGCAGCGGTCGAGAGGTTGAGCCTGAGAGCGACGATGAGCTGCGATCTGAGAGGGAGAGCGACGGCGACAACGAGGTGCGATCTAAGAGTGAGAGGCTGAGAGCGACCGAAACTGAGATCTGAGAGTGAGAGGCCGAGACTGAGATCCGAACACCGAACCAGGCGAGGCGGCCGAGAGGTTGAGCCTGAGAGCGACGATGAACTGCGATCTGAGAGTGAGAGCGCCGACGAGCTGAGATCCGAGAGAGATAGCGAGACAAGCGAGTTTGCGAGTGAGTGGCAGACTAACACGAATTCACGATAGAAAGGTTAGGGAATTAGGTTTAAGCAAGTGTCAGGAGGAATTTACAATTATACCCTCATAACAGGCCGGCCTGCCAGGCCTAACAGGCTCATGAGGAGGCTCGAGCACGGCTCGTTTAAATAAACAGCCTTAAAAAGGTCCAGCTCTCGGCTGTGCTGACAGCCTGGCCTGTCCAGGTTGAAAATAGGCCAGGCCAGAGGCCCCTGACAGGCCCCTGGCCTGTTTCCACCCCTAGGTGGAGGACATGGCTCGAGCGAGGGTTAGGGCCCTTAGTACTTTAGCCACTATCTGATGTCGATATATTAACCTGTAACAAATCTTGACTTATTAAGCAAAATCACGATTACTTCACATAGGCTTAAGCTAAATTTAATTTAAACATAACAATATCATGCAAAATGATAGCCAATTGGGCATTTCCTCAAAGTTGAAACTGAAATCTATATGCACAACTAGATTACCCAAATTCCTTAAGTTGAAAATGCAGCAGCCAAAATATAAAATTTGGCATATGAAAGTTCATGATCATGTCATGAATGCAGTAGCTAGTCTCAAACTTTAAAGATATGGAATGGCTAATTGAAACTTTTAGGATAATATAAATGTCAATTCAAGTAACCAACTGATTAAACTCAAAATGGAAAAGGTTTTGTACATTCTACCCACCACCCATAATAGAGCAACAAGCATAGGTTTGTGAGTTTTGAAAACCCTAAACCTAGAACCCAGAAATTTCTCAACGTATAAATGAATGTTGCATCAAGTTTGAATCATTAACTCCAGTCAAGGGTAGAAATTTCTCACCTTTATGCGAATGGGCGCAAAACTTTCAGAGCTTTGAAGAACCCAGAACCCAGAACCCAAAACAAGTCACAAATGCCTTCACAGAGAGGGGAAATAACGGTGGGGACGCTGGAAAAGAGTGGTCGCAGCTTTTAACTAAGTGCGCAGAGAAATGAGGGAAGTTTGAAATCGCGATAAAATAGGGTTGGAAATGGATTTGAAAGCCCTATATGTAACTGTTTATTTTGAAAAAGCGTCATATATATAAGTTTAAGGTGTTTCCATAAACAATCATCATGTGTTGAAATTAAAGAATATATTTAATAGTGTTTTACATACAACGAACTATCAAGTAAACTAAACCATTTTTTCCAAAAAAAAAAAAAAAACAAACTTACATATCACGGTGGTCATATAAAATCATCAAATATTGATAGCATATATTTAACAATGTTTTACATACAACCGTCAAGTATATGATACCAATTTTTTTGTAAAAAAACCAAACTTATATATCCCGATGCTTATATAAAACCGTCAAATATTGTCTCATATACTTAACAGTTCTTTTAAATAAGGGTTAAGGTGCAAAAACACACATGCGCCCAGTAAAAAATGTTTTTTTAGGTTCAAAAGTGACTATGTGGTTACAAAAGTGGAGCAAAAGTCACAGTAAACGTTAAAGGGGAGGATGTTGACCGTTAAGTTGGAAGATTTGACTTAAATTGATGATGTGTAGGCTGACTAGGACTGTGTTAGAGACAAGTGGAACTTAAATGGTTGAGTAATTGATGACTGGAAAAATATAATTTATTTATCTCGCAAAAATATAATTTTATTTATCTGCCAAAATCCAACATAATACACGACTTGCAATTTGGGGAAAAATAGAATTGACTTGTCGAGCATTGGAGAAAAGAAGAAGCTGGAGAAAAATTCTAGGGTTTATGCGAGGTGAAGAGTAAGCGTAAGAAAGTGAAGCTCCGGTGTCACTCGATCTAGTCACTCACATCCTCTCCTTCACCCAGCACGCCGTCGCTGATTTATGAAGATCTCAGCTTTTAGATTTGAAGCTCCGGAGTCTCTCGGCTCTCATCTCCGTCGCTGATTGCAAATTTTAGCATTGGATCCGGCCAGAAAAATAGATCTGGATGTGGAATGATCAAATTCGATGGATGGTGCAGCCTGCAAACGAAGGTCAGGTCGGGTTTGATGGCGGAGAGAAGGTTTCTACGGATAGGTGTTACTGGGTCTGCTCATGTCGGTTTCGGGTTTGATCTGGGGAAAGATGGCGAATCTCAGAGATCTTGAACATGAAGAAGACGAAGAAACGAGTATTTCGATGATTTAATTTTTTATTTGTTTTCTCCGATTCTTTTTCTGTTTTTGGTGGGATTAAATTTTTATTATTAAGATCAGATTTAGATCAAATCTTGTACTATCATCCAGTATTGCAACAAAGAAGCTAAATCATTGTGCTCCTTCGAGGTTGCTCTGTCGAGGTTGTATCGCAAATCTGGCGAATCTCAGAGATCTTGAACATGAAGAAGACAAAGAAACGAGTATAGTATTTCGATGATTTGATTTTTTATTTGTTTTCTCTGATTCTTTTCTGTTTTTGGTGGGATTAAATTTTTATTATTAAGATCAGATTTAGATCAAATCTTGTACTATCATCCATTATTGCAACAAAGAAGCTAAATCGCTGTGCTCCTTCGAGGTTGCTCTGTCAAGGTTGTATCGCGAATCTGGCGAATCTGGTTTAAATCACTGTGCTCCGTCGATGATGTTTTTCCCCAGTCATATGTTTTATTTGCTCAAATAGAGATTTTGGGGATTAAATTATTTAGTTAAATAAAATAAAAAGAAATTATATTTTCTCAACATAAATCAGTTTCAACAGAACTTTTCCCAGTCATCAATTACTCACCCATTTAGATTCCACTTGTCTGCCACATAATCCTAGTCAACATCCACGTCATGAATTTTAGTCAAACCTTCCAACTTAACGGTCAACATCTTACCCCCTAACGGTTTCTGTGACTTTTGCTCCTATTTTGTAACCACATAGTCACTTTTGCACCTAAAAAAATGTGCTAATATGTAGTAGTGAATATTAAGAAGGAAAAATTCCTAAAATAGCCACACACAAAAAAATAGTTTTAAAAAAATTTCCCACGTGGTATTTTTTTTCTCCCCCAATTTTCTTTCCATATAAACATGGACTCAAAGACTAACAATTATAGGGGTTTGGCTTCTCTCAGAATTCTTTGTCTCATTTTCTTCTCAAAATCCCATCTCCAACCTCAGGTTAAGAAAATAAATGGTTCAGATTGCATATTTTATAAAACTATTATTGTAAATATAAATAAATAAATTTAAACTGTTATAATATGATGTACACCATTCATAACTACAACATAAACACAATTTTAAAAAATATATATATAAAATACTATACTAATTGTTTTAGAAAATATTAAATCTGCACAATTCATTTTTTGATTTGAAAGTGGAGATGAAATTCTAAGAAAAAATGAGAAAAAGGATTCTAAGAATATCCTCTTCCCAATTTATAGGAGTTTATGGATCAAAGTGAGGGAGAGAATATCTCAAGGGCAACCATTCGAGAGTATTGTGTCAAGTGATAGGGACAAGAAAAAACAGCATATCTCTGCAAAAGTGACTAAAAGATTTGGTTTTAGTTGGAATTTTGTTAAAATTTCAATGATTTATTGCAGGGCTTAGCTACTCAAACTTATAACCAATCAATATATATTAAATGTTAGAGTAAACTATATCACCCCTCTTATTTGCCTTAATTAAAGGGTCTTTCCCTCTATTTTGAAAATTCAAATAAACCTCCTTTAAAATTAAAATATATTAAACAAACCTCTCTTATATTTTTAAGATTCTTTTTTCATCCATCCAACCATAGAGGACCATTAAGTTTAACTCTCAAACTCATTTTTGACCAAAATACCCCTATTTAACATAGGAATTTAAACATTATATTTGCCAACAAAAAAGAGTATACAATCAAAAAATAAATATAAGATATACTTTAATAATTATAATATGATATAAAATTTATTAATTTTAATTTTATTAAAAAATTATTTCAAACATATTTTTATTATTATAATATAGCATAAATAATATAAGTTTAAGATATTATATAAATAATTTAAATTTATCATTTATCATTTTTTAAACACATCTTTTTGCTACAAACATATATAAAAATTAACCGATTACTATTTGTAAAAAAATAAAATTAAGGAAAATAATTTTTTTTCATGAAGTTTGCAAACGTTAAAAAATTAGGGATTTGATATGGTAAAAGGCCTATTAGTAAAAAAATATTTTAATATAGATTTTAATTAAAAATATATTTTTAGAATTTTTTTGGAATATTCCTAACAAAGTTAATAGTTTAAACTCAAGTGTATCTTTTCAAAATAGAGAGGAGGTTCATGTAATTTATGCAAAACAAAAGGATGGTAAGATTCTTTTACTCTAAATGTTGTAAATATATGTAATTACGTAGTACTCACAAACATTGAAATATGAGACTTCCAGAGCTTCTTGGTTTGGTTGTAATGCTAGTTTTATGATTGACTCTGACCCTGATAAAAGATTCCAGGACTGGATAGTTCCATGGTTGATGAACCACAATGATCCTAGTAACTTTATAACTTATCTACCTTTTCACATTTTAGATTCTTTGTGGTTTGTAAGAAACAAAATTTGTCATGCAGGATGTATCATTTCTCCATTACAAGTGATTGAATCAGCACAAGCTAAAGTACGTGTACTCATCAGTCAATTTCTAATCCATCGACAACGGAAAGAAGATAATTTTCAACAAGGGATACAAAATGGAAACTTCAATCTATGGAATTGGTCGAGAATATGGGATGTTTACTTCAAACTTATTAAAACTAACAACCATGGTTATGGAATTTGTGTTACAATCTTTTTCAACCATCTTCACTTTCATCAATGGTTGCTTGCTCCTCAGATCAAACTTGGCATCCTTCAATTGCAGCTACAAGCACTTCGAGAAGCAATGACTTTTATCATCAGACAAAATCATGTTGCTTATTCCAGCCGTTTTCCTATCCATTGTAAACAGATCATACTATCACACATTACAATACTTACTCAAACTAAGAATAATTGTTGGACTCTACAATAACTTCTCAGAGATGTATGTATATTACTCTGATACTTTATATCTGATGTTTTATTAGTTTAAATGCATAGTTATATGTTATCAAAAAAATGAAATATGAGACTTATTTTTAGATTGTGAGACAATCACTTACTATTTGCTACTACAAAGTAGGGATTTAACGTAGACAATTAACATCCATTTTAAAAAAATAGTCGTGTTGTAATTTTAATCTGAGATACAACAATTGTTTTAATAAAAATAGTCATTGTATCTCTAGCCTAGTCCACACACCATTTATTTATTTATTTATTGAGAAACAACGATTGTTTTACTGAAAACAGTCACTAATAAAAATAGTCATGGCTCGGTGATAATTGAATATTTCATACACTTCTTTCTATCTCTTGATTAATAATTTAGGACTCTTTACTTAATAAATAATGGTTTTTATACTTATTTGGGCTATGGGCCTTTGATTAGCTTTTAGCTATATTTAATGATAAATTTCCAGTTTTACATTGCTTCACTATTTTTACCATAACTCTTAACTAGACATCGGATTTGTCTCATTCTTGTTTCATATTTCAGATGATTCAAAGATCTACAAATATTATGAAGACATGAAGGGCAAATTTGGACAAGAAGGTGGTCGATTTTGGAGCCGAAGACAAATGTATATTTCTGGATATTTATTGGGCCCGAATTTTGTATTAAAAAAATATTTGTTATTTATTTTGTTTTGGGCCATTGTGTAGCCCTAGCCCATTTCCATTTTAGGTTAATTTTAAGTTAGGCAGTCTTCATCTGTTCATCGTATCCATGATAAACTTCTTCATTTCTGTTTGATTTACGTTCTGCATAGCTATGATAGGCTAAGCTTTGGTGATTAGCCCATGGATTGAGGATTCCACTATCCAGAGGACTCGTTCTTAAACGGTAACAAACTCGTTTCTGTTTTGTAATTTCGGATTCGATTTACTTTCGGATTTGGTGTTAGATTTAACGCCCAGATTGAGAAATCCCAAGGATTCAGTTCGAACTAGGTTTAAGTGTTTGTTGTGCGATCGCACAGTGACACGCCACTGTTCAGATAAACGTTAGGCGATCGTCTAGTGTAGGGATTTTCTGGACGAACACAGAGATTTCGATTCGTCCAGAATCAATTGCGAGTTCGTTTCAAAATCTGTTTTTTGAACCAAAAACCCCCCATTTTTACTATTTTTGTTTTGTATAACATCCGTTTTTCAAAAGCAAGATAAAATTTTTCATCGAGTAGAGCATCGAGCAAGAGTGTAACGATATATATATTCAAAATGCCCACCGGCTAATTACAGAAGCGGTACAGTAACCGAGAGTTTTCAAAAGTAAGAACAACAACAAAAAGTCTCCAGCCGGTCTCTAAGCTTGCTGCTTCCTTCTCTTCTCGGTCCTTGGTTCTCCCGACCCTGACGCTATATCAAGAGCTGAGATCCGCACCGGATCTCAGGTAACAGTTAACCTCATATTTACATATACAGCATATGGACTACAGACAAACATATCAACAACAGTATATGTGCACTCATCGCCCAAAAGCATGCATACATATATCGCCCAAAAGCATGCAGATATATCGCCCATAGCAAACGTAAACATATCAACAGTACATAAACATATCACAGAGCTATCAACTACCACATACAATACACCTAGCACATACATGCATACCATAAAATTCAGATTAGTGTTACAGTACGCGGACGTACCTTCGTTGACGGTAAATGATACTTCTGTCGGAATACGGTACGACAGTTGATCAGAACATAATCAGGGATATCCTATAAGGATAATATCGCATCTATTAGAAATCAGTCATTACGACAGACATTTTAGTCATAAATGACCATTTTACCCCTAATGCCCCTAATCGGCGGAATTTCGCCAGAGCTTCGCTACTTTGACTCTAATCTTCCAGAATTTCAACATATCCCTTACTCCAACATATTTTCCAAAATAAATATCATATTAAATCCTAAAACATGATATCTAAAATATATTGGAAGATTAAAGATCAAAACAACAACTACCCTAGAACTTCAAGAACTACTGAACTAAAGACTAGAACCGAAGAACTTACCCTTGAAGAACTTCACTACAAGTTTCTCCAGAGCTTCTCTCTCTAAAACCTCTCTCTATTTCGAAATCCTTAAGAGGATTTGGTGTGAAGAACTCAAATGAAGGTGGTGGCTATTTATAGAAGAAAAACGAGGGCAAAACGGTAATCTTCCATTTGAAAACTTATCAAACAAGTTTTCTCCTTCATTTTCCACCACAAAAACGTCCCCTATGTCATCTTTCCCACCAATGAAGTCATCCCAATGATGTCATGCATGATGGCATCAACTTGCCTTAGAAGTTTTCTACCGATAAAGTCTCTATTCGGTGTTCAAATCGCGTAATCTTGTAAAATCTTAGAAAACCGGCAACATAGCCCTGAAGGTCTATTTTTCCTCTTTGGAAATAACTTATTTAACTAAATTTTTGATCCCATACAGGGCATCTCCTATTTCGCTGAAGATTTCAGGTAATCTCCGTCGGTGATGGAAATCGCTTCTGGAAACGTCAACTTCTGGACAAAATTACACTGAATCATAATATGTCCAGTTGTTAGCAACCTAATTCATGGATTTTGAGTTAGGATTTATTCTCTATCGGTTCTTATTTCTCCTGCTGGTTTTTCCACAAATATCTCACAGAATATTCCTTTTTCCATAGAATATTCCCTAAACCACTTGTATGTTCACACTTGACCCTCTAATTTAGGTTTTCTTCCCCTTTTTCTTCCCAATTTCGGCTGCCCCTCTTGTTGACTTTGTCAACTTTGCTTAATTTAATCAATCCATGCTTTAATTCATCTAATTAGATAATTATCCCATTGGCTAATCCTATGTTTAACAACCTTTTAGGATTAGGGATTTCCACATACTTAATCCCACACATTTTACTTAATCTTTCTTGATTAATTAGCAAGTATATTTTATGCTAATTTAGCCACTAATCATTTGATTAGAGGGTTTTTACATAATTAACTTGAATATTCTCTTGATTCATGCTTAAATAATTAGCCAATAATTATTTATTTAATCCCTCACTAATTTTTGATAATTTTCTTATTTAAGAATAATTATTTTCTCACAACTATTGGACTTACGTTGGTATTTTATGCCTCACATAAAATATTAAAAATCATGGGGTCAATTATGGCCCCACAATACCTTTTGATTTTTCTTTCTTTTATTTCCAAAGGAAAAAATTTAATAAATTGTCTAAATTAGAGACAACCTACTCTCTGATTTTTAACAAATATTTTATTACCATTTAGGATTTATAATAATATTTTCAGGACATTTTATGGCCCATAATTGCATTTTTGGCTTTTATTTCTTCTAATTTCATTAGAATTTTCCTTAGAAATTAGAATAAATATTCTACAAGGCTTTGTGTAACATCCCGTTTTCACAAGCAGTATAAATTTTTTCATCAGAGTAGAGCACCGGAGCGATTGAGTAACTGATATATATATTAAAATACTCATGGTAGCATGTCTTGTTTGTTTAAACAATGCACAAGAGTGTTTCAAAAGTAATACGTAAAGAAGTCTTCAGCCGCGACTCCTAGGCATGCTGCTTGTCCTTCTCCTCGGTCCTCGGTCCACCCGACCCTGAAGCTATATTAAGGGCTGAGGTCCATGCATCGAACCCCAGGTAACGGTTAACCTCATGTTTATATACACCATATATGTACGACAGACATTCATAGAATTTTGGCAACATTTACTACGGTCGACATAGGGTATACATATCGATATGTATGGCAAAAACAATACAATCGAATGACGACGTAGTACGGTCGGAGTACGAGATAATAGTACAGTCGAGTAACAATACGGTCGGATGACGGACAATAGTACAATCGAGTACGTATAATAGTACAATCGTAGTACGAGACAATAGTACGGTCGTAGTACAAACAATAGTACAATCGTAGTACGGGCATGAAAGACAATAGTACAGTCGGAGTACAGACAATATACACATATGCTTACAATAAACATCAGAGTTAGTGTTACAGTACGCGAACCTACCTTCGTTGACGGTAATCGGTACTTCTGACGGAAAACGGTACGTTTGACAGTGGTACGACAGCGGTACAACAGCGGTTTGTGATTTCAGATATCCTATAAGGATAATATCACATTCTATTAACATTTGACATCATAATCGGCATTTAAGGCATAAATGACCATTTTGCCCCTGATGCCCCTAATCGGCGGAATTTCGCCAGCACTTCGTTACTTTGACTCTAATCTTCCAAAATTTTTCCATAACTCCGACCCCATCATGATTTTTGAAATTAATGACTAAAATACCCCTAACATATGATATCTAATCATACTTGGAAGATTAAAGATCAAACTAACATTTCTACTCTAACTACCGAAAGAACTATGGAAACTTAAGACTAAGTACCGAAGAACTTACTCAGAGCTTCGCTGCTTTTTCCTCTAGAGCTCCTCCTTCTCTCTAACCTCTCGCTAAAACCGAATTGCTCTTGAAGTTGTGAAGAATGAAGTGAAGAGGAAGGGTCTATTTATAGAGTTTTTCCAGGGGAAAATTCGCACTTTTCCTCCTTTAATCTCAACTGTCGGATCTAGGGTTTTGAAGTGGCAAGATCTCCCTCCTCCACCTTGCATGCCGACCTGCCCCCCTCCCCAAAGTCCACAAATGCACTCACTATGGTGCCACCTTTCCTTTTTTCTAGAAGGTCCTACACCGATAAAGTCCCGATCGGTGTTCAAATCGAGTAATCTTGTAAAATCTTAGAAATCCGGAATTACAACTTTGAAGACATTTTCTCACTCATTAGAAATGTCCGGGTAAATAAATTTTGATTCCATACGGGGTTCCAACGGTCCTGCGGAAGTTTTACTAAAAACGTGCTTTGCATGTAATCAACTTCCTAATCGTCAACCTCTGGACAAATATTCACTGATTCCAAATATGTCCAGGAAATTCTCAACTTATTCCCAGATGTTGAGTTACAATTTATTTTCTTCAACTTCCAAATTTGCGACTATCTGCCTTTTTCACAGATTACCCTATTTCGTCTTATTACTTAAGTATTCTACCGATCTCAGAAATGACTTCTGAAACAGCCCAGTCCGAGATAAAAATCCACTCAGTAATATTTTACTCTGACTCTAGAAACTTTGTTCATAGTTTTCTAGATAGGATCCAATTCCTATCGGTGTTTATTTACCTTTTCTATTTTTTATTTTAATCAATTTTTAATCAAGTGTTTTAATATAACACTCCACCATTAATAATCATTTTTTTTCTTTTTTTCTCACAAGATGTCGGCACACACACACAATTTATATATATATTTTTATTTTATTTTTTAATTAATTATTATATAATTTAATAATTTTTTTTACAAAATTTTTTTACAAAATTTTCCTATTGGCCCATACTTGTATTTAAAATTACTAAATCTCACCAATTTTTCTTCATATTTTTCAATTAATTAGAAAATATATTTTATGCTAATTTTAGCCATAAACCACTAATTATAGGGTTTTCCATAATTATCTTTGGATTTTCCTTTGCTCAAGCTTAAGTAATTAGCCAATAATTACTTAATTAATCCCCCACTAATTGTTGATAATTTTCTTATTTAGAAATAATTATTTCCTCACAACACTTGGACTTACATTGATATTTTATGCTTTACATAAAATATTAAAAATCACGGGTCGACAATGATCCCGGAATACTTTTAATTTTCCCTCACCATTTTCCAGGGATATAAATCCCAAAAATTGTCTAAATTAGAGACAACATACTTTCTAATTTTTAATAATTATCTTGTTGCCTTTTGGAATTTATCACAACATTTTCAGGGCATTATATAACCCTAAAATACATTTTTAAGCCTCTTAATACCTCACAAGGGCATTTTAGTAATTTTTCCCCTTTAATCCCTCTAATTTCATTAGAAACTACCTTAGACAATAAGATATCCCTAATTCAAATTTTAAGGTATTACACTTTGACACCACATATTCACCTATTTATCATAATTCAGATTTTAGGGTATTACATTTGCTATTACTTATTTAAACCCATTGCGAATTCGTTGGGAAAACGATCCAGGTTTCCATTATACTGCATAATTATATTGATCCTGGTTATTTTGGGAGATCACGAAAAATCTCTTTCACTCGGCTAGCGCGTTGGAGAGTTATCCTTAGGTTGAGAGTTCAAACCCTCATCACGCCAATTAATTGTTTTATTGTTTTGAGATACAACGACTGTTTTATAAAAAATAGTCATTAAATCCTTTGACAAATGTATTGATGACGTTGTTGGCTAGAGTGTTTGTTTAATTATGATGAGATCGAGAGTGCAAAGCTCTCTCACGTCATTTATTATTATTTATTTTTTTAGTTACCATGATTGGTTTTGGAAACCAGTCGTGGTAACTTGACTTTCAACCACTAGTTTTATGGAACCGGTCATTGAAAGGTGACCCCTCTCATGCCCTTTATTTTTATTTTTTTTTTGATTTACAACGACTGGTTTCGTAAACCAGTTGTTGTAAATCTAATTTCAACGACTGGTTTTATGAAACTAGTCATTGAAATGTGAATATTTCAATTTTTCCCTTCTTCACTTTGTATCCACACCTCCCACTCTTCCTCAAATATTTGAACTCTATCTGAGCCCTAAACTTTTTCTATTTCTCTCCTCCAGCTACATTCTCTCCTCCTCCATCACACCCTCGCCTAAGCCTATTATATTTCTCGAACTCTATGTCCTCTAGCTACAGTCCCTCCTCCTCCTCCTCTTCTGTCGCGCCCTCGTTTCAACAACTTTTATCACGAAAGGGTCCCTCTTTGTCTTCTTTATGTTAGTTTTCGTTTTCATTTCACTTGGAGCCTATTTATGAAAAGAAGTTTCTTCAGAGAATATTATGCGGAGCTTCATGATTGAAATATGTCAAAGTCTCAAGTTATGCAAAATGGGGTTTCATCCTTATAGAACTAGTTTAAACAGAGTATCTAGACAATTTGGTTTTATTTCTTCGTGGAAATTTTTAGTAATCATTTTACTCATATGGGACCGTATAGTAATTCTGCTTTTAATAGAAAATACTATAGATATGTTAAGATACCTTAGATTTAGTCACACGTTGCAATTTGTTCTGGTAAAGTGATGTTGTGGTTTTCTTCATATTCTTTGTTCTATGCTAATCTTAATCCTAATGGGATAGAAAGTATGTTATCTTTATCTGCCTCATGTAGATATGAATGATAAGTACTTTAACTTTAGTCAGTTTAGTTTGGTATGTAGTTTGAACACTTAGTGTATATTATCCCCAGTAATGTAGATCATTCATTTGGTAAGATTGTCTTTATATATTGATCTTACATTGTTTCTTGAAGTAGCTTACTGTTCCTAATTATACACCTATAGAAGTAATTTTAGTAGTATATTTATGTTTTACAATCATTTGCTATATATTCTTGAGTAGGGAATATTCATTGACTTATATGATGGAAAAGTGCAGTGGATTGATTGATTCCTTTGAAAATATATATCCTTCATATCAAATGCAAAGTTTTATTGTTTTTGGTAGTTTTACTTCTGTTAGGTTTTTAGGAGAAATGTTACACAATATGTAAAGATGTAATAGAACTTATATGAGTGAATACGTAAACTTATATGAGAAATATAATGACAATACCCCATATAATGAGATTTTTGTCATAATTTGTTATTCTGCTTCAGATACCTCATATATAATGACAATTGGTCTAAGCTTAAGTATTCTTGAATTTGGATTAGGCGGTAATAAAATGGATAACAATTGGATGAATGCATTGAGAACTAGTGAAGAATATGAGAATGGGGCAGAAGCGTTTATTGAATTTGCTAAAATGAATGCGCCTAGTAAAAATTAGAAGTAGTTTTGTCATTGTGTCAAGTGTTTAAATGAGAGTCAATGAGATGTAGATGATATAAGAGATTACTTACTTTGTGATGGAATAAATCTTCGATACATAAGATGGATATGGTATGGTGAGGAAGTGACTGCGTGTGCGTCCCACAAGAAGGAAGTTTTGGATGTTGTAGATGAAGATAGAATGGAGAAAATGATTCATGATGTTGGGATAGAATCTTTTGCACAATCGCGTGTATATGACAATGTGTGGAGTGATGTTGAGACACCTTTGCACCCTAGGTGTACTAAGTATACACGCTTGTCAAGTATTTTGCATTTGATCAACTTAAAGGCAACTTGTAGATGGACCCAGTGGCGGACCTACAGTGGGGGCAATGTGGGCAAGTGCAGACACAAAATATATATAATTTGAAAGAAATTTTGTAACAATATGAATAGGTGGTACATATGGTAAATCCTATCTCTCCCCTTACACAGGTCGACGGTTCGAGCCCAACCTTTTCCTCTCTTTTTCCCCCATTTCCAATACCCTCCCTCGTCGTTTTCCCCCAAAATTTTCCCCCCAAATTTCCATCCTAAACCCGACGCTCTCCCTCGTCTTCTTTCCCGATGCTCTCAATCTCTCACCGATGGGTTTGGAGTATTATCCTTCTGGGAGCGTCGTCGATGGGTTGAGTGCTGCGCTTCTGGAGCGATGCCAAATTCTGAAAATCAAAGGAGTTTTATGCGTTTCTTGGCCTGAATTTGATGCTTCTGTGGTGTCTCTGATGAAGGGCTTAGTGCAAAGAGATGTCTTACCTGGCTTGGACCTAAATTTGAGTGATGAAAAGGTGATGTACTTCCTTTGAAGTTTGGTCCGAGAAAGGATCATCTTTCTCAATTTGATTTCTACGCTTGATGGATTAAAAATCTATGACACTATGCTATGTAGTTTCTTCTTCTTCAATTTTCAAAGGTATAATTAGCTCATGCAAGACTACGAACAAGAATGTCCATGGTTTTAATGTTTACTGAGTTTAGATTATTGTGTCTTGGTTTTCTGGTTGGTGTCTATAATTAGCCTGCTCATTGAGTTCTAGAACAATTACAAAATGAAGCTCGGAAAGGGTAGGCTTTAATTGTGATGAGCGCCGAAATTAAAATTCATATATGATATGAGATTTGTATCAATTTTGAGAGTAAATAATGTATAACTTCTATACAACACTGTACCAAGAGAAAAATTGAAATCTTGGGGTTGCCCTGAGGTTTCACTCTTCTCTCTGTACTTACAATAACTAGCCTTATCTTGCTAGACGTGTGGTCGCTCCATGAATTGTGCCGTGTCATTATCAACAGCCGGCTCATTAGACATATATTTTTACCAAAAGCCTACTCTTAAAAGAGTCTTATAGCTAAATTAGTTTCACCGTCTATCCCTGTTAAATCCTGCGTTGTAATTGGTAGTTTCTGGTATTTTACTTCTTCTCATGTGCATTTTACAAGGGATTGAAGTTGATATCCCTTCCCTTGATGCATGATGTATCAGAAGTCCCTATCATGTAAATCCTAAGAGCTTCCTTGATGGTTGACATATACTCGCAATGAGCTTAGTTAATGTGTTACTTCTTGTGGTTCTTTGCTTGTGAAGTCTGGCAGCTAACCAATGAAAAGAACTCATAGCTTCAATGCACATCTAAATTTGAATCTGTTTGTTGAGTTTTTCCCCCCTTAGTCGTGTTGAAAGTGATGCATTTTTCTCAGACCAATCGTTGTGTCCATGATTGATGTTGCTTCTCTCTTTCTAAAGATGCTTCTCTTTGTTCCTAGTTTAATATAAATGTAAACCATTACTTGTGGGGGTTGTGTTAATTTTCAAAATGCTTTAATGTCGGAATATATCAAAAGGATACCTATTTTAGTGGAAATCGTGCATTTCTTGTTATAGTTGGGTTTCCTTTAGAATTATTACAAGTTGGTAGTGATCGGAAGCTGACTTAAATTTGATTTCTTTCAGTGTATTGAGCAAGGCATTTCATCATTGTCACATGAGAAACATCCGCAAGTAGCTGCAACATAGTTCATTTGGAGAGTCTTAAAGGTATGAATTTACTGCCATTAATTTTTACATGTGTTTTGTACTAAGCTCCTTTAATCTACTGATTGCAAATTAGAGAAAGTGATGTATGAAGTTTTTTTTTATTGTTTATATTCTTTTGTTTTTTAATGCGTTTAAAACTTTCCTTTAAAAAAATTTCGGGGGCGCGGCCTTCGAACCCCACCACTAATTGTGCACCCACAAACCTAAAATCCTGGGTCCGCCACTGGATGGACCGACAGTAGTTTCACATTGTTACTTGAATTGTTGTATGATATGTTTCCAGAGTATAATGTACTTTCAAATTGTATGTGTGAGGCCAAGAAAATCTTGTCTACGATGAGTATGGAGTATAAAAAGATACATGCTTGCCCTAATGACTGTGTATTGTGTCTATTCTTTAATGCTATTTGTAGCAAAGTTGTTATGATTGAAAAGTTCGACGAATTAGAAAAGGAGAGTTATATTATTCTATCCCAACTAGAGATGAATTTTTCTCCTGCATTTTTTGATATAATAGTGCATTTGGTAGTTCATTTGGTAAGAGAGATAAGACTATGTTACCCAGTTTATCTAAGGTAAGTGTACCCTTTTGAGCAATACATGAAGATCTTAAAAGGGTATTCTAAAAATCCTTATCAACCTAAGCCTCAATTGTTGAGAGGTATGTGGTTGAAGAGGCTATGGACTTTTGCAAAGAGTATCTATCCACATCAAAGGCTCAATCTCATAATGAAAAGAGTAGAAGTCAAGGAACACAAGGGCTCAAAGTAAAGAGTATGCGATGTGAAGAGGCGTTGCAGGCACACTTATATATATTGAATAATATGGAAGAAGTTCATCGGTACTTAGATGAACAAAGAGAGAGTTTAAAGTAGATCTATCCGAGAAAAAATGACTTGGAGATAGCTAAAGAGCAAAACAAGACATTCGTAAATTGGTTTAAGGAAAAGGTTTCGTATGAGACCAATGTGTCTGAGACTATCAAATGGTTAGCTTGGGGCCTTTTTTTGAAGTTGTCACTTCGAGCAGTTATAATATAAATGGGTATTCTTTCTACACAAAAGCTCATAATGATAGAAGTACTATGCAAAATAGTGGGGTGATGGTGGTAGCTAAATCAATGCACTTTTCTAGTTCGAAGGATAATAGGGGCATATTGGCATCCATGACCTATTATGGAGTTATCGAAGACATATAGAAGATCAGCTACACCAAGTTGAGAGTTCCTTCATTCAAATGTCAATGGCTGAACAATAATGCTAAGCAAATAGATCAATTTGGACTACCTTAGTTGATCTTCATTGAGTTGGTTATAAAGATGAGCCCTTTATTTTAGCAAGCCAAACGAAACAAGTGTTTTATGTCACCGATCCTAAGAATAAACAATTGTCTATTGTACTCCAAAGTAAAAAACAAAAGGATGGTCATCCAATTTTGAATCTTGACGACACACCACTTTTCACTACAAATCCACCTATGACAAGTGGAGTACAATTCGTAGATGTTGAAGAATATGTAGCTAGAAATGATCATTGTGAAGGAATATGGGAAACATATAAAGTAAGATTTTAAGGAATAGAATATGACGGTGTGGTTTTCTAACATTTTAAGGAATAAAATAAGTCTGTGTGATTTTCTTACATTTTAGTTTGTTTATTTCTTTCATTTAACTGCAATTTAATTATTTATCCTATCTAATCTTAAATTCTTAGAAAGAACATGGTTGCCTCAGATGAGGGGAACAATGGTGTAGGGAACTCAAGTTCCTCACTTGTTAAGTGTAACATCCCGTTTTTCAAAAGCAGTATAAATTTTTTTCATCAGAGTAGAGCATCGAAGCATAAGAGTAACTAATATATATATATGGACCCCAGGTAACGATTAACCTCATATTTACATATAAAGTACATGGATCACAGATAATCATAACATAAACAGCAAATAACAGACGTACCACACGGAGTGAATGCATAAATACCACACGGAGTGAATGCAGATGTATCGCACGGAGTGAATGTAGATGTACCACACGGAGTGCATAACAACACTTATAACATGTCAACAGACCATCAACCACATATACGCACACAATACTCATACTACATACATGCATACAGTAAACATCAGAGTTAGTGTTACAGTACGCGAACGTACCTTCGTTGACGGAAATTCGGTACTTTGACGGAAAACGGTACGTTTGACAGTGGTACGACAGCGGTACGTGATCACAGATATCCTATAAGGATAATATCACTTTAATCAATGTCCAACATTATAACAGGCATTTTAGGTATAAATTACCATTTTGCCCCTAGTTTGACTAATCGGCGAAATTTCGCCAGAACTTCGTTACTTTGACTTTAATCTTCCAAAATTTTGCCATAACTCTTCCTCTAACATTATTTTAGAAATTAATACCTTAATTACCCCTAAAACATGATATCTAATCATACTTGGAAGATTAAAGATCAAAACAACATCTACACTAAGAACTTCAAGAACTACCGAACTAAAACTATGAACCGAAGAACTTACCCTTGAAGAACCTCCTCTTCTTGCTCTCACTTCTCCAGAGCTCCTCTCTCTAACTTCTCTCTACCCCTTTCTAAGAGTGATTTTGGTGTGAATTGTGAAGAGGCAAAGGCCCCTATTTGTAGGAAAAGCCAAAGGATTACAACCCTTGGATCAACCTTTAAATCAATGGCTAAGAGGATGAAGATGTGGCCTCCTTCAACATCACTCATTTTCCTCTTCTTTCCTCCACCCATTTCGTCCCCTATGTCATCTTTTCCAAAGATGAAGTCATCCAAGTGATGTCACCCATGTGCTCTTTATGAGCTTCTACCGATAAAGTTCCCTGTTCGGTGTTCTAATCGCGTAATCTTGGAAAATCTCAAAATCGACAACATAGCCCCGAAGGTCTATTCTTCCTCTTTAGAAATGTCTGGGTCAACTAAATTTTGATCCCATTCAGCACATTTCGTTGCTCGCGAACATTTTCGGATAAACGTCTTCGATTACGGAAATCACTTGGGTAACAACATCTTCGGGACAAAAATCCACCGATTCATAATATGCCCGATGTTTACCACCTCATCTCTGGATTTCAAGTTATGACTTAGTTTCTATAGATTTCCATTCATCTAATTTGCTTTTTGAATATCAGATAACTTCTAAGTCAGTCTAGTATAACCCTTTTCGGTTTTCCTCTCCCTTTTCCCCATTCTTTTTGTTTCTTATTTAATTTATATTATCCTCTAACCATCTCATATTCATTTTAACTAGAAATTCTCCCATTGGTTCCTTTATCTCACAAGGATTATGCTTTAGGGACTCTATATAATTCATCTAATATATTTTCTTAATCATCTCTAATTGATTAAAAATTACTCCCATGCTAATCATAAGCCTTTCTTGGTCATTAATCACAAATTAGGGGTTTTATTTAATTAACTTTGGATATCTTCTTCATTCATGCCTAAACAATTAGCCAATAATTGTTTAATTAATCCCTTACTAATTGTTGACAATTTTCTTAATTGAGATTAATTATTAGGGTGAAGGAGCAATTTTTCCAACCGACTATTAGGCCAGGAGCGCTGGGCACAAATAACTTTTAAAGCGACCAAAAAGGCCAACAAACAATTAAATGGGTGAAAAACGCACAATTCCGTCCATGAACATCTAACACCGTTTAAAGGCAATCGGGTGAAGGAGCAATTTTGCCAACCGACTATTAGGCCAGGAGCACTGGGCACAAATAACTTTTAAAGGGACCAAAAGGCCAACAAACAATTAAATGGGTGAAAAACGCACAATTTCGTCCATGAACATATAACACCGTTTAAAGGCAATCCCATGTGGCATTTGACTGTCCAGCTGGTCCCTTCTTTTTTGGTCAAAAGCAAGGTGGCTTTTTTTTTTTTTTTTTGTGGAGAATCCCCAGTCTGCATCAAGAACAAATGTCGGCAACTTCACCTTCGCCTCCGCCTTCAAATCCTTCGCGTTCACAATCTGGAGCTCTGACTTCCATGTCATCTCGTCGTGCACGAATGCCACAATGTAACCCTCATCTTCTTCTCCGTCTTTGCCTTTGGTCGTGCATGAATATTACATTGTTCTGGCCAAAATCTATGAATTCATCCGTTCCCAAAGTACAGAAAAAAAAAACAATGTTAGACGTACATCATTGTCGGAGCCGGTAAGGGGATTTCGACGTCGGCTTGGAAGTAAATACTTTGGAAGCTTTGGTTTGGTTATTTATTCGTTTGCCCGCAGATTGGGGATTCTCCACCCAAAAAAAAAAACAATAAAGCCACCTGGCTTTTGACCAAAAAAGAAGGGACCACCGGACAGGTCAAATGCCACATGGGATTGCCTTTAAACGGTGTTAGATGTTCATGGATGGAATTGTGCGTTTTCACCCATTTAATTGTTTGTTGGCCTTTTTGGTCCATTTAAAAGTTATTTGTGCCCAGCGCTCCTGGCCTAATAGTCGGTTGGCAAAATCGCTCCTTCACCCGATTGCCTTTAAACGGTGTTAGATGTTCATAGACGGAATTGTGCGTTTTTCACCCATTAATTGTTTATTGGTGTTTATGGTCCCTTTAAAAGTTATTTGTGCCCAACGCTCCTGGCCTAATAGTCGGTTGGCAAAATTGCTCCTTCACCCTAATTATTATCTCACAACTATTGGACTGACATTGGTATTTTACGCTCCATGTAAAATATTAAAAATCATGGGGTCCTTTTGGTCCTCACAATACTTTTTGATTTTTCCCTCATTATTTTCCAGGGAAAATAATCCCAAAAATTCCCTAAATTAGAGACAACATACTCTCTAATTTTTAACAAATATTTTATTACCCTTTAGGATTTATCATAATATTTTCAGGGCATTTTATGGCCCAAAAACTCACTTAGGGATTTTGACCCTTTATTTCCTCTAATTTCATTAGAAATTTCCCTAGAAAATAGAATAAGTATTCTTCAAGGTTTTGACACCACTATTCACCTATTTTCAATAGGTATTATTTACTAAACTATGATGTTCATCATAGGTCAGATTTTAGGGTATTACATTAAGAATAAGGCTAGAGGAAGCACAAAGCTTTAATTGTTGGTTGCATGTTATTAGGATCAACGAGAGAATGTGCATGTCAACTACGATGCTGATTTTAATCCAATTGGGCCAGGGGAAGACATGTTCATTAGCTATATTGGCTATTTGAGCCGAAGCAAAGTCAGGATTCTATGGCCCGGAAGTTCTAATAGACACGAAGAGGATGATTTTGGGAACAACTTTTGGTGTATAAATTTATATCTTAATTTCTTTTGGTTAATATCTAATTATGATTTTTGGTTAATATCTAACTATGTTATGTTTTTCTTTTTAGCAAATATACGATGTCCCCAAAACCAGGAAAATGTTCAAGCATTGGATGGGGGAAGTTCGTGAGCGGTGGAAGGACTTAAAGTATAATCTCACATGCCAGTACATTTGAGAGCCTAAGAGAGATCAAGATCCTTGTCAAGATTATCCTTTTATTTCTATAGATGACTGGAGATTGTTTGTGGCATCACGACAGGATCCCAAATTTTAGGTATAATATGTTAATCATAGTATGATACATTTTTTTCAATTTATTTGACCTCACTAAGTCAGTTTTCTTTTTCTTTCGTTCATAGGAATTAAGTCAAGCAAAAAAAGAAAGGCGGGCTAAAAATCATTTGATCATTGCATGTCTCATGGGGGGTATCGAAAGCTTGAAAAGAAGATCATACAAGCTAATTTGCAAAAAAATGGAAGGAGTAGCAAAATCGAATCCTAGTATTTTCAGGCAGACAGAGCCTCCGCCCCCACGTCATAGAAAATGGAAGGAAGTGAGGATGAAGGGAGGAAAATTCATAAATCTGATAGTCGAAGAGGCCACTGTAAAGATTATGAGTAGTTAATATAAAGTTTGTTTAAGTGTGTTTCCGTTTCCTTAAAGATTATGCAATTAATATATATTCCTCAACTCTATGCTATAGGATGAACTTGAGCAGCAGAGTCAGCAAGGTTCCTTTATTTCAACTGGAAGGATAGACATCTTAGACGTGGTGATTAAGAAGACAAATCACCCTAGTCAAGTTAGGAGGAATTGAGGGGAGTCAGTCTCATGAGATATTTTGGACGGACTTCCTCACATTTTGGGCAAAGTGAACCTAATAGAGAGCTTGTGGCCAAGGTTCAAGAGGAAGTTTGTGCCTTAATTCTAGAGGAAGTCAAAGAAAAGCTCGAGTTGTAACTTTTCCGATCACTCCAATAAGAGTCATTGGAAGAGCTACAACGTGAGATGAAATTGATGGTGTCTATCATTCAAGCCGGGATGGGTCAATTGGAACATAGATCTCAAGTTTGTGAATAATTTCAATTAAGATAACATTGAGTTTTTCCTTAAGTTAGTCCAATTCTTTCTTTCATTTCTCTTACCCATGAATCCTCGACCTTTCCCAGCACCAAAGGTGGTTGCAATCCCCTAGAGCTACGACTTGGTGACCCTACTCCTCCACTAGATGTTGGAGAACCTTGCACTCTTTTGTTGGATGTCCCGTTGTTGCGTGTTGTTGTCGATACTGTTGTATACACCCATGCAACCACCCACCATGGTCAGCAAATTCGGGATGATCAACATAGGGTCAACATTACAAGTGTTCAAGAGGGGGAGGACAGTAAATCCATCCTATTCCCCAATGACGAGGTTGCCCTAGTTGGTTAGGTAAAAGGATATTTCATCCTTTTGCCTGAACATCTAGTTCAGATTGGGACAATACCTCCAATGGTAGGAAACACCTCACTATTAATTACTTGAATTTTATTTAACATCTTACTTATAATCTTTAATTTATGTGTTGCTAGGATCAAGATAACCGAAAAGTTTCCCTTTTGGCACGACTCCAAAATACCCACAAACAAATTAAGAACGTTGACTTACATATGCCTTCTGGGATTGTGGCTACACTGGTCTCCTATGCCTATGCACTTGATAGCAAAGACATCATAAAGTTCTTGTCTTTGGAGGAGATAGACATGGGATGCGTTATGTTTGCAATCAAGTGAGTTTACTTTTTTATTTTTAACTTTAATTAATGCAATGATTTTTTCGATTCTATATTCACTAAATGATTTATCATTTTTATTATATGGTAGTTGCTTCCACAAAATGTGTGCTCAAGTGGGGTCAGACATATCCTATGCTGGATTCTTATGTCTTGGGTGTGTGGCAAGGAATGTGAACCGGACGAGCTATGTGGGGTATACAATCGATGAGATTCAGTTGTTGTGTTATATGGCACCAATTGTTGACATGCAAGTAACTTTTGTTTATCTATTTAAGACATACTCAATTTGTTAAGTTAAGAAGTATTATGTTAGCTAACCTCATTTAATTTATATATGTTATTATAGTTATCATTAAAGTCTTTGTGTAGCTTGCCCCTCAATTAGCAACATCTATTGGTTTGATTCCTTGGATCACGGGCTGAACGAAGAGATCAAAACCATTTTCAATGCGTAAGTTAAGTTGTTTGTAAATCATTAGTTTTTTACTTGAACAAATTGTTTTAATGTCTTCTTGTTTTCATTCTAATGCTAGTGTGCTCAAGACATATTATGTGATGGATGGGAAGCACAAAACTAAAGTTACTACCACAAAGTAGTACCGGCCCAAAGTAAGTTGTGTAAATTCAAGTTCTTTAATTAACAATTACTTTATAATTACCTTTATTCATTTTCAACATTTTCTTTTTATATCTCGCCAACCAGGGAAAACTGAGTGTGTAACACCCCAAATTCCATACTACAAATTGTGTCGGATGACACTTGGTTTTAGAAAAATTCAACAGAATTTGAGGTGCTACATCAGAGTATCATGGAAACGGAGAGCAATGCACTAAAAATTGGACAATATACAAGTAACTGATATAAAAATACCCCGACATATGACGATGCCGAGCGTATGCTAGTATATTAAAAATTTCTCGAAGGAATAATCATGTGATACAATATACAGAGCTTTGTACAATTACATTTCACAAAAAGTAACTATACAACCTAGACCAAGCCTTGACTAGACTTGGGGCAATGAACCTAACTCCGTTAACCGAACAGAATGGCCAGGTAAGTGTCTATCATGGGGCCTCACCGAGTTCACGGCGACTGATTGGCTGACCCACATAGACTAGCCTTGCCTTCGGCGTCAAACTATTCGAAATAACTTCATTAGACCCATGCCTGACAATAGGCTCTGATGATATTCTTTCGGCTCTTGCCTCAACCGGTGCATTACTACAACTCTGTCCCTTGGTTCATATCTATGGCTCCATCTACCGGTGCCTTCTCTGTTCTTGGTCCTTACCTGTACTATCATTTAAGACTGAGGTCCAATGCACATTGGACCTCAGGTAACGGTTAACCTCATGCTTATATTATCATCATATGCATAACAGATATTCCTAGTATTACAGCATAGATCCATATAGTACATCGTATGATCAATTGATAACAACTACACTATCATGCAAAGTTATCCCTGGTTTGCACTTTCAACCTGTGCCACGATGTACGGTCGTGTCCTCAGCGCTAGGAAAACATAACGGTTTTATCATGACTATAACCCGTAAAGCTGTAAATAGTGATCTAAGTCTACCTTAGTCACAGTGCATGTCCAGGACAGAGTCCCGTTCATGGCCTTATGAAATCATCCACAACATATATAAGCATATAAACATCAGTGTCATTGTTACAGTACGCGTCCGTACCTTCGTTGACGGTATTCTGGTACGTTTGACGGAAAACTGTACTTTTGACGGAAAACGGAAAACAGCACGTCAGACAGCGGTTCGACAGCGGTTTGACAGCGGTAGGTGATCACAGATATCCTATAAGGATAATATCACGTTTATCAATATCTAACATCATAACAGGCATTTTAGGTACAAATTACCATTTTGCCCTAGTTTGACTTATCGGCGAAATTTCGCCAGAGCTTCGCTACTTTGACCCTAATCTTCCAAAATTTTTCCATATCTCTAACTCCAACATGATTTTCGAAATTAGTGCCTTAATTACCCCTAAACATGATATCTAATCATACTTGGAAGATTAAAGATCAAACTAGCATTTCTACTCTAACTACCGAAAGAACTACCGAAGCTTAAGACTAAGGACCGAAGAACTTACTCAGGGCTTCGCTACGAATTTCTCCGGACTCTTCCTTCTCTTCTCCACTCCAAGATTTCGAAATTCCAAAGAGGAATTGGTGTGAGAATTATGCTTGAAGATTCAAGCTATTTATAGAAGATTTCCGGTTACTATTCATGCTTTATCAGATGGATTTTGAACCGTAGGATCTCACTTCTATGAAATGGCACAATCTTGGCCACACAAACCACTTGGCCGACCTCCCCCCTCCCCCTTTATGCAGAATTTCATCATTCATGAGGTCACCAACTTTTGCTTTTTGGTCATGTACTGATAAAGTTCCCTGTTCAGTGTTCCAATCGCGTAATCTTGGAAAATCTCAAAAATCCGGGAACATAGCCCCAAGTTCCTTTCTTCCTCTTTCAAGATACTTTGGTCAACTAAATTTTTGATCCCATTCAGGGCCTCTCCTATTTCGCCGAAGATTTTCGATATCCGCCTTCGGTTGCGGAAATCGCCGTAACAACATCTTCGGACAAAAATCCACTGATTCATAATATGCCCATATGTTTACCAACTCATTCTTGGATTTCAAGTTATGGCTTGGTTTCTATAGATTTTCATTTATCCGATTTGCTTTTGAACATCGGATAGATTCTTAGCCACCCAAGATAACCCTTTTTGGTTACGGAAATAACTTCGGAGGTAACCTACTCCGAGCTAAAAATTCACTTGTTTCTAATATACTCTGGTTTTAGAAACCTTGTTCATGGTTTTCTAGATAGGATTTAATTTCTATCGGTGGTCATTTATCCTATTTGCTTTTCACAATTATAATATTATTATATTACAAAATGTCTTAATCATAAATTTACAAAATCCTATCCTCTTATCCTCTTGAGATTTTTGGTTCTTCTTCTTTTTTTTTTTATATTTTATTTAATTAATTAATATTATATAAAAGAATTTTTTATAATTTTTTTACAAAATTTTCCTATTGGCCCATACATGTTTTTAGGCTTAAAATTACTTAACCTCATATATTTTTCTTCATATTTTCCAATTAATTAGAAAATATATTTTATGCTAATTTTAGCCATAAACCACTAATTATATGGTTTTACATAATTACCTTTGGATTTTCCTTTGTTTAAACTCAAATAATTAGCCAATAATTATTTAATTAATTACCCACTACTTGTTGATAATTTTCTTAATTAGAGTAACTCATTACCTCACAACTTTTGCACTGACATTAGTATTTTATGTCACATGCGTTATATTAAAATTCACGGGGCATCTTGGTCATTATAATACTTTTTGATTTTTCCCTCTTTGTATTTCCAAGATTATAATTTATTAAATTACCAAAATTAGAGACAATATACTCTCTAAATTTTAATAATTATTTTACTGCCTCCTAAGATTTATCATAATTTTCTTAGGCTATTTTATGACCCATAAATGCATTTTAGGGATTTTCAGCCCTTTATGCTTTTTAATTTCAATAGAAATTTCCATTCAATAAGATAATTCTATCTTAAGGGTTGATACCACATATTCACCTATTTTCTATAGGTATTATTTACTAATTTATAATACTTATCATAATTAGGATTTTTAGGGTGTTATAGAGTGCAGGTACTACGTTATACTAAATATGTATAATGTAACATCCCGTTTTCAAAAGCAGTATAATTTTTTTTTTCATCAAAACATCGTTTCAAATCATCAGAGTAGAGCAACGGAGCATAAGGGTAACTGATATTTATATTCAAAATGCCGTAAGTCTGGCTAATTACAACAGCGGTACAGTAACCGAGTGGTTCAAAAGTGATACACATCAGTGGAAAATCTTCAGCCGGGTCTCTAAGCAAATCTCCCGTCGTGTCTCTATGCAGGCTGCTTGCTTTTCTCTGCAACTCTCGGTCCTCCTGACCCTGACGCTATGTTAAGAGCTGAGGTCCAATGCACCGGACCCCAGGTAACGGTTAACCTCATATTTACATATACAGTATATAAGCACAACAATTGAATCACCCCTAACCAACGTAAATGTACCGCTCCCAGCGAATGCAGATATACCGCTCCCAGCGAACACAGATATATCACTCCCAGTGCATGCATATGATCAATTATCCTCTAACACCACTATGTATTCAAACAACATAACAACTCTACTCATACAACACACCCAACAATATACACGCATACCATAAATATCAGAGTTAGTGTAACAGTACGCGAACGTACCTTCGTTGACGGAATACGGTTTTTTTACGGAATACGGTTTTTTTTTTACAGCGGTACGACAGCGGTTGGTGATCAAAGATATCCTATAAGGATCATATCATGTTTATCAATATCCAACATCATAACAGGCATTTTAGGTACAAATTACCATTTTGCCCCTATCTTTACTAATCGGCGAAATTTCGTCAGAGCTTCGCTACTTTGACTCCTAACTTTCAGAAACTCAATCCCTACTACGTTTTTACCTCGTCATGCATCTTTCAATGCAATGAGGCTTAAAAACAAGAATAGGAATCTCATCTCCTACTTCCTAGATCTAACTAACATTTCTACTAAAACTACCGAACAAAAGACTAGAACTTAAAAGCTAAGGACCGAAGAACTTACTCAGGGCTTCGCTACAAATTTCTCTGGGCTCCTCCTTCTCTCTTCCTTCTCTCTATTTCGAAACTTGCTCTTGAAATTGGTGTGAGAATTATGTCAAGAGCTCATGGCTATTTATAGAGAAAAAGTATACACTATTCATGCTTTGCCTTCTTGAATCTCAACCGTAGGATCTTGTTTTTGTGAAATGGCAACATCTTGGCCCTCCAATCCACCTCCTTACATCATTCTTCAAGGCCATGATGTCATGCCATTGATGGCACATGCTTGCTTTATGGACTTGTACCGATAAAGTTCCCTGTTCGGAGTCCTAATCACGTAATCTTGGAAAATCTCAAAAATCCGACAACATAGCCCTGAAGGTCTATTCTTTTTCTTTAGAAATGTCTGGGTCAACAAAATTTTTGATCCCATTCAGAACATTTCGTTGCCTGCCGAAGATTTTCGGATAAACGTATTTGGTTACGGAAATCGCCGTAACAACATCTTCGGGACAAAAATCCACTGATTCATAATATGCCCAGATGTTTACCACCTCATCCCTGGATTTCAAGTTATGGCTTGGTTTCTATAGATTTTCATTTATCTGATTTGCTTTTTGAATATCAGATAGCTTCTTAGCCAGTCCAGTATAACCCTTTCCGGTTACGGAAATAACTTCGGAGGTAACCTACTCCGAGCTAAAAATTCACTTGTTTATAATAAGTCTTGACTTTAGGAACCTAATTCATGGTTTTCTAGTTAGGATTTAATTTCTATCGGTGGTCATTTATCCTATTTGCTTTTCACATTTTATAACAATATTTTATTACCACTTGCTTCAAAAATCATGATATTTATTTTTGCTCAATTCTTATCCTTTCCTTGACCAAAATTTCGGCCAGAATACATATATATTTATTTTTATTTTATTTTTCTGTTTTAATTAATATATATTATTCTAATTATCCTATATTTATTTTTCCCAAAATTATCTCATTGGTCCATATCAATTAACATGGATTTAGGCTTTAAAAATTACTAGAATAATTTTAAACCTTTGATCTTGCTTTATTAGGTTACATCTTAACCCTTGACCATTATTTAATTTTTTATAATTTGATTTACAAGTTTAATTAGTGCCATAATCACATGATTAGCAACTTTCTAGGATTAGGGATTTTCATGTACTTAATCTCACTAATTTTTCTTAATCTTTTTCAATTAATTAGAAAGTGTATTTTATGCTAATTTTAGCCATTAACATTTAATTAAAGGGTTTTTCACAATTTAACTTGGATATTCCCTTAATTAAGCTTAGATAATTAGCCATTAATTATCTATTTAATACCTTACCAATTGTTGATAATTTCCTTAATTGATATTAATTATTATCTCACAACTATTGGATTTACATTGGTATTTTATGTCCCATGTAAAATATTAAAAATCATGTGGTCATTTTGGTCCTCACAATACTTTTTGATTTTTCCCTCATTATTTTCCAGGGAGAATAATCCCAAAAATTCCCTAAATTAGAGACAACATACTCTCTAATTTTTAACAAATATTTTATTACCATTTAGGATTTATCATAATATTTTCAGGGCATTTTATGGCCCAAAAACTCACTTAGGGATTTTGACCCTTTATTTCCTCTAATTTCATTAGAAATTTCCCTAGAAAATATAATAAGTATTCTACTATGTTTTGACACCGCATATTCACCTATTTCCAATAGGTATTATTTACTAAACTATGATGTTCATCATAGGTCAGATTTTAGGGTATTACATATAACATCATCATTAGTGGAGTTACTTTAGATTTTGAATCGTGATCCTTTCTTCATTCTCAAATGATTTTCATTTTTGTTCTTGTAAGTGAATTATTAGTTATTTCATTAAATTAGTTGGTTTATGTTAACTTGTTCTTCAATTTGCCTGCAGATTTTTGGTCAAGAGGAACCCTACATTATAGAAGACATTAATGTGCTAAGAGACCTTTTGGCGGGAAATCTTCTACAAGAGATAGAAGATGTGAAGTAGAATCAATAAAAGGGGGTTTTTTTTTTACATAGTGTAGTGGTTTATATAGTGTAAAAGATGTGATACTTGATTATATTAACTTGAACTTGTGCACATTATTGTATTAAACATGTTTATTAGAGAACATTTGTATATATGCAAGGCGTTATGATGTGATCACTTAGTTTTCTTTATTCTATGTTCTAGGAATTGGCGTTGTTTATATTACATAGTTTTTGTATCTTTGTTCTGGTGGTTTCTTACAAAAAAAAAAAAAAGCTATGGACAGAAAATAAGAATATATTTTAAAAAAACAAAATAAAGACAATTGTTTTGCATAGGGCAGTCGTTGTAAGTGAGACTTACGAATATAGTGTTTACAAAAAAATATATATATATATATACACGATTGTTTTTAAGAAAACAATCATTGTAAGTGAGACTTATAAATATAGTATTTAAAAAAATATACACAACTGTTTTAGAGAAAACTGTCGTTGTAAGTCTTATTTATAACGATTGTTTTTGTTAAATTATCGTTGTGAGTCTCACTTACAACGACAGTTTATGAACAATCATCTATGTAAAAAATTTGAACGACACTCACATACACTACCCTGAAAACAATCGTCTTATGGTCTTAAAAACGGACGTTAAAATTAAAGTACCTTATGTAGTAGTGATTTCTTCTAAAGTTTCAAACTAGGCATAGGTACAACTTGTTGGTGTTTCTCATACAATAATCTCTCTTGGGGGTAATTGTTAGAGTTTGCTACATATCATACTAATATGAAAAAAATTTGAAGAGAATTTGTGCTAATAATAATGTGGTTTGTATAAAATAAAACTCAACTGAACTTGATACCAATTTAGTGGTGGTGTTAAAAGTGTTGACTTATTAGGATCTTGTGGGGAGAGGGGAGAGAGAGAGAGAGAAACTTTTTCTTTTCAAAGCAGATACTCTTTGTTACTTTATTACAATAACTATATGTTCTATGGAACTTTGATTTGGAGACATAAGAAACTAAAGTGTTCTTTATGTTCTCTGGCCTACCTTGTTACGAGTGATTAAACAATCAGCATGCAACTTTTTACAGTGCTTAACAGATTATTCTTCATCACTTGTCACAAATTTTGATGAAACAGAATAACCCCTTTATTTTCTACACCAATCCATGATTGAAGGAATTTTCTTTTTCAACCATCTTTTTCATTTATCTTGAAAATGTCATACATGTGGCTCCACTTTCATATATTCTTTCCCTTCACTTTTGTATGATTGGATAGGGGGAAATTTTGAAATATGCAAAGTAAGTTAATTATAAAAAAAACCCAACATAAGCATCTTACAGTTAAGTTTTTAATAAAGAAACTTATCAAAAATATATACTTCATCTATTATACCACTTTGAAAATTTATTACATGAAGCATTTTTCTGGTGCAAAAACATGAAGAATGCTTGTGATTCCTCTTTCTGAGATGTGAACATGACAAGAACAAGAGCCAAGTACTGTTTCAATTTGAGCTGACTTTATCAAATCAATCAAAACCTTCTTTCTCTCTTTACTTTTGCTCTTAATATACATCTTGCACTGACTTCTTTTGAAGCCTTATTCTTTGATCTCATAATCGTCAGTTTCTTCTGATCCATCAATAATGAAAAGAAGAGAAGATTTTTCTTTCTCCATTTCAGCTTTCTTCATCATCACCTTCTTCTTCTTCTTCTGCACTTCGGTATATGGGTTGCTTTCTCCTAAAGGTGTCAACAATGAAGGTAATGAGAACTAAAATTTTCTTATATCTGATAATTAAATCATAAGCCATAAAACTAATGTCCCTGTGCTATATATATATATATATATATATATCCATGCAGTACAAGCTCTTATAGGAATTAAAAGTTCTTTAAAGGATCCCAACAATGCCCTTCATAACTGGGATATGTATGAAGTGGAACCTTGTAACTGGGCTTTCATATCTTGCACTGATGGTTCTGTGATTACCCTGTAAGTCATACAAACAAAATTTGTAATTTACAACTTTGATTTCTTTAATTTCGCTTAATTCCTTTTAATTATTTCTTCTTATTAGGCAATTTCCAAGCCAGAACTTTTCGGGTTCTCTTTCCCCAAGCATTAGCAACTTAACCAATCTCATCATTCTGTGAGTAACCTATCCAGGATCTCTTCATGGGTTTGATGTTTTTATCATAACAATATCTTTTTTGTTTGTTCCAAGTTATTATGCATTTAATTTAAATATATATTTTTTTTTTTGGCAGGAGACTGCAAGGTAATAACATAACAGGACCAATTCCTTCTGAGATTGGGATGATGAAAAAGCTTCAAACTCTTGACCTTTCTCATAATTCCTTCACTGGTCAACTTCCAGAGAGTCTCTCCCACATGAAGAGTCTCAATTATCTGTAAGTTGAAGAAGAAGGAATTATATTCTTAAGAAAATGTCCACTTGTAATTAATCTGCTCCTTGTTAAAGAATCTGATCATTGGAATTTGAACTGTAAATCAGGACGCTGAACAATAATAGTCTTACGGGACCAATACCTTTCTCTTTGGCTCACATGACCCAGCTTGCTATTTTGTAAGTATCTTCAAGCCTTCTCTACCATAATATTCTTTCTTTCTTCATCTTTCTTTTGGGAAGACCAGTGAAAAGTCTGTGTTTGGAAAGTTCATTGGCCAGAAGGATTTGAATTCAAGTATTGACACTTTCTGTGTAAAAAATCCTACAAAGCACTGGTACTTTCTATGAATAAAAACATATATATCAGATCATTTTGGCTAAAAAAAATTCCATACAGGGATTTTTCAGCGATTTCCCTTTTTCTCTACTTGTTCTCCTTCTTCAGTTTCATTTCTGATTATTATTTTTGTCCACTTCTGAACTTTTTACAGGGATATATCTTATAATAACTTGAGTGGACCTCTACCTACAATAAAGGCAAAAACATTCAAGTAATCAACTTGCTTCTTTAGGCCTTTTATCTTTTTAATCAGATTTTTTTCATTTTCAACTTTTGTTTCCTGGGAAAATTACACTTGAAGATGTCGGAGTTAAAGATGACTCTAGGACAGAATATTATTCAAACAGGGGACAGAAAAGTACAAACGTCTTTAACTTGAGATTCTGAACTGTAATTATTTTCTCACTCACATTAAGTCAAGAATATAGGCTCGGTTCATTATTTAATAAATACGAGTACTTTATATCTCTTGAAACAGTCTTGTAGGAAATCCCCTGATTTGTGCCAGTGGAACTGACCAACATTGCTTCAGAACAACCCAACTTTCTACTAATTTTAATAACTCTCAAGGTAATCAAAGTTTATGCATATGTTGCAGTTCTTTCTTATGCCTCTGATTCCTCTTGATTTTCATCTTTGAATTTGTTCTTTTGTTATTTATCTGTCCTTGACTTTCAAAATTATAAACATATTTTTTCTGAATGGAAGAGTAAAGTTTACAAATTTACTTGAATTTATTGGAATTAGTATTACACATATATTTTTAAAATAAGCATAATTTAAGAAAATAAAAGGAAAAAAGTCTATGTACTTTCTGAAAAATCCAGTTGAAGACTGAATTCTGATAATTTATATTTTCTTAAGATAAATTTATGTATGGGTTGTTGATAGAAGAAAATACTTTATAATTTTAACAAAACAGAAGAAGTATTATTGTAATTTTCTTTTGCCAATTTGTTCTTAATTTTTTTGTTTATTCATACAAACACACACACACACACACACACATTTCTTTTTTTAGCTACATATCTTTCTTGTTACTATTTAAAAAATTTTGGAAAAAAAAAACTATTGTACTTATTATTAATAAAATTAAAACTCAAAAAAATGGTTGCAAAAAAGTATGCAGAAGAAATATTGAAAGAACAGAAAATTACTGATTAAAAAAAGTTTAACTTACAAGTACTACAGGACACTATGGGGCATAGTTTTTTTTTTTTTTTAACTCTAATACAGTTGCTTGAGAAATACATCCCCAGGTTCACAAGCCACCAGTAAACGAAAGAATCACAAACCTGTCTTGGCACTTGCTTTAACAGTAAGCTGCATCAGCTTACTAACTCTGGTGTTTGGCTTCCTCTGGTGGAGACAAAGATCAAGCAAACAAGTTTTCTCTGACATTAATGGTTAGTGATGAATCATAATTATTCTGCATTATTTCATAATAACAAAAAAGAAAAAAACTCTTCAGTTCCACATCATAACAAGTCATGTTCATGGATTTTTCTGATCACAGAACAAATGCAAGAAGATGTGGGCCTTGGAAACTTGAGGAAGTTCCATATAAGACAACTCGAGGTTGCGACGAACAAGTTCAGCAGCAAGAACTTGGTTGGGAAAGGAGGATATGGGAATGTATACAAAGGCTATCTATCAGATGGTGGGGTCATAGCTGTGAAAAGGCTTAGAGATGGAAGTGCCATTACAGGGGAAATTCAGTTTCAGACTGAAGTTGAGATGATCAGCCTCGCTGTACATCGAAACTTGCTTCGTCTCTATGGATACTGCATCACTCCTACAGAGAGACTCTTAGTTTATCCTTTCATGTCCAATGGTAGTGTCGCTTCTCGTCTCAAAGGTATTACCAACTTTCCTTTGGGAGGTCTTAGTTTAATACTGCAGACTATTTTGGATTTGGGTATTGTCAAGTGTGTTAAATGGGAAGTAGATTTTCTTCTATCTATCTATCCACAATGCTCAAACTCTGAAGCATTTTGAAGCAACACACACACACACTGGTTCTAATTCAAACAGAGGAAAAAGAGATGTTAAATTCTGGGAGGGGGAAGTGAAACAGAACAAAAATTTGAGGGGCAAATGAGAGAGAATTAAACAAAGGAGGGAGAGAGGCTTCAAAATATTCATTCATCCAAAATATATGTCTCCATAAAAGAGGCTACTTTGGGCTATATGTAGACGAGGTTTTCTTAATCAAAAAGTAACCCTTCTCGCAAAAATAAACTACTTGCTTAAGTAAATCTACTCCCAACTACTCTGGAGTTTTCCTTAAGGATGAAACTTATAACTTGCTAGTATAATATAATTAAAAAACATAACAATAGTAAATTCATTTCTTTCAGTCTTTCATATTAGGTTTCCTCAAAATATATTGATTCTTATATTTCTTCACATTTATTGAAGATATCATACACTCATTCAACCCAACAACTATTGGTTGTAACCAGACATTTTTCCTTGTACATATATAGCAACTTTCTATATCTACATATCTGCATGTTATTCTTCTTGTTGGTGCAGTGAAGCCTACTTTAGAGTGGAGCACAAGGAAGAGGATAGCTTTGGGAGCAGCAAGAGGGTTAGTATACTTACATGAGCAATGTGATCCCAAGATTATTCATAGGGATGTGAAGGCTGCAAATATATTGCTTGATGAGTATTGTGAAGCTGTCGTTGGGGATTTCGGGTTGGCTAAGCTGTTAGATCACAAGGACTCACATGTCACCACAGCTGTTCGAGGCACTGTTGGCCATATAGCACCAGAGTACCTCTCAACAGGCCAATCTTCTGATAAAACTGATGTCTTTGGCTTTGGCATTCTTCTCCTCGAACTCATCTCTGGCCACACAGCTCTTGAATTCGGAAAAGCAGCTAACCAGAAAGGAGCCATGCTCAATTGGGTAATCAAAATAGAATCAATCTCTCATTGAAAATTCTTTTGTTGAGAAGGACCTGAATCCAAGTACCGATACTTTCTACATACAAAATTTGTAGAGTACTAGTACTTTTTGTGTATAGAAATTTATCAGGTCCTTTTTACCAATAAAATTTTTCATTTGAGACTTTTCCCTAATTTGCCCTATTTTTTATATTATTTGATTAGGCCAGATTTGAGCATTGTTGGTCGATCTCTTAATCATTTTGATAGGGTAAATAATGTACAGATGGTTATGACTTATGAAAATGCTATATATATGCAGGTGAAGAAAATGCATCAAGAGAAGAAACTTGACTTGTTGATTGACAAGGACCTTAGGAACAACTATGACAGAATCGAGGTCGAAGAATTGGTTCGAATAGCACTCTTGTGTACCCAGTACCTTCCAGCTCATAGACCCAAAATGTCTGAAGTGGTTAGAATGCTTGAAGGGGATAGCCTTGCAGAGAAATGGGAAGCTTCAAAGGGATCATCTGAATCAACAAGGAACAGAGCAAATGAGCTATCTTCTTCAGAACGCTACTCCGATCTCACCGACGATTGTACACTGTTTAATCAGGCCATGGAGCTTTCTGGTCCCAGGTGATTTTTGTGTGTGTATATAAAGGTCAGAATAAAGCTGTACAGGAGCACCACATTAGCTCCTCAAGGTCAGCTATATAAGCATATTGCTTTAAAGATTCCAAATGAAACTATAAGACACTGACACATAGATGGATGTTAAGTTTTATTGACAATTCCTCTGGAGCTAAGAGTGCTTTCAACTTGAAAGAATATTGTTTAATTTATGAAGGTTTGTGTTTGATTTGTATGTCTATCATCATCATCATGGATAATTGATCGCCTTGTACATAAAATTCTGAATTCCTTTGTTTTAGCCTTAAGAGTCAGGGTTTTGACTATGTCAAAGATAGATTTTAATAATCAGATAAAAGAATATCCATATATTAGTACACGCAAATGCCATCTCAAAGAAGAAATAAACTTCAATAGTCACTGTTCGAAGCCGAGGAAGGTGGCAGCCACGGCTGATGAACCCCAGAAAAGGACCCCCACTTGGCTGTCGGTCCAAAATCTTGCCATAGAATTATTAATAAGATCAGTTAATCCGAGCAAGCAATAAGAACAACAATAATGATAAAACAATATCTATAAGAAAATAAAGGGTTAATTCAAATTTGTTTCCTTAAATTTGCCTTCATTTTAATTTTGGTTCCTCAAGAGGTAAAATGGTCCAGATTTTTATTTAATTACAAGGACTAATGTCTTAAATGAGATGAAAGTTCAGGGAACAAAACATATAATTTGAAACTTGAAAAATCAAAACCAAAATGAGTGGAAATTATTGAAGGGACTAAAAATTGTATTAACCCGAAAATAAAATACGAAGCAGGATTTTCTTGCATACCATGACTTTGAGTTGCTCCAAGTCAGGAAAGCTTTTGAGAAAGCAATGAAGCAGATTAATCTCTCGTAGTTCAGAGAAAGCAATACCACTCAATTGCAGATGTGTTAACGAGTAGATCATCTTTGGAAGCTTCTCTGAAATGTTCCCCGCGTACAAATTCTACACAGCCAAACAGAACATGGTATATATGTATGTATCTCTATACATGTTCAAATAAAAAGCTGTAATTTTTATGGTTATTAAGGTGGATATTAAATTAGAGATTATGACTAAAGTTAGTTAGTTTGTGTGTTATCGAGATATAGAAAAGACACGAGAAGCTCAAAGCTTGTAATGTTTTCTCACCTGAATATGAATATAGCCTTTTACCAGGCAAAGTTGCTTAATTTTAGGCAAGGATGAGAAAATGGTAACCAAATTAGACGTTCTTCCCCGTTTAAATCTTTCCGTGCATCTTATAAGTGCCATTTTGAGATCCGTTAGACTATCCGATTCCTCCAAACAAATTGAGTTCAAATCCCAAGAATCTTGTATGGTTAGTCAAGACTTTTATATTGGGAGAGACGATATTGATGAGATAATCAAAACCAGTACAATACGAAATGGTCAGACCCTCTAGCGATGGACAACTAGAGATAAGAATCTCAAGTGTTGGCGACTCAACTTGCATTACATGCAAGTGAAGTTGCACATGACTTTTAAAGTCAACAACAAAATCAGGTGGAGATCTTGGCGTAAAATTGGTAAGTTCCAAGCGAATCAAGTCCTTCCACAAGAATGAGATGATGCGACGACGCTTCATATGGATATGCTTGTCGATTTACGAGCTTAAGAATTGTTGTAGAAAATATGCTAAACAAGTAGAAATTGAACAATAACAAGAATCTGTATTACTAAAATTACATATACTGTAAATAACAAGAATTTGTTTAACTAATATTGTATATACAGTAAACATACAATAGATCTGTATAATATGAAAACCATAAACAAACTCACAAGACTGTCAAATATGATAATGAACTTTGAAGAAATTCAAGTGTTGGTATGTTATTTCCTGAAGACAATTTTACTCCCTCAATATGGATGCTCAAGGTTGCTGAGCAATTATCTCCTAGAATAAAGTGGATTTTTCGTCTTCAAAATGATAGCTCTCTTAATTTGAAGCCCAAGCAAACATAACGAGTTTGCTTTTAGAATCACACAGACTATGTTTGCAGAATGCAAAATGCAGTATGCAAAAAGGAGTGTTTTAAATGTATTTAAGATATCAATTCTGTCACTAGGGCGTCCTATTTATAGACGACAGAAAATTGATCACAACCCTTGCAGCGAACTGGTGCGACGTGCGAACAAACGCATCAGAACGAAGCGAACCGATGCTAACGGTGACCCTTGCTAGCTAGTGAACTGGTGCGTTGTACGAACAGATGCACCAGAAAGGAGCGAATGACCAAAATGGATCGTGATTCACAACCGCTGGTTGGGAAAAACCCTCGAAGGGGAAAACAAGGAATTATCAAAAGTTCAGGAACTAATTGGAAATGCAAAAAATAATATTTTTTATATTTCACACACGTGCAAACCAGACCGGGGCACGTGGGGTAGACCAAGGGTCACCCAAGTCCTCACCCCTTCACAAAAGTGGGTTTGCCCAAGGGCCTAATTTAGAGGAGCAAAGTTGAGGCTTATATACCCCTAAGTCCTCTTTATTCATCCAATACGGGACTTCTATTCACACACTCATTCCTTCTTCTTTTTTCCTCTTCTTTTCCAACCTTCTTCTTTTTCATAACCTGTGGGATTATATCCAAAATTCCAACAAGAACCTCGCGTTTCATATGGATATGCTTGTCGACTTACGAGCTTAAGAACCTTACGTTTCATATGGATATGCTTGTCGATTTACGAGCTTAAGAACCTTACGTTCATATGGATATGCTGTCGATTTACGAGCTTAAGAACCTTACGTTTCTTCGGGATAAGAAGAGAATCCACAAACTCAGGCATTTAATTCTAATAGGGTAGGCACGAGGAATGCATAGAATAAACTCATTTATAGGACCATGGTGCTGCGCAAAAGAACTTCAAAGATTACATTAGCAATTTCATGCCTTTTAACATGTCCACCAGTAGATATGTTTTCAAAAATCGTTGCATTAAACTCAAGTTTGGGCAGGTTCACACTAGTCCACATATATCTCCAGTTCCTTGATAGAATACAGGTCTTAACCATCTTGGTTGGGCAGAGGTTCTCCATGCTAGAATCCATGACATTTCTTGGAAGTTCACTGCCAAGGTCCTTAGGGGTGCCATGACCCTTCCTAACCAAACTAGAAATTCAAATCCAAAGTATATATTACGATCAATAGTTTGCTTCTTGGAAATTTATTTATTTTGGAAAAAAACAAATATCCCATCAAATTATCTCATTACACCCACCTAGATTTTATTATCCGATAATTGCATGGTATTCCCCACGATTAGATATATTTCATTATATTAGCCCACCTTTAATTTAATATTATTGTATGATTTTATTTTTGCAGGATTAATTAGGTGGTTTTATGCCTAATTATTTAGAAAGGAAAGTAGGAAACAATTGAATTACCCAAATTTTAATTTAGGTCATTAAACTTAACAGATCATCATTAATCCAGTTATGTGGCACAAGTGGTGATTTAAAAATTATGTCAAATTCCCTTATACCCTTTGCATAAAGTTTTGATTCTCTAACTTGAGAAATCCAATTCCGCCGAAGCAAATCTTGCGTCTAAAAATTTTGCTTGGCCTAAAAATAAAAATATTTTTAATATATAAGTTACATTATTATAAATATATGTTACATTATCTTCTTAGAGTAAATTGTAAACCTCTTATCAAGTTGTGCTTGCCTATTTGGATTGCGGTAGAAAATTCTAATTTTAGATAATCATAATTTGCATAAGTGCATGTGGTTAAAATTATCATTGGTTAATTGTACGTAATTTCTGTTCGAATTTTTTTTATAAGTGACTTTAAAATTTTTGAATATGTTTGGATTTCATTTATTAAAATCATTTTTCCAGGTAAAAGAGTATTGTTATGGAATAAAATAGTAGGCTCATCCAAGGTATGGCCCAACAGGAGACATCTAGTACATTTGGGCTTGGAGGCACAAGAGGCCCAACAAGTCCAAATCCTAACCCTAAGGTAGCCTCTATATATAGTTGGTTAACCTAAAAGATACACATCTTCTAAGCTCTCTCCTTTAGCCACACAGAGCACACAATGTTCTGTTGTAGAACATAAGTGTCTAGCCCTAGGTGGGCTGATATATTGATGTAGGATCAAATAGCTCTCTCCCCAGGTATCCATGGGTGAGATACCTGAGAGGATCGATGATCTCTTTGCACATATGAAGGCTTTCACCAAAGGGGGTGGGGTGTGTGCTCTGTGTGGCTGAATCGTAAAAGAGAGAGCTTAGAAGATGTGTATCTTTTAAGTTAACCAACTATATATAGAGGCTACCTTAGGGTTAGGGTTTGGACTTGTTGGGCCTCTTGTGCCTCCAAGCCCAAATGTACTAGATGTCTCCTGTTGGGCCACACCTTGGATGAGCCTACTATTTTATTCCATAACAGTTGCCCCCAAGCTCGGTAGTTCAGGTTTCTGAGCTGCTAAGATTAATTGACTGCTTTCCGAGATCCCTTGAATCCGAATTTGCTTCCGTAGCAATTTTCCTGGGCTAATTGTCTGATTTATATTCCTGCATTTAATAACATGTAAGCAAATCACAATAAATGGAAAATACTTATTGTTTGTGCAAATCGTTCAACGTGCTCATTTCGGATAATTGTCCAAGCTTGCATTAAACTTTCTGGTTTGCATTAATGCCGGTTATTGTTAACACGCATTTCCACTTAACAAATCGTTGTCCACTCTGTTGCCCCCCAGCCTGGTAGTTCAGGTTTCTGAGCTGCCAGGATGTGTTACATTCCAAATTCGGACTAGGTGTTTGCGACTGTTGGGATTTCGTGCGTGTTGACCCGAGATTCCGGGTTTATATACTTTAAACCGAGATTTCGGGTTTATATACTTTAACCTCGAGATTTCGGGTTATATCCTCCAACACCGAGATTCCGGGGTTATTAACTTTAACACCGAGATTCCGGGTTATTTACTTTAACTCCGAGATTCCGGTTTTATATAGACTGTAACTCCGAGATTCCGGTTTACATATTCTAACACCGAGATTCCGGTTTAGATACTTTTTACCGAGATTCCGGGTATAAACACTTGAACACCGAGATTTCGGTTTACATACGTTAACACCGAGATTCCAAGTTGATAAACTTTAACACCGAGATTCCGGGTTATCTACTTTAACGCCGGGATTCCGGGTTATTTACTTTAACCTCAAGATTCTGGGTTATTTACTTTAACCCCGAGATTCCGGGTTATATATTCTAATACCGAGATTTCGGCTTATATACTTTAACTCCAAGATTCTGAGTTATATATTCTAATACCGAGATTTCGAGTTGATAAACTGAAACCTCGAGATTCTGGGTTAACATGATCTATCACCGGGATTCCGGATTGATATACTTTAACACCGAGGTTCCGGTTTATATACTTTAAATCCGAGATTCCGGGTTATTTATTCTAACACCGAGATTCCGGGTTATTCTTCCTAACACCGAGATTTCGAGTGTATTTACTTTAACACCGAGATTCCGGGTTATTTACTTTAACCTCGAGATTCCTTGTTATTTACTTTATCACCGAGATTTCGGTTTTACATAGACTGTAACACCGAGATTCCGGATGCTTGTCGAATTTGCACTAACCTCGGTTGTTGTTACCATGTTTTTCCACTAACAACTCATAATCCACTCTGTTGCCCCCAGCCTGGTAGTTCAGGCCTCTGAGCTGCCAAGATGTACGTTTTAACCTTTATTTCTGCAGAGCCCGGATTTCAACCAGATTCAGTGAAGCCGGGGTCCGCCTTCATCCCTTTCGTAAGGACGGACTCCACAATCTATCCGGGATCCAATTAAGGAGCGCGGATTTAATCGTATAAAACAGACTTGACATGATTCATGAAAGCGGGTTTGTGCACCTCGGATTCACGCATGTTTAAATTGGACATGATTTTCGAAGACGGGTTTGTTTACCCTGAATTCATACACGTTTTCCTTCGAGATGATTTTTGGAAACGGGTTTATGTACCTCAGATTCCTATATGTTTGGCTTTGCCATGATTTTCGAAACGAGTTTCTTTACTCAGAATTCATACATGTTTAACTGGACATGATTTTCGAAAACGAGTTTCTTTACTCATAATTCATACATGTTTAACTTGAGCATGATTTTCATAAATGGGTTTATGTACCTCAGATTCATACATGTTTAGCTTTGACATGATTTTCGAAGACTGGTTTCTTTACCATGACTTCATACATGTTTAGCTTTGACATGATTTTCGAAGACTGGTTTCTTTACCATGACTTCATACATGTTTAGCTTTGACATGATTTTTGGAAACGAGTTTATGTACCTCAGATTCCTACATGTTTAGCTTTGACATGATTTTCGAAGACTGGTTTCTTTACCATGACTTCATACATGTTTAGCTTTGACATGATTTTCGAAGACTGGTTTCTTTACCATGACTTCATACATGTTTAGCTTTAACATGATTTTCGGAAACGAGTTTATGTACCTCAGATTCCTACATGTTTAGCTTTGACATGATTTTCGAAGACTGGTTTCTTTACCATGACTTCATACATGTTTAGCTTTGACATGATTTTCGAAAACGAGTTTGTTTACTCAGAATTCATACATGTTTAACTGGACATGATTTTCGAAAACGAGTTTCTTTACTCAGAATTCATACATGTTTATAAACTTGGAGGCTGTAGCCGTCATTACACGGAGCCCGGATTTCAACCCGATTCGGTATAACCGGGGTCCGCCTTCAAAACTTTTCTGGGCCTCATTAAGAAAGCTTTATTTTAATAAGTCACCAAGAAGCAGCTAAGAATTATTAAGGCATGCTTCAATAGTGTCTCAGGCCCAACGCGACTATTTATTTATACCAAAACTTTCTATTTGGGGAGATTCCCCCAGAAATTGGAAATATCAGTAGGCAAGAATTACTTGCTTTGGCATAACCGAATTGTATGTTGTTTAAATGACCATACATTCTGAAGTAGCCATCATTGTTTTCTTTTTTGACGTAACAGAAGAAATTTTATAAAAGAAATTGCAATATTTATGAGGTCAATGAGCAACATACCAGTTTAGAAGTGCATGCCATTTGTACGCCAATATGGAGTAGTAATCGAAGAAAAATGCCTACACAAACACCTCATGCGCTCCCACGAAATGAGAAGAGAGCTATTTGGATATTGTACTTCTTGCAGATTGTACTACATCCAGCCCCTCCTTTAACTTTTGATTGCTGCCGTTCTTTCCAAACTGGTAACACCATATATACTGGCACCAACAACAAGTGCAGAAACAGCAACAACATTGTTTGTTGCTTTACCATATAGTTACAATTTATTTTGTTGATAAATTATAATGGTTAAAGTCTAAGTCCTAGACTACCTTATTTTTCTAAACTACTTCTGATAGAAATAGTTTCAAGAACCAACCTTTGGCATTCTTCAAGATAGGCTTGCTAACATCAAGAACAGCTCCTCCAGAGAATTGAAACAAATGCCACGGATAAATTTCTTCCAATGCACATAAATTATCTCTCTTCTCTTATCAATAATATTTCCATTGGTCAGAAAAAGTTGAATATCATCTTTACCCATGACTAACGAGGCATTACTGATTATGCTGTCTCCATTAGTTCACTAACTAATTAAGCTTCAAAATATTATATACCAACAATAGATATGTGGGTAATTTTTACAAAGAAGAAAATTAGTGAACCATTTCAGCTAAACCCCACAAAGCATAAAACAGAGAATATCAAAAACCTGATTATGTTGTCTTCAGCCATAGCCTTTGTCAAGGACGTTTCCCAATTGTGGAAGTAGCACAACGAAAGCAGGAGACGTCAGATATGTGTATTACTCTCAGACCAGCACTGCAAGTTTATACTCCAAATAAACTGGAATTTTCCAAATCTTGATTGAAGTCAAAGCCCCCATTTGTGATGGATTTTCCTTCCAGGAGAATAACCAACACAATCCGCCTATCGCCAAGCATCACAAATGTCATGCTGATCCCATAGACCTTTACATTTAAGACTTTCACTCACCGCTCCACCTGGGCATTCCATGATTGAAGATGGAACAGATGGATGTTTGTATTCCTGATAAGTGCAGATTTTATAATTAAATGAGTATCAATTCTGAGATATATTGGATTAAATTTATTACTATTTTATATATCTTGCAGGATTTATTAGCTGATTGAGAAAGGAGCGGAAAAAGGAAATCAATTTGAATCAATTGTGTGATATGAGAGAGTGGATTGCAAAAGATTTGGGGATGATTGGAGATCTCAAAAGGATATTGCATATCTTGTATTTAAGACAGGATCAGATCACGGTCAAGTCAGCCTAAGGGAATTTCTATATAAAGAGCAAGGGAGACACACACTAGAGAGAAGACCAGAAAGACAAGACGCAGAAGCAACCAAAGCACAGAAGAAAGAAACCTACATCCTTATGCTCTCTAAATCTCGGTATTTACCAAAGGTTTAGAGAGAAAGGACGAAGGAAGAAAAGTACGAGACGGCTGAAGGAAGAAAGAGGACGCAAGAACAATTCTGATTTTCATCTCTCTTCTTCTATTTTGTTAACCTAGCCATGCTTGGCTAGTCTTTTTTAGTAGTTAGAGCGAGGATGAACCCTATGCGAATTTGAGTATTTGTTTGAATTCTTGATTGAACGTTATTTTCCATGATTGAATGAATTATCTTTGCTTAAAGCTTTCTTAAAGAATGATCACCTTTTAGATTGTTCATAGGTTGGTGTATGACAATAGAGATGTTGGTGCATTTAACTGTAACCATTAATTCTTCATAGAGTTGCATGACCTAGACATAGGCTTACGAGTTTATGCGATCTTATAATTCTGGTTTAAATAATTGATCTTTCCAAACAATACTAAGACATTAGGTTGTTTTCAAAGATAACGGACTAAGGTAGCGTCAAGACATTGGGACTTAGTCTAATTTTAGAGAATTGATCGTCAATCATGGGAAATAATAGTCAATTAGGGATTTAATTCAAATACTCGAAGGAACATAGGGGAATTCTATGCCCTAGCTGCGTTTTCTCTATTAATTACCTTTTCGAAACAATTGCTTCGAGACTCTTAATCTTGAATGCGTATTTTTATTAAATTCATTAAAAATTCTGTTTGGTTACAACTCACCTCCTATTACTCATTGATCCAACTAAAGATTAAATAACGAATTAGTGGCTGGAATGCTAGTCCTCGTGGGACGATCTTTTCTCACTACTTTATTACTTGATACGGCCCGTATACTTGCGGAGTTTATAGGCTTTAAAGTTTTTCCCTATCAATTCCCTTTTTGAAAAGTCTTTGATTAGCTTCAGATTGTTTTGAACGTGATCTTGGAGTAGGAGCAAATATCAAAACGAAGTCATGCTGATATTTGAACATGATCTTGAGCAGGAGCAGATATTTGAACATGATCTTGGGTAGGAGCAAATATTTGAATGTGATCTTGGGTAGGATAAATCACCCAACGACAACAGGTTTTCTGGGCACTCATCTCGGCATTGGTCTCCGGGTATCACGGCTTCAAAGAATCCTGGCATGCACCCCGGCATTCAAAGAATCGCAGCCATGCATACCGGCTTCGTATCTCGGCACTGTGCTTATCTCGGCCATTCTACAAAATGGTTAAAGTCAGACATCCTGGCAGCTTCAAGCTGGGCCAGTGATCTTGTATCCAACTCTTCTAAAGCATTCTCAGCATCTCAGCATCTCGAAACACATGCTCTACATCTTGGCATCACAAGACGGTGTGAACTGCAACCGGGGTCCTTGGAGATTTAATTGATACACTTGGAAGTAATGCAGGTTCTCAGCATACACGTACCTCGGCACCATGTACCTCAGCATTATCTGACAAGCTGTCTCGGTTTCAATGCTCTTGAGGTGATAAAACAATTCAGACCAGGATTAAGCATCTCGGCACTCATGATGCGTGGGAGACGTCGTTGTTGCTTCTCACTATTCTGATCGCATAATTTATTTTCAAGCTTGCATATCCATATCCGACATCAATTTCCGAGATAGTACTACAAACCCAACTCTCCCTTAAACTGGTCTTTTCTGATCTCCGTAGATAGCCGGCCTCGCACCCAACCCAGTGTAGTCGGGCTTCCACGGCTCACAATCTGAGCAAAGGAGGCGGACCAAAGAGGCCGCATTTCAACCATGAAACCGGGTTCGTATACCCCTAATACCAGGTTCATTACACAGGGCGGATCAATGCTAATTTTAATTCTTCTCGCCGTGATGTATCGCAGAGAAGAGAGGGAGGATCTGCTGCTTGCTCCGATGCACGCCGGCTTCAATTAAAGAAAACCAGCATGCCGAATTCAGTGATCTTGGCTCCGTTGACTGCCGGGTTCAATGAGCTTGACCTCATTGATGTACCGACTTTATCTATCTCGGTTCAAGCATAGGATCTCGACTTTGTTTCTATGCCAACGTCAGCTATCTCAGCTTCGTTGTTGTGATACCTCACAGCATGTCTTTTAATAACATGCCATGCAGCTTCTTGCCTGAGATACAAGCAAACACGACCCAACTTGGCACGTCATCTCAGCATTGAACCGCCTCAAACAACAAGTAATTACTCAAATCTGGAGGTTTCGGCAATCTCGGCATCGGATCCTAAGGCACCTGGACATTCTAACACTGACATTGTATCTCGGCATTGAATCCTTTGAAAGAGTCTGAACATGACCCATCTTGGCGTATCTTCCTGCTTATATTCTTTCATGTTTCCCCTCCGTCTTTAATACCCACAATAATCTTGCACCCACCCCATCGACCGTTTAGAATATGGTGTGATTTCTTGCACTGTGATGGAGGCGAGAAGATCGGGAACATGTCGCTAATGGAGAAAAGCGCTGAGATCTCCAGGTGACTGAACCCTAATTGATGCAACCAAGAAGAAAAACACTACCGAAGTAGCCCAACGGATCTGGGTTTGGCCACGACAGTGATTTTCTCTCCACCTGCACCTCCTTCAGCGGCAAAGAAGCAGCAGAATAAATAAAGTGGTGGGCATGGTTTATAACGCAAAGGCACGAGTTTGAAAGGGTATGTGGAATATCACCGCAAGCATCTGAGTTCTCCATCTGTGAGGAATTTTCAAATTCGCTATTGCTTACAATCTCTGCGATCATGGTTTGATTTTGTCCCTTTCCTTGCTTCTCGCGGGTTTTGACTTTTCCGTTAAGTATGAGTTTGTGAAATTTTTTCTCTGCACAACCTCATCACAATAAAGATTTTCTCCAGCAGATCCAAGATTGTTCATCTAGCGGCTGGGAATTTGAATCATTAACCTTCTTCGGTCACGGGAATCAGAAATTTACCGACTCCCCACAGACGGCGCCAATGTTCTGTTGTAGAACATAAGTGTCTAGCCCTAGGCGGGCTGATATATTGATGTAGGATCAAATAGCTCTCTCCCCAGGTATCCATGGGTGAGATACCCGACAGATCGATGATCTCTTTGCACACATGAAGGCTTTCACCAAAGGGGTAGGGTGTGTGCTCTGTGTGGCTGAATCGTAAAGGAGAGAGCTTAAAAGATGTGTACCTTTTAGGTTAACCAACTATATATAGAGGCTACCTTAGGGTTAGAGTTTCGACTTGTTGGGCCTCTTGTGCCTCCAAGCCCAAATGTACTAGATGTCTCCTGTTGGGCCACACTTTGGATGAGCCTACTATTTTATTCCATAACAAGTATGAATTTAATTAAGTTGTTTATATTTTTATAATTATATTTAATGATAAATATTATAAAATATAATTTAATGATTGACATGAATACTAAAATATTATCTTCATTTTATAAGTATTATAATAAATAAATTAAAAATTTATGTGAAGTACGAGTATAAATATTAAATAAAGTATATTTTATACTAAATAAGAAATCAACCTATTAGTAATTAAGAAATATAAGTATGGAAAGAATGTTTGATCAAAGTTATAAATAAAAATAATATTTAAATAAAAATTTGATAAATATGTAATTAGTCTGTATAATTGCATAATCGGATTGTATAATCATATTTATTTCTTAAAAAGAAAAAAGAAAAAAACCAAAGTAATGGCAATTCTCAACAACGAATTGAAAGAAAATAGACGGGGTAAAATTTGGATATACAAGCTTAGATTAATTATACCATTTGAAAATCTACAAAAGTACTATTTGAAATTTCAAATATTTTTATTATATTACATTGTTTTGAAGAATTTCAAATGCTAAAAAGGTTATCCCAATTTGAAAAATTCCAAAGCAATATTTCATATTAAAATGAAAATTTGAAATGTTGGTGATTTTACATTATTGTCCCTAAAAAAACTCGGATCCATCTTTGGTCCGCCACGGACCGCCGATTAAACTGTGCCGTTTTGGCATAGTTTAATGGAGTATGATCCCTTATATATATATATATATATATATATATATATATATATATATATATATATATATATATATATATATATATATATAGACACACACACACACACACACATAGGGGTCATCGTTTGTCATGTCACTTGACATAAGGTTATGTCAAGTCATTCCAAAACTACGTCGTTTTGGGGTTAGAGGAATTAATGAACTCTCAAAACAACGTAATTTTGGGTCAGGGGAATTAATGAATGATCTTTTAGTAAAATTCATATAATAAATACTAAAACAAAAATACAAAAACACCCTTCATTAATTTCCTTAACTCCCAAAACCACGTAGTTTTAGGCTCACTTGACATAATTTTATGTCAAGTGACATAACAAGCGATAAACCCATATATATATATATATATTCTGGAACCGCGGGGTAGTAAAAAATAATTCAGGATATTGAATGGTACTGAAAAAATTCCTCATGATCTTGAAAAATTATTTTAGAATCTTGAAAAAATATTTCAAGGTACTGAAAAAAATATTTGAAGATACAGACTGGTACAAAAAAGATACTTCAAGATACTAACTGGTACTAAAAAAATAATTTCACGATCTTAAAAAATTATTTTAGTATCTTAAAAAAAATCCTAAAGTATATTTTTAGTAGCAGCCAGTACCTGAATTATTTTTTCAAGATCCAAAAATCATTTTTTTAAGATCATGAAATATTTTTTTTATAGGGTAAAGGAGCAAAAATACACATGTCCTTTACTCCTAGGAGCATCCAAACACCATATGCTTTTTTGGAGCAAAATACACACGTGGTTACCATTTTAGAGCAAAAGTCACATCTCACCGTTATGTTACTGTTCACCGTGAAGAGAGAGAGAAAGCTGAAGTGAACAGTAACATAACGGCGGTATGTGACTTTTGCTCCAAAATGGTAACCACATGTGTATTTTTGCTCCCAAAAAAAGCATATGGTGTTGGGCACTCCTGAGAGTAAAGCACATGTGTATTTTTGCTCCTTTACCCTTTTTTATATTCTGAAATATCCTTTTAATATCAGTCAGTATCTTGAAATATTTTTTTCAAGATCTAAAAATAATTTTTCAAGATCATGAAGTATCTTTTTCTTACCTGACAGTGCTAGAATTTTTTTTTTTTTCCTTTTTCTTGTAAAAAAAGGGATCAAGCTGCATTAAACTGTGCTAAAAAATGCAGCGGTTAAGTCCACAGTGGACCAAAGCTGCATCCAAAAATCCCTAGCCACCCTCACTACCGAAAAGCCCCCGAGCTCATGTTATTTTGGGTCAGGATTTAATCCCCCCATCCCTCAACCCAAAAATATTTGGTAACCATTGAGCTACAAGACTTATAAAATAATGCAAACTAATATATAAAATTACTATCAAAGTAAAATGCATTGTTCTAAAATATTTACCAACGTTTACAACACTTTCCTCATGCTCCCCCATTTCATCAACGTCATTTATAACAATTTGGAGAAATCTCACCCAAATCTTAAGGATAAAAAAAATAAAATATAAAAAAAGTCTCACACTGTAGATTCTTCTATAAAAAAAAGTTCTTAAGGACCTGAATTATATATATTCCTGATATAGATGGCCAATCTATGACTTGTCAAAATAATCATATACACTTATCAACATAATCTGTTTTAGTTAACATAAATGGGATTATCAATTACCACTTTATGACTTGTCAATATAGTCATATATAACCAACGGGGGTTGGCACAAGTGGTAAGCGGTTTGTGTCGCTTAAGCAAGGTCTCGAGTTCGAGCCTTATGAATGCAAAAAAAAAAAAACCCCACTAAGAGACTCTCCTACCATAGTCAGGTGCGCAACACGGGTCGGATCCAAATTAGTCAAGGCAAAACTCTGGATACCGGATGGGCAACCAAACATATATATATATATAGTCACATATACTTGTCAATTGGAACTAGTTTAATTAAGATAGATGAGCTTGTTAATGATCACTTTATGACTTGTCAATATAATCACATACACCTTTCAATAAAGTAAATTCACATTTGAAATCTATATCATTGATATCCCTAAAGACTTTTTTGATAAATAAATCTATACATAGACTTTTTTATATTTTTTTGGTCCCTTAAGACTTGAGTGAGATTTTCCTCAACAATTTTTTGCCATTTCAAACTTTGGGAATACAAGAAAGAGGGTAGTGTTTTATATCAGATTCAAGTCAATATGTAAACACCTCTTAAAAGTTCCAATAAAGCAATGATGGTAGAGAGGGCATCTTTAAAAAGAGGGTTAAGGTGCAAAAATACACATTGCTTTAGTCAGAGGAGCATCTAGTAGCAAGTGTTTTCTTGAGGTGCAAAAATGACTATATGGTTATAAATTAAGTGCAAAAATATCGCTTGACTGTTAAGTTTGACTTTAACCATTAAATTTTACTCTCTCTTTTGCTGACTGGACGATGACGTGGTTTCCAAAGGTGCAAAAATACACATGTGGTTTGGTCAAAAGAGCGTTCAACACCAAGTGATGTTTTTAGATGTAAAAATATTATTTGACCGTTAGGTTGACTTTTTTTGTGATTGGACGATGACATAGCTTTCTTTTGTTTCTTTTCTTTGTTTGAATTTTTTATTATTATTGTTCTTATTATTATTTTATATAATATAATATAATATAAATAGAATATAAATATATAATTATTTATTTTTCATTTTTGAAATGTTGAAAATAGAATATAAATATTTATTTCTAATTTATTTATATTTCTAATTTATATATTTAATACATTTCTATATTGAATTTAATAAATTTAGAAATTCTAATTTATAAAAGTTAAAATTGAAAGATGAAAAATGGATAATAGGAATATTTCAAAATCAAGTACGAGCAAGGAAAACACTCAAAAAAAATTATGATTTTTTATTCTTCATGTCTCGAATTATACGTCCTACATAGATAGATAGGAATCCAAAGATGAAAAGAGAAACAAAGAATATCACTACTGTGTAATATCTACAATTGGATTCAAAGAAGCATAGGCTTCAAGTAATTTCATGAAGAAAAACTACTTAATTAAAGAGCAGAGTTAACACAAATACATACCAAACTAAAGATATTAAGCATAACAAACATTTTGTTCTTTAAGATAATTTTAATTTTTCTTTTTGTGAATTCAATTAAAAAATTCAAATTAAGTTAATATTATTAAGTACTAAGTATCAAGATTCAGTTTATCTTATTATTATCATTATCATTATTATTATTGATAAAAAAATAATAATGAATTTTTATTTTAATATTTAAATTGTTTATTTAATTAATATTAATAAGTTAGTAAGAAATCAAAATAATAAATAAAAAATGAAAAAAAGAACTTGGTGTTGGGTGCTCTTTTGGCCAAACCACATGTGTATTTTTACACCTTGAAAACCACGTTATTGTCCAGTCAACAAAAAAAAAAGTCAAATTTAACGGTCAAACGGTATTTTTACACCTAATTTGTAACCACATAGTCACTTTTACACTTCAAAAAAGTACTTACGACTAGACGCTCTTTTGATGAAATTTTTACACCTTAACTCTTAAAAAGAAAGATATTTTCTTTATCCATTAAAGAAGGTTGAGAATGTTATGAAGCGAAGAAAGGCCAAAGTAATTATGATTATCAATTTCTGTTGAACAAATTAAACCCTTCCTGAAGAAGATCCCCAAAACCCCAATAGCCACAGTCGTAAGTCATCATAACAATTACACCACTGGAGGACTCTGTTTCAGCAGCAGAAGTCATGGTTCTCTTGCAGCTTCCTTGGAGAAGATTATTCAGATTGTCCAGTTGGTGTATCATCTGACGCTGGCTCCTCGCAATGCCTGATAACTATCCATAACCACACAGAATAGCCACGTTAATCACTACCAAAGAACATCTCTTACCTACTCTAAACAGTCAACCTTTGAGTGTCATGTGGTTGAGGTTGAAAATCCTCCCAAATGTCACATGTTTGAACCTGACATACTATACCACCATGCTAGCTTATCTAGTCTAAACAAAAAGGGGTTAATAACTTTTTTAGTTCTTATATAGTTTGATCAAATTTTATTTTTGGTTTCTATAGTTTCATAAAATTTGATCTAAGTAGAATGATTGGTCTTTATACTTTTAACGAATTTTAGTTTTGTTCTCTATGTTCAAATTTAGAGAAAGTCCTCATAAAACTATAGGGTCAAAACATATGATTTGAATATATAGAGATCAAAATCAAAGTTCAATTAAATTAGAAGGACCAAACAATGATATTAACCCATACAAATTGCAATTCAAACAAATCACCCGTAAGCATGTCAATTATAATAGAAAGTTGCACTGTTCATAAGTACAATATGCTTATTTTTTAGACTCTGTATATTGCATGGGAGTCCGCCAAGTGTTATTGGAGAATTTCTCATAACTACTGAAGCATGAAGGAACATTCTAAATTCCGAAAGAAATACAGTTGATCCCCAAAAGGATTTAATAGAAAACCAAGAAGGTATAAACTGGCTAAGGAATCAAAAACAACAAAGCCTTATCCTAGAAGGCTCTATAGGCAAACATAAAAGCTTACATAAACTAAATGAACTTGACTTCTGCTTTTGGTGAGGCTCGCCTCATTTGTAAAAGAGTTCGTGAAACTTCCAAGAGTTTTATAGGATCTGGTTGTTCCTCTTGATGAATCTTGAATGTAAGAGTCTCTAAAGATGGAGAAACAGCAAGTAGGCATTCCACTAAGTTCAATGCCATCTCAAAGATGATATAAACTTCAATAGTCACTGTTCGAAGCTGAGGAAGGGAGTAGCCATGGCCGTCGAACCACCACAGACAACGGCTCAAATTTGGCTGCCCGTCTAAAATCTTGGCATAGAATTCTTAATAAGATCAGTTATAATCCAAGCAATAAAAACAATAAGAACGATGATCAAACAATATCTATTAGAAAATACAGGGTTAATATAATCTTTAATCCCTAAGTTGCCCTCATTTTATTTTTGGTTCCTCAAGTTTTAAACTATGGGTTTTGATCTCTTTAAAGAGACAAAATGGTCCTGAAAATTTGAAGGACAAAAGATTGTATTAGCCTGAAAATAAACTACCAGGCAGGATTTTTTCTTGCATACCATGACTTTGAGTTCCTCCAAGTTAGGAGCACTTTTGAGAAAGCAACAAAGCAGAAAAATCTCTCGTGGTGCAGAGAAAGAAATACCACTGAATTTTAGATGTGTTAACGAGTAGATCATCTTTGGAAGCTTGTATGGAACGCTCCCCGCAGACAAATACTACAGAGTAAAACAGCAAAAACCAGGGTATATAAATGTATCTCTGTACATGTTCAAATAAAAAGACACCAAATCGTTATTACTGGCCAGACAAGTTTTCTATCTTTTTAGGCAGTTGGTAGAGAAAACAAATCAAATTGGATTGCAATACATTGTCTAGAACTAGCTCAAAACTTGTAATATTTTCTCACCTGAATATAGCCTTTTTCCAGGCAAAGTTTCTTAATTTTAAGCAAGGATGAGAACATGTTAACCAAATTGGTCTTTCTGCCCCGTTCAATGCTTTCCACACATCTTATAAGTGAAATTTTCAGATGCATTAGATTCTTCGATTCCTCAAAACAAACTGACTTGAAATCCCCAGAATCTTCCATGATCAAGAGTTCAAGACCTTTATATTGGGGGAGGTATTGAGATAATAAAAACCAGCGCAGTATGAAATGGCCAGACCCCCTAGCAATGGACAACTAGAGATAAGAGCATTAAGTGTGGCCGAGTCAATTCTAACGTAACTCATGTGAAGTTGCACAAGACTTTTAAAGCCGATAACAAAATCAGGGGGAGATCTCAGTGTAAAATTGGAGAGTTCCAAGCGAATCAAGTCCTTACATGAGAAAAGATGAGACGGCATTTCATATTGATCTCCTTGTTGATTTATGAGCTTAAGAATCTTCATGTTTCTTCTAGATAAGAAGAGAATCCACATACTCAGGCATTTAATTCTAATAGGGTAGACATCAGGAACGAATAGAATAAACTCATGTATAGGACCATGGTGCTGCAAAAGAACTTCAGAGATTGCATTAGAAATTTCATGCTTTTTAAGACGTTCACCAAAAAATGTTGCATTAAACTCCAGTCTTGGCACACTATTCCACATATATCTCCAGTTCCTTGATAGAATACTGGTTTTAACCGCATCTTGGATGGGCAGGTTCTTCATGATAGAATCCATAACATTTCTTGGAAGGTCACTGATAAGGTCCTTAGGGGTGCCATGACCATTCTTAACCAAACTAGAAATTCAAATCCTAAGTACATGGTATGATCAATAAGTTGAGTCAAAATCATATAAACAAGCATATAATAGCTTCAAGGTTTAAACGTAACAGCCAAAACAAAAACAAGAACTGCATGCTCTTAGTGGCTTAATAATAAAAGTAAAGTAAAAAAACCAGCATAAGAGTAAACAAAATTGTCTGCACAATAAAAATGTTAAACTTACAAATTTAAACAAACTTATGAAAAGAACTGGTACAAGTAAGAATTTTTATAAAGTTTATATAATAGGTTAGTTGAAAAGGTTAGTACAATTTTAAGAATGAGTCAACATAACTTTATAAATTGGAACTCCGTGAGTGAACTCAAAAGTTTAAATGAGTTTACCGTTAACACAAATTTAACCAACAATTAACATAATTTTATAAATTAAAAACCTAAAAACATAAACCTGACTTGACTCGTGCATTTGACAACACAAGCAACTTGTGTTACAGGAAATAGCAAGGAGGAGAAAACACAGCCGGTAAAAACAAGGGTTGAGGAGCAAATATTAAAAATATACGTGTGTTTTATCTTCGGGAGCGTCCAGCACCATATGTTCTTTTTGGGAGTAAAAATACATATATGGTTACATTTTAAAAGCAAAAGTCACACCCACCGTTAAAATCTAGCCTGTTGTAAATATAGTTTTTTCTGTTGTAAATGACCAGATTTTAAAATTTGTTGTAAATACAGCACTTCCTGTTGTAAATCTAGTCTTTTTCGGTTGTAAATGACCTTTCTATGTTCAAAATCCATGTATTTAAATGTTGTTGTAAATATGACATTTTCTGTTGTAAATATGGTCAGATTTTAAATTTTGTTGTAAATACACTTCCTGTTGTAAATATATCATTTTTTTTTTGTAAATGACATTTCTATGTTCAAAATTCAGGTGTTTAAATGTTGTTGTAAATATGACATTTTCTGTTGCAAATGTACTATTAAGTTAGATTTTAACGGTGATGTTATTTTTGCTCCAAAAATATAACCACATGTGTATTTTTACTCCCAAAAAAATATACAGACATCTAAAAGTAAAACACATATGTATTTTTACTCATCTACCCTAAAAACAATTATACATTTAACAACACAACGGATCCGAAATGATATCATTAACAGACGAACCGAAATTCGGTTGATATCAAAATAATATATCTATGGATGACAGAGTAAGGAAATAATTAACCTTGATTTGACAGCCTGCATATCAGAATGGGCAATGTGTGGGGACTGCGATTTTCTGTACTTGGCAGATATATAAAGAAACTGAGGGCTTCGTGCAGAGTGGGAAGGGAGGAAAACGGGACCGTCACATTGCGAATAGTCAGTATTCATAAGTATGTATTGGGAAACTAAAAGGCAAGTCACGTTGCGAATAGTCAGTATTCAACTATTCATAAGCATGTATTGGGAAACTAAAAGCCAAATTAATTGTGACTCTTGTTTAGGCTCCCCTATAAATATGAACAGAGATTTTATAGAAAACATTGTAATATCATAAATACAAATGAATAATAATTGCTCCTCCTCCCTTCTCTCTTAGGGTATGTTTGGTTTGAGGGGAGGGGAGGGAGGAAAAAAAAAAATGAGAGGAGGAAAAACTTTTTTGAAAATTGAGTGTAGTGGGGCCCACATATTTTCTTCCCCCCTCCTTTTTTTTTCTCTCCCCCTCCCTCCCCTCCCCTCTCCTTCCCTCAAACCAAACATACCCTTAGATTTTCTCTATTTGCTTACTCTTATTTTTTATCACAAATTTCTTTTATTTTACAACACATTATCAGTATGAAAACTCTATCAATCTCTAATGATTTCATCTAACTTTTTTTTACGCTATCTTTATTTGATCTATCTAAGATAATCTGAACTACTATATGAAATTAAAATAAATTATTTTACCAATTTATGTAACATCAGGTTTCAGGGCTAAAATTAGATATTGTTATTGCTTTTATATCTTAATATCTTTTACGTGTTATTCTATATTATTGATATTGTTATTTTAGTATGGCCAAAAATTATACACATCTGATTTTATATTTTGAAATTATATGTCTTGAAGCCATATTGTTTTGATTTTCTATTCTAAATTATATGGTTGAAAGTGATATTCCATTTATTCTTATTTTGAGAATACATAGCTAAAAAGCCATATAACTTTTTATCTTCTATTTTATTGTATAGCCAAAAGCCATATATAACTTTTGTTTATCCTGAAGATAAACAGCCAAAAGCCACATAAATTTAATCTCTCATCTTGAGACTAATTGGCCTGAAGCCACAAGACTAATTGACCTAAAACCAAGAGAATAATTAAATGGTTCGATGCCATAAAGTTTTAATTTTGTTAATTTCTTCTATGAATTATTTCTTATTTTTACGAATTCTCTTTTATTATTCTCTTTTATTATGGTAATTAGATCGTTTGAGTTTATATCATTATGCATATTTATATTTCATATTTTAAGAATTTCTTTTTATTGCTCTAGTCTGAACTGTTTTTATTTTTTATGAATTACATATGTTTATATTAATGAATTTGTTACGGATTTATATAAGGCCCATATTCTGCTGTATGGCCCAACAAGGGGCAATCCACATGGCACAGATATGACGCCACATCACTTGGGCTTTGAGGCATAGAAGCCCACAGTTCAAACCCTAAACCTAAGGTAGCCTCTATATATAGCGGGTTAACCCTAAAGGTACATCATCTTCTACACGGTCTACGCTCTGGCTATTCACATACAGTGATCACGAGCATACGACCACCCCCTTTGGCTAAACGCATCATCTAATCCTCGAACTACGTGGACTTTGATCCTCTTCGGAGTACGTAGGCCCTAGGAATCGCTCCTAGGTCAAGTCCCAATCAACATCAACATCCTAGCCCCATCGGGGCTAGGGTTACAGTTCTACGCCAGAACAGTGGCGCCGTCCGTGGGGACCGTAAATTTCGATTCCTACGACCAACGATGGTCAATACCGAAGCGGCGGTCGAGATGCCTTTGCACGGGCGGTTCACGAAAATCCACAAAGACAAAATCAAGAATCGTAGCGGCCTCGAAGGGATTCGGAGAAACAATTGTTGTTTGAGCAACGACTTTGGTTTTGAGCTTCTTCACATGGGTTTTCTTTTAACTCTCCATGTCTCTACATGACGAGAAGATAGTTGGAAGGATCACCAGGATCTCTCTTTGGGAATTCTTTTAAGAGAGGGTGTGTATCAGATAAGCTGGGCAATTGAGCAATGTGGAATGAAGGAGTCTCATCCTCTCTCCTCAAGGATCGTCATCCTCTCTCCTCTCATTGGATAAGTTGACAATTGAGCAATGTGGAATGAAGGAGTCTCATCCTCTCTCCTCAAGGATCGTCATCCTCTCTCCTCTCATTGGATAAGTTGGCAATTGAGCAATGTGGAATGAAGGAGTCTCATCCTCCCTCCTTAAGGATCGTCATCCTCTCTCCTCTCATTGGATAAGTTGGTAAATTGAGTAATGTGGAATGAAGGATTCTCATCCTCTCTCCTCAAGGATCGTCATCCTCTCTCCTCTCATTGGATAAGTTGGCAATTGAGCAATGTGGAATGAAGGAGTCTCATCCTCTCTCCTCAAGGATCGTCATCCTCTCTCCTCTCATTGGATAAGTTGGCAATTGAGCAATGTGGAATGAAGGAGTCTCATCCTCTCTCCTTAAGGATCGTCATCCTCTCTCCTCTCATTGGATAAGTTGGTAAATTGAGCAATGTGGAATGAAGGATTCTCATCCTCTCTCCTCAAGGATCGTCATCCTCTCTCCTCTCATTGGATAAGTCGGGAAATTGAGCAATGTGGAATAAATGATTCTCATCCTCTCTCCTCAAGGATCGTCATCCTCTCTCCTCTCATTGGATAAGTTGGGAAATTGAGCAATGTGGAATGAAAGATTCTCATCCTCTCTCCTCAAGGATCGTCATCCTCTCTCCTCTCATTGGATAAGTTGGGAAATTGAGCAATGTGTAATGAAGGATTCTCATCCTCTCTCCTCAAGGATTCTCATCCTCTCTCCTTGGGAACCCAGCAGGATTCTCATCCCTGCATCTCCACCATGGGTTTTCTTTTTCTGTTTCTTCATGAATTCACATGATGAGAAGATAGTAGGTAGGACTCTCATCCTCCCTCCTCAAGGATCGTCATCCTCTCTCATGGGAACCCGGACTTTTCAATTCGGTATAAATTTAGATGCCCTATCTTTTGTTTCTTCATGAATTCACATGATGAGAAGATAGTAGGCGGGATTCTCATCCTCCTCATCCTCCTCCTTGGGAACCGGATTTTTGAGTAGGATTCTCATCCTCTCTTCTTGGGAACCCGATTTGAGCAGGATTCTCATCCTCTCTTACGGGAACCCGGATGTGAGTCATCTTTTCTCCTTTGGAACCCAGATTTGAGCAGGATTCTCATCCTCTCTTCTTGGGAACCCAGATGTGAGTCATCATTTCTCCTTTAGAACCCAAATTTGATAGGATTCTCATCCTCTCTTCTTGGGAACCCAGATTTGAGCAGGATTCTCATCCTCTCTTCTGGGGAACCCAGATGTGAGTCATCTTTTCTCTTTTGGAACCCAAATTTGATAGGATTCTCATCCTTTCTTCTTGGAAACCCAGATTTGAGCAGGATTCTCATCCTCTCTTAGGGGAACCCAGATGTGAGTCATCTTTTCTCCTTTGGAACCCAAATTTGAGTAGGATTCTCATCCTCCCTCCTTGGCGTACCCCGGTTACACCAAATCGGTTAGGACCCCGACTCGCCAAAGTTTTGAAAACGGACCCGGTTACACCGAATCTGGTTAAAATCCCGGCTCCGAGTAAATTTGAAGGCATACGCCGGTTACACCGAATCTGGTTAAAATCCCGGCTCCGAGTAAATTTAAAGGCATACCCCGGTTACACCAAATCTGGTTAGGACCCCGGCTCTGCCAAAGTTTTGAAAACGGATCCCGGTTACACCGAATCTGGTTAAAATACCGACTCCGAGTAAATTTGAAGGCATACCCCGGTTACACCGAATCTGGTTAAAATCCCGGCTCTGCCAAAGTTTTGAAGACGGACCCCGGTTACACCGAATCTGGTTAAAACTCGGGCTCAGTGTTGCACCGGCAATCCCACCCTGAACTACCGGTCTGGGGGGCAACAGAACGGATAAACGAGTCCAGGGTTACGACACCCATAATGGACAAACGAGTTAAGGGTTACGACACCCACAAATGGAGAAACAAATTCCGGGTCACGACACCCAGAACGAACCTCGGTTACACTTAATACGTGCATCAACTGGGATTGTTTCGAGATGACAACCGTCATCGTCAATGCTAAAGTTTGCATAAATCGCGAGGTACAAGATCTTATTCGTGGAGGCAATGTACATTTTTCTTTATATGTTATTGTTCATTACATATTTCTTCGAATCCACATATCACCTGTGTTTCCTTTGAGCTATTGGTACCCTCCCATCACTGGGCGCAAGGGTGCCGTATTAAATTGGATGGAATCCACCTCCAAAAATAGAAGAACGCCGACCCCAGTTACACTGATCCCAGTTAAAACTCGAGTTCAACGTAAAGTCTTGACGGAAGCAAAAGATGAACCACGGCACACGGCCTAGACATGGCGGCCAAACAACTCATTACGGCCAAACACAACAGAAAGGTCAGGCCCAGGGTATTCGGCGGGAGACCTAGTCCTACGAAGGGCCGACGTCGGTAACAAAAAGCCGAGAGATGGCAAATTGGCCGCAAATTGGGATGGTCCCTACCGGATTAAGGAAAAACTCAACGAGAGGAGCCTACGTTCTAGAAAACCTGGCTAGGAAACAAATCAAGAGGACAAGGAACGGCGACAAGCTAAGGATCTATTATAGCTAGGCCTAGTCGTAGCCGAAATGCCGCAACGGACACCTCATGTCCGAATTGTCAGCTTTACAAAGCTAATCATCTCTAGAATTAATAAAGGGTTTATTAACCGAATGTTCAATTCTAAGAGTGCTTAAATGATTCGCTGAATAAGCAGACCGACACCGAGGTCCATACGCCGTGTAACCGACACCGAGGCCCATGCACCGGTATATATTTTGATGCATCGAAATTGACACCTAAGTAAGAAGGCGAATAGTCATCTTGGACCCCGATCGGGTCCACTTGGTCAAAGTGTGTCCCGACGACGACCACGGATGAGCATGTGACAATTTGCCCTTACCTGGTTAAAATCCCGGATAACGACTCTGAACCTCGTAGCGTGGTATATTTAGACACCCCTACTCATGCACTGGTTTCGACACCGAGAAGAGTACTAAGCGGACTCTAATTATTTAAAGACCACGGCCCGGTCTAGAACTTGACTATGTGCAGTTTATGCATAAAGTTAAAAGTACACAATGGACCAATTACTTGAATTTTCATTCATAAGGTTAATTGTTCAAAAGTACACACAAAACCGGCATCCTACGCCGAAACAAAAGGAAAAGGAAGAATAAAAGAAAAGAACTTCTAGCTTGAAGGGGCTGCCTCGTCCACAGGCGCCCCGCCACCCTCGGAGCCAACCTCGGAAGCAGCACCACGGCATTCCTAGGGCCGGAGGTTACCACCTCGGACCCTTAGGTCGTCGGTTCTTACCGCGGCACTCTTAGGACCGGAGGTTATTACCTCAATCGCCCTTTTTGGACATCGGTATTCACCACGAGTCCTCAAGCCATAGGACGCCAACATGGCACGTCACGAGACGCAGGATGTCACCCCGACTCATCAGACCTTGCAACGTTACCACGTACACAACTGTTACGGATTTATATAAGGCCCATATTCTGCTGTATGGGCCAATAAGGGGCAATCCACATGGCACAAATATGACGCCACATCACTTGGGCTTTGAGGCATAGAAGCCCACGGTTCAAACCCTAAACCTAAGGTAGCCTCTATATATAGCGGGTTAACCCTAAAGGTACATCATCTTCTACACGGTCTACGCTCAGACTATTCACATACAGTAGTCACGAGCATACGACCACCCCTTTGGCTAAACGCCTCATCTAATCCTCGAACTACGTGGACTTTGATCCCTCTTCAGGGTACGTAGGCCCTAGGAATCGCTCCTAGGTCAAGTCCCAATCAACATCAACATCCTAGCCCCATCAGGGCTAGGGTTCTGGTTCTACGCCAGAACAGAATTAAATATCTATTGATATTTTAATTTCATTGAATAGACCGTAGCAATAATATTATAAATTTTATTATTGGAAGACCAAAAGTCTCATCACTTTTATAATTGTTATTTTGTAAAAAAAATTATATATATAAATAATTTTAGAGAATTGTGTCATTCAAGAGTATTAGTTCTAAAAACTAATAGTCTTGAAGGCTAATTAGCATATTTTTTTCATGGTCACTTATTCACATATGCCCGATATCAAATTGGTAATTGGAGGCACCAATGTTTGGTGATATTAAAATAACTATATTTATATATACAATCATGAGCAATTGTTATAATATGGCAAGAAGCCATAAACAAATATCTAGTAAATTATCGAAAATAAAGGAAAGATTATAAATAAATAAAAAGGTTTTAAGAAAAATAACAAAATAGGTAATGAGATGTAGAGAAAGATCAGATACTCATATTTATTGTAAAGCACAAAGAAATAAACCATAAGCCGATAAGGCTATATGATATTTAATTTTCATTGTTGTTTACATTTATTATTGTTTAAATTTATTTTGATTAACTTGTGTGAGAAAATTTATTATAAGAATCTAATATTGTGATATTGATAAATCAACTCTTCATGAGCTAGTGATATGTGAAATCAAATAAACCAAAAGTAATTATTGGTCATTTTGAAATTTTAATATATAGTGTCAATTTATTTGCAAATTTAAATATTATGGTGTATGAATGTTCATAATTTTATGGTCTTTTAGGATTCCATCTCATGGTTAATGTTATTATACATTATAACTCCCAAATTAGAGGGTTGCTAGCTAGTATTTATTAATATAACCTCTCATTGAGCAATTAATGTATTTAATTCTATTCTTTATGTATAACTATACAATTTATTTTTAAACTACGTACGTACCTACGTACCTACCTACATACATACCTACATACATACCATTTTCAAAAACAGTATAAATTTTTTTTGATAAATCAACTCTTCATGAGCTAGTGATATGTGAAATCAAATAAACCAAAAGTAATTATTGGTCATTTTGAAATTTTAATATATAGTGTCAATTTATTTGCAAATTTAAATATTATGGTGTATGAATGTTCATAATTTTATGGTCTTTTAGGATTCCATCTCATGGTTAATGTTATTATACATTATAACTCCCAAATTAGAGGGTTGCTAGCTAGTATTTATTAATATAACCTCTCATTGAGCAATTAAGGTATTTAATTCTATTCTTTATGTATAACTATACAATTTATTTTTAAACTACGTACGTACGTGCTACACCATTTTCAAAAGCAGTATAATTTTTTTTTTTCATATTACAACATAATACAGAGGCGTAACTACCTGTTCATAAATAACATTACATTATCTGTTCAAATCCTAGATGTCCTCGATCGGTTCTCTATGTGTTCTTCACACGTGCTGCTACTCAGCTTACGCTCATCTTCTGTCCACGAGTCTCCGGACCCTGAAGCTATAATAAGAGCTGAGGTCCAATGTTCATCAGACCTCAGGTAACGGTTAACCTCATGCTTATATAAATAATATATGTACAACAGATATCTCTAGTAATACAACATTGATCAATCCGGTACGTCGTATGATCATTTAGATAACAACTAAACTATCATGCAAAGTTATCCCTGGTCTGCACGTATCCAGTGCCACGATGTACGGTCGTGTCCTCAGCGCTAGGAAAACATAACGGTGTTATCATGACTATAACCCGTAAAGCTGTAAATAGTGATCTAAGTCTAACTTAGTCACAGTGCATGTTCAGGATAGAGTCCTGTTCGTGGCTTTATGAAACCATCCATAACATATATAAGCATATAAACATCAGTGTCATTGTTACCGTACGCGTCCGTACCTTCGTTGACGGTATTCTGGTACGTTTGACGGAAAACTGTACTTTCGACGGAAAACGGAAAACAGCACGTCAGACAGCGGTTCGACAACGGTTTGATAGCGGTAGGTGATCACTGATATCCTATAAGGATAATATCACGTCTATCAATATCCAATCATCATAACAGGCATTTTAGGTACAAATTACCATTTTGCCCCTACCCTTATTAATCGCGTGGAATTTCGCCATAGCTTCGCTACTTTAACTCTATTTCTCCAAAATTTTAACATATCCCTTTCTCCAACATATTTTTGAAATAAATACAATATCTAACCCTAAAACATGATATCTAAATCATACTTGAAAAATTAAAGATCTACCTAACATTCCTACTATAACTACGAAAGAACTTAAGACTAAGGACTCAAGAAATTACCCGAGCTTCACTGCAAATTCCCCGGACTCCTCCTCCTCTCTTGATCTGCTCCAAGATTTTCAAACTAGCTAGTGGTTTTGGATGTGAGAATTGTGCTTGGAGGTGCCTTATATTTATAGGCAAAAGTTGGGTACTATTCATACTTTATCAGACGAATTCTTGACCGTCGGATCGCACTTCATTGAGATGTCACAATCTTGGCCATCCAACCCACCTCCTTACATCATCATTCAAGGTCATGATGTCACGCCAATGATGTCACCCGCTTGTTTAACAAGTTTCCTACCGATAAGTTCCCTGTTCGGTGTCCTAATCGCGTAATCTTACAAAATCTCAAAAATCCGAGAACATAGCCCTGAAGATCTCTTCTTCCTCTTTCAAAACACTTGGGTTAACTAAATTTTTGATCCCATTCAGGGCATCTCCTATTTCGCTGAAGATTTTCGGATAATTGCCTTCTTCTGATAAATCGCCGGGTAACGTCAATTTACGGACAAAAATTCACCGATTCATAAAATGTCCAGATGTTTATCAACTCATCCCCAGATATTGAGTTATGATTTATTTTCCATAGTTTCTCCTTTCTACTATCTATCCTTCTTCCTTTTCGTCTTATTCCCTAAGCATTCCGCCGGTTACGGAAATGACTTCGAAGACAACCTACTCCGAGATAAAAATTCACTTGTTTATATTATACTCTGACCTTAGAAACCTAGTTCATGGTTTTATAGATAGGATTTAATTTCTATCGGTGGTCATTTATCCTATTTGCTTTTTCACAAAATATCACAATTTATATTAATATTATAATCCAAAGTATCTAGATATTATTTGACCAATACTTATCTTCTTTTTGTCCCCAAAAATTTCGGTCAGCTGCACCATTTTTATTTATTTATTTTTATTTTCCTGTTTTAATTATTTATTTTATATTCTATTCATCTTATATTAATTTCCCCAAAATTCTCTCATTGGTCCATTTCTAATTACATGGATTTAGGCTTTAAAATTACTAGAATAAATTCTAAACCTTTGATTTTGCTTTCCAAGATTGCATCTTAACCCTTAGTAATTATTTAATTTATCTAATTTAATTAACAAGTTTAATTAGTATCTTAATCAGTTAATCATGAGATTAGTAACCTTTTAGGATTAGGGATTTTCATACACTTAATCTCATTTATTTTCTTAATCTTTTCCCAATAATTAGCAAATATATATTATGCTAATTTTATCAATTAATATTTAATTAAAGGGCTTCTCATAATTTACTTGAATATTCTCTTGATTCATGCTTAAATAATTAGCCAATAATTATTTATTTAATTCCTCACTAATTGTTGATAATTTTCCTATTTAGGATTAATTATTTTCTCACAACTATTGGACTTACATTGGTATTTTATGCTTTACATAAAATATTAAAAATCATGGGGTCAATTATGGCCCCACAATACTTCTTGATTTTTGTCTCATTATTTTCCAAGGGAAATGATCCCAAAAATTATCTAAATTGGAGACAACATACTTTCCTATTTTTAATAATTATTTTATTGCCTCTTAGGATGTATCACAATATTTTTTATGGATCTTAGTTCATTTAGGGCATTTTAGCACTTTAATTCCTCTAATTTCAATAGAAATTGCCCTAGAGAATTATGATAAATTCCTTCTCATATTTGAGACCTCATATTCACCTATTTTCAATAGGTATATTTTACTAATTTATTATATTTACCCTAAGTCAGATTTTAGGGTATGAGTACTTCTTCTTTTTTGTTGTTTTTCTAATAAAGAAATGAAAAAAAAATTTGTGTGCAGTCAAATTATGCCGACATTGTTTGTTAAACCATAAGCAGAGACGGACCTTAGTGAATACAACGGGGGGCCATGGCCCCCCAAAAAAAAAAAATTGTTCAAAATTTTTATTTTCACACTGAAAGCTAGAGGTTCAATCTTATTCGACTTGATATAATCCCAAGATATTTCGTAAGAGATATATATAATCCAACATGCTTTGAACTCGTTAGGTACCACCAGATGGGCTGAGACGGACCTTAGTGAATACTAGGGGGAATATAATGTAAAATTTAATGTATTTTTACACAAGAAAATATTTATTCCAAGGTTATGGCTCCATCCCAAATATACATTTGGCAATCATATTTCTTTCTTTCTTTGGTTTTATTGTAGCTTTGGAAATCTGTTTATTAAAAACTCTCTTGCTTCCTTTCATGGAGTTGTGACTGATTGGGTGTTACCTGTCTCTCCATAATTCTAGAGAGGCCCTACTCTTAAAACATAATGTTGATTTTAATTCTTTTGCATGGTTCTCAACTTCTCATTTTATATACCTTTTGCTTGTTTGATTCTTGTATGATCTCTACCTCCACGAATTCTTCTGATTACTAACTGGAAAAATTTGTCACCTGTCAAATATTGGACAATTTCTCCACCATTACATATTCTTCTCATTCTATATACCTTTTGCTAACTTATGTTGAACGTGATATGTTTGATAACATTGAGATGAAGATATAATGCAATATTTTCAAGGAATGAAAAATCGAAGAATACTTTTGTAATCGTTCTATTGTAATAGCTTAGTTGACTCTTGATTATTATTTTTTTATGTCAAGTTGAAGCTTTCTTTTCTTTTTCTTTTTTGTCTATATTTTTTTTTGGTTTTTAAATACATTTAAATTTTTTTAAAAAAAAAAAAATCAAAGGTGCTGCCCCCGAATCCCCTCCACTAATTGTGCAGACACAAACACAAAATGCTGGCTCCGCCACCGAACACACACATATGTATGTGTGTGTGCACGTTTCCGCATCCCCTTGACTAAATCCATCTAGATTTGGATTACTCGTTAATAGTTGATCAAATTTGATAGATTCACCTCTAAAACAAGAGGTTATGGTCCTGGAGGTATAATATCAATCACTTCATGGCCATCCGATGCATCAACATACATGTATGTACATAGATACATATATGTATGAAAGGAGTTAAGAGAATTAATGAAGGGTATTTTGGTACAAAAACAAAAATACCAAAACAACCTTCATTAATTCATTTAACTCTAAAAAATGACGTAGTTTTATGGTCACACACGCACGCACGAAAGAATTAAACAAGCTTACACACACACACGAATAAATTAAACAAGCTTGATGACCTTGTGAGTAATGGAGTTTCTCATATCCTGCTCAAACTTGCCTCTCTATTTCTTCACAGATTTCCATTCAAACATTTAACACACACACACACTAACGAAAGAATTAAAAAAGCTTACACACACACACGAAAGAATTAAACAAGCTTGATGACCTTGTGAGTAATGGAGTTTCTCATATATATCCTGCTCAAACTTGCCTCTCTATTTCTTCACAGATTTCCAATCAAACATTTAACACATACACAGCATAAAGGTACTTTCCTCCATTACTAGCCCTACTTTGTATTCTAGTTTTATATATATATCTTCCACCTCTTTTATTACTGGAAGGCATAGAAATGCTTTGAAATGTTGATTGCATTTTGGTATTAGAATCAAATAAGTTTTATGTCACATTTGTGAGAAAAAGAAAAAGAAAATATTATTGATAGGGCAAAACTTTAAAGCCTAAAAACTCCGCAAGTGCACGGGCCGTATCAAGTAATAAAGTGATGATAAAATTATCGTTCCCACGAGGACTTAGTATCACAAACTTCAGTTAGGCATTAATTTCACAATTTCGTTTAAGTTGAGAAAACTAGATTGAATTTAATTAAAAGAAAAGAAAATCAAAATAACAAACTACTAAAATAATCGAACGAGCAACCTAGAGTCACTAATCCCTTGTTTGTTCTTAGATTTTATCCCCATTAAACTAATTTTGACTTAACTTAATCAGTTAATCTAGAGTATTAATGTCTATAAATGCCTTCCGGTCCACTTATATACCTACCTTAATTAATTATGCAATGTCTCACACAACTAAATAAGATGCGTTTTAAACCGGGCTCACTTTAATTTGATTATGCGGAGCTTCTAGGTATTTTCCTATCCTAGACACAAATTAGATTAAAACCTAATTCCTTATTAAATTTAAACCTAATTCCACATTATTTAATCTCAATGTCAATTTAGGATTCCCTCTTCCAAGTTCAACCCTAAATCCCCAAAACATGCTCAATGATGGCCACTCAATAAGTAATAACAATGAACACAAGATTAAATAAACTGAATTAAATTAAGCAAAACTAATTAATGAGAATAATTTCTAGAACCCAAACAAGTTCATAGGTTCTCTAGGTTGTAAAGAAATTAGCCACACATGGCTAAAACCAAATTCATAATAAAAGATAAAAATTTAGGTTTAAAGAATTAAGAGAGAGAGGAAAGAAAGCTTCTCTATCGCCTCCACAGTCCTTCCGTCCTTCTATGGAGATGATCCTCCCACTGCGTCGTACGAGTCTGTTTGAATTGTTATTATCGCTGTCCAGGTCTCTCTTCGTTCTTTGCTCCGTCGGTGTGTGTGTCTCCGTTCTCTTTTTCTCTTGCGCCAATCCCTTCTAATATATATATTTTTGGTTATGCGTGATCTGCTTCCTTTTCTTAAAAGATATATATCATATCTTTTTATTCCGTTTTTGGCTCCTGGTGCGTGATCTTCTGCTTCTTTAATTAATGTGGCATATAATGTAATAATATATTATATTAGAATATAATATAATAATATATTATATTATTATATCATTTTCAATTTAATTTGTTGCCTCCCTTAGATCACATAATATCTCCTGCACAACAAAATAGGATATCAATAGATTTTCTGTTATAATATTCTTTTATCCTATATTTAATTAAAAGATAGATAAATATATAAAAAGATAATTAAATAAGCATAATATTAATAAATTCAGTCCAATATATCTCAGAATCTATACTTATTTAATTATAAAATATATACTTATCAATTATTTATCAAAATATTTATATCACATTTGGTTTGAGAGAATGAGAATTAATTTAATTTTTATGAATAGGTGATGTTAATTTTGATTTATTTAACAAAGTCATTTTTGTAATGTGAATTATTAGAAACATACATACACACACATACATAGTGCTAGTTAAATTTATGGATGCTTAAATAGTTGGAAAAATTTGAAAGAAGACTATAAATATCTTAATTGTTCATTTTAATGGCCTTGTCTTTATATTTCTCTTAAATTACTTTTAGCTCCTAAACATCACAAATTATTACAATGTCATCTTTATCTATTTTGATAATGGTTCTCGTCATATTTCTATACGTGGTGAAAGTCGTCTTTAAATATGCATTAAAAGAATCAAATTGAAGTATAAAATTGATGAGTAGTGAAGTTATATGGAAATGCAATAATATATGTTATTTTCTAAAGAACTTATATTTCATAATTAAGGTTTAATTTGCAATGCCAAATTGCAAATAGTTTTTACAACAACCAAAGAGAATATCATACAAGCTGAACCCTTTCATTTATATGGATTAAGAAGAAAAAAATGAACTTTCAATCAGGATTTCAACGAAGACGAAAAAGAAGTATCGAATATTTGTAAAAGACAACAAATTAAAGAGAATATGATAACAAAAATGTGAGAGCAAAACATCTATGGAGGGTTTGTGAAAAGCAACGATTTTTATCGAACATAAGAGCAAAATGGTGACGATAGAGAGGGTGAGCCCAACAAAGAGGAATACCAAGCCATCCCGACGGCGAAGAGAAAGAAATCACGATAGTTGGAGGCAACAAAGAGAGTAAGAGCACGCACGAGTCTAAAAGGATATTAGAGATAAAGACTGAGCGTGAAAGTGAGTGTATATATTCGGGAAGCCTTTTCTAGACCCAGTTCTCATTAATGACAAGTGTCAATATATAAAAAACGTTTTTAATTCATAACGACACCGTATTTCAAATCAATCAGTCTAAAATGTAATTTCTAGAATAGAGAAATAAAATTTTAGAAACAAGAACTTTTGATTTAAAGGTTAAAACTTTTTCATCAACAAGAGATTAATTAATAACACGGGATATATGATCACTAGCTAACAAGAACCGTTTGGTCAAAAGAGGTTATGGTCCTAGATAATATAATTTACTAATAAAGTATATAAGTTCTATTATAAAATTAACTTATCAAGCTAGAGACAGAAACAACAACGGAACAAAGATGCAAGAGACGTGGTCAAGATCAAGATTAGAAATAAAAATATTTTTCATTAATATATAATATATTTTTTATGCTGCCAAAGGCAGCATCGGTACATTGATAAAAAAATATTTTACATAATTAAAAAAACCCCTAAATCTTCCTCTTCATCAATGGAGGCAGAGGAGTAAGAAGACGAAGGGGAAGAGGGTTTGTTCGAAAGATTGTACTTGACGTTATTGGCGTGGAATACAAGGTTGAGCTTGTTGTTGATAGTGTCCAACAACATAAAGAGTCTTCCGAGGCATCTCTCTATGTGATCCACCCTCACACGAAGGTCTTGAAGAAGCTGCCTCACCGAAGGTGGAGGAGGGAGTAGAGCAGTCAGAAAGCGGGAGGAGGAAAAGGAAGATGAACGGAAGTAACCCTAACGCATACCATATTGAGAGAGGAGAGGAGATGAGAGGAGCTAAATATGAATAAATGAAAGTAATGAGGAGTTTAAATAGACAAGATGAAACATTTATTGAAGTGACCTCAGATTATGAAGAGACGCATAGTTGAGAAGTTTATCTTAGAAGCTGAAGAAACTTTGAAACATTTATAGACCATGTGTATAAAGAAACGACGACATCTAAAAGGATATTTAAACCTGATGTATAAGAGTCCAGTATAAAAAGATTTTTATTTTATTTTATTACTATTTAATACTTATCAACATCGTATTACATTACAATTGGTCTAGAAAATATTATTTAGATAGTGCTTAAGCGCGATCGGTGTTGAGTTGTATCAATATTTACAAAAATACCAACATACATACTTTTTAAACCATCTCTGCCTATAGAGATCTAGATATAGCAGTCTCATAGGCCTTTTTTCTAGTAATAAGTTATGTCACAACTGGAAAAATGGAACCAAAAAGATAAAGTTGTCAACAACAATTTTGAAAATGATATCACGTTATCAAATGAGGATCTTGTATAAATATATGTCATAAGAAGTAGACATAAAGATGATTGGTCAAAAGAAAAGTTGAAATGGAAAAATATATATGTGATGAAAATATGATTATATTGTGACAATTAAGCACCTACAGTACAAACACTAGAAATATGATAGTATTACGGGATATATGAATATTTATGTGTTTATATGAAAATAAAGATTTTCACAAAAATCTAATGATGATTATGATGATGCATATGATTTTGTGGTGGATATAATAATTTTGTATATATTATTAGTTTGGCAAAATATGAAAGAAAAATTATGCGTCTATTAGATATTGTTATTATATAGCATATACATATAGCCCACTAAATAGTGTTGTTTACATAAAAATCCTTAAAGGATATGAAGTGCCAGAAGCATGTCCTTTTGCTTGCAAAATATATATTGAATTTGATATTCTAGTAGTACCTTATATTTTATGAGAATATCTAGATATCATGTTAATATTGCATTCATTATGATTTTATTGATAAAATTCAGTTCTTGTAGGTACACAATGGGTAATGAAAATAAGATTTGGTAATTTTTAGAATAATTTTCTTTTATTGTTTCCACAATGAATAAAATAAAGGTAGAATAAATTGATATTTTAACATATATTTAGAAGATGTTAGAGGAATACATTTTCAGCAGAACATTTAGTAATAATGCATCATTCATAGTTTAGCAGCTAAAAGAATGATATGCCCGAAAAGACATTGGAAGTGATATTGTTATTAAGGGGAGTGAAACTGATATTGTCATCAGGGGAGTAATGACAATGATGTACTTTTTCCTTAACCAAGATTTTAACCCACAAGGTTTTCCTGGTAAAGTTTATAATGAGGTAGCTTCAATATATATTGTGTACTCTTTTCTTTAGTTATGTTTTTGTCCCACTAAATTTTTTCTAGTTAAAGTTTTTAATGAGAGATATTAATAATGAACATCCAAAAGGAAGTGTTATGAATATTTATTTTGTAGATATCCATTGACTTATATCCGACCTAGTCACCATTCATAAATACATGTTGGGAAACTAAAATCCAAAATTAATGGTGACTTTTGGTTTGACTCTTAAAGACTTATAAATAGAAGCCTTTTATCAAAAAATAAAAAATAAAAATAGAAGCCTTTTACAAAGCATTGCAATTACCATAAACATAAATGAATGAAAATTGCTCCCCTTCTTTCTCTTTCAAAATTTCTCTCTTGTCGTGCTATTCTTTCTTTTCCCAAATTTCCTTTATTTTCACAACAAATTTAATGTTATTGCATGATATTAGCAGCTAGTATTTTAAGTAGTTTTGCATGATCGGGTTGCCGCCCCCGGGGGAGGGGATGCCTATTGTTTTAGAAAGAAAAATCCTATTTAAAGACAATTTGAGTCATTAGATTTAACAGATAATTAATTAGGTTATGTAGCGTAAGTAATTAAGGATTTAAAAATTGGGTCAAATTACCTTATATTCGAGTCCACATAAGGTGCTTAGACCTTATGTGCTTATTACATGCTTATACCTCAAATTGAGGTATAAGCATGTAATTTTTTTATATATATATATTGTATTTATTTATATTTAAATTATGTACTTCTTTCTGCAATAATTTTTACACCCAAGATCTCAATTAATTAGTTTTCAGTCTTACATTCGAAATATTTGTGCGTAGCACCGGTATCATGGAAATTAATTAATTTGAGATCTTGAGTGCAAAATTTCAGAAAGCAGAACATAATTTAAATATACATAAATACAATATATAAAAAATTTAAAAAAATTACATGCTTATACCTCAATTTGAGGTATAAGCATGTAATAAGCACATAAGGTCTAAGCACCTTATGTGTACTCCTTATATTCCACATTAAATAATATGGGATGCTCAATGGGGGTAGTACTCCATTTAGTCTTTATTATAAGTCACCAACTAACAATTCTCACAAACCAATAAAAACAGTTAAAGTCAATAAAGTTAGCCTACAATTTAAGTAACTTCCAATATTACCCCTATTAATTACACTAAACTCTAATATCAGACTCCCTCTGGTTCGTATTATAAGTCACCGACTAATAATTCTCATAAATCAATAAAAACAATTAAAGTCAATAAAGTTAGCCTACAATTTAAGTAACTTCCAATATTATCCCTATTAATTACACTAAACTCTAATATCATATTAATTATTATTCTCACTCAGTACCCTTATTTATTTGGGGCATAAATGGAAAAGAATAATTAATGCTTCTTGGGAACAAGCAAATGCCTTATAAAAATGAGTAAATAAACTTGTAAGTTGATACCTTATAATAAGGACTAGAGAGAATATTTAAGTATATTGGTTTTCCACTTCAATAAGGGTAAGGCTCTCAATCCCACCTTTATACCTATCGATGAGTATCGGAGCTTAGATTATTGGCAATTTCAACGATGATTGTGGATCATTCTAACTAGCAGGAGGCCAAGTAAAGTGTGGTGGACTGCAGCTGTCAAGATGTTGGCCAATTGATGAAAACTTGGTAATATAAAATACTAAGTCTCACATTAAGTTGTATATGTAATTCCTACTTTGCCGCTCCATACAATGAGACTTTACAAATTGACAAACCCTAATTGCCATGTCACTTAAAATGCTAACAAACCTTAGATGCTATTCAAGCATAAAGCTATACTCTGACTTCTCTAGAGCCTCCGACAGCACAACCAAGACAGTGATGGGTTCTTTGCCCCTGCAAGATGGAGCGAGAAGTTTTAAAAATTCAAGAGAACGATAAGAATCAAATGAAGCATTTGTGTAAGTCTTCAATTCAAACATACTCAACTGAAAAACTGAAGCAACGTATCGTAAGTGATTATAACCCCTTTCATTGCATAGATTATTTTATACTCCTTTTGATTCTTTTTGTAAGAGTTCGACAAGAGTTGTTCAAACATTTAATGATTTTTTATTTTTTATTTTTTCCCCTCATTAATTATATGTAGTGCATTAATTAAAAGATTGATAATACTTATATTTACTCTATATTTCTCTATTACTTTCCCCATTATAAATAAGGACATACTTAGAAAAACACATGTATTTCAAACATGCTTATTATTTTTATCTACTTTTAACCGCATTTTTAAACTACATAATTTAGTTATAAGAGTCTTATAAATAGAACCAGAGAGAGTATATTTTACTCAATGTTGTTTCTTTGCAAAATTCTATACAAATACCATTTGAAATTTCAAATGCTAAAAAGTTATCCCAATTTGCAAAATTCCAAAGCAATATTTCACACTAGAATGAAATTTTGAAAAGTTGGCGATTTTGCATTATTGCCCCTTAAAAAATCCCTAGCCACCCGCTATCGATAGGCCCCGCGAGCTCCAATTCAACAATTGTGTTTTTTTGGGCCAGGATTTAATCCCACCACCCCTCGCCCCAAAAGATTTGGTAACCATGAAGTTACAAGATATCAAAAAAAAAAAAAAAACCATGAAGTTACAAAACCTATTAAAACAACATCCTGACAAAAAACACGGACCCCATTTTGGTCCCTGACAAAAAAAACCGACTCTTATTTGTCCTTTTTATGGGATTAAAAATGACCTTTTGGAAATTTGTGAGGGATCAAAATATCCACCAATTGACCCTTATTTGTCATTTTTATGGACTAAAAATGACCATTTTTTGTCGAGACTAAAATGGGGTCCATATTTTTGTCGAGGATCGAAAAAGTATTTACTCTTAAAATAACACAAACTAACATATAACTAATAAAGTTTGATGCAATTAGTAAAGAAATTGACTCATAATTATAAAGTTGTGAATTCAAATTCTATTGATATGAAGAGCTTGTTGGTGGATGAAATTTGTAAGTAAAGCGTTCTTTGAGCTTGGAGGTTGCTCTAACCCTGGTGAGTATCCGAGATCTAACTCACCTAAACTTATTTGTATAAAAAATATACAAACTAGAATATAAAATAACTATCAAAGGAAAATTCATTGTTTTAAAATATTTACGACACTACTAAGTACTAACCACATTTACAACACTTTCATTGCGTTTCACGGTATCATCAACGTAATTTATAACAACTTTTACCATTTCAAAAATTGGGAATGAAAGAAAGAGGGTCGTGTTTTATATTAAATTTAAATCAATATGTAAACACCTCTTAAAAGTTCCAATAAAGTAATGATGGTAGCGAAGGCATCTTTAAAAAGAAAGAATATATTTTATTTATCCATTAAAGAAGGTTGAGAATTTTATGAAGCGGAGAAAGTAATTATGATTATCAATTTCTGTCGAACAAACCCTTCATCAAGAAGATCCCCAAAACCCCAATAGCCACAGTCATCATAACAGGCACACCACTGGAGGACTCTGATTCAGAAGCAGAAGCCATGGTTCTCTTGCAGCTTCCTTGGAGAAGATTATTCAGATTGTGCAGTTGGAGTATCATCTGACGCTGGCTCCCTGCAATACCTGATAACTATCCATAATCACACAGAATAGCCATGTTAATCAGTAAAAAGAACATCTCTTACCTAATCTAAACAAAAAAAATATTATAATCTAAACCAATCAGTCAATCACTTGCAAGCATGTCATTTATATCATCAAGTTGCTGTGATGATTACAAGCCCAAAGGGAGAGTCCAATCTGTAATCTATATATTGGTTTTCTCTTCACTAAAACTTCATAGCTATTCAAAGCGTCCCAAAAAATATACTCCCTTCAACTCTAAATGTATAAGCTAGATAACTAATTCACATAAATTGAGGAAATTAATTAATATGTAAAATAATTGTGTGTTGTTTTTTTCAAAATATCTCTCCTCTCAATTATTTACATCAGAAGCTACTCATATTGATTGCGCATATCAATAAGGGTATTTGAGAAAAAAAATATTAAATGAGGGTGACAAAGGAAATTGAGGTATCACATTTACGAGTAAAACAAACTCCACAACTAGCTTCTACATTTAAGATTAGAGGGAGTATATATTATCTGCTCAAATAGCTAACAAGAATCTGACTAGTTTCATCATAATAAAAATACTCTTCCAGGAAATTGCAGCTCTCAGAGAATCATATATAGCCTCAAAACCTGAAGATGAATATTCTGAAAGTAAAAAAAGATTAGAATTTGTTAACATACCTCTTCAATTAAAGTTGACTCTTTGGATGACTGCAAAGAAGATGAGGAATTTGGCATAATGGATCCAGTTAAGGAGCCATTGCCCAGACCAGTGAGGAAGTAAGAGTTAGGAGCAGAACCATTGCAGGCTTCAGCTTGGAGGGACATATTCTGCTGGCTGAGAGAATTTTTTTGGATGGCTAACTTTGAGTTCAGCTCCTCAATACGATTTGTAAAATCATCCATTCTATCATTAAGAGAGGAGATTTGTTCGGAAAGCTGAGTAATGGTTGCCTGCCAAGCATTATGGGAATGAAAATTAATTGAAAGCAGATAGATATAAGTTCAGAGATATCATAATCAACAGAAAAATGTCTACAGGAACCACAATCACTTTAAGTACCTGGTTTGATGGTGTTGTTGGCGAATCCAGATTTCTATCACTAAACCCATGATTCTTGGGGGCATATATTGCAAGTTTGGAAAGATTATTCTTGTCCCTTTGATTTGTATATGATTGTGACAAGCTATTGAACATACATGTTAGTCCGTGATATGTAAGAAATATTACAGAGTAATTATTAATCTTTTTTCTTGAATAGAAGCACAACCAGATCAAAATCGAATGCAAAATAACTTGGTCAAATGTCACAACTAACAGATTACATAAGGTTGAAAAAGTCATTGACCCAAAGTTTCTCAAGAATAGTGATAATTAAATGATCATGGAGATTTTCTTAACCAGTTTTGATGTTCCCAAGATGTGATGGACTTGGAAATGTTTTCATTTCGGCGCTCCCATATGGATTAAGAGATTTTTGTTATTTTTTTAAAATTTGAGGCGTGTGAGTTCAATAGAAGTCTTTGTCAATGAAAAATGTAGCCATTAGAAATCAAATAACAGATATAAAGAGAGGCTGTTCTGGCTTTACCTTCTGACATGCTTATTTCTCATGGCGACCCTGTCCGCAGAGGCTCGAGAGAGTGCTTCTTTGGGGCTTGACACCAAATCCTCATCTAGGCTAAGCTTTGTCTTCAAATCATCTGGCAAGGCCTGTAGAAATAAATAGTTAGATAAAGTGCTGAGTGTGAAAAGGTACTAGTGAATCATGGGAAATTGGCATACCATAACTTCATTTACAAGCTTTTCAAGTTGAATTTGCTCAATGTAGGTACGAGGAATGTAAGAGCCATCCAGACCCAGCTGCTCTGCTACATATTTTACAACCATGCGATCTCTTCCATGCACCTTTTTATTAAGTCACTAATTAGTTAGCAAGACACATAATAAATTACAAACCAAAATATTCCAAATTAAACAAACAAAAAAGAACAAGATGGTAAACTAAACCTTTCAATGGTTAAAATACAAGTGAACATGAAAAAATGATGTATTAAGTCCTTTTAAATGAAACCAAATATTTCAACATAATGGGCTGTTTCTCTTATAGCATTTGGAAAGAAAACAATAAATTCCTGCATTAGCATTTATGATTAGGATGGGAAAGAAAAAGCGAAGAAAATAATTACACAAAGTATGAAATTTCTAACAAAAATTTTTACATTTCTTGAGCTTTGGTTTATACCTTCAAAGTCCAATGGTTTACTCACTTGGACATTTTGTCTGATAAGGATTTTTGTTTTTGAAAACTGTGACAAAGTTACCAAGAACTATCAAACTTACATGTGTGCAATAATGTACAAAAATATAATAACTCCTAAAATCACACACAACCTTTCATCATGCCAGTACAATGACTTCAACAAAACCCATGAATAACAGATTGTAAATATGTCTAAACATGTGGACTAAAGAACTTGAGTGATTAACACAGTAAAATCCAACCAACCATTCAACAGTAATAAGATAAAGTTTTAGGCATCTTTTAGCCAGTACCTGAACATAATGTCTATTAAGTTGCTCAAGCCAATCAAGTTTCACGCAAATCCTATCATCGGAGTATGCATGGCTGTCTCTTTTAAGGATGGCGGCGATTGTGTACCCAAGGCCATCAGTCCACCCAGAAGGCGCACACTTACCTCAAAGGTAATTCTTGGTGATATGACAAAAGGATTATCTGTTACCCATTCCTGAGAAGTTAAGCATAAGCCGTCAATTAGTTTATACTATGTAAGAAGTACATTATCCAAGAATCAAGCAATATGTACTTATGTTGGAGGCATGAAGAGCCAAGAAAAATTGAACTGCTGAAGACATAAGAAACCTAAAATAGCATGTCAAAACTATGTCTGAGACATTTTTATCAGTCAAACAAAAAGGAAAGAAAGAAAAAGTCATCACGCAAAAAAATTTGAGCCTTTTAAATCCCACAATTTATGCGAGGGGAAAGTCAATCAGTTGTTCAACATCTCAAAAATAATTCTGTGCGCCCTCCTAACTTTAAAAAGGGGGGGGGGGGGGTTACCACCATCTTCAACATATTAATAGTTTTGAATTTGAACTTTAATTTAACAGTGAAACTAGCATTTGTACTTAAACCTAGCTGTATTGCTTGTAAGAAGGGAAGGAAAAAAAACAATAAGCTGTAGTCTGATGTCCCTAATTGGAGAGTAATGCAAGGACTTTTATATTGGAAGGGTGGAAAGCAGAAAGAATGTTTGGGGAGGATTGGAAAAAAGGGCAGGAAGGAAAATGGAATGAATTACCTAAATTTCACCCAAAAATTCTCTACAAGCATGAAGAGAAAGTTTCAAAAAGGAAAAAATAGGTATTACTTTCATATGCAAGAGGATGAAGCCCCTATCTAGTAAAAATACACACATATTCTGGACAACTTTTCATTCAAATAAGCCTATTACATACACTAGCACATTTGTCCTGTTATTCAGCTTCAAACAAGTGTCTACTATTATGGAATAATATTAAATGCATAGTTAAATGTCCCAAGTCCAAATTAATATCTACACATTTATGAAATAATATGTTCAGAGAGACATCACATATTTCATGTATCCATCAATCTTTCTATCTGTTGAAAGATATATCATAGAAGCTCTAGACACATGGACCTGTTTAAACTGGTGAATTTTAAAGCAGAATTGCACTTATGATTCTATTTCTGTTGGCTTAAATAACAAAGGGCACAGATTAGATGAGGCAAACCTCAAACATTAGACTGTATTTCCCATCCTTATTCCGCATCCGTAGGTATGATTGGCAAGTTTCTGGATCTTCCCCAGGAGGTAGAAGATATATATCATAAGTCTGCTCCGTTGTTTCCTTATAATCTTCAGAGAGAACAGCTTTAATTTCATCAGCAGTTACTTTCCTTGCTGACTAGAATAAATTATACAGTTGATCACTATTCCATCACAGTATCAGGCATAATGAACTGTTCTGGGCACGAACCTTTAATATGTAGGTAGGACTTTGAAAACCATTAAATGGATTGAACTTGTTGACAATTTTGATATGTGCTGTCTGAAGATCTGGTTCAATAAAGGCCTTATACATTGGGTATACCTGCAAAAGATTGAAGTTTAGAATTTCTGGAAATGGGAGAGCTTAACAGTTCTAGTTAAAAGATGAATAGAACATAAAAGTGTGAACAACCGTCTCAGATATTTGATGAATAATTTCTTCAGGTTCTTGGCCAGCACGTTGGATGTCACGAATTACTCGTTTGACAAGGTCCAGGTGAACTCCACCTGTGACAGATACTCGAAGGTCCAGTAGAGGTCGCAACTTCTCACTCAGTGCATAGATGCCCTCTATGATTACAATGCGGGAGCTGGGGACTTCAACTGTTCTGTTATCAAGGTACATTTCATTGTGAGACAAACTGCATCAAGACCAAAAAGGACAAATGGAGATCCCATACACAAGTGGAGACCCCAAATATAATGAAACCAATTCAGTTCAATTTAGATAAAAAATTTTAAGGTTCATGTATCTTCTGGAGATCAGAATGTGGAACAGAAGTTAAAGGTCCATACAATGGCTTGTTTGGTAAAGTTTAGTTTGAATTTTAAAAAAACAATAAAAAAAACAAAAGAAGCTTTTTAGACCCCAAAAAAACCAACAACGACTTTACACTCTTGTAAAAGGTGAAATTTTCAGTTTCCCACTAAATAACCTTCATGTTTGGAGGGAAAAATCCAAAAGATGCAAATGTGTTTCAACTTCAAGACAAGTGCGTCAGAGTGTATGCCAATGTGTGCAGAGTGCATACTACATATACAAAAGATGGCTTGGAATTCAACCTGTATCCTGTGCGTGAACTGGACTTAAAATCATAGATTGGAACCTCAACTGATTTTCCTTCCTTCAAATCATGGACATTTTGGAGCAGCGTGTCGTAGTCTGTTAAGCGTGGATCTGCAAATAGAGATGATAGAATTGACAGAAATACCATGAGATTATTATCTTAACTTCAAACTGTCAGCTATCATTTACCTGTTATAGCAAGCAAAGCATGAATGTGATAACCAAGCAAGATAATTAATAGAACAGCTAGATCTTTGAACTAGACATAAAATAATAGGTAGAAGAATGGACATCTGTGAAATTGAAATCTCATAAACCTTCACGACACTCAATTACCTGATAAAATTGAACGTATGCAAGCCCATTAAGTAGAAGGATGAAGTAGAAGTTGAGAAGTTATTTCCAATACAGAAATGGGCTACAGGATGGAACAGATAAAAGGTATTGTGGCAGCTCCACAATACTTTAATGGACCTAGATGGGAGCTGACTCTAGAAAGAGAGGACTTGAAGGAGTAGACAAAAGAGGCTCAGCCTGGTACAAATGCATTGAAATGCCAAACAACTTGACTGTGCAAAACGTAAATTTGATAATGAAATTATGAAAACATCAATACAAAGGCATGGACCTTATAAAGCCAGGATTTTTAACGTAAGCGACATAATTTGCATAGTAGCATTACAAACATAATCCCTTCACAGCTAGTCAGTTTATATATATCATATAAACATATTCTTTAACTTATATCTAGAAAACCAATTTGTGATTGCAGAAAAAAGAAAGAATAAACCATGTCCTTGCTGCTCTAAGAGACTAACTATATCTTGAATTCTGTTATACTGCATCCAGACAGAACAGAAAATACACTCAAGACATAATGCTAACAGCATCAAATGATAAAACATCAAATGACAGCTTACCATCAAAGTTCCCATCAACAATTCGACTGGAATCATTGTAACTGTCCATCGAAATGACTGCAATGTCAGGCATGAAGTTGAGTATTTTTTCTGTAAATACAGTCTTACCAGCCCCTGAAGGGCCAGCCAAACCTACCAATATTATTCCATCATTTTTCTGGGCTAACATTTGGCAAGCACGGATTACTATAAAGAAACCCTTATCAAAGGATAGAAGACCATGGATTGGGACAATCTGACAACGATCAGAGTCTTTCCTTTCAACCAAACGAACTTGATCTTTCAAGAGACCTTGGCGCTTGTAATTTGAGTCTGTGCTGGAAGAATCTTGAGCCATTGAAAAGCCCAACTTCCTTCAAACCAATAATAAGGCCATGTTATAATAATTAAATGAACAAGTAACAAAAGAATACAACATGGTCTATAAAATATCTCATGTTTATGCAAAAGAAAAAATAGCTCTGTCTTTTTCACATCCAAATAATAACTCCTTAGTAACCCCAAAGAAAACCCCTCCACACATCCTTTGCATTCTTGGAAAATGAATGAATACATATGCTGCGTCATTAATCAGTCATTAAGAGCTCGTTTGGGAAGAAAGAAAAAGTGATTTTTTAAACACTTTTCTGCAAACCGAGACAAAACTCCTCTTACATATATTGAATGCCATAAAATCACTTTTAAAAAGTAAAAAAAGAAAGGGGCACTAAGGCTTACCTCAAACTCCATACAAAGCAAGAGCTCATAATATAGATTTTACAAAAAGTTCAAAATTATCATTTCTGCAAAGATATTATGTGAATTAGCCAAGATGATGCCAGAGGTAGCACACTTAGGTCCTTCTTTTTACCAAGGATACTTAACGTCCATAATCTAATTTCTTTTTTTGGTAAAATGAGAGCATCTAATTTATAAACAAGGTAATCAAGTAATCAATCTTAGCAATAATTACAGAAGAAGAAATTGTCCAAGTAAGGAACAGTTCAGGTTTGATACGTCTGACCTATATAAACTGGTGATTCCCCAGACAGAATATTGATATCGGAAGAAATTGTGCATGGATATTAGGAGTTAGAAACATTGCAAGCAATCATTAGTAACAAAAATGTTCAGTAAGTTTAATACGCATTATTCAGTTAACAATCATGTTATCTCAATACACAGTTATTGGAAGCCATGAAGTTTAATGCTAATATTCAGTTACGAATCATGTTAACCCAGTATAGTCCCACCACCATTATCATAAATAAGCACAAATCGTCAGTAGTGTTTCATAGAAGAAACCATAGAAAAATTCTTCAAACTCTATGGGCACATAGCTTCAAGGCTATCACTATCTGATTGTCATAATCAAGAACATCCCAGAAGACATCATGTTCTTCGCACAATCTCAACAGAAAAAATAAAAATAAACAATGGAACAACTACTTTAAGAGCAATGAAAGAATCATCGCAATGAAAATCGACGACGATAACCATGCTAAGACAAAAACAGACAGACAAAAAGATTTCAACCATGTTCAAGCGGCCAGTCTGAATCGCATCGCAATGGTGACCGAAAGCAAACGACGCGGCAAAAATCATCATCAGTAATGATATAAAGAAGAGGAAAGAAAAAGCACAATCCAAGCATTACCCGAAAAAATTAATACCCAGAAGAAAATGCGAATCAGAATCGATCCAATGTGCACGTTTGTGATGATCACAAGTCACAATAATAATACTCACCGAGGCTTCCCCAATAGGTCTCTCAGTGATTCCAGCAATAACTACCAAGAGGCCTCCCCATTATTGAAGGTCGGTTCTGCTATTTAACATTATTCTCTCCCTACTCACATTTCAGCGAAAAGAAAATGTTTTGCAATTTTTCAGAAATTTTTTCTGAGGAAGCGGGAATTCCTGAGAATCTGCAAACGGTGCAAAAGCAGAGCACAAAATAAGGAGAGAAATAACGTGAAAATCCAGAATTATCCCATATATAAAATACTGTACTACTTAATATAAGACACAATTGACTTTTTTTCTGGAGATTAAGGAAACTAAATAATGTACATAAAGTACGTAATCATACCATATACTACCTCCAGTCCTAATTACAAGACCTAGTTGACTTTCTTTGGAGAGATTAATGAAGCTAAATAAGTTAATTAATCATTTCATATGATATGTATCTTTATATTATATATTAGTTTATTAGTCAAACTATTTAGTTTGAAGAAAAAAATAAAAAATAGAAATATTCTAAAATAATTTAATTAACTTCCTTAATCTTTCTGAAAAAGTTAAATAGGTCATATAATTAGAACTAGAGAAATATTATGTATCTTTAGATTATAGCATATCAGTTTATTATTTAAATTAATTAGTTTTGAGGAAAAATAAAAAGAATCTCAAATAATTTAATTAGATTCCTTAAACTTTTCAAAAAAAAAAAATTAACTATTTCTTATTTAGGATAATTATTTGGGAGAATTACACACAGGTCCCAAGGAAGGGAATTAATCACAATAAAGTCCCTTGAAATCATGAAATTACACAAAAGTCCCAAGGGACCTGGTTGTAATTATTTTGTGAATGTAAAACTACCATTTTGACCTTCCCTCTCTCCTGTCTCTCTCCTCCCTCCCTTTTTCTTCTCTCTTTCCTCTCTCCTTCTTCTACTCCTCTCTCATGTCTCTCTCCGCCATGATGAACCCCCCTCACTCCTTCTGCTCTTGCGTGATTGTTGTAATTCAATACTTTATCTGTTGTAAATTTATACTTTGTCTGTTGTAAATAGCCTCTGGAAGTCAAAAATGAAAAAAAAAAAACTCGTTTTCAAATTTTGTTGTAAATCTATACTTTGTCTGTTGTAAATTTATATTTTGTTTGTTGTAAATAGCCTCTGGAAGTCAAAAATGGAAAAATCTCGTTTTCAAATTTTGTTGTAAATCTATACTTTGTCTGTTGTAAATTTATACTTTGACTCTTGTAAATAGCCTCTGGAAGTAAAAAATGGAAAAAACTTGTTTTCAAATTTTGTTGTAAATCTATACTTTGTATGTTGTAAATTTATACTTTATCTGTTGTAAATAGCCTCTGGAAGTCAAAAATGGAAAAAATCTCGTTTTCAAATTTTGTTGTAAATCTATACTTTTTCTGTTGTAAATTTATACTTTGATTGTTGTAAATAGCCTCTGAAGTCAAAAATTGAAAAACTCATTTTCAAATTTTGTTGTAAATCTATACTTTGTCATTTGTAAATTTATACTTTGTCTGTTGTAAATAGCCTCTGGAAGTCAAAAATGGAAAAATCTTGTTTTCAAATTTTGTTGTAAATCTATACTTTTTCTGTTGTAAATTTATACTTTGTCTGTTGTAAATAGCCTCTGGAAGTCAAAAATGGAAAAAAAAAAAAAACTCGTTTTCAAATTTTGTTGTAAATCTATACTTTGTCTGTTGTAAATTTATACTTTGTCTGTTGTAAATTTCCCTTGTCCAGAATGGTCATTTTACATTCACATATAATTACACAGAAGTAATGTGAATTCTTGTTGGGACCTCATTGTATTTTTTTGGTCATCCTTGGGACCTGTGTGTAATTCTCCCTAATTATTTTCCACCTCTAACTAGAGCTGTGAATCAGGGCCGGCCCGTGAAGGGCCAGGACCCTCCAGGGCCTGATATAAGAAAAACATCTGTTTTCCAAAGCCCGGCCGAGAGCACCAGGGCCAGGGCCCGGAAATTACTATTCTGAATTTTAATTAATTTTCCTCTGTTTTTTTAAGAAATATAATTAGTAAATTATACCACGAATCATCCAACAAATAAGCACAATCACTAATTTATAATCAAAAGCAAATTATATTCACAAATAACTCACATAAAACATAAGAAACATATCACTAAGCGACATTAGTACGATGACTATTATTGTAACAAATAATTTAATTTGTTAAACATAAGAGTAATTTTATTTGCAACAAATAATAAACCAAATCATAAAATTAGAGTATAATTATTATGTATTTGTAGTTAAATTGATAAATAACTCTATAACAAATACAATAAATATATAAATTAATAAATTTAAAAAATGAAAAAATGAAAAAATGAAAAAGCTACAGTGAAAATGGCCTGCAGGGCTGGCCCGAGGCCTTCCAGGGCCGGCCCGTTTAAGCCCGCGGCCCTCCAGGGTCAATTTCAAATATCTCGTCCATTTTTCAAGCCCGGCCCTTGACGGGCCAGGGCCTAAACGGGCCGGCCCGATTTCCCGGCTCTACCTCTAACAATAGCTCCCACCTTCACCATCATTACGTGTCACTTGCCGAAGTCCCAGTCATACAGAAACTTTGCCAGAAAATTGATCTGAATTATGAAGGAAATTTAAACAAATTATATAATCTACATAGCAATTAAATAAAAAAATTGAAGGGGTGACTTGACTTCAAAAAAAAAAATACTTTTATACTTCTACTAGTATTACGCAAAACTTCCTCTCAATTAGTTGGAGCATTACAACATTAAATTAATTAATTAATATATCAAAAAAATTAATTAATTAATATTCTTAGTATTTTGACTAGCTAAATTTATACTTCTACTATTATGCAAAACTGGTAAATAATACTTCATGTTGAGCTTAATATAAAAGTCACTTGGTTAATTTCAGGAAATTTAGGAAGTTAAATAAATAGGTGAAGCTAAAAAATGCTATAATTTACAACATGAACTTTCTTTATGTGGAAAAAAAACTCATAAACTTATAAAAAGGGAGCAAAAATGCAATGCTTTTTCGTTACTTTTTGTTGAGTGGGCCCCATGTTTATTGTTTTTAAATAATTATTTAAAAAAAGGCTTTTCTCTCTCAAAGCTCAAAACCCCACCCTCCTTTCCTCTCCAATCTCAAATCCACATTTCATGTTTATTTCCAAATAAAATGGACCTTATTATTTTTATTTTTTTAAAAAAATACTTCGTTTGCTAAAAAGTAATTAACTTAAGATACTAGGTGTTGAATAGATATTTCAAATATAAGGTACTACTGAAAAAATATTTCAGAAAATTGGTGTTACAAGAAGAATATTTTTAAATGTAGGACTAAAAATTAATTAGTCTAAGATATTAGGTGTAAAACAATTTTCAGGGTATAACATACAATTTAATGCAAATAAATAAAAAATACATAAAAAATTTAAAAAAATGGTACCACTCCAAAATTAGAAGGGTGAACGCTACATGCTTATCTTTTCTTTTGGATGAGTATGGAATATGAACCCTCCAACCTCTCTCACCATGTCCCCCCAATTTTTCAACTCTTTATCTCCCCAACTCAACTCCAACTACTCCATTCCGGCATTGCCCTCAGCATGACTGGAAGTCAGTAATTGGTTCCTCTCTCTGTCGCTTCATTTTATTTTCTTTCTCCAGGCGAATAGAATTATACTAGGTTTTTCATTGAGTAATTACTTTTCCCCCTGGTTCTCCCTGTAATGTATATGGTAAACAATTTCTCTACCTTTTCCCTAACGAATCTTTAACACATACTCACTTTCCTTGTCTTAAAATTTAACCATGCACCATCTTCTCAGATCATCCAGCTTGGATTGTGTTATACTATAATCTGAATGTATTTGTTGTATAGTACTGAAGGTTAACTGCCTGAATTCCAAGTCAATGTTGACCTGGATTTCCTAGTATCGTACCAAGTCCATTATTAGTGTGATTCATGAAATTCTACTCCACCTCACTTTTGTTAATGGTGTTGGAGTTGAGTTTTGGAGAAAGAGGGCTAAGAAATTGGGGGCGACATGAGGGAGATTAGAGGAGATGGGCCGATGGGGTGAGAGGGGGGACATAGTGCAGCTTTTTTTTTTTTTTAATAAAAAATAATCATTTAAAAACAAGGGTTAAGTTGTAAACGAGAAAAATACCATCACCGTTAAAATGTCTTAATTGCCGTTACATACAATGTGAAAGTACTAAAATACCCCTCAACACAAAAAAAGAAAAAGAAAAAAAAAAAAAACCCTCCCCTCCCACTCATCCTCTTGGGTAGGAATGTCCTTTGACCAGATCGGATCGAGTTTGACCTCAACCTGAAGTTAGGTCCAGCACCAGTCCAAGCTCGGGCTACATCAGGCCGATCCAGTGGACTGCCTGGACCAGTCAAGGCAACCCAGGACCTTTTTTTTTTGCCTGGATCGATTAGTGCCTCAGTGGATTCATATATATGCATGAAAATGACTTTATGAGAGTGTGTGACGAATCAATAATCATCATTATTGCTCACAGGAAAATGACTTTAACTCTATTTTTCTCTTACCTGACTTACCAAGTTACCATTTTCTTATTCCCATTTCAGCCTTTCCTTCCTTCCATCTTCTTCTTCAGCTTCCTCTAATTATGGCGTACAAGCTCAACAACTCCCAACAACTTCCTCTAATTAAACTTTAAGACAGAATTATTGATTTTCAAGGTTTTTCTTAATTTTGGTAAAATATGTTGGAAGTGATTTATAAATTGGATAATAAGAGTACAATAGATGCAAAAGCTGCAATTATTATGTATTTATATTAGAAGTGCTTAGGTAGCCAATAACCTTATATATTGTAAGGGGAGGTTGTAAGTTTAATCCTTTTTTAAATAAAATAGTGTCAAACCTAGTAAATAAATAAAATTACCCGGAAAGAAATTCCTTCTATACGATACGAGCGTAATAATATTTGTATTCAGTAACATCAAAGAGCATATTTTTTTTTTTTTTTGAAAAAAAAAACAGACCAGCAAGTGAGCTTACTATTAATAAAAAAGGTTTAAGGTGAAAAAATATCCATAAATTTGTACCCGATGTGCAAAAATATGGATTTTTGGGATATAAGAAAACCCATAAACTTTAAAAATCGAAGCATGAATGACACAATCGTTAAACACATGTCATCCCACCATTTTTGTTAAGATGCAAATCTACTACGAAAATTTTAAATCTAACTTCGGAAAAAAAAATGAAATAAACGACACATGGACTTTCGGCGTAAATTTGCACTTTAACAAAAATGATGTGGATGACATATGGACTGTCAACTTGGCATATTTAGTCAACTAACGGCTAGAGCAAAATTGCCCCTTAGTAAAAACTTATAGGACAAAATTGCCCCTTAACCATATATGATTTTATCTTGCTTTGATTTTAAAAGTTCATGGGTATTTTTATGCTTAAAAAAAAGTTAATGAATATTTTTGCACATTAAGCATAAGTTTATAGGTATTTTTGCTAGTTAATCCATTAAAAAAAATAACATCCTCCTCAATATCATAAAAATCAGACCTCATATCTACCTATGGTGACCAGAACCCAATAAAAGGTATAGAATTTCTAGTCATTTTCCTCAAATCTGATGCGAGAGAAAATGGCTTAAATATGTCTCTGAGTTGGATGATGGGTTCTTTTAAATGGAAATTGAAAGTCATGACGAACTAACATTCCAATGTGACATAAAGTTGGGGGTTGATGAATTTGGATTACGAACATAGCAAATTAAGCACTTCCTTGGCCCTTTATCATAAGATATTTTTTTTTAGAAATGTAGTACAACAATTGGTAGAGTATAAATTAAGTTTTTTTTTTAAAAAAAAAAAATATGACCCTCATTTAAAGCTATTAACTATGTGTGGGAATGAAATTGATTTTTTTTCGCCCTGTTTAAACATGAGTAAAATATGATATTAGTTGATGTGGTAAGGTGGCCCCACTCGTAAGAAGGAGACATCAAGTTAAATATTAAGAAGTACATTTGTTAAAAGGGGCAAAAAAACTATTTTGCACCTAAGCACATAGAATTAATGACTTAAGTAATAGCCTATCCTAAATTCTTATTCCTCTGATCCTTATTATAAGGTACTCCCTCCGTCCCTAATTATAGGAGCAATTTAACCGATTTTGGGAGAATTAATGAGAGGAGTTAAATTAGTTAATTTTACTCATTTTCCTAAAATGTCCTTATATAAATTTAAAATGACACAAGTTGCCCTAATTATAAGTGTTTCTAATTTGCCTTATGTTAGATATCCATGACATATTAGTTTATTTATGTATATTAGTTGTTTTTTATATAACCATGTGTATACATATATGTGTATTCATATAGATCTATCTAGATACATAGAGACACACACCCATATATCTACACACACACACACACACACACACACACACACACACACACACACATATCTACACATATATATATTGACACACATAAACACAAATATACATATATATGTAAACACACATATATATAATGCTCCGAATAATAAGTATAAATAGGGGTATTATAGGAAAAAATTGACAAAAGTTAAAACTTGCTCTTATAATTAGGACCAAAACTAACTCCAAAATTTGCTCCTATAATTAGGGACGGAGGGAGTACCAACTAACAAATATATTTGGTCATTTTTATAAGAAATTTTCTTGTTCCCAATAAGCATAATTATTTTTTCCATGTATGCTCATAATTAATAAGGGTAGTGGGTGAGAGTAATAATTAATATGACATTAAATTTTAATGTAATTAGTAGGGGTAATATTGAAAATTACTTAAATTTTAAAATAAATTTATGAACTTTAACTATTTTTATTAATGGGTTAAGGTGCAGATTTGCCAAACAACTATTACCCAAGGAGCATCTAGCACAAAAAACAATTGAAGGGGCCAAAATTACCAATCAACAATTAAAAAGTGAAAAACACACCAAATAACTATTAAAAAAAAAACAACTATCACAATTAAGTTAAAATATGAGGCACTGGCGTAGGGCGATGGCAGAGACGCAGGAGAAAAGAGCGGTTAAGCTTTCTTGTTGGATAAGACAAACACCAACAAAGATGAGGCCCATGGGAGCAGGCGTTGTGGCAACGAAGGGTGCTATTTGTGGCATCGGAGGGATGAAACCAAGGTGCAAGGCGCGTGCCGGTCGAAAGCTGTGGACTGCTGGATGAGTTCAAGAGGGTGAGTGGAACACCCAGCAACAATGGAAGCTTTGGAGACGTCGCCGTTGCCGACACTGTGACAGTCAATGGAAGACGGAGACACCAAGACAGTGACGGGGTAATAGTTCGTTGGCGAATCTGCACTAAATTGTGTGTTTTTTTCACTTTTTAATTATTGATTGGTAATTTTTGTCTCGTCAATTGTTTTTTGTGTCAGATGCTCTTCGGATAATAGTTGGTTGACAAATCTATACCTTAACCCTTTATTAATTTATGAGAATTGTTTGTTGGTATGGAACACTAAAAGTAACCTCTCCCAAACCTCTCCCAAATTCTGATGAAGTAGTTTAGAAATTAGAGGTAAAGTAAAAGAAGTGATTGATTATCTCATGGAGAAATTTCTGTGCACTTGACAAAAGCTGAGATAACCATCTTCCAAGTCAAATCACATTGCCCCAGAGGCCTTGTCACTTTGACCGGGTCTCCAAATTATAAATAGGGTTAATTAATCGATCCTTTGTTTTTGTTTTTGTTTTTTTAATTTCAACTAATTTTTAATTAAATTCCTATATTTTTTACCTAATCCTTATACTCTTACTTATTATTTTATCAAGTCCTTATAGTTTTTTTTATCAAGTTTTTACAGTTTCTCATAAATTAGGTCATGATAAATTAAATATTTATGAAGAATTTATTAAATTAGGTCCCTGCACTTTTTTTTATTTGTTCAATAAATTCTAATAATATGTTTCTATAAATATAAAATAAATATTATTCTATAAATAACAAATTATCAGGATACTTATATTTTAACATTCTTTCTTACGAATAGGACGAAGCCGCTTACCACTTTAAGCAACACAACTAATTGATCAACCCTCTACTTTTATACTTGTTGCTTCTAATGCGATTATTACTGACAACGTTCATAAATAAATCAGCTCCTCGTTTATCACCCTCCATTCATTTCAATTCATTTTATACATCAATGTATATATAATAATAGGCCCCATTTGAACTAATCCTCATATGCTAATAAATAAATTTAAGTTTCTATGTCTTAAATTAATAATTTTTTTTTAAGCTTACCTTTATTAAAATTTCTCTCTCCACTTTACAAATCATTTACACCTCTTTCTTATTTTTTCTCTCTTTCCATTCTCCAACTAGAATTAAATAATGGTAAAATATGAAAACCATAATTAAGTACCCTCTAAGTGGACTTACATTTATGGCAAAAAATTCTGTTTGCTAAAACAACTGGAGTGGTAATTAAAAAAAATATTAAAGACAAGAAAGATTGATATCTTATATATACTTATATGATCCTATTTATAATAAGAAAAGAGAAGGTTTTATTCCTATTTATAAATTATATCATTAAATTAATTAGTTTCCATAATATTGGTGTTACAACTTACAAACAAATATTTCTGAATACAGAACTGAAAACTAATTAATTTGAGATACTGGGTGCAAAAAATATGTCAGAAAGCAGCATAAAATTTAAATCTAAATAAATATAATATATAAAAAAAATGCTCATACCTCTAATAAAGATATGGACACATAAGAAACACATAAGATACATGCACATAATGTGGACTCTAGAAATATATAACTACTTGATTGAGTGATTGGGACACAGTATGTTTTTTTTCTTCCCTTTTTGATATAACAAATTTTAGGAGAGGTATTGGGTTCACCCACAGTTCAAGGGCATGACGCTATGGCTTTGCTCTCCAGGGCATACAGGACTAAGAGTACACATGTCTCTACCTCAACCTGCGTTTCCACAAGTTAACATCAACTAGAATGTCTTCCCTAACGCCTTGACCAATTCTGAGATCGAATTTTTTTCCTTTAGTGAGAGGGATACATAGTATGTTGAAAACGAGTAATTTTCAATGGTCTTGTATTGAAGAAGAGGTGCATTTTCAAGGAAATTAAACGCCATGACGAAGTTAGATTCCAAAGTGACATTAAGTTTGGGTTTGAATTTAGGTGAAGAAATATCAAAGTATGGTAGTTGACATGGGAAGAATTGAACGTGTCTTTTGATTTTTTTTAACCTATTTCTTCTGCCCCATTTTTCTTCATTTTTTTTTGAAACATTATTAAGTTAAAAATATTTTTAAAATATAGCTTACTAATATATACTACCTCCAAGCTATGTATGAAAAAAAGTTCTAACTCCAAGCCTATTTATAAAAAACAAATGATAATTAAATAACTTTTACTTGTTTCTTACAAATAGGCCTAGAGGTAATATTTTCTATGATTATCCCATTTTAAAAATTTATAAGGGACTTATTTCAATTTTTTCAAGTGTGCCTTAAAGGTTGTTTAATACATGAAAAAGTTATTATTATTATTATTATTATTATTATTATTATTATTGGGGGGTGTAGCAAGGATAATATTTTTCTTGTATTTAGTAAATGACAACTGACAAAGCGACTTTGTGAATTTTTTTTTGATAAACTATACATTTGTTCTTCTAAGTTTAGGTCAAGATTTAGATTAATTCCTTAAATTTATAAGTTTATTTTCAATATATTAATGTTAACTTAGACTAAATTACAAAGGACAATCGGACGGAGAAAATACAAAAACATAATAAAAGAAGTACCTTTATTTTTCAATCATTTAGTATTCATTATTATCAATCCATTTTTTTTTGAATAATCAGATTAACAAGGATAAAAATTTCTTTGAACCTGCTTAACGGAAACGTATGAGAAGAAATAAATCAGAATAAGGAAATTAATGGTTGTTTGATGCTTTTCACTATTTTTATGTTCCTCGTGTCTTCTCTAATTCTGTAAAATAAATAGTAATAAAACATAAAAATTTGTTTTGGGTTTTTATTTTTCAGAAAAATTTCAGTTTTTTTTTTTTATTTTGAAAATAAATAACTTTTTTTTTTTTTTGCTAAATATAGGTATCCTCCTATTGGAGACCTTGTCAAATGAAAACACCTTTCTCAGTAATAATTCAAATATTGGTTAACTACATTCAAAAAGACTAACCTCTTTTTTTTTTTTTGTTGCCCACCCGGTTCACCAGGGTTTCGCTTTGACTAGTCCAGATCCGTCTCGGGTCGCGCACCTAGCTGTGGTGGGTGAATCTCCCAGCGGAGATTTTCTGCATTCACAAGGCTCGAACTCGAGACCTTACTTAAGGTACACAAGCCGCTTACCACTTGTGCCAACCCCCATTAGTAAAGACTAACCTCTTTTACTAGACCTAACTTCCCGTTAGTTAAAATTTATAACTAAAAACACATTTTTAAAGAAGTTTTCCAGTTTTTGTTTTTCAGAACAATAAACTCTTCTGTAAACAGAAAAATCAAATAGGCCCTAAAAGTCCATGATATCAGGCCTGTAACAAAGTTCAGAAGGCCTAGCAAAACATCATTGGAGATGAGCCAGAAAACCTTGACAACATCATGCAACCCATGTCATTAGGCCGAAAAAATGCAAACCATATACTCCATCTGGTCAACCATGCCATTTAAAATGTCAGTTAAAAGTAAAAAAAATATGGAAGATATATATCTTTCTTTCTAATTATACTCTTATTTATAAAGAGAATGTACATGAGATATAATGAGTTATCTACAACGTAGATAACAAGTGACATATATTTAATAAGAGTAAAAATAAAAAGAATAGCTTAAAATTTTTATTCTTTATATTAAGGATCACTCTTATAAGGGAGATTGTTCCTTATAAAAGGAAAGGATCGGAAATAGTTAGTATTGCAATGGAAGTTTTGATTGGAAAAGGCAAGACGTCGGGAGGAAAAAAAAAATCTTGAAAATGGAAAGATAATCAGCAAACCATATACGACTTTAATAGCAAATTATGTGGCAAGAAAGGTGTCAAGAAATATTATTCCCCTCAGAACCAAATTAAAGCAATGAACAGGGCAGCAAATTTAGAAGTAATTACCTGCTAAGCAAATCGTTGATTCCGTCAGATTAGCTTGTCTCTCTCAATCTCGGCGTGGCTTTGTATTTAATTAGCTTCTTCCTCCGTTTTGTGAACTGAACTGTGCATGAGGTGATGAAGAACACAGATTGATGATGGATATATGGTACCGGCAAGAGCAGTGCAAAATCTGCAGTTTTAGAATACTTACTCCACAAGAACATAACAGCCGACAACAAATTAGAGGATTATGCCCTTATTAGGTACTCCCTCCGGTCCTAATTATAGGAGTGCTTTTATAGTGTAAATTGCACTATAAAAGTGTTCCTATAATTAGAAACAGAGATAGTATTAGACAGAAGTAGACATTTAGTACTTTAAATTTATCCTAAATTTTTATAATTAAGTTGTCTTTTTAATTCTCTAATCTTAATGTCTTTAATAAAAGAAAATACTAATACTACAATTTTATTAAAATATTAATGGTCATTAAAAATAATTTTAAAATATTAACATATTAAGTTTAATTTTCAAAATAATAATGGTCATTAAAAATGATCATTTGATATTAACAATATTAGGGTTAAATAACTAAAAAATGCTTCTTAAAATTAAATGAACAAACTAAAACTTTGTATAAAATTAGAGGACCAAATATGTACTTTTGCCATTATTTTATTTTACATTTATGAAACAAAACATATACATGAGAATGACATTTAAATCCTAAAAGATTTTTTTCTTTGATCAAAGGTTTCCCCCACGATGCTAAAAGGACGAAGGATTTTTGCTTATCCCAACAAGTGCGCTTCCTGAGATTTAAACTTGTGTTTTATTTCTTGTAGGGATGAGGTCTCTTACCACCTCAACCAACATCTTTTTGGTAAATCCTAAAAGATTTAATTAATAACAATCAAGTTCTTGAAAAAAAAAAATTCTGAAAAAATGAGTTAGAAATATCAATTTAAACTATTACAACTGTAAATATTAATGATGGCAAAAAGACCATAAATATCAATATTAAATGGAGACTTGCCTTTTAAATATAAGAAAAATAGCCTTGTCAAGTTCTTTATATCCATTATATTGAGTACTCTTCTTAGGCATGACCTTGTGTAAATTTTTTTCCACGTAGGCTTATAATTAAATGTGGAGATTTGATGTACACTGCCGTGTTTTTCTCATAGGGCTTGCTCCACTGTCACCATTGCATCACTAGTTTCTTCGTCTTTCAAACCCTTTGAAAATATTTTGAATAAGGTGGAAGCTGATCTGAAAACGAGGAGATGGACCTGGTGTCGTGAAGAACCGAGAGAGAAGGAAGAGAAAAGTAAAGTCGGAGAAAATATAAATTGGGAAAAATATATTCTAACCAATCTCTCTGTACAGAGTACGATTACATTTATAATAGTCCCTAGTCCCTATGTATATGTGGGAACTAAACTAAAATCGGTTACAACAAAATAACAATGCAACTAATAATGATAACTAAAGAACTAACTAACTTAAATACATGGGTTACAACTAATATGAAATAACAACTATCCATGATCTTTATTTATATATTCTGTCAGCCCCCACAAGCTGGAGCATTGGTATCAATTATGCCTAGCTTGGAAGTAAGAGAACGAAAAGGGCCTGAACCAAGGAGCTTAGTAAACACATCAACAAGTTGATGTTGAGAATGAACAGGTAACAACCGAATAACACTTTCTTTGACTTTGTCCCGAACATGATGGCAATCTAAGTCAATATGCTTAGTACAAGCATGGAAAGTGGGATTGGAAACCAGCTGAATTGCAGATTGATTGTCACAATACAAAGGAGTAGCCTTAGATCTGGATATACGTAAATTATCTAACAAATACAAGAGCCATTGAATATCACAAATAGTTGTAACACCCCTGCTGTTGTAAATAATGTATTTGTAATCATTGATGAATTAATGAGAAGTATTTATTGCTAATTTAATTATTATATTTTCTGTAATATTTTATTTGAATAAATTATTAAATGTTTGTCAGAATAATGGAAGACAGGATGGTGGACCCTAAAAAGGTCCAAAATGTCGCCTAGTGCAGATAAGAAAAGGAGATAATGACATTGTTCAAATTTGAGGAAAAGCGGGCCTAGGACAAAACATCGGTGTAGTATAAGTCGGTATGATGAGGTGGGGCCCATGAATGTTGACTAGACACAGATTCCTACCTCTGGACATTGACCATGCACCATCCATGGTCAGGGAAGTGAAAGAGACATTGAAAAAGTCATATGTCAAAAAGTAAGAGTCAGTGTAATAATCACATTGGGACATGTGTCACTTAAGGGGTAAAAGAGGAAAATTTAGGGCAAAATAGTCAAATCCTTACCCCTTAAGTCATATATTCATCCACCTAGGAGATAGAAGGAAAAGGCAGATGATTTTATCCGTACTCAGGCCCAAACACAAATGCGGGACCCACAGGATGTTAACCGGTAGAAAGGAGACTGATAGGGACCAGTTAGGGGCTTCTTCTGGACTGAATGAGACAAATGTGGGGCCATATTAGGTAAACAAGGAGGCGCATCATATGTAGGTCAATTCATGGGGAAAATATCTGAAAAGTTGAAGAAAAGTACAAAAGGAAGCACCCTGTTAACTAGAGGGGCCCAACGTGGACCAATAGAAGGAGATTGGACTGGATAAAGTGGAAAAGACATAGGAAAAGCATGAGGGCAGTTTTGGTGGGGCCCAAATGGCGCCACCTAGCCCCCATAATTATTAAAATTTTACTTGAAGGAAAAGAAAAGCAAAATCAGTCCAAAGTCAATATGTGGGCCCCACTTGCTGGATAAAAAGGGATAAATTAGGAAATTGAGAAAAATTAAATAAAAAGTCAAGGGATCATATTTTTGGGCCCAAGATGGTGCCACCTAGCCCTTTTAGTTATCTATAGTGCTTGGGGAAAAATAAAAATAAAATAAAGAAGTTTCGGGCCAAAACTGGTAATTTACATAAATTTTGGGCCAAAATAGGTAATTTTCTCCATTTGAAAAGATAAAATCTGAATAAATGGAAGGGGATGCGCCGCATGTACAGCATCTGGAGTCTTCTGGAATTTCTTTAGAAATAAGTCGAAAAGCTAGATCAAATTCACTAATTACTAGATAGGAATTTACTCCAGTTAATTCAGACTGCTTAGATTCCTTTTTACCATTATTAAAGGACATAAACTCTCTCTCTACTAGCCATAAAGGGCAAAATTTTCAGATTGAAAATAGTGACCATCCAAGCTTCCATAGCCATGAACAAGAGATAAGTTACCAAGATCATTAACCGAACTCCGATTTTAGGTAAACACCGAAAACCTGAACCTTTGAAGCTTAAACTTAAGGTTTTCGTTCAAGTGGTTAGGGCTTGGTGTTATGATCTGATTTTTTTTTTTGTTTTGTTTTTGATGGTCTCAAAGTGTTCAAAACGTGATTTTGTATGGGGTTAAGCAATGGTGTAAGTTTCCGAACTCAAAATCACCGAAAAAACCTTAAGAACAAGCTTGCTGCCAATTCTGGAATTTTGGGCAGCGAAGCTTCAACGAGGTTTTAAAAATATTAAATGAACTTTTATTAAGCTGAAATTTTACAGACAGAAATTATACATCCTAAGGATCACCGTGATGTATAATTTTGTGTTATTTGGATTTTTCTACTAGGAGAAATAAATTGATAACGTTGGTACAGAAAACAACAGGGTAACTCTGACCAGAGTGTAGAAATTGGGATACACGCAAAACTATGTATACTTTTGGTCTCTCGAATTATTTTTCCTAAATAATAGACATCTTAATGGTTCATATGGCGCTGGTTTCGTACAAAAATGATATTTTTGGAATTTATTGAAAATGTTTGAAGTTGGGTCAGAATTTGTGGATTTTCTGGAAAATTGAGAAGGAGCTCGGTTTTGAGTAAAAATACAAGGGTATTTTTGGGAAATGCTAAAATAAGATATTTTGTTGTTATTTAGGGATAGGTCATACTTGGAAGAACTAGTGGGCCCATTAAAATCCTAAGACAGTATATACCCTACCAGGTAGTAACTGCTTTACTCAGGCACTTTTATGTGTTTTGTTGTATGTTTTGCTTGTCATATGTGTTTTTGTATGATTTTTGCCAAATATGCATACAAAACATGTTAAAGATTGTGTTTCTAGCACTGTGGCTTGGTCCGGGGCCTGCCTTGAGTGGCGGCTCAACGGAGGCAGGATTTTGATTCCGGTACGAAGACAGTTTATTGTATATGTTTCTGTTTGCATATATGGTGTATTTGTCATATTATTTGTGTTAGCATATATGACATGGTTGCTTGCATACACTTTACACGTTTAGTTCATGAGTATTAACGTTTACTCTAGGGGCCATTATCAAACTCCAGAAGCTTCTGTAGACGTAGGGGGACGAGCCTGATTTTGAAAGGCCTTTTTGGAAAGGTAGGGCATGGCAGTGCTGGTGAAGGATAGAGGATGCCCTATCATATTTTTTACTTTACTTTTTGGATGATTGTATATTATTTTGGTATTTACACGCGGATGACTGTACCCTAACCCTCCGGGGACTTTTACTTTTCGTTTATTTACACTTTTACCAGTACACTAGTTGTTCAAACCGTTCCGATGCTCTGTTCCGTGTACTCTGATATATAATTAATTGGACTAATAATGAAGCAAAGGTAACCTATAAAAGGAATCCCTCTAACCCGCCACCCGAAAGGGCGAGGCTAGTAGGGGTGTAATAGTAGTCATAGCAAGAGCATGATACTTAGCTTCACAAGAAGAAAGAGAGACAACACTTTGCTTCTTTGATTTCCAAGAAATAAGCACATTGTCACTAAACACACAATAGCCAGTGACAGAACACCGAGAATCAAGACAAGCAGCCCAATCACCACTAAAACCTTTTAAGGACAGATCATATATGGAAGGAAAGAAAAGACCATGAGATGGTGTGTATTTCAAATACCGGAGGACAGAGTTAGTAGCCTGAAGATGAGAATCAGTAGGGACATCCATAAATTGACTCAATTGTTGGGTTGCAAATGAAATATTAGGCTGAGTAGAGGTCAAGTACAAAATACGCCCAAAAAGTTGGCGATAAGAACTAACATCAATTAAAGGAGTACCAGAATTGATACTTAACTTGACCTTCAAATCCATGGGAGTAGAAGTAGGCTTACAATCAAGGTAACTTGTATCAGTCAAAAGATCCAAAACAAACTTGCGTTGACAAAAAGAAAACCCAGAATTACTCCAAGCAATCTCAAGACCAAGAAAATACTGGGCTGAACCAAGATCCTTGATCTTAAAAAGGAGATCAAGATTGGATTTAACAGTAGTAATTTCAGACAAGTCATTACTAGTAAGAATAATATCATCCACATAAACCAACAGTGCTGTAAAACTAGGTCCAGAAGCCTTAATGAACAAAGTATAATCTACCTTGGACTCCACATATTCAATAGAAATAAGAGCAGAGGAAAGTTTATGAAACCAATGCCTACTAGCTTGTTTGAGGCCATAAAGTGACTTTTGAAGGCAACAAACAAGAGAAGAATCAGTAGAATAAAAACCAGGAGGCAAAACCATATAAACTTCCTCATTCATATCACCATTAAAAAAACATTATTTACATCAAGTTGGTGAGGGTACCATTTATTTGTAGCAGCAAGGGCAAGTAAGCGACGAACAATAGTCATCTTAGCAACAAGAGAAAAAGTATCAAAATAATCAATACCTTCGGTTTGTGTAAAACCCTTACCTACTAACCGAGCTTTGTAACGATCAAGGGAACCATCAGATTTATATTTCTTGGTAAAGACTCATTTGCAACCGATGGGTTGTTTTCCATTAGGTAAAGGAGTCAGGGTCCAGGTCTTATTTTGTTCAAGAGCAGCAATTTCAACATCCATAGCATCACACCAAGGCTTATATTTAGAGGCTTGACGATATGTAGTGGGAATGACATCAGTAGAAATATTGAGACAAAAGGTGTGATAGGAAGAAGATAAAGAAGGAGAAAGACCAAGGGAAAAAGGATATTTATCACCTAAAGAAAATGGAACAGCTGAAGTAGTCAAGGCCGAACAATAGTAACCCTGCAAGTAACGAGGTGGTTTATGGGTTCTAGGAGGAACACGGGAAGGGGAAAAAGGAATAAGAACAGAAATAGGGAAGGCACAGCAGAAACAGGAGAAAAAACAGGACCAAGGTCAGTAGCAGGAGAAGAAACAACGGAAGAAGGGGAATTAACAAGAACAGGGTCTGAAATAGAAACAGAAGCAGGAGAAACAATGGGTATAGAAATTGAATTAGGCAACAAAAGGGATATAGAACTGGAATAATCAAGAGGAAATATATCAGTGGGAAGAGAAACGACACTGTCATGTGATGAATGCATAGGATAAGGAAAAGAAGACTCATAAAAAATAACATCTCGAGAAATAAAAAATTTATTGTTATGAACATTGAAAAGAAAATATCCCTTGGTATCTTTAGGAAAACCAAGAAAGATACATTTCGAAGCTCGGGAATCAAAATTTGAATGATGTGCTGAAATAGTGGATGCATAACACAAACAACCAAAAACCTTGAAATTAGAATTAAAAGTATGTTTATTATACAGTAAAGAAAAAGGGGTAGACTGATGAAGAAGTGGAGAGGGTAAAAAATTAATGAGAAAAACAACATGAGAAATAGCAAAACACCAAAATGACTTGGGAAGGTTAGCTTGTAACAAGAGGGCATGTACAATGTTTAAAATATGTTGATGTTTGTGTTCCACAATTCCATTTGGTTGAGGATTTTCAACACATGAAGTTTGACCTAAACGATAGTGCCATAAATCAAAAGTTGCATTAGGCAAACCAGAAGGAGTTGGCGAAGTACTCATGGCTATTGTGGGAGAGGCTGTTGCAAGATTAAGGAAGTATAGACCTTCAAAAACTTTAAATGTACCAATCGTCTTCCAGCGAGAAAGCTCTTGAATATAACAAGCAGAAGACAAAAAAATGAAACAACAAGGAATAGCAACCATGAGTTTAGAAACATAAAGGATATTAAAAGCAAACTGAGGAATGTAAAACACATTATGGAGTGTTAAGGACTGAGAAATACACACGGTGCAAGAGACAGTTGCAGTAATATGGCTATGGTCAGGAAGCTTAATAGGAATGGGGGTAATAGAATGGTATTCTGAAAAATAATCCAAGGAATGACAAACATGATCAGTGTTGGTAGATTTCCTTGATGGCAAGTGAACCAGTCGAACAAGTAATAAAGAGTAAGTAGAGTACCTCCCACAGAGACTAGGATACCAGATGATGGTGACGCCTATATCACAAAATTGGTTGTGCTTAAAAAGATAAATAAGTCTGATTGGTTTGGGAGTTTTTATGGTAGTAATATTAAGTAAGAAAACAGACAAATGATCGTAGTCGAAGAAGATATTAGTAAAAAGATGGGCTGAGCTTAGAATCCTTCCTAAGCATTTCAATCCCCCAGTTGCCTACACATAATGCTATAGCCTTCATGCTGCACAGCTCTCGCAAATGCTACAACATAAATACTACTTGCAAAGCTATTCAATTAACCCACCACTCTAATCTACCGAAGCTCTCCCGTCCGATACGTACAATCCTAACTTACTTCTCCCATATATCTATGGCGATTTTCTAGTTAAGTTATTCATTATGATTCAAGGTGTTATGGTTATGATCGATAGACTCATTCCTGTAGCCTACAATAATAGGTCAAGTCTTGTACAAGCCTGCTTAGCAATCACTGTTTCTCAGATGTCTAGCCCTGACTCCCTCTCAGTAAACCGAGACCACTGATCTAGCCCTTAGCTCTCGCTAATCGGCAAGTAATTAAATCACTGATAAGCAAACTGAATGTATTAAATTAAAGACTAGCAACTGGGTTCGTTCTACACTTAGGAAATCATCCTCGCTCAGCTACAAAAAGTTTAGTTCATGACTGATGAGGGAATCACTAAATAGAATACAGTAGAATAGCCCATGATCAAAAGATTAAAATAAATCAAGAAGAAAAACAGAAAGCTTGATAGAGGTTCGACGGTGTGGAAGAAGCCCTATCACGTCACAGCTCCATGTCTTATTATCTTCGTCTCACTACAAGGAAGGTTGCTGGGTTCCCCTGAAGTACTCGTGCCTTGTAACTTCTCCCACTCTTCTTTCCGAGTCTGGCTGTAAGGGTTGGACTTTGACTCTTGATGACTCCGACACTTTTAGGGTTGGCTCTTGTTTCCTTATATAGTCTGGTTTACTTGCTGTGTACGTTCAAAAAATCGGGCCTTTCCTATTCTATCGAGGTCCAATTGTGTCTTCCCTATTTAATCCTAGTAGAATGATTATGTTAATACTGTGGGATTCTTCAAATCTTTAGTTTCGATACTCCGCATCTTCTATTCTAATATGTCAACAATCTACCCGTTACAATCTGCACTATGTTTCCTGAAATAACCTTGACAAAAGATTAGAACAAATGCTGCATAACATTGCTTCACTTACTCTGCTATAACATCAGGGAAGCATTGTATTGTGTTTCGAGGAGGTTGTCCCAATGCTATAGCATTGTATTGGCCATGCTATGCACCTTTCACACAAAACCTTAAAACTCGATCTTTTCTTAGCACATGCTTAGGATGCGTATGCAATTTATTCAGGTTTGTAAACTTCATCCTTAAGTTCCCTATATACTGAATTAATGCCTTTTTGCTCAGATTTAATGCAATTAAGCTTATGTTCACCATACAATTCAGTCATAGAATACAGGGAAAACATGGCATAAATAGCGCTCATCAATTGGTTGCTCCAGTATCAATTATCCAAGATTTCTTAGGAGAAAAACTAAAGAAAGGAGCAGAGGTACCTAGAGATTGATGTTTGGAAGAAATATGAAGAACATATGGTACAAAGGTAGACTGAGGAGAGGTAATTGATGTAGTTTGAACAAGAGCAAGAAGTCTTTCATATTTGTTCTTGTGTGAACTGAGGAGAGGGAGTTGGAAAAATACCATTAAATACCTTTTATTTATCTAGAATATAATTATTGATTGGATCCTGAGTCTGGATATGATGAACTGATGGAGAAGCTTGATTTCTAAACTTGAAGCCAGGAGGAAAGCCATGTTTTCGGTAAAATGTCTCAATTGTATGATGAAGCCGATTACAGTAGGTAAAAAAATTCTCATTAACAGAATTATTATAGCTTCTGGCACCAGAACCACGACCAGATACAAAGCCAGAAGGAGGACTAGAACTCGATGAAGAGGGTTTCACTGGTCCTTTATTGAACAAAACAATAGGCTCTACTCCTATCTTAGGTGACATTTCCCGTTCTTGTTGCAGAAGCATGGAAAACACACGATTAACAGAAGAAAGAAGATCCAACAACATAATTTGTGATTTGACAGAAGCAAAACGCTCATTCAAGCCTTTCATACATCTCAAAGTATAGTCATTATCATGGTATTTTTCACACGAACAAGAGAAATTACAAGGACAACGAGAGATCGGATGAAGAATCATATACTCATCCCATAAAATATTGAGTTTGGTGTAATATTCACTCACCAATAAAGCTCCTTGCTGGAATGAGAAGATCTCGTCCTGTAGCTTGGCAACTCTAAATATATAACTCTGTTCAAATCGATCTCGTAGATCAATCCATATGTCGCTCGTCTTGCCTAACCAAATAATGCTCTGCGCGATTGTCGGAGAAATCGCCTTTCTTAGCCATGAACACACCATTGTGTTACACTGTAGCCAGGATGAATAGGTTGAACTCGATCACAACGGCGCTTGAATAGATCCATTGACAAACACTAATTTGTTCTTGGATTGCAACGCCATTCGCATGGCTCTCGACCAGGTGTGATAATTTGGTCCAGTGAGAATCAGATTGACGAGAACCAATGCCGGATTCTCATTAGAGTGAAGATAGTACAAACTCGACAAATTGGGGCTCGAATCCATCGGGATTGAATAACTGGTGCCGGAGGAAGACTTTTCCATGGCGGCGATTCAACTTTGATACCATGAAACAATTTCAAATCAGGTGGAAGCTAATCTGAAAACCAGGATATGGACCTGGTGTCTTGAAGGACCGAGAGAGAAGGAAGAGAAAAGTAAAGTTGGAAAAAATATAAATTGGGAAAAATATATTCTAATCAGTCTCTCTGTACAGTGTACGATTACATTTATAATAATCCCTAGTCCCTATGTACATGTGGGAACTAAACTAAAATCAGTTACAACATAATAACAATGCAACTAATAATAATAATTAAAGAACTAACTTAAATACATGGGTTACAACTCAAATGAAATAATAGTTATCCATGTTCTTTATTTACATATTCCGTCACCCTTTCTGAGAATAGGGGCTGTGTTTTTTCAAAGAAGCAATTATTGATTAAAAAATTAGAGAGTGAGCAAAAGGTATATTGGTAAAGGCACTCAATTATGAAATCCTGAATTGGGATGACCATCTAAACTAGTAAATTCACTGCTTTTACCCAAAAACATCTACTTGAAGTGAGTTGTAATGAGCCGACTATCAGAGGAAAGATTTCAGCAAGTGGTGGTCCTCAACATGGGCAGCCATATCTACTTGTTGACGGGTATCTAATTGTTAACAACCTAGCTTTGATACCATTTGATTGGGTATCTAACTATCAACAACCTAGCTATAATACTAGATGTTAGGTACCTAATCATCAACCACATGAATCTGATACAAATTAATTGATATTTAGGTGAAATGAGGAACCTTACTATGAGCATTTTCATTCTATCTTAAGGGTAAGGCTTAGTATCACATTCTACGGAGTTTAATGCACATGATGTGAAGTTGCACCAGACTTCTAAAGCCAACAAAATCAAATAGATATCTCAGTGTTAAATTGATAAGTTCCAAGCAAATCAAGTCATTGCATGAGAAGTCATGAGATGACATTTCATATGGATATACCTATCAATGATTTACAAGCTTAAGAGCCTTAATGTTTCCTCTTGATAAGAACAAATCCACATACTGCATCCAAGTCTATACTAGGGTAATCATGAAGAATATATAGAATAAACTCAAGTATAAGACTACTATACTGCAAAGAGCTCTAGGGATTGCAATAGGGAAATTCTTAAAGAATGTTGATAGGGGAAAAATTTATAGCCTATAACTCTGCAAGTTTAAGGACTGTATCAAGTAATAAAAGTGAGTAAAGTATAGTTCCCATGAGGACTTGGTACCTAAACCCAATTTAACATTGATTTTACACTTTTGTTTGATTTGAGAAAACCAAATTGAATTCAAATGTGTGAAAATAAAATTAAAAAAAAACAAAAAAAAAACAAACTACCATAATTATCAAACGTGCAACTTAGAGTCACTAATCCCTTATTAATTTTATAAACCTTGTTTTCACTAATTTAATTAGCTTTAATGCCAATTTTATTAATCTCAAGTATAAATAATTATAAATGTTTGTCCGTCTACTCACAACCCTCTTTTAAGTATAAATTGTTGTGTCTAACATAATTACCCAATAGGCAAGATAACTCAAATGGTAAATCCTAATGCTCAAATTCATATTCAATTATAACCAAAATTAAAATTGATATTAATTATAGCTAAACAGTGAAAATAATAAGTTTAATTTACTTATAAGTTCATAGCTCCTCTAGGTTGCATAACAAACTAATTAAACATAACTAGAATGTTCTTAGCAAGACAACACAAATTCATAATCCAAAATCTCAAGAAAAAGAGAAGAGGAAAAGGAATAGAGTATTGATTATTCAAAGCATCTTCTTTAAGCTCCAGCTGCTCCTCGGTTCAAGCGGCTATTATGGTCTCTTCTCTCTCTATCGTCCTCCCGTGAAGAAGAGGAAAAATGAAACTCGAACTCCTTTTTCTCTCTTTTTTCTTGTGATTGAAGAAGATAATGATGATGATTCTTGTAACATCCCAATTTCAGAGCCAATTTTTTTTTTTAAAAACATCAGAGTAGAGCATCGGCGGAATAAAAACATTGAGTAACTGATTATAACAATAATGGTGGCGTATCTGCCTGTTCATAAAGATTAATACATTATCTGTCATCGTGATCATTACTCGGTCTTCACGTGGTCTTCATCTTCATGTGTGATGTCTGCTCTGCTTACTTATCCTCCGTCATTGGTCCCTCTCTCCACACCTTGATGTGATGCTATAGTAAGAGCTGAGATCCAACGTTCATCGGATCTCAGGTAACGGTTAACCTCATGCTTATATAACAGTATATGATCAACAGATATTTCTAGAAATACAGCAATGATTCTTGATCATTTAATAACAACTACCCTACAAGCAAAGTTATCTGTCTGCACTTTAATTGTGTGCCACGATGTACTGTCGTGTCCGTAGCGCTAGGAAAACATGACGTATTATACTTAATATAACCCGTAAAGTCAGTGATTATCTAAGTTTATTACCTTAGTCACCGTGCATGGCCAATGCAGTTCCACCCATGGCTTATGAAACTATCCATATCATATATAAGCAGACTATAAGCATCGAGTCGGTGTTACAAGATGTCGCGACGTACCTTCGTTTGATGGTACTTTCGGTACTTTTGACGGAAATGGCACGTTTACTTAAAAACGGCGAACGTCAACAATGCGGCACTTGACAGCGTATGACGGCAAAAGAAATCGAGTTTTTGATGTCCTAAAAGAGTAATATCACTTTTGTTAGTGATTTGACAACATAACTGGCATTTTAGGTAAAAATTACCATTTTGCCCTATACCCCTAATTGGGCGGAATTTCACGACACTTAGATTACTCTAGCAAATTTTCTTCCCGAAATTTCGCCAGAACTTCGACGCAATTATGATTTTTGAAAATAATGACTAAAATAGCCCTCCCATATGATACCCAAATCATACTTAAAATTTAAAGGCTATTCTAACATTATAACCTCTACTTTTGAAAAAAAACTGCGAAAGCTTCAACTTTTCGGCGACTCGATCCCTACTATGTTTACACCTCTGCATATTTTTTCAACGCAAACAAGGCTCTAAAACAAGAATAGGAATCTCGTCCCCTACTTCCTAAATCTAACTAACAATTCTACTAACTACTCTAACTAAAAACTAAAGACTAAAGACTTACCCGTTGAAGATTTAGGATAATTCTACGTAGCTTGCCAAAGATTTCAGACCTTGCTCTCTTCTTCTCTCTCTAGCTTTTTCGCCAAGAGCAAGAAAGGAATGGTGTGAAAATGAAGAGGAAGGGGTATTTATAGGATTTTGAAGGGACAAGGTGGGAATTTCCAAAATTGTTTACTTTATGCCGGTCCACTAGATTTTCCCCGATCGGTGCCCGATTCGCGTGATTTCGGAGAAATCTCAAAATTCTGGATTTACAACTTTGAAGACATATTCTCTCTTACTAGAAATGTCCAAGTTAACCTAAATTTTGATTCCATATAGGCCTCCAGTTCCTAAATGTTGAGTTAGAATTTATTTTCCTATTTCAAAATATGCCTAATGCTTTTTTCCCTATTTTGTTTTATTAGGAAAAAGCACAAACGGCCTCGGAATTAACTTAGGAAGAGGTCACTTGAAGGTAAAAACTCAGCGATCAATATTTTACCTTGACCTTGGGATTCCTATTCCTAGATCTCTAGATAGGATCCGTTTCCTAATTTTAAAATTACTATTCACAAATTTTGCTTTAATTAATTATAATATTAAAATATTGTCCACTTGCACCACTTGTGTTCTATTTCATTTTCATTTTTTTTTTCTTTTTATTTGGCCTTAAATTTCGGTTGGCCTCTTTATTTATTTAATAAATATTTATTTTTTATTTAATTAATTAATTAATAATTTATTTATTTAATTTTTCCAAAAATTTCCACAAAATTATCTAATTGGTCCATTCTTGTATTTAGGCTTAAAAATACCTAAACTCAATGATTTTTCATAGAAATTTTCAATTAATTAGTAAATACATTTTTACTAATATTCCACTAATTTCCACTAATTTTTGAGCTTCACATAATTATTTCATAATTTCTTTTGCTCAGACTTAAGTAATTAGCCAATAATTACCTAATTACTTTATTATCACTTGTTGATAATTTTCTTACTTAGAATATCCCATTACCTCATAATTATAACACTGACATTTCTGTTTCCATGTGTTCTGCAGTATATTAGAATTTGTGAGGGCATTATAGTCATTACAATACTTTTTGAATATCTTTATTCAATTTCTCTAAGTTTGTAATTTATTAAATTACCCTAATTAGAGATAACATACTCTCATTATTCAAATAATTATTTCACTGACTTTTAGGATTTTTCACAATTTTCCTAAATATTTATGTCCCCTAGGGGCATTTTGGTCATTTGGCACTTTGGCCCTTAATTTCTCTAATTTCCAAGAGATTTTTCCTTAGAAAATAAGATAATTATATCTTATTATTTGATATCCCATATTCACCTATTTTTTGTAGGTATAATCTTACCAAATTATGATACGTATTTTTGGGGTATTACAATTCTCAAATACCGCTGCCTCCTTCTATTGGAAATTATGCCCTAGGGGCAAGTCATTGTACTTTAAACATTTATGTTATTTGAAGTACTTCTCCATTTAGTTATCATATCATTTGTATGTTTATAGTGATAACTGTATCCTTGGATGTATCTTATAGATTATCCTAAATGTCCTTGGTCAATCATCTACGCGGGAGCGAAGATGAAATAAGACCAGTATGACTTTGATGAGGATGGAGATACGAATCAAAGTCATAGGCACTTCTAAGAGTACAAGGTGCTGGACCGGCCCACTATGAGAAAGCTGCATGAATTAAGTCATAAGCTTTTCTCATGTATAACCACGTCACAGTGCCCTTTGACCTGAGATCATCATGGATTCCTACATGATGAGTCGCTGATATTTGACCTAGTCAAAAGTCACCTATGACCGGGTGATGATAAAGGCTTAGATCGGGATCAATGATTTTCATGCAGAGGAATGTGAATGGTCAAGATGGAATTTGTCCCTCAAATTTGTAGAGAGATAATACTGGCCCCCTCGATGAGTAAGTCTGAGAAATGTATGGCCATACTACGATGGAAAGGAGTTTCCATTTCAATTATTAGACTACTCAAGAATCAAGAAAGTGATGGTTAAGAATAGGAAGTTGACATTATCCATGCTTCATCCTTGACCAAATTATCGTGTGACAAACGGGACGTGACATGGTCGTATGTATCATATCAACGATCCTTATATGAATTGGGTAGTCGCAATGTTTTGCTTGAGGCTGCTTGCGACTTGTGAGCTGTTACAGTATTGGCCCATTACCAATCTTATGTGGGCCTACAGGGTCGCACACAAGAATAGCCTAACACGGGCAATAGTGTCCAGATTCATTAAATCTCAGATATGTCTAAGATTTAATGAATACAACATTTAATCTAGGATGGATATGTGTGTGTGTGTGTGTGTGTGTATTAAATTTGAAAATGATAATAATATTATTTATATAGATAATAATATTATTATATAGTATTTAATTTATTTGATAAATTAAATAACTAAAGTAAATAGAGATATCATATATCTGATTTAATTTAAATTGAGATATAGTATCTCAGATTAATTAAATAGACCGGATATCATATCTCATATTAATTTTCGAATAGAGATATCATATATCTGATTTAATTTAAATTGAGATATAGTATCTCAGATTTAATCAAATAGACAGATATTATATCTCAGATTTTAGGCAGGCTTTTAATTTGGATTAATTGAATAGATTAGATTAGATCTGTTGGACAAATTTAATTAATATCCAAATTCGAATTTCAAGATTAATTTAGATTGATTTTGAATATTTTAATACGGCCCAATTAGGGTTTTATAAATTCTATATAAGATGAAGATCTAGTCGTATTAGAATGAACCAACAAGCCGCGAAAGAAATCCTGGAGAGAAAAACGTGAGACACAAAGTAAGAAGGTGCTAGCACGCTGCCGTACGTGTTGGAGAGCTGTTCGGTGTGGATACCGGTAAAGGGAGTGGATTCCTAGAGTCGGCTCCTAGAGATTGATCGAGCAAGAAGGTGTTAGCCCACGTGTCCGGGAAAGAACGCACACGAGTTCGTATAGGTATGGTTTCTAACGAACCTTGATTTAAACGTTGTTGATAGATCCTCTCTATGGGATTCGTAAAATTTTAATGGATGAAATCCTTCCGCTGCGTGTACGGATCCCAACACCTTCCTCCTCTTAAACAATCGTTCCTTTCTTGTGCTTTAGGTTTCCCTTATTTAGTTTAACATCCCACAAATGATGCACCCAATTAATATCATAAAATCTCTAGAAAATTTCTTTAATTTAGCATTTATGGCTTTCTGAAAATATATCAAAATATATCTCAAATCTATTAAAAATAGAAAGTCATCAAATGTGCGGCATCAAACTCAATCATGGAACAATACACCATGCTTCTATTTTCTTGATAGTACATTGGTCTTAATTTCATTTTAGATGGCTGATAGGGCAAAATTTTATAACCTCTAGACTCCGCAAGTGTATGGGCCGTATCAAGTAATAAAGTGATGATAAAATTATCGTTCCCACGAGGACTCAATCTAACTAATGATTAGATATTAAATTTCCTTATTCCGTTTAAGTTGAGCGAGTTATAATTGTTTTCAAGAAAAATAAAATTAATAAGAACTAGTTGTAGCAAAAGAGCGAATTCCAATATCGAGAAGTACAACCTAGAGTCACTAATCCCTTGTTCGTTTCTTAGGTTTTATCCCCACTAAATTACTTTTGACTTAACTTAATCAGCTAATCTATAGTATTAATGTTTATAAATGCCTTCCGGTCCATCTATATACCTATCTTAATTAATTATGTAATGCCTCACACAACTAAATAAGACGTTTTTAGAACGGGCTCACTCTAATTTGATTATGCAGAGCTTCTAGGTATATTCCTATCCTAGACACAAATTAGATTAAAACCTAATTCCAAATTAAATTTAAATTTAATTCCACATTATTTACTCCCATGGTCAATTTAGGATTCCCTCTTCCAAGTTCAACCCTAAATCCCCAAAACATGCTCAATGGTGGCCACTCACTAAGCAAGAGCAATAAACACAAGATTAAATAAACTGAAATAAAATTACTCAAAACTAATAATGAGAATAATTTCTAGAACCCCAACAAATTCATAAGTTCTCTAGGGTGAAAAGAAAATTTAGCCACATATGGCTATAATAAGATTCATGATAGAAAAATAGAAGTTTAGATGAAATAGAAAAAGAATAAAACAAAGATAGCAAATCTGTGGAAAGATATATATCATATCTTTTTACTTCCGTTTTGGCTCCTTGCGTGATCTGCTCCTTTTTTAATAAAGGATATATAATATCCTTTTTCACTTTCTTGCTCCCTGCGTGAATCGTGATCTGCTTCTTCTTTTTTTGTGTGGTCCCCACATCTTGGTCACTTATAACATAATATAATAATATATTATATTATATTCTTTCCAATTTAATTTGTTGCCTCTCGTGGATCACATAATATCTCCTACATAATAAAATACGATATCAATAGATTTTCTGTTATAATATTCTTTTATCTTATATTTAATTAAAAGATAGATAAATATATAAAATATAATTAAATAGGTATAAAATATTAATAAATTCAACTCTTATACCATAAAATATACACCTATTTAATTATAAAATCTACGCTTATCAAACTCCCCCACACTTAAATATTTGCTTGTCCTCAAGCAAAAGAAAGATAATTCATTATCTGAAAAGAACATTGCCTATGAAATTCCTAAACAGAGAGCAGTTTACCACCACACTTAGATCATGTCATCAAATCTTATTTAAGTTAATGTCTTAAGCATAGATCACTAAGCCAATAGCCTTAAACAATTGTAACAATCTTTTAACGTCCCATAATCAACGGATCGGCACGTAATAAGTTCAACCATAAGATTAGTAAAAGAATATTACGCTACTCAATTTCTCCAGAAAAATTCAAATGCCCACACTAAACCAAGCTTTTTATTGAACTTAATAGGGATCCTCATGTAAAACATATTTTTTTTTCTTTTGTTTCTTTGTTTTGTGTTTTTTTTGGGTCTTGAGCCGTTGTAGGTCCGCTTTTGACGCGACCCTGCACATGGGTGATGCAACACCGGTTACTCAGTTACTCCAACTGGCACCTCAAGAGGCTTTTAGCCCAACTCATAACTCTCTTGGACTTTACCGTTTGACGACCACTGCACATGGGTGATGCAGCACTGGTTACTAAGTCAAGTCTAGAGATGTCAGCGGAGTTGTTGTTTTTTTTTACCTGAGTCATTTCCCTAAACAAAAGTTTTACTTAACTAGCAAAGGTCATCATCTAATTTTCTAAAAAAAATCATGTGGAAAAATATTCAGAAACTAATAATCTGTTGATCACATTACAAACTAATCTCTATTCTCATAGTCAATCT